>BSBK01000274.1:0-1200000 GCA_027943335.1 Chamaecyparis obtusa | reverse complement strand
ATGTCTAAACAACCCAAAACACCTCGAGAGATAACAATTATTAAGCAAAAATTGCAACTTGAAAATAATACAACCAACATATTTAATTGGCTAGAGATAGACTCATCTCTAGTAAACGGATACAACATTTACAGTTTACTGGATATGGAATTCTATGTTCCCAAATGGATCTGCATATGTTATGCAACAATTTTGATACTTCATCTTAAATCTCATGTCTAGACATCATAGTCAAGCAGTTGTAGCCATATTCATTAAGATAAATGCAGAATAAAACATACATACCACTATAGAAAACCTTTGTGGAGGAGCTAATGTACTATGGTTATTCCATGCGAGTTACATGACCATACTGGAACAAGTGTTGCGTAGAGTTGTTAGACATGATCAACCAAATAGGATCACCTTTTCTTTTCTTCACACTAAGTGCAATGGACACAAAATGGTTAGATTTACATCAATTTATCTCAAATGGCACTCCACCTAGAATTCTATCAAACAAATAGTGCGTGGACAACATAATCAATAACCCTCATATCGTAGTACTGTACATGCATCAAAGATTTATAATATTTTGTGAAGAAGCCATTAAAAAACTACTCGATGTAGAAAAATGTTGGTAAATAATAGAATATAAACATAGAGGAAATGCACATGTGCATGGGTTTATATGGATTAAAAATGCACCTAATATGGATAATCTTAATTGGAACAATGTTGCAACACTTGAAAGAGCACAATTTTTTTTCAACAACTATGTCACCACTTGGAACCCTCACGATGCACCACACATAAACAACACAATCTTCCGATCTCCACTAGATGATCCATGCTTTCTCGACAAACATGAGATATTAGCTATGGAGACAACTCATGACTACAAAGAACTAATTAACCAAGTCCAATGACATACAAAATGTAGAGAAGGATCATGCTTAAGAAAGAAAGGTTCTAAATTAGAGTTTCTCTACAAAGCTCCATGGAAAGAAAAAACAAAGTCCACTATATCATGTGATGTGGATGGAAAAAAAAGTATGAGCCTGCAAGGAATGATGACATAATTAACATACATAATCAAGACATGTTGTTGATTTGGAGAGCCAACATAGATTGACAACATGTTATCTCACGAGAACTAGTTCTCAAATACATTGCCAAATATGCATCAAGGGTAGAAAGAACATCTAAGACATACACTAATATGTTAGAAATAATATCTACATCCTAGCAAGAAAATAGCATGGCTCTCACACCATACAGGAAATTCATGACTGAATTTGTAGCCGAGCATGACATAGGAGCATAAGAAACATGTCACATGCTTCAAAAATTGCCCCTTGTTGTTTGCAATTGTCCTTTCACATCTTTGAATGTTGTAGGAAAAATGTTTCAGTAGATCACAAACACATGAGGCACAAACCAAATACAATCTACCTACTTATTTACATACATTCAACAACCTCTAGAGTTTGAGATGATAACATTTCTTTAATCTACACGCTCTTACACCTTTTCTACAAACCACAAACATTGTAAGTGGAAAGAAAGACAACAAAAAGTCATTTTCAAAGTTTACAAAATATTCTACAACATTCCACATACCAACTCAGAGCATTTTAAAAATTTTGCTGGAATGAGCTTCTTTTAGACAAGTATTTTTGTGATATAGAAAATGACATTGGAGTGACTAAAGATTCAATAATTGCAAATTGGGAAAACATGAATGCAACTAGATATGACATTTGGCATGTCAATTGCATGACCAAAAATGAAACAAACTCAGAAGAAGAAGAAGAAGGTGACATTAACAAAAACGTGTAAGGTATAATACAAATTATTGTCGCAAATGGGACCCCCAAATAATAACACCATCAATGAACTTGACATGCTTGGTAGGAGTGACTTTGATGAAAACAACACATGGGATTAGAATAGCATACCCCAACATCTACATGAAATTGCAAAATAGTTCATAAATACAAAAAAACAAGTGCAAAAGGTTAGAACGTCCTATCACACTACCATGTTCCGAGCTATACATTATCAAAAAACCAAGAGGCAACTCTCATGATAATTGAAGAACACAAAAAATGTGTATCTACTAAACCACTCTATATGATCATTCAAAGAAAAAATAGTATAGGAAAATTATACTTGATTAGCTGCATACAAAATGCACTAAAAACTAATGGCCAACAACAGAAAAAACAACTCCTCACACTAGCTCCTACAGGTGTTGCTGCATTCAACATAAATGCATAGACTATACATATGGTGCTCAGGATCCCTATCAAATAAATGCAACACTACAAGGGAAAGCATTGAAAAAATTCCAGGAGGATTTAAAGGAAATAAGATACATTATTATTGATGAACAGAGCTTCATTGGCCCAAAGTTACTACTCAAGATAGACACTAGACTATGTCAAGCATTTCCTCAGAATCAACAACTATGCTTTGGTAGACTTTCAATAATCCTGGTTGGTGACCACACCCAACTACCCCCTGTGATGGACAAGCCTATGTACACATCACATTCTACTACTAGAACATTGTGGGAGTATCTCACAATAGTTATCACACTACAAAATTTTTGTCAACTTTTGCAGAACATACGAAATGCAAAACCAACAAAATAAGATTGGGATCTCCTAATCACATGTTCAGATAAATAGACCACATCAATTAGAAAAGATGAATTTGACAAGTTAGTGCATCTCATTGCTACAAATGATCTAGTCAAACTACACAATAAAAAAATGTTAAAACTATTGAATTGTCCAATTGCAATAAGTGTAGCAATAAGCACTAGAAGAAACATAGAATATGGAAAAATCGATGAACAACTTGAAAAGGAAATTCTAATCTACAAAGGTCAAACATATAGACACAAGCAGGCCTCGTAAATGGAGCATTAGGTGAAATAATTCATATTATTTATAGCATCAGTTCCAGACCCCCTGATCTTCCACATTATGTTGCAACAAGGATTGGTAATTACAATTGCCCACCATGGGAAATAGATGATACTAAAATAATACCAATAATTATTGTATCACTGGACACACAAAGACAAATGCCACTAATAATGGCATGGGATTTAACCACTGAAAAATCCCAAGGGCTCACACTACACAAAGAAATAATTGACATTAGTAAAATATAAAGGCACATACTGACATTCACAAAAACTTCCAGAGTTAGATCATTAAATGATCTTAGCATTCAACCACTTTTCTCCTTCGAAAGATACTCCAAAATGCAAAAAAATCCATACACAATCTTAAGGTTAAAAGAAGAAGCTCGATTAGAGAAGCTCACTCTCTCAACAATCAAGGTATGCAACACTTCCATTCATCCATCCTTTCACATGGCTCTATGTATACTATTTAGTTCTCTTCAACATAAACCAATTTATGTATACTATTATGTTCAACAAGGCATTTATGGAACTCTGATTTATTTATAAAAATGTTATCATGCAGGGTACTCACATAAATCATTCAAGTAAAAGCATGCAAGAATAAATCTTTCATTGCCACGTGACAGGTTCAATGCTATTATATCTGCAAATACTGGTATTCAAACTTAATGTCCACAGATTGTTTCATGTGCACATATTCTTAACTAAATAATCTTCACAAATACTATGTATATTTATTTACACTTTCCTCCTCACTTATGGCTAACACTTATTATAAAGTGTTTGGATTTGATGCTAAGATTATTTCCTGGAACACAAGTTAGTTATTCTACTCACAATGTTTCCAACTGACAAAATATTATTTACTATCATTATCGTTCAACATTCAAACTTACTAAATGCAAAGTTATTTTACTATCATTAACTTTCACCATTGCAAGATAATAAAAAAATTAATATACAGGCTAAACCTCGCAACAAAAATCCATAAAACCATATAATATGGAAAATAATTCCACATAAGAAAGGTATCACATGTTTCATCTTACAGTTGCAATTTTCTCCAACAAGAAGATCAAATCTCGTTGCATGCATATCTAAATTCTACCTATTAGTTGAAACATGTGGTACCTATTCTTATTCAAAATCATTTTTCTATCTACCCACTCCACTAGTCTAAGAACCAAAGACAACCACATGCACAACAAATCTACAAAGGTACCAACTATAACTTTTTATTGATGCTTCACACCTATATCTTGTAAATTTTATATTTATTCGTCATCTAACAAATAGTAACAAATTCACTATCTACAACATCCTCTTCACAATGATGCCAATCGAGCTGGAGAAGTCAAATGTATATCACATTGTCAGACCAATTACAATACCAAACAAGATGATCATGTCTCAACCAGATTCAAAGTTCACACTGAATAAGGTAATCATTCATTTTCTTGTATTATATTGAAGTTATATCAAAACCAAATTTATTTATAAACATGTTACCGTGAAGGGTACTCACATTAATCATTCAAGTAAGAGCACACAAACATAAATCTGTCATTGCCATGTGAAGAATTCAATGTTCATATCTATGCAAATACTGGTATTAAAAATAAATGTCCACGCATTATTTTCTGTCCATATATCCTGAATGAAATAAAATTCACAAATCCTATATATATTTCTTTACAAATGCATCCTTGCTAATGAATATCAAAATAATGGAAGGACGTTACAATTAGAGGTCACTCGAAGAGATGTCTAGAGATTTTAATGGTTGACGAGCTGGAATTACATTAAAGCCCTAACCATCGGTATGTAACCCAAATACTATTTTTGAATTATTATAATTAATTGTAGGTTGTTCTTGCTAACATTTTCATGTGTAGTTGGTTTTAAATGGGGAGGCAATATTTGATAAACAAATTGGCACCAAGTTATTGTAGCATAGCAAAGAAAAATTTGTATTCTTTTTATGTTCTAGATTTCCACTCCTCCACTCAGGATTATATATCTCCTGATAAACAACAAAAGGTAACATGGATGTTTCCAAATTAATCTTTTATAGTTTTCCTGTGTGATGAAAATGTGACACACTTCTATAAATCATTACACTTGAGAGAATCCATGAAGAAGGAAGTCTCAAGAAGTGGCTTATATCTTCTTATCCATGATGTTCAAGAATCTAAGATAGTATGAATAGTGGCTCTCAAATGAACCTTAAAGAGAAACCCTTGCAAGGTGCACCATAGAATGGAAGCTTCAAATAATAATGAAAATGAAGGTAGTCTAAGATGAGATGCAAGAACTAAGCTATGATGAAAATGCAAGATCAAGGAAAGAAAAGCTAATCTAGCAAGATTACAATACCTCCTAATTAAGCTATGTGATTTAAGCTAAATGCATTAAGGAAATACTAATCTAAGATGCAAGCAAAGTAAACTAATATGCAAGATGTAAATAAGTGCTCAAGAATTCTCTAAGAATGCAAGTAAACAAAATGATAGCATAACAATAACATGAAAGATCTAAGAATGCAAAAGTAAGGAAAAAGTCTCATTTTTAAAGAGAAATGAATGGTGAGATATTAAGAGGCAGAATCTAAGGGTGGAGAAAAATCCTCATTTTGTCTTTGGTGCACAAGATTCTCAAGAGGCAAAATCAATGGACGTGGTTAAGGGGCAAAAAGATGGGTGGAAGAGATTAAGAGGCAAAAGGAGATTCCACTCATCTTGAAAAGTGTGCATTCAATGTGTAGACAAAAAGTTTTTTTCGCTTCTTTTTATTTATTTTAAATTAGGAAATTCCTTTTTCATGTGCACGCATAGGATAAAGGGGATTTTATTTAATTAAAAAGGGACATGTTTTTTTTAAATTAAATAAAGCTTAGGATAAAGTGGCCAAAATTTAGGATATCATCGAATAAATGTTAAAATGATGATTTGATCAAGAAATAAGAGATTAAATAAATGTGCAAAATTGATTAAGCACAAGATGTAGTCTAGTGTTTAAATTTATTGTATAGAGAGGGGGCTTATAGTTTACTAGACCATTTTTGGTTGATTACATTACCTAATACCTCTTTACCACCAATTTAGATTGTACCATACCAAAGTAAAATTTGTATGCTTTTTATGTTTTGAATTTCCACTCCTCCAATCAGGATCAAACCGTTTGGTTCAATCTAGATATACATTCACTACTATGTGCCAAATCTTGTAGGTCAGTTAAAACTTATTCTGGTTATAGCTAAATTAATTATATAGTTATAAGGTTCAGTAGACTTCAATTAAAAAAACTTTGATTTTTAGAATTTTAAATGGTGGTTTTTTTAATGCAAAAATCTATCTTAGCTCCTAATAATATGTTTATCATCAGTTTGCTACTTTTGCAATTTGTTTGGTTGATTTACATAGTTTTTAAAAATTAGATAGTTGATTTGTTGGATTTCATAAAAGCATCAACAAAGTTTTTCTTGATTAGATTTTTGCAAAATTTTGAGTATTCATAGTACATTTTTTCTCCTTAATTTTCTTATTTCTTATTGATTTTGAACTAATTACATTTTATGATATTGAGTGCAAGACACACTTCTAAACTTTTCATTTCAATAATATATAATGTTACTTACATTTTTGTTTTATAAACCTCCAGTCAATTAACTTTCTGGGTCCATGACTAGAACTACTTGGTACAAATGTTTCTCAAAATCTGACTGTTGTAGTGACTTGGTTAACGAAAACACTTAGTTTGAGTTCATTCCTCCAAGCTCGCCTCCTTCTAAATATACATGTAGGTCTCTTATCTTGATTGACATACCAATGTCTTCAATTTTAAATGTATTAAACATGGTCCTTATGAATTGTTGAACTATATCATTCTACCATTCATTCAGAACCCCTTCATTTTAATTCAATGAGCATCATAAGCTCTAAGAAACTCTATATTGCAAAAATAACTAAAAAACAATGATGTGAGCTCCCTTCGAAGGATGGTGCTTCCCAAAGTACCCAATTATTAATCCATACACATTTGAGTTAAATTTCATTTGTTTTTCTTCTTCCACTATTATTATGATCTTAAATACCATTCTTCCAACATGGTTTCAAATTAAACTAATTTAGGTTTTCAAAAAGAAGAAGATGAAAACCTTCTAGTGTTGTATCATAAACAGGGTGTGATAATTGATATGGAGGAGTTTTCAATGTCAAACATGTGTCGTCTACATTACAGGCATTGAATTCTTAAACAAAGAATGTTTTTTGTTCTTTCATAATAATTATTGATATTGAATTGCACATGGACCATGGAAATAACTCATTAGCATTGTTTGATTGACACAAATTTTGGCCAAACAACAAGACCAGAACTTATCTTCTAGAAAACACAAGTAACTATTAGACCGTAACAAAACAATTATTTTTTGAGGTTGATGGAGCAGAAGTAGACTTACATGTTGGATTTGCACCAAAGTTTGAAACATCCTTCCTTTCAACTAATCATGTGTGGCAATAGACATTCAAATAATTTCTCATAAGCAGTATTATGGAAATGTCACTCTTGGTATGTAATCTTCTATTACTTTTTTGTCTATTCAAATCTATTAAGCCACCAATTTAGGTTACCAAATCAAATACTAGTATTGTTCTCTAAACCAGTTTTTTTTACCTTAATATATGATGCTCAAGTGCTCCAATATGAATAGAACTATACTTCTCAAATATCGTACAACATATGATGCTATCGATGCAAACATTGCACCTAGTTGGTGGAAGTGCTAGTAATAATATTTGTATAGCTATTATGCTTATCTAGTTACCAATATAATAGATATTGATTAATTAACTGATAAGCTATTATATGTAGAAAATGAATGGATTTATCATTTTTGGATGTCAGTAAACTCATTCATGGTGGCTTGTCATGCTGGAAAAGTCAAAGTTGTTCAAACGTTATTGGGTGCAATTGATATTTTCATCTTTATTATAGCAGGAAAAATTGCTAACCCTTTCTTGAAAAGAGTGAACAATTAACACAAATGTGAGACAAGAGGAGTGGGCTACATACTATATATGAATACTTCAAACAAGTGGCATTGTAATTAAATGATTATATAATAAATGCAGATGTGTTCTCTTTAGGTTGGAACACCATTGTGCTATACATTTGGGCAAATCCCAATGTCTGGCGCATATCTTTAGTGTGGGCACAAAGAAATTACTGCATTTAAAATATTGATTGTATAAGTTCAATGTCAGAGGATCCTACTAATTGGTTAGTATTGCATGCATATTATATGTTTTAAACCTCAATTTGAACAATTAATCAACATCTTAGAGTAAAGAATGAGATATACATTTGACATGTATTTTCTTTTTATTTGATACATCTTAGATAGATATTTGTCATACCCATAAGTTATTTGAAGTTATTTCCATTGCACATGTCTTATTTAGCCATCACCACCAAAACTTTCTCTTTCTAAAGTTGGTTCTCTCCATTTTATAGCTGCACAAGCTTTTATAGTCATGGGAGGAAAATCATCTGAAGGGAGTACTTGTTTCCACAACTTCAGTGCTGTTAGTAAACAGATTTTTCCTTCTTCTTCCTTGTGACAATATGACTCTCAATGCCCAAATTATGAACAAAACCTACTTATAAATAGTTGAAAAGCCTTTCTCTGATTACTGGCTCTTCTCTGAATTGGTAGGTACAGCTCCCTATGTGTATGATATTCAAAGAATAATGTTTTTCTCCTAAACTAACATGGGGTATGCTCTTAACCCGAGAGCAAAAGAGGCAAACCAAACTAAGTCTAGCCAGAACTTAATCCAGGTAGGAAAAGCTTCTAATCTAAGACCAAGCAGAAAACTCACAAATCCTATGAATTTAGATGCTCAACAACTACCTACAGAAATGCAAATGAAACATAAAGAGCTTCTAATGAATCCTTCCCTGAATCTCCCACAACACATCCTACTCTGTTCAATTCATATCCTTATAACAAAAAGAAAGAAACATCCTTTCTTACTTCTTGCAATTCAGATTTAAAAGAAAGACACACAGAAGCAACAACTAATTGGAACCAAAATTATTGACATAAAAACACCCTGTATTGACTCTGCAATATCAAGTCTTGTTACATCAATAATTTGCCGACCTTTCATTCACTTTTTCAAAAGTATATATAAAGTTTACAAGCATACGCCCTTCATGGGAAAACAAAATGTTTCAAATTCTAGAATTTGAAAAGTCTGAAACCAAGGACTTACGAAAACACACTAAAGGGGAACCAAAAGACTTTGCCTCTTCATCTGACCTTGCTCGAGAAGCAGAACTGAATGGTCCTCCATCAAATTAATATAATTGAGTTTATAACTATTAAACTACTTGACATCAAGTCGAAGATGCATTATAAACACTTGCAGATTTATATTCATAACAGAACCGTCAGTGCCAATGTTCTTTTCTGTATATTTCAACTATCTCAATGACCTTGAGAAATATATAACAGCAGCACTGGGATTTTCTCTGTCATTCTATTCTTAACCATTATCATCTTCCTCATCATCATCTGGAAGATCTTCCTTGTCACTATTGACCTCTTGTTGACTAATTCATGTGTTGATAAATCTTGAAAAATAAAAGCATGCCTGTGATTTATCTTGAAATATTTCCATAACACTTTACTCTATCCAATTCCCTCTCAGTTTCCACTTTGTATAGAATCGAAATAATCATAATCTCAGTGATAGTCTTGCTGACAGAAAACCGCCATTAGCTTAGGAATCAATATACAATTTCCATTCATAACATAAATCTTTATGCCAAGTCTCCATGCACCTGCTTCTTCATGCCAAATTGAATTTCATATCACTCGGCTTCATTTCTTAATCAGAAGAACATAGCCGAATACATAAGCTATGATTATCATTACAAAGAATCGATCCATTTCAATCGACGGCATACAAATCATGATACACAATATTGGTTAGCAAGAACTATCGAGCTCGACACTGTTTGTCTAATTGTTACTGCAATCAAAGCATGAAATGGCCATTTGGCAAAGATCACACTAATGTTAGCACACGTGGTTGCCAGCAGGGCAAAGTCTTTAATCTTCCCTACTTACGTTTACTTCCTACACCTACCTTCGGCTACTCTTTAAAGCCTTGTCCCATGATCGCATGGTATTATTTTAATTCTTGCGATCATGCGACCGCTTTATTATTGGTGCACATGGACCCCAGCTCGAGTGTCAAAGAATCTTCTGTGGCTTTGAGGAATAGCGGCAACCATTGGTTTATCATTGCATATAGACCCTATGGACCCACCACCATGTGGCTTCATCTCAAAAAAGTCATAACTATAGTCAAATGCTTTCAGACCCACCATCGGAAGATCAACGACCATCGCTTCTTTGCATAGACCTCCAAGATTCTTTGTGAACATACGCCCTCCGTTGGTTGTAGGATCTTTCCCTGCTTAGCTTATGTTGTCGCATTTGCGTTGTTGGCATAAGTGGGTCCCAGCAAAGCGCATTCACCAGCCTGAATTTCCATTGTCACATGATCGCATAGCAATATTTTAATTCATGCGATCATGCGACTACCCTATGATTGGTGCCTATGGGTCTGCTGGGACAGGTGGCACTTTGTTGCTATTTTGCGTTTGTTATTTTTTGAGCATCTTTCTATTGTGAAATTCTGACCATCATTGGATTGAAACCTTGGTTGATTTAAACCATCGATACGATGTCATAACTCAGGTCCCGCTGAGAAATAGGGCCCACTAATCTGCATGTGCTTAAATCTTCAACTTAAGTGCCTCTTTCCCACCTAACCAGCTATGCTTCATGCCTTATCACATGATCGCAAGGTGGTTCTCTCAATCATGCGATCATGTGACCACACCTACCACATGGCTTTATTTTCAACATCAAATCGCACACCGTTTTCACTGTTTGGATCGTTGTGACTTGATGAATCATCCCATACCTTCAAATGGAAAAAATCATCAACTATAGTTGACTGTTAAAAATGCCTAACTCAGCTCTGTCACATTGAAAAATGCATAGCCCGAGTTCTAAAAGAACTCATTTCATCACACACTCACTGTCATATGAAGTAGAATTTTGAATAATTCAATGCCAACTCTATTACGACATCAATCACATGAAAAGTCTCTCCTTTGATGCCTAGAGATCATGATTCACAATCATCCTTTCATTTGAGAAAGAGAATCAATAGGAACATATAATCCTTGTCAAGTTGGGATCTATAACCTACCCATTATGACAAGACTTCCAAATAACCCACTCGGCTTATAAAGGAGAGGGCAAGTGAAAGGGAAACCCGACAAGGATAGCCTACCTATGAAGGACATTAGACCTAGACTCAACCATGACCAGACCTGATTATGAGATCAAAATCTTCCACTTTGACAACATGATTATGGGGTGAAAAGTGGGGCAACAAGTGCTAAATTAGATTCTAAATCCATACCCACATTTAATTTATTTTCGATTCTCCAATTTTAAGCATCCAAAAAAGAATTTAGTTTGCATCTTGGACTTAGATTTCACTTTGATTCTAATATTAGAAATGTAAGGGGTATGCGAATAGGGAAAAAAATGATAAGTTTATATAAGATGGTTGTATATTATTTATTTTTGTTTAAAATTGCAAATTCTCTTAGTTGAAGTGTGTCATATCCATCTTGCATGCCTTCGTGTCTTTCCATTGAGTTTGAACTCATAGAACCCTTGTGGTTATGCTCAAATCTCTTTGACCTTTTTTTGCCTCACCACAACCTACAAGTCTAAAAATTGCAAGAGTGAGTCATTAGTAGAGGGTAGCATCTTCTATAGAGTCTTGTTTTCTATCAAAAAATACATTCTTTCTATATAATAACTCATTTAGGAAAGCGTTGACGTTATATGTTGTTGGATTATGTACTGCTATATGTAGAGCCTCTCCCTTCACTAAAAAGTATATTGGAAAGGTCTAAGTGTTGATCAGATGAAAACTTGTTATGATTATTTGGCCAATCTGAGTTATTCCCTTCACTAGTGATAATTTTTCTAGGTGTTTGGTTGTGTTTAGAGTGACATTCGCTTGTTGTATCATTTGGATGAGTAGCTGATTGGGATATCCTCTAATTGAATTGACCAATCCTCTGCCAAATCTTGTCATGGCTACAATGCTAAATATTAACCTCTTGAAACTTAGAAAATTTGAAGCTTGCTCCATCTCTAATATGAGAGAAACAAACTAATCTGATGGTACTAATTCTATTGATATGAGGGTGCATGATCATTCAATTTACAACTAAAATCACCATGTTGGTTAAATAACCCCTTAAAACCAGAGGTCTTCCAACTCTTGTGACAATATTGTAAAGATTATGAAGGTTGTTACCAATGAAATTGATTCCCTATTTATATTGTACATTATAGCCAATCCGATGCCGAAATTATTGCCATCTATATTTGAATCCTTGCTTTTGGCCATCACATATTGACAAACTAAAAGGAAACGTGCTATGACCTACTATGTTATATGATTGAATGCAACAATTGTGTGTGATTTTAATTATGTCACAAAGCATGTATATTTTTCTTAGTGGTACTCAAATCTTACTTATCTATCAATGGTATAAGTACTTTTAACTTTTAAGTCTAGAAATTACCTATGGCTATAATCCTATAATAGTCAACAATTGAAATTTGTATAACAAATTCAGTTTCTAAAATACATATACTTGAAGAAAATTTTGTTCAAATGATAGGGGTCATGCCTATGACCAATCATGGGGCATATATAATATCTTTTTAACCCCACAATAAATGAAGAAATGACACACTATGGGGAATAACAAGAACCACAGTAGCATATACCTTGAGGGAAAATCAGACCACAAAAAATGCTTCCTTAATCTTGGTAAAGAATAATGTTTTCCTCTCCAACTCAACTGTTCCTAAGGAAAAATCAGAGTCGTTCAATGATTTTCAATCAATTTTCCCAAGGGGCATAGATAGTACATTTATATCTCTCATGGAATTGGAATTACTAGCTCAATCCTTTTATGGTCAACAATCCCATAAAATGTGGGCTCTCTTAAGGCCAAATGAGATTAATCAATTCTATAATTTCAAAATGGGGAACATGACAATGAACCCTTTGTTTTTTGAACTTCTTTTCTCCTTTGGGGAAGCACACTCCTCTGCATCCCCTTACAAAGACATGCTCGCAAGGAACGTGCTCATACATGGAGAAATTTTTTTTAACCTTTTCATATTTGATATTTGTTGCATCCCTTCAGTAGGAATGCATCCTTCAATATTTGTTGCATCCCTTTAGTAGGCATGCATCCTTCCATGGGGCTAAAACATTTCATGCCTTAGATATGTTTTTTTTTCAAAAAAAACTTAGGAATCCCCTCCCTAAATTAGGAACTTTTTTAAATGAACCTTCATAATTACATTATTTTCATTTAATTTCATATTAGATCTGTCAAATAAAGGGAAAATGTAACTGTCTCAAATTTGATTTATAGTTCACATGAGGAAACCAATACAAACAACTAATTTAAGATTCACCAGTACTCTGCGAGAGAGACTCCTTTGATTGAGGAAAAATGATACAAAACTTCCATATGTTGTTTTATCAACATCTGATTGCTATGATGATCTACACATTTCAAAACATCACATTTTCGGTATTGTACATAATTTTTTTAGGGAGTGTTTCTGATCACTCCTCTCTTTTCAATTGTAGATCATTGAGTGTAATTCAAGATGTATATTGAATATATAAAGTGTGACTAATAGGAACATGAATGAAAATATTGTTTGACTATTATTTTGAACCATATAGTCTTTAGATTATTGTCACTGTAATTCAAAGTGATTGAGAATGTAGCAATTGGTAGTTTTAATTCTGCTCCAAGAATGTAGACTATTGTTAGTGGCAGTAAACTCAAGTTTCTTCCTACATAGCTTAGGGGTTGGAGTTATTTAAAACAAATAGAACTTAATTGCATTGAATTGTAGGTGTAATAAAAAATAGAGATTTTGTGGCAAATTATGATCTACAATCTATGAAAAATAGAGCATCCCCTATTTTGAAATAGAGTACTCTTAAAATATTCATGTTTCAAATATCTATGAATGTTTTTGACTAATTAATTACTATTAATTATCTTTTTGTTGTTGTTAAAGATTTCAAAAATATATAATAGCACCTAATAAACAAGGTTAAAATAACCATCAAATAATGCACCAAAGAAATCAAAATGAATACCAAAACTATTGATGAAAAAGCTCTACCAACACCACAACCTTAAATATTTCAATACTTTTAGGGTTTTAATTAAACATTAAAACTATCATTCCAGTATGTCTATTCCATTTTTTTGAAAGGAAGAGTGGCTAAATATCAACATGCACAATATGCACATTATTTTCTATTGGATTTGATGAGTAAACAACCCACAGCTCCCAAGAACACCTGCATGCAAACATCTATCATAGAAAGAGAGAGAAGAAGCAAGAAGCTATGGAGGCCTGCATGCATTGATCCATGAGAGAGGAGAAATCATTCTTGATGTGAAAAAACAAAAGTTGCAATTTAATAATGAATAATCTATTACAATCTGTTTATTATGAAAACAAGAGGAGATCAATCCTTACAAAAGTAGATCAAAACCCTAAAAAAGTAAAACCTAGGTTGCACAATAATAATTAATAAAGTAATTAATTATTATATGCCTAAAGTTTAGCTTAAGTAGAAAGAGATAATAAGTGACTTATTAATTAAATTAATATGATTTAATTAATAAGTAAACACTTTATTACTCTAACACCCCCCTTAAGATAAACTTTGGAAGAAGTTAAAAACCTAGAAAGAACTACTGAAAGCAAATGGGTCCCAGTAACAAAAGACCTGATCAGGTACCCAAGTATAAAAGAGAGTCTCTATAAAGCAGAGAAATAGAGAAAACCACATGGGAAAAACTCTAGTCTAAAAAGAGACAAAGACTAGTCCGAAGGACTGAAGAAGCCTCCAAAACTAGGAATGTTCTAGAAAATAGGAACACAGATGAACATGTACAACATCACTGAAGCAAGAAATTAAAAACTCTATCAAGAAGTAATTGATGATCTGAAGATCCTCTACTGAAATATGACCAGGTAGAGAAGACTATAATCTGCACGAGTTCCCTCAAATGACACTACTCGAATTAGGAGGCAGACAAAGGCAAACAACTGAAGTCAAAGATACATAATACTGTAATCTACACGAGTGCCCTCAAATAACACTACTTGAATCAAGAAGAAAACAAAGGCAAACACATGAACTCAAAAATATAGATGGCATAAAAATACCAAAATTATGAAGAGTTGATCAATCAAAGCTGGAAGAGTGCATCCAAAAACAAGAAAGAAAAGAGTGTGCATATGGTAAATGATCCATCTCACCAGAATACATAGGTACCCAGCCACTACACCCACCTAGTACATAGAATCAAGTACTGAATACATAGCTCACACTATTGAACCAAGGAATTACTAGAACCAATAGTAGAAACTGGCGCATAATGCTAACAAGGGAGTAATGATAGGTACACTGAAAAGATCATCCAATATGAACTGCAGAGAGAGTACAAACACATATAAAGATGCCTGAGGCTAATGTCATTGGAGGAATTCTCACATGACAAAAGTAGATGGCAAACAAAGGAAAACATCAAACCCCCCCCCCCCAACACTTTGTAATGAAGTGCGAGTACATAGAGCATGAACATGTGCAAAATTGCATACATGCAATAGAATGGCACTTTATCTTAGTGCGTGTACATAAAAGAATACTACAAAAGTGAAGTATACAATGCTCAAAGAAGAGCAAAGGCTACTAAAACAAAAGAACAACCTAAGACGAGTCATCCCTCAAAGGGAAGAGATCCCAGGACTTGAAACATCCAAGATATCCACCAGATTGCAAAAATGCAAAAATTTGAATAAAATGTACCTGGAGTGGATTATGTAAGAATGACTCACAGAATTGGAAAGATCTCAGAACAAGCTTTCCAATGATATATTGTTTGCCCAAAATGGAGTTTGGATGTGTAAGATAGAGCTCCGAGAGTGCAAAAAAGAATATTTATCTTTGACAGAAAAAAAACCATCAAAAAAGCAAAATAAGAAATTAAAACTCCAGATCTGGATAGAACTCGGAACTAGCTTTCCGATGATATCTTGTTTGCCCAATTTTGACACCGTATGATCACGTTATGAGAAAAATACCAACTATTGCACTGGAGGACCCAAAAATGTGCAAATGATGCTTATGCATGTTGCCGTCATCAAATGAAGGGCTTAAATTTGACGACCAAATGGTTGTCACCGCCTAATTTTTTTGAAAATCACATGCGCAACTCAGGATGCCTGCCAAGGTGTACGAATTTTTGCCTCAATTTGTGTACCATTTTTTTTGCCTCAATTTATAGTTAGTAAAATTTTTGTCTCGATTTATGTGCCAAATTGTTACAATTCTACCTCAATTTCCATGTCAAGGTCATACGACCTGACATGCCAAAAAAAAAGCCTCAAAATGCATCGACGTCCATATTGGATGTGCCTAATATGGATCTGGATGTTTTTGGGAACTGTAAGCTCAATGATGAGGTCCGTTTGGGCCCAACGTGCCTCAGGGTCTGTGTCGAGGCCAGTTGCAAATTTTTTTTGTCATAGATTCCAACTTTGTCCAAATTGGACAAATTTTATATGGATTTGGGGGTTCTTAGACACTGTGAACGCAATTGTGAGGTCTGTTTGAAGCCAAGATGACCAGAAAAAGAGGTCCCCCTAGATCTGACAGAAAACCCTTTGAAAACGTAGATTTGATGAACACAACTGAATTTCTCAAGAAGAGAATAGGGGCAAATAGATCTAAAGCTTTGATACCATATTGATGTTGATGAGTAAACAACCCACAACTCCCAAGAACACCTTCATGCAAACACCTGTCATAGAAAGAGAGAAGAAGCAAGAAGTTGTGGAGGCCTGAACACATTGATCCACGAGAGAGGAGAAATCATTCTTGATGTGAAAAAATAAAAGTTGCAATTCAATAATGAATAATCTATTACAATCTGTTTGTTATGAAAATAAGAGGAGATCAATCCTTATAAAAGGAGATAAAAACCCTAAAAAGGTAAAACCTAGGTTGCACAATAATAATTAATAAAGCAATTAATTATTATATGTCTAAAGTTTAGGTTAATTGGAAAGAGATAATAAGTGACTTGGTAATTAAATCAATATGATTTAATTAATAAGTAAACACTTTATTACTCTAACATTTTCATATTTTATAATGCATACAGATCAAAATGGATGGAAAAACATTGTTTGGGAAAAAATTGGAAATGCACATTGTGATGACAGTCCCACAATGGGAGACTTTAAACTTTAAATTAATTCTAGAGGCATAATGAATCAACCATCCTCTTCTTCCTTCTAAAGAATGTGTCTCTAAAGTTGGAAGGTTATTTATTCTTTGCTCTTGTGGTATGTCATTGTGATTATACTTCTATGTTTCTTTGCTAGAAAACCAAAACCAAAACAATAAAATATCACATAAATACTCATGAGATTCATAAAAAATGATACTTATAAGTTTGAGGGACTTACTATCAATAATTTTTTGGCAACCATTCCTCAGAAGTTGGTTGGTTGCTTCAATTCTTTCTTTGTACTATTGGGTCTCGTTGAGATTATCAAACTATCATGTAAATTGAGAGAACAAAAAAAGTGAGATGAAAAAAACCAAAGGAAATAAGTATTTATCATAGATATTTACAAGTCATACATAAGTAGTTGAAAAACTTGAATTCCTAGTATTTAACTTTATTCTCTTTGATGTTGATTTTTGTTCTGTATCTTTCTCACAATGTGAAAATGTTACAATAACAAATTCCTACCTTCTCTTGTCCATTTGCAGGACTCGTTGATAAGTGCTCTACTTCTACTTCATACTTTAAAACTCTGAAGCACTCCAAATTCTCTTCCAAGAATAATGCATAGGTGAAAAATCATGCATAATAGTCCCAAGCTACAAACAAGAAACAAAAAGAAAGAATTTATAGGATATCAATGGTATAGTACCACAAAAATGCCTTATATATTTCTTAACAAATTTAAAGGGAATCAATCATCAGATAACTTTAAGTATGTCTGAGCTACAAGTAAAGAAAACAAAAGTTTCAATTTTTGTGAGTGGTGTTTATAATTAAATCCACATCTTTTGTATATTTCTCATTTTGAATATTGACTACAAGTGCAGTTTCTTAAATTTGATGCACCCTTTGCATAGCTATTAAAATGGGGTTGTTTGTTTGGGGTTGTAAGATCCCCTCTAGATCTGAAATTTGAATCAAAATTTTCTACTCTCCATAGCTTTAGGTGTAGGATTTATGACAAACATTTTGTTGTATGTTTGGAATATTGCTTTTTTTCAAGGCTTGGGAATTATGACAAACAATTTGTTGTATGTCTATAATATTCTTTATGCTAAATATATTGATTCATTGCAGAGATACCAATCACACAAATTGAATAAAAAAGTACATTAATCACTCAACAATAATAGATTACAAAGCTATCTTCAACAAAGACAAGTTTGAAATTGAAAATGTCTGAAAACTTAATACAAAAGACATTAAATTTGAATGTGAACTTTTGCTTTAATATAATATATTCAGTCTGAAAAATACTAATTAGAAGTTTTGAAACTAACCATATTAAATAGAAGTCCACAAAGCCCATAATGAATCAAATTGTCAATACAAAAATTTTAGAAGTCCAGTCCACACCAAGGAATTGAATGAAAATCACACTTAGTGAGAAGGTATATCCATACCAAAAAAAGTATGAGAATCTCCTTCACATGCTATTCTCATGTTTCTACTCCATGCAAGCAAAGTGCGAGAATCTCCTTCACACACTGTTTTGACATTTCTTCTCTACACTATGGCAGTAATGAGAGTGCCAACCACTAAGGAAATGACTCATGTCATGAAAAAACTCCAAGCCATCTCCCAATGTCCAGGCTAGAAGTCCAAGTGACTAGGATGTATGCTGGAATATGATGTCTATGCCAAGTTCACAGTCATCATTGAATGTTGGTATTTATTCTAACAACAAATACAAGCCTCTAGTTTTCATGTGTATGGTGGTCGAAACCCAAAAATAGTGAAAGAAGGACAAGTGCCAAGGAAACCTCTCCTCTTCAACCTGCACCAATAGTACCTCTTAATCTGTAAACATGGCAAATAGGACCAATAAATAAACTATTTCATATATGTTCCATTACTTCATGAAATGCATCATTGTACCTTACACAACCAAGAGTAGGCACACTTAGGAAACTCACACCAAAGTCTAAAAAATGGCCCCCATCATACAAGATACAATATTTGGAAATGGATTTCTCCCCTTATCAAGGCTTCTCCATTGCTTTTTCCAAAATCTCAAAAATATGATATAATATTTGGGGTTGGATTTGCCAAAGTATAAGATTTTTTTTGTGAGGGGCATCACTTCCTTAGAACACATAGGTTTCTTCATGATTCAATTCTTCTACCTTTCTTGATCTTTTCTTCCCCCTCAATCATTTTCCAAGCTTCCAACTATAGCTTATTCTAGTCGTTAAAGATATGGAGCTTGATGAGAAGTGCAGGGGACCCTCTTGGAGCCATTCTAGCCGAGGCATCTGGGCACTACCCCTCCCCTTACAAATGACTTGGGTTGCTCATTCTCCATCAGGGCTTTGAATTTCCACGCTCTCATAATCATCCTAACTCTTGAGGCCAATTGTGATGCCACCATTACACCTGTAGTCATGTTGATCTTAGTGTTTAACAATCCGCTTCATCTCTTCTGCTATGTTTTTAATTAAGAAAATTGATTTCGAAGGGCCCCTAAAACCCTATACAAAGAAACTAAACAATTAAACCATTAAGCCAAAAGATGAAGACAAAAAATAGATAGTCCCAACACCCAAACAAAGGCCATCCATGAAAGGACAACAACCAACATAACTGAAAAGAGCACAAAAAGGTAAACCCAACCAATCCCAGAAAGCCCACAGGAAAGTTAACGCATAATCTTTATGAGCTCCACAACCTGTTGCACTAACTGGTTCATCATTTCCGCAACATCTTTGACTTTCTTGACATCATTAGAGGTATCCATAGCCCTCTTTCTAGTTTTTACCTGGTCCTATTATTAGGCCCATCCTTTCTATCAATAGGACCCCCAAGAACATCAGGAACATTAGTGATGGCCTTCTCCCTAGGAATATTATCCCAATTGTTGATAAGAATTTTTATGTGCTCATTGGGCATGTTAAAGATTTGGTAACTTTGGTTAGCTATACCTCTCATAGTGTCCTCTATGCTAGTAGCCTTTATATTCAGCTCCTTCACCTTAGCTTCCATCCTATAGAAATCCCCCATGTCAAATGAGGAATTCAGATTCAGACTCTCCTTGTCAGTAACAACATAAACCCTATGATTATTCATTTTACCTTCCATAAACACTAACCTATTATTCATGTCTCTGATCTCATGATAAAACCATTTTAAGGACCTGAAGTTGTCCAACATTTTATTTCTGGCATTGTTAAGTACATCTATCTTCACCTCTTTGTTGGAGTCACTAAGCATCGACATAGAGGGATCAATAAGTTCCTAGAGATCAGTTTTACCAAACTCCACCTCACCAACTATAAGATCATTTTTTCTCTAGTAATGCCCAACCTCACAGAATTCATGTCTAAATTCTTCAAGAAAATATTCCTAATTCTCAATGAAGTGCCAGTCATGTGAGGGGCATCAACAATGAGAACCTGAGTCTGCACAGAGGGGGAGACCTTAATGCCCTGGTTGTCCTCATCACTAGGGGAGTCATCCTTATACCATTCCTGGATAAGCCTCATAGGAGAATCTAAAACCTTCTTGTCACTCTCACTTTCCCACTCCTTTTTTTGTCTCTTCGTCGAAGACTAACAATGCTTGTTGGTGCCTACTACATCATTCTATGTTTCCAACTTCTCAACATCCTCATCATTGTCATTAGAAGAGGTGACCACATTAATTTGTTTCTTGGCCACATGTGACTTAATATTCTTCCTAATAGGGATCACTCTCTTATGAATCTTAAAGGTCTTCTTCTCTTGTTTCTTCCTACAAGAGCCCATCGTCTCCTCATCAGTCTCCTTGTCTTCCCCCTTCATGATAGTCCTTGTTCGAGGATATCACCATATTGGCATGTCTCTTTACTAGGGAAACTCTCGTATCTTTCTTGACAGGATTCACATGGATTTTAGAAGAAGACCCCTTTCCCTTACCCTTGATATTGGTAGCTTCAATGTCCTTCGAGTGCATACCCTCACTATCTTTAGTATCAGAGAGGCCCATAGAATCCTTAGATTCCTCCCCATCTTCATTCACCCCACGCTTCTCCTTAATAAACTTCCCCACAAAATGGGCCCTAATATACTCATAAATGAGTAACATGAGGCCATCATGGAGGGGTGGGTTATAGGGCATTTTTTCCTTAATACCATTTATTCTAGCATTCAAATATGAATAAAAGTATAAAGGGATAGAAATTTTATACCATGTCGAAAATGGTTCAGAATGAAGAAATGGTAATAATAGACCCTAGTGAATCTACCATCGAGAGTCACATAGTAGACAATAGCCCTTAGGGAAAAATGCCAAAGTTTCTTAATGCAATTGGGTTGAAAATATGTTTTACCTGTAGTTGGGCTTCACTATCACTTAACTCCTTAGGGAAATCATCAATAGCAGCATCCAAAAATTTATGGTCCCTATAGAATTTTTTGCCCACAATTGGAATGCCCGTCACTTTGGAGATGAGTTCCTCAGTGAAAGTAACACTCTGACCACCCACATTCAACATGACATCATTCCAATTCCTTAGAAACTACTACGTGACTTCAAGATTACCTCCATGTAATCTCTCCAAGAATGGTGAAAGACCACCCTTCTAAAGAATTTTCCTGACCACAGTTCTCCTTCTCCATTTGTCACAGTTTGATAGTTCTCATCTCCTACATTGCCCACCCATATTCTTACTATGCACCTTATTGACCAGTTCTTTAACACAAAAGAGGATTCACACGAGAATCCATAATTTGGTAAGTGTAAATAAACACAAGTGCTCCAAGAAACACCTAGAATTCATGTGGATAAAAGGAGTAATAATAAATTTTCCCTTCCTTCACTCCAACTAGTGCCTCATAATCATAAACCAATCCTTTCTAGGTACTACCATTCCCATTATTTATGATGCCTTCATTCCCATTAATTAAGTCGTAATCAATACTTGACATGACCTCCATAGGTATGTTCATGTCACCCTGCCATATTATCTTATGATTACCCTTCAACACCACATTGGCCACCGCAATAGAAACCATATTTGACTCCCTATAAACATGTGATATGTGATAGTTTTTCATCATTCTAAGGATAGCAAGGGTCTCCTTTGTGATATTATCAATAGTCCATGAGGGACTAGATAACCCTTAAGACAATTAACAATATTCATTTAATCACCCTCCAACCAAAGCTTGGTAACTCCAATGTCTTTAGCCAATTTGGTAATTTGAAGGAAAGCCATCACTTCAACCAAGTGATTAGTTTGATTTCCCAAGGGAAGTGCCATCATAACCAGAAAATGACCAAAATGATTCCTAATCACTCCCCCACTCCCAGCCATCCCAGGGTTACCCTTGGTTTCCCCATCAAATTAATTTGCTTTGCACCAGTCCTCAAGAGGAAAAGACCATCTATTCTCTAGCTTCCTATTGTCAGTGGTACTAGCATCCTTATGATTTTCAATAACAAACTTAAGGCTAGGAAATTCAACACCCTTACAATTTAAGTTCTCCAAAATAGCATTATCAATTTTTGAGAAAACCACCTTACGATGTGAAGTTTTATCTCTAAAAATCATGTTGTTCCTCTCTTTCCAAATGCCCCAAAGAATATGCAGAAGCTCTAAAGCCCACAACCTTTTAAAATCCTTAGAAGAATGAGGAGGAGAAGACCACTGAGTAAAGCATTCCTTGATATCTGCAAGAAACATCCAAGATAGATTGAGCATATCCAAGAAAATGGCCCAAATATCTCTTGAGTAAGGGAAAAGAATGCAGAGGTGGTTAACAGATTCTGCCTTAGAACATCAAAGAGAGCACATATTAGGAATATAGAAGCCTCTTTTGCATAGATTATTGATGGTAATAATTCTATTTTGGAGAATGATCTAGAAGAAGATGTTCACTTTAGGAATAAGGACTAGGTTCCAAGCCATTAACCAATAGGGATGGTCCTCCTGATCCATAAAGATTGCTTGATAAGTAGAGGCCACTGAAACGATACCCAAGGTAGTGGCACCCCAAACCATTGTGTCTTGGCCATTGATAAGAATAATTGAGGAGAGAAAAGTCATCAAAGGAAGAAGTCTGGGGGAAACCTCCCATAAGTTGACCCACTCACCACCAATCTAGTAATCAACAACCCTTCTCTTGAATTTGGACACACATGACTCCTTCCAATCACAGAATGACTCAAAATTCTCCAAAACCCCAACCGACATCCAATTATCCTCCCAAAAGAATGAGATCCCCATTGCCCAGTTTCCATTTAACCTTTTTAGAAGCAGTATTTATGGCTTTTAAAAAACCATTCCAAATAAAAGAACCATTTGGGATCTCATTACAGACCAAAAAATCCTGAAAGGGATGATTGTTGACAAGATATTTAGAAACTAAAATCTTACTCCATTCCCCATTACTCTGGAAAAATCTCCAAACCTATTTGGCCAACAGAGCCTAGTTAAACAATCTGATCTTCCTCAAACCTAAACCACCCTTATACTTAGGATGGCACACTTTATCCCATGAGATAAGGGGAAGCCTTTTATGATCAGTAGCACCCAACCGTAAGAACCTTTTCTAAATTCTCTCAATGGCTTCTATGAATTTTGAAGGAATATGAAAGAGGTTGAGAGCATAAGTGGGTAGATTTTGGAGAGTTGATTTGAGAAGTTAAACTTAACCCGCTTGGCTGAGAAGAACTCCCTTCCATCCAACCAACTTCCTATTAAATTTGTCAATAATGACATTCTATAAAGAATCTATATATTTCAAACCAAGGGGGAGGCCAAGATAGGTCGAAGGAAGCTCCGCTATATCATAGCTCAATAGGCCAGCAATTCTCAATTGTCTTTCCACTGGGGTATTGATAAAAAATAAGGAGCTCTTTCCCTAATTTATCAATTGCCTAGTCATAGTGCTATAGAAATTGAGAGTTTCCTTAATGATTTTAGCCTCCTTGATGGTAGATGCCCCTCCTAGGATGGTATCATCCATAAATTATTAATGAGAGAAAACAACATCATTGGAAGAGGGCTTAATACCTTCCAAACTCCTTGAATTGATGCCAACAGAAATCAGCCTACCAAGACATTCAACAATAATAACAAAAAGGATAGGAGAAAGAGGATCCCACTTCCTTAAGCCTCTAGAAGGTTTGAAAAAGGTAGGAGATACATTAACCAAAATAACCAATGAAGCAAAGGAAACTAATTGAGAAATCAACTTACAAGCTTTCATATCAAAACCAAAAGAAGAGAGCACCTTGGATAAAAAAATCCCAATCCACCCTATCATAAGCTTTAGAGAGATCAAGCTTAAGAAGAAACCCTTGATTATAAGAAACCTCTAGAGAATGAATGGCTTCATGAACTAGAATGATGGAGTCCAATATCTTCCTTCCATAGGTAAATCCAGACTGATGATGGGAAATGATCAAGGGGAGCAACTCCAAAATTTTGAGGGTGAGAACTTTAGAGATAATTTTATAAAATGAGTTACACAGACTAATGTGGTAGAACTTGTCCATCAAATCAACCGTATCCACTTTAGGGATTAGGACCAAGAAAGTCACATTTATTTCTTTCAAGAGATTCTTCAAGCCAAAAAATTCTTGAACAACTTTAACGACATCATGCTTGACTATATCCTAGTAGTGTTGAAAGAAGAACATGGGAAACCCATCCAGGTTGGGGCTTTGTCACCTTCAAAGGAAAAGAGGGTTTTCTCCACTTCCACCACCGAGGGGATAGCACATATCATTTTATTGTGATCACTATTGATAATAGGGGGAATGTGACTCGGGATCCTCCTTTGGTTTTCACAAGATAAGTTAGGCTCAATAGAAAGAAAATCCTTGCATTTCACTTTTAAGTTAGGATAAGTTAGCATATTCACTTTTCATCCTTGCACTTTCTCATCCTGATGATGGATCACAGAGTGTGATCCGAAACATTGATGCTAAAAACTCATACATAATCAAATCTAGAAATTTACTCAGTATTATTAATGGATTGTGGAAATCTCATATTGTTAACAAGAAAGAAAATCAGAAAAAAAATTCTTATCTTCCAAGATAATACCATTTTCATCCTGAACAATGTTATCATTTTTAACTAGCTTGGATATTCTATTGGCCACATTGTGCTTAAGAGTAGTGAGATGGGAGAATTTGGTATTCTTGTCTTCCTCTCTCAGCTAAATAGACCTGGATCTCTACCTCCAAAAAACTTCCTCTTTGGATATGATGTCATGGTAAGATGAGAGTAGAGCTTTTTCCTTGGTTAGTTTGTCTATATCATAACCCAAGTCCTAAATTTCTTCCTGAATTTGATTAATTTCAGTAAGGATCCTAGCTTTAGTCTCAAAATATCTCCAAAGTCAGTCTTATTCCAAGTCTTGATTTTGTCTTTGACATTCTAAAGCTTCTTGGCAACTCTAAACATAGTTGTACCATCAATGTGAATTGACCACCAATATTGTATCTTATCCCTAAGTTTTGGGTGCCCCAGCCACATTTTTTCAAATATGAACAAGAACTTCCTTTTTCTATCAAAAGCCTCCAACACCAAAGATATGGGAGAATGATCTGAACCAACTCTCGCGAGAGAAGAAAGGGAATAAGAGAAGGAAGACAACCAATCCATATTGACCAAGGCCCTATCCAGCTTGACTCGAATACACTCCTCCCCCAATCTTCTATCGGACTAGGTGAAGTCAGCCCCTTGAAGATCCACATCAATGAGGTAAAGATCATTGATAAGACTCATAAGGTCCATTCTACTATCAATATCAGCCTTTGAGCCACCCTTTTTCTCATGAATCATCAGGGGAGTATTAAAGTCTCCCATAATAATTCTTCTACTATTCTACATCACATCACTGGAATTTATGATTCTTTCCCAGTATCTAGCATGACCCCTCTTAGTATTTGGGGCATACACATTCAAAATGTTCTAGATATCTCCATCTTTTAGATTAGAAAACTTAATAGTCATAATATTATTTCCTTCATAGAGATTCTCACCTTTGAGCTTAGAATAATTCCACAAAACAACAAGGCCTCCTAAAGCCCCATCTAAACTTGAACCAACAACTTCAAAAATTTTACAAATTTCAATGGATTCCATCATCCTTAATCATTTTTGTCTCTTGAATCAAAACAATATCAGGTATGTGATCTTTGATAAGGTTTATCATCACATCTTGCTTATGTGGTCCATTAAGACCACATATATTCCAGGAGATAACTTTCATATTTCTTTTGAGAGCAAGCCTCCTAGCTGGTCAACTTGGTCCCATCTGCTATATTCTTACATGCTTCTTCCTCCTTAACCATACTATCTTTTTTCCTTCCTGGAGTTTGCGGTTTTTCTCCCACATTTGCTTTGATTCTGCTTCTAGTCGTAGTTAGAGAGGCTAGAGAAGGATCACAATTTTTCTTCTTCTTTTTTTTCCTTTTAGAGACTAATTCTCACTCCTCCTCATTAGAGGTATCCCCCCCTTCACATTGAGCAAAAAGAGGCTCCATATTTCTAGCCAATGGGTTTAAAACTCTTTCCATCATATCTTCAATATACTCTAAGTAATGCATCTCATAGCCCTCCAAAATGTTTCATGGTTGGTCATCCACAAAGGGGATAGCATTAGGAGTGGCACTCTCGAAGGGCACCCTAATGTTCTGAATCTTCCCTTCCTCTAGAGACTATTCTCCTTCTGAATCAAGGACAACTAAGATGTTCTCTATGTCTTTATTGAAAGAGTGTGATGAGTCCCCATCTTCCATAGTCTTCATCCCTTCTTCCTTTCCTTGGCCCCCATACGACAAGTTCACCTCCTTGCAGCCTGGGCTAGGGTTTCCAATCTCTTGGATGATCGGGACAAACCCTATCACAAAGGGCTCATAATTCTTATTTGTATCATGTCCTTCCTCAATGGGGTCATCATTCTTCTTATCATTTTCTTTCCCTTTGTTCTCCAAAGCCTTCTCCTTCTTTCTCTATTCCTTCTTCCTGTA
Source organism: Chamaecyparis obtusa (assembly GCA_027943335.1). Lineage (NCBI taxonomy): Eukaryota > Viridiplantae > Streptophyta > Pinopsida > Cupressales > Cupressaceae > Chamaecyparis > Chamaecyparis obtusa. Next base: position 1,172,585 of record BSBK01000274.1, on the reverse strand, counting down.
CTTTCCTATCTTTTTCTTTCACAACAAAGGAGGGCACAATTTGGCTATATGTCTAGCCTTCTTCCAATGAAAGCAAGCAAATGGGACACTTTCATAATCTATCTTTTACAACCATTTTCCTAACTTGGAGTGGATTTCAATGACCTTTGACATATCCTTGCCTTGTTCCACCCCAACACATATCTAGGCATAGGTTAGCCTTCTCCTAGACGTCGTCACCGGGTCAATAGATAGAAGCTCTCCAAAAGAACTAGCAATGCCCTCGAAAATATCCTCATACCAGAATTCCAATAGGAGTTCTGGTAGCGTCACCCAAATAGGGGCTTTAACTTAGAATGAATTATTCAGGTCAAGATTAGTAGACCATTTCTAAAGGGCAAGAGAGGACTTACCAATCACCCAGGGTCCAGCATAAAGAATCCTCGTGAAGTCCTCCTAACAGGAAAATGAGAAGGAAAGGAATCCCTTTGCCATCGCAGATATCTCCACTTGGCCTTTCAAATCCCATTTTTTCTTGGCAAAGGCCCGAACAACATCAATGTTAGGCCTAGGCCCAACAAACTCACCAACCAGAGTAGTCATCATCAACAAACTCATTAGGGGCTGCAATCGCAAATTTTCCTTCCACCTTTTCATAAATATCTTTAATATTTGGGAATCTTGACTTACCTGTCGGTTTAACTCCAAAAAGAGTCACCCATGGCTTTGTCCAAACCTTATCATCTCTCAGACATAAGGGATCATGGGAGGGACTAGCCTTCTCACCCCCAATGACCTCAGTTTATGAGGAATCTCTGGTCCAACACCTCCCTTTCGATTATCCTCTTTCCCTGGGTCTTTTTGAAATTCCCGTGGGTCCCCAACAAACTGGGCATTCATAGCCTACCCATAAACACTAGCATCATGAGATCCAACCTCCCCTAGGGATTGCATGCCTTGCCTGGCACAATTCCTGCCCACACTCAAATCCATATTCCCTCCTCCCTCCAGACTTGCCATGGAGAAGATGGAAAATGTTGTTTTATCTCTTCTGCTATGTTATGAGCTAAGGTCTTTCTAGAATAATAGGAAAATGGAAAATGTTGTTTATCTCTTCTACTATGTTATGAGCTAAGGCCTTTCTAGAATAATAGGAAAGAAGTTTTCTGATATGGGGTATGATCAAATCATTTAGATATTATACTATTTTTATCTTATTGAAATTAACATTGTAAGAGAACAGTTTTAGATTCTTACCGTTTAGGTCGAAATCTTTGCAGGACACCTATATATAACTAGGAGAGTTTTTAAGTTTCCTTTTGACAAATATTGTGACTAATTTAGCCTTGTATCTCTTTAATTATGCAATATGAACTTATATGTGACATGATCATTACTTTTAGAACAATTCTATGTCTCAAGCTCAATAATTGGAAGGCTTCCAGGAGCATTTAGCACACAAGCACATTTTAAACATTCATTTGTAGGAGGGATAGACAATGGATTCAATTTACCTTTGAGATGTCTACTTTCTAGCATGTTTCCACATTAGCAAAACTTTAAGGCCTCCCACAGTTCTTACTAGACACAAAGTGTTGGTTAGTAGGGAGTTGGATAATGAATGCAATATAGCTTTTTGGTTTTTTCACTCTACCTATTTTTTTATTGGAAAATTTAATAAAGCATGTGGTCATCTTTATCTCAGAGTTCAATCTTGTATGTGTGTTGAATAATTGAAGGTTGTAAACTCAATCGCTTCTCAGATCTTATGATATAGATAGATAGATAAATAGATAAATGAATGATAGCAGCAAAAACAAGATTAGACCAAACGATTTATAAAATAGGGAAGACCTATTTAATTAGCTCATTCACAACAAGGGACATGAGGATTGGATTTGGAACAAAATTCATTGAATCATGAACGTAACCTGTTTTTCTCTGAATGCAACAAGCAAGGCTGTCAAAACAATCTTCCTCTGATTTGCAGTCATAAGTTATGCTGCCAAAGACTTTGTGCTTGCACCATTACTGTCCTACCCACATTTAGTGCAAATATAAACAGTTTCATAAATTTCTTATTCATTGTGAAATTACACTTTAGGGTGTAATTTATTCACTATAACATGTTGTCTTTCATTAAGCTATGGAGTTCTTTAGCTTTCTCTCAATTCTTTGAAAGGATTGATTTGTTTAATAAATTTTGAATCTATATTTTTAAATCCAAATATAAAGAAATGCAAGGATATGTTTGTATAAATAGTTGAATTCCAATCCAAGATATCCAAAGTAGAAGAAAAAAGAACTAATTCAAATGTTGAATTGCTTGAATGTCTAGATGTTCAAGATAAATGGGGCATCTAGGATTTCCTCTCTTCCTCCAAACACATAGATCATATCTAGTTGCAAAAGTAACTTAAAATTTTCCTTTGTTTTCTACAGTTTTGTTTTCATATTTTCCTCATTAGCGTGTTCTTATAGCTTTACTGTATTTTGACAAATGTCTTTTGTGATTTATGGCAGTGATGGTGAACATTCTAGAGTGGTGTGCATGACCTTCAGGGCCTGTTTGTTTTCTGGAAGATGGCAGGAATTGGAAGATGATAATCAAGTTTTGACCATTCTCCACTGTTTGGAACACTTATTTCAAAATCGGGTTATACCATCAAAACCTGAATATGCCACCAAAATGGGCATAAATGGGCATATCCATCTTCCCACCAAAGAGGTGGAATTCAAAATTAAAACCTGGTTTTGAGATAATAAGGTTTTGACTCAAATTCCAATTCTGCCATCTTCCGGCAAACAAACGGGCCCTCAAGGATCTAGACACTGCACTTTTATTAATATGCGTTTGAAAGGCCTTAAACGAACTTAAGGGTATCCATCATTTTTTAAAATGATTTTCTATGGGATTTAATGGCAGCTTCCAAGTTTGGATTTTTAAATGAGTTTGAATGGAAAATATGGTATATTTGTGGTATGTTATGTTTATTTTCTCAGCTATGGATTATTTTAGGTTGAAGGTACTGTATTTTGTCAGCTTGTCAATAAATAATCTTGGCTTAGGAACCATGAAAATTAGCAAAGTTCCATGTCATCATACACTTTTTCATTCATTCATGAGCATATAGTTCAATGAGATATCAAACCATCCTTAATTAGCTATGTACTATTGGTTTGTTTGTGGTTTGTACATTTTTCATCCTTTAAATTTTTGTAAGCTACAATGTCTAGCTTAACAATAATAATAAACAAATGTCGTGGGTGTTGAATATCATAAAATTGATAGTTTTATCGTCTTAGAGATAAGAGAGGATCTACTATGTTTTATCATTATTATTCAAGTTATATAAAAATTATATCATATAATGATGATAAGTTTTTGTTATTTTTTTAAATTATAAATTTCAAAGTTATTTGATTAAAACATTTTGGATGAATTAAATTTTATATTTTTTTGATGGAGGGTTCATACTTGCAAAGTAATCCAATAGAGGCACGAAGCCTGCAAGCAACCAACCAGTGAAGGCCCACCATAGAGACATTTTAGCAACCCAATATGGGTGCACTCGTGCCAGAAACCTCTTCAGCCAAGAGCCAAGGCCTAAGGGGTATCCACACCACCAAAATTTTATGGGGCACGATCTTGACCTCATCCCTTATGATGTCTGAGCCTTGCACTCAACAAGACTTGATCCCTGGTGGGTTCATTAAGAACCATTCAACTTCACCAGCAAACCAAGGGCCCATAAATTTTATATTGATTATTATAGGAGTTTTTTTTATAAAATAGTAACAATGTTGATAGTGTTTATGTCCACAAAGATACACAAGAATTATTTGTAAGGTCTCGATAAACTATTTTCATATTTTTAAACACATCACATTTATTATTCAAATTGAATTATATATTGGTGAAATTAGAAGTAGATCGATACTATACATAACAAAATTCAATCTTAGTTTAATGTGTAAATGAGTTTGAAAACTAATCATAATTTCATTTGTCATTTGAATACAATGAAATCCCATATTAATAATTTACAAATATTCTCTATAAAACCCTCATACTATCTAATTTGTTATTTAATTTGATTAAGAAGATCCAAACCTACTAGATGTTGAGAAAATTTCAACTATTTCATAGATTTCATAGGTGAAGAAATTACAAGTTCGTTCTTGAACATCTTTGTCCAAATAATTAGTGAGACTTTTTCTTATTTAGGTTAACTTAGATTACCCTAATTATTGATAACATGAGAAATCTAGATTTGTTGAATTATTATCCAAGTATGTAGAATTTTGAAGGACTTTGTTATCGCTAATGTAAATATCTTTCATTTGGTGGTTGGAAAATAAACTTAATTCTCATGAGCCTTTCTACAAATAATTTAATTTAACTTTTGATTAACATTAATTTGGCCGTTGGAAAAATTATTTAACTCTCATTCCTTTATACAAATAATTTAATTAGTTTTTGATTGATTTTTTTTTTTTAGTCGAGTATGCATCTTAAAATATTGATAGATGGAGTAGGGAATATCATGATGTAAGAGTGGATTCTGTATGTAATAGGTAGACCACCAACAAATTAGGTATATATTGTTCATTTTGATATTACAAGTATAACAAATGAATATGTTAAGGTAGGAATGATGGTCATGATGAAAAATTATAATAACATGAGGCCGGTCATACACAGGGATTTATTCACACATAAGAACCTTTACACCATTCACTATTTAGCTAACCTCTCACACCCATTCTCCAACTTTCAAATATATTGACAACATACAACCATTTCACTCTCAAGGAGTGAATAAGATCCCATTAAAGGTTCACCCTGTCTCAATCTCTCACTTGAGTTCAGTATAAAAACATAAATAAAACGGGTCATTCAATAGATTGCTTTAAACTTTAAAATTTAATAAAGTGTGGTTTGAGGGCATTGTTTGACAAAATGCCTACCAAAAATGTGGCATCATGGTGTTCTATGATAGAGAGGGTGATGATGGCCTTTTGAAGAAGATTTCCCAAGTTTCCTCAATGCCCCAAGATTGAAACATGTGCAAATACATTGGAATTTGTATTATAATTAGCGTGCAAGGATACCACAAGAATTTTCTATTTTATTGCTATATTGAGGGATTGAAGTAGATTCTTAAGCCAATAATTTAATGCACTTTCTTAAAGACAATATTTAAGACAATACACAATTTTTATAATGCCTCAAGTTAAGACAATTTACTTAAAAATTATCTTAAAACCACCTTTATGTGGTAGTAATGGATGGAAACATTCCTTGTTTGCAATGTGTTTGTTTTATGCAAAGGGATTGCATTATTTCCTTGACTTTGTATGTCATGGTGCTCCGCATCCATTTTCCATATTAAATAAATCTCTCTAAAGATAAAGTGCACTTATGAAAGCAAGGTTTCATCGTGCTACTTATTATTTATCACCTTCTTACTTCCATCTAACTTTTTTTTGTTAGTCCTCATCATCATTTTCAAAAAAAAATGTCCTCATGTAAATTTTGCACCCAATTTTTTTGAGGGGGCATCGTACCTCCATCCTCTTTTTTCAAGTATCAAATATAAATAGTCCAAAAACTACAAGATCAAATGTACCACTTCAGGACAGATCAATACAATATCATGAACAACATAGTATGACAGATTAGTATATATATCTAATATAAAAAATAGAATCCACTCTTTGTCATCAATAACTTTGTACAAATATATGGATATTAGAATAGTAAAGAGGAGCATGGTATGTAATTACTCATTGCCTCTTCTATCTACCCAGATCACCCATCCCAAGTGACCATCCATCCATCTAAGAACTTTATCTTCTTGAATCATCCACGCATATGGGTGTACTATCTTCTCTACTATAGGAATTTGAGCAGGCATTGGTGGGATGACATCCAGGGGGATGGCCACCATTGGTTCTTCTGCTTCCTTATTTGACCTTTCTTTGAAGTTGTTCAGTTCTACAACAAAATTCTCCAATGTGATCTCAAATTGAGATCTCTCCTCTGTGTACCGGACCCAAGTATGACCATGGGATATCTCCCATCTCCCCAACTGGACCATGCCATATTGCAGTATATCTTCAAATTTCTTCTTGTTTAACTTGATTGTCATCGAAATATGCATATCGATATTAAACATAATGAGTCTCCTTTGAGACTCAATAAGAGCTCTACTTTTACCATTAAACAAATTGTCATTCCTATTCTTCCAAATAATCAAAATCACTTCTATAGAAAGACAAGATAAAAAGAAATTACACGACTTCCTAAAGATCAATACATGACCAATGGCCAACTCTAAAATACTAACATTTCCATTATACCTCCATTCTCTTGATCTACTAGGGTAAATTTTAATGCATTTTTTCTTTATTTTTCTTTGAAACAATGCTCTAAACTGCATTATCTCAAAGAGAGGCAAAATCTAGATAATAAAAAGTGGTTAATTCTTACGGTGCCATTTTTTAACATCTTGGCATTAAGATTGAAACATCATTTCATCATTATCCTAATTATTCCCCTATGTCGCACATGTGATCTTTATCATTTGTCGATATTGTGTCATTCTTTATTAATTAAATAATGAATATTATTTAATTAATCATTAATTTTTGTCTCCTAATCTTCATCATGTTTAATCAATTTGACCCTTTTGATCATGTCCAATTATACAATTTTGTTAAAGTCAATCCTTAATCATTTAATCTCATTATTTGATTAATTCATCTTCTTTAAGTGCAAACAACCATTAATATCCCTAAGTCTCGCGTTATCATATTTATTTATTCCCTTTTCCCCATGATCCTACAATTAATTAATTGTCCTTTTACCTCACATGTGGGAATTATTAACTTTTAATAGTAAATATTCTCTCATTTTCACATCTTACTAATTTCATTTTCCCCTTAACTCTTACTTAATTCTCATATTTCTATTTTCTCATCGCTTGGAAATGCAATTTCCAATTTATTATCACTTAACATGTCCTCTCGTTTAATTTGATCCATCAATTATCTTGAGTTCCAAATCAATCTTGACCATCCAATCTATCCCAATATTTCAATAAATTAGACTCTCATTTCTCATTCTTGCAACCACATTTTCAAGTATTCTTGCCCTTATTTTATCGATTTTCTTTTATCATTTGTGCACTTATCAATTTGAGCAACATCAAATTAGAGAAGAAAGAAAGAACAACAAGGCTTCATCAAAGAAATGGTTTGCTTATATTTTCAGTGTTACTTGGGGACATGTCCCTAGTATTTTTTAGCCATCCCTGTCTTGAAAATAATCCAGGGACAAGGGATGCCTAGGGGACTTTGACTTTGACTTCTACAAAAAATTTGACTTTGACTCTCAAAATAACACATATTTGGCATTTGAATTCTACTAATTCTTATATTTTAAGATTTTGTTATGTATAAGTGCATGCTTTATCCATGTTTTCATATGAATATTTTAATTTTCCCTATTGTTATATAGCCATCCCTAAAATTGGCCAAAAAAATTATTGTACTAAAAACTTGTCCCCCATCCCTTTCTGTACCCATCCCAAAAACTTGGGATAACTTTGCTTATTTTAGCTTATGTTTTATGCATTTCATTTTGATGATCTTGTTGATGTAATTAGGGATATAGTTTGTATGGTGTTTTATGTTATTCCTATTTGAGCATTAATGGTTGTCATTAGTATCATTCAGTTATTCAGTCGGTAAAGGAGACAAAACAAGATAGTTAGTCACATCTCAAAGCCTATACACCGAGAAGGACAAAGGCAGATCTCTAAAGCTAAATGAACATGGTTTTGACCGAGTAATCTCATCGAGACAGATGGTTATCGAGTACCAAGCATAGTGGTCACTAAGCATTCAAATAAACTAAGCACCAGTAAATTACCGAATGAAGAATGCAGTGAACACTAAGTAAAACATGAAACAACATAGTAATTTAAAATGGCACAAACATCAATGCAAACGGTTCACACTGATCAGAAAATGGTTTACCAAGATTGAGATAGAATTAAATATGGATGTAATTATTAAATTGTTGATGATTCCTATGTAATGTTAGATCTATGTTATTTTATTACACCGTTGATCTTAGGTTTTCTAAGATATTGTAAACCCTAATTAGGTCAAGGTAGTTTGATATAAAATATGTAAAGATATCATTATGTATATCATGAAGGAGTAGCCGCACTAAGGACATTAGGAGATCAAACAAGGTTTTTGATAGAAGGTTTGAAAGAAGCATTCAACTTTTCAGAACATACACAAGGCTACTGAGTAGAAAAAATGACACATACATCACTACAAGGTGATATCTTTATTGTATATTATAGATTTGAATTAGGCAAGATTAAGTTTCTAATTACAGATACATTTTACTATTACCATTTAACCATTGTAGTAGATTTAAAATCTCCTAATAGAGTGGACTTAACAATTATAGTTTAAATCTCTTAACCGAGTACACACATGTATTATGTTGTTAAAATCCTCTAACCAGGTAGATCTAGTCGATCTAATTGTTACTCCTAACAGGGTAAGATCATCAGAAGTGATCACATTTTGTAGCCTTAATTGACATACTTTGTTACTGCAGTAGTGAAGATTTGTGGGTGTCATCCCCACCACAATTTTTACCTTCTTATAAGGGTTTTTGTGATACCAAAATATACATGTGTTATGTGTTTTAAGTTTCATGAATGGTTTATTGATTAGATTACATGAAAATTACATTTTCAGTTATATTTGAATGTATGTTTCATACAATGGATTCATTTGGTTAATTGTTATCCACACTTACAAGGTTTTTAGTCTTGAAAAGTTTTAAAGGTACTGATTCACCCCTCCCCTCTTAGTACTTACCTTTCCATAATCCCAACAATTGGTATCATAGCTAGATCTCTTGTTAAGGAAATTTAATCACTGAAGAGAAAATATCTAAGGATGGAAAGATATAAGTTGGATAAGACTATTGAAAATCAAATATTACACAATTCAAAGAAGCCAAAGAAGAATTGAAGAAGTTACTGATCAAGAGGAAGGATATGACAATTCGGTATAATGAGATTGATTATCATGAAGAAGAGATAGATGATCCATTTTAGGTATCTAGATCTAGATCTAGTAGTGTATCTGATGCATCTAAAGGAACCATATCAGATCTATAAGAAAAGAACCTACATTTTGCAGAACAAGTGAAATCATTGCATATCAGTTAAGAGATGCAAATGGTCAGAATGATTGATGTGATGAACAATGCAAGGCAAGTAGAACATGAAAGAAATTTGGCAACTGAAGATAGGAGACAAATAACTGATAAGTTGCAAGAGAAGGAATCTGAGGTATTGAGACTCACCAAGAATCACTTTGAAATATCTAATCAAATGGTTTTCATAAGTCAGGAAGTCAACCAAGTAAATAGTGAGCTTATAAGGAAATTGGAAGACATTACTGAATTAAGAGAGGAAAATGAAAGATTGAAGAATGAGGTAAAGATGCAACAACAACATAATGAGATGATCAAGAAAGTTGAAGACAGTACTAAAAGAATAGATGAATTTATGATTATTCAGAAAAGACTTGATATCACAACTAGTTTAGGCTACACCGAGAAGGGAGAGTCATCAAGACAAGCTAAACAAAAGAATGCATATGCTAATCCAAGGACAAAGAAGCTATCATGTTATTATTGTGGAAAACCAAGCCACACATCAAATATTTACAGAAGTAAAGCAAAAGGTATTCCTAAATCCATTCCTAAATTCAATGGTATTGCTATAGCTGTAATAAGTATGGACATCAGGTACATGAGTGCATATCAAAGTTGAATAAGACACCTAAGAAACCTTATATGGAGAAACATTTTTGCACTTGCAACATGCATGGACACATGTCACAAGAATACAGGATAAAAATGAAGCAAGTCTAAACACCAAAGGAATAGAACAAATCATATCAACTGAGAAGGTAAGGTAATGCATATACTTGGGATTACAACAGTTGGGTTAGTTGCTAAACATGTGGCAGGTATGGACATGTAGCAAAAAATTGCATGAGAAAGAACTGGAGAGGAAGATCTCGTAATTGGACAAGTAACATAATGGAATGTTTGCACTGTCACAAGGTCGGTCACTTAAGCAAGGATTGTAGGGATCGAGCACCAAAACTACAAATAGATACAAATGGAAATTCAATTGAAGAAATCATGAGAATAAGAAATCAAATGTGGAGAAAAGTATTGAATGACAATGTTGGATCAAGCACTACAGTCGGTGAAACCTAATCTATTGGATTAGGTGATATCACCACCTAATCTATTGGATTAGGTGATATCACCACCTCCACCTAAATCAATGAAGGTATGGATGTAACTGAATTTCAAATCGGTTATATTTTATAATAGTTCCTTATAACTAGTGAATGCACACCAAATCAACATGAAATAAGATGCACTATCGGTTTACATGTTTAGAACTTAAACTGTGTACTGTCGGTAAGAGCATGAACGAGTAAATGTTTTCTAGTCGATAAATATTGGTAGGGTTAACTAAGTTGTGGTATCAACCGAGTAATATCTAAGTGTTAACCAAGCCAAGGTCTTTTAAAAGTGTAAACCGAGCACAACCATGTCTACCGAGCTATGGTAGGTAAATCATTAATGCAAAAGTTTGAGTGGGAAATGAAATTTTAGTATAAATACATGATGGGCTTAGTCATTTTTCCACATAGCGATCATGAGAAGAACCAGAGTGATTTTGAGCAGATTTCAGTGAAGAGATTCCAGAGCTTTGAGCAAAGATTGAAAGAGATCCCAAGCAAGTTTATCATGATCTAAAGTAAGTTTCTTAGTCATCGAGTTGTTTTACAATAATATTTGAGAAGCCCTAAATTTCAGAAATGATGGCATCCTCATCCAAGGTCATGAAATCTAAGTCTAGAAATGATGAGAAGGTCACATTAATTAAGTTTACAACCTGTGATGAACCGAAATATAAATTGCACCTTCAGATTGCATCATAAATTGATCAAACTGATGCATTTTCAAGTATTCTGCCCAAGGTTTTGTTGGTTCAACACATTCACACTTACATCCACTGCAAGATTAGTGAAATAGGAGATTTCAAGCTTCAATCCACCTACCAGGAGCTGAGTGTGGATGGAAAGCTCAAGGATGAGCACAAACATCTAGAGGTGAAGGGATTAATGAATGCCCTGTATTTCCCAAGAGAGTTCAAGACTGAGTGGATTAGGGTTTTTTTGAGTCGAGTGCATGAAGGGAAGTTATGGTTAGATGAACTAGTCAAAATAACAAAGGACATTATACATGCGGTCACCGGTTACCTTGTTACTAATAAAGTGAAAGCCATAAGGAGTGCACTAAGGATTGAAACTTCGAAGCTTATAAGAGCAGAATGGGATGGCAGAGGTATGAGATTCAACATAATTATTGATCCTGAGATAAGGTTTGGATCCTGTATTCGGTTACAAGATATTTCAATCAAGCAGGCCGAACAGTGTACCTTGTGGAGCTGTAGACATCACCTACAAGATTGTTAAGAAAGGTTTCCAATTTGACCTCGCCGAGCTTCTATTAAAGAAATTGGAGGAAAATATGAGAACTAGAAGGACAAAAAAGACAAATACATGTAAGTTCAGTTCTCTACTGGTTTGTATATTTTTCTATGTGCAAAACCTCTTTCCCTCAGTCGGTAATGTTGACTGGGATGTCAACTGACCTGTTATTATGCAAATTGGTGAATTTATTCAAAGTTTGGGTTAGAACTTTGTTAGTGTTATGGGTGTTTATTTTGAACAATTCAAAGATAGAATGTATCAAAGGAGCAGGATACCAAGTCAGCTGGTAGAAAAACATAAGGTTGATGTATGCTTCCTAGTGGACATGAACACCACTCTAATCAAGGAAGTTGAACCAATGACTGTTTGGTTGCCCCAAATGGGCTATGAATCAGATATTGAACGAGCTTCTAAGTCAATATAGGCATTATTGGCCGAGCCCAAAGATCCAAAGGCAACTAGGTTCAGAACCTATGAAGAGGCCAAACTAAGGATAAAGGTGGATCTAGTCAGAGTGAAAGTTAGTAGGAAATCCAAGAAGATGATGGATACTTTGGTAAAATAATTTGGAGATGAAGAAGAAGCATCAATGACTAATTTGGTTGAAGAAGCAACTGAGGAACAATTACTGATTGGCAACAATGAACATGATGAGGAGGAGACCGAGTCAGATAAAGATATCCAAGTTGCATCAGCAAAGGCCATAGGGAAGAGAAAACAAGTAGAAACACCTACAAGAGCAAGGACAACATCCTCAACAGCCGCTTCTCCACCTCTGAAGAAAGGAATTATGAAAATATCAAGGCCAACTCCTACCAAAACATATCATAAGAAAAAGAGAGGTGCCCAAGTCACATCCGAGCAACTAGCTAAAAAGAGGAGAAGATTGATAAGGGAAAAAGATGGTATTGATGAAGAAGATAAAGAAGAGGATCAAGGTAAATTCAAAATTGTTGTAAATAAAAGTCAATCAGTAGATGAGTTAGCAAATAGTATAAAGGAAATAGGGAGTCTAACTCACCCTAAATTGAATCAGTATGTATATATGTCTGTCAAGGATCAAGAGAAAACAAAGGAAGATATCATACAAATGATGATTAAATTTAAAAGAGTACCAATTGAATTTGCAAAATATGTACCTAAAGAATTGTATGAGAAAGTGTCATCCAGGTGGACATATGCCCTGCTCAGTGAGAAGAAAATGAGGGAACACTCCTTGATTTTGGCCATGCCTACTCTATCGGTTCTCGAGATAGAAGAATTAATGAAACAATACTCAAAATGATTTCTAATGAAGAGTAGAGCTCTTGACATATTGGCAGGAAACCTTGAAGAAGTTGATGAAAACAACAAGCTTCTATGGACCTCAATTTTGAAAGCTAGGGCATAAGATGATCAACTTGCATTGCATATCATTCTTGAGAAGTAGAATAAGAATAAATTTAAAGGAGTTCACTCCAATGATCCAAATATAGCCACCAAGGAGCCAATCCACATATCCGATACTGAGGTAGCAGATGACACTCTTGCTATAGACTTTTACCTGACCAGATATAGTGAAGAACATAGACAAGATGCTCCTGAACTAGTAACCCCAGGGACAAATGATGTTTTGATTGAGGACATCACAAATGGAGATCCTGATGATGTAAATAATAATGAAGATATCAACATTGTTGTAGACACCACCGAGGAGAATGTACCTAGTGAGGCAGCAACAGGTAAAATATCAGGTGACTTACCTATTTTGGTACAAGCAGTTGAAATTATCACACAAAAGGAACCTAAAGGCTCAACCCCCAATAAAAAAAGATATACTCGAGAAACAAAAAGATATACCCAAGCAACAAAAATATATACCCAAGGGACAGGGTACAATAGAGCAGAAAGATTCTAATGAGCCTAAAGAGGCACAAACAAAAGAACAAGAAAAGGATAAACCTGTAGAATCATCTACAAATGACACCACACAAGATTCCCAAAGACAAGCCACTAAGACACCAGTCACCGAGCAAGCTAAGGAAGAGAGTGTGTCTACTGAGATAGAAAAGCCAAATCTAGAGACTAAAGCTCTAGTGCCTTACACCAAATCTCCTACACCAGAGAAAAAGAAAAAGAAAAACATGGTAAGGGTCCTATCACACTTGATGAAGTTATTGAAATTCTTGAATGTAGACCCCAAAGCCTTGAGAAGGTATGGTGAATTGTGCACAAGGAAGGCCGCACATGAGAAAATGAAGAAAGAAAGTAAGAGCAAGAAAGTACTAGAGGAAGTTAGAAATATCCTAATGCAAGTAGTCCCCGACATCAATGTTGATGAGGCAACTCCCATCATTGATCAACTTGCTACTCTAACAGGACACATCAATGCCCCTAATGTAGATGCAGAAAAGATAATAGAAGAATGAGCATAAGCTAAAATACAGTTGAAATTAGCATAGAAAATAAGCCAGGAAGTGGTAATAAATAAGGTCAAGCTCTCAGAGGTTGTTACTGATCTTGAAACCATCATTAAGAAAATAATTAAAATTTTGTATAAGTTATGCACTGTGGACCACTTCACTATCGATCTTAGTGAAAAGATCAAGAAAATTGATGAAGAAATAAAGGTCAGTGCAAATAATTCTTTAATGGAGCCCAATGCATTCCTTAAGCATTTTTCAAAAGTTCAAGAACTTCAGCGGTTAAGGATTGATATGAGGAAGCAAGAGGACATAATAAGGGAACAAATTATTGAGCTTCAGGCTGAGTTGCTTCCCCATCTTAAGATAATGGAGAGACATGTCAATAAGGCAAATACTTTAGTTATCACCCTGGAAATCTCTGTGCTAGAAAACATTTTTGACATCCATGCACAAGTCGGTTTAAAGCACATTGCTCTTGAGAACTTGAAAGAGGAATGGGAAAATCTCTTGGATTCACTCAAGAAAACCCATCAACATATTTTTGATAAATTGTAAGTACATTATTTTTGTTTGGCATTAACTTTAAAAAGGGGGAAATTCTATGTATATATATGCCAGCATGTACTTCACACTGAGAGCATGTACAAAGGGGGAGTTAGTATATTTTTGGAGTTGGTATATTTTTTTGGCTTTCGGTACATATACATAAAGTTTTGATACTAATGCCAAAGGGGGAAATTGTTATTCCTATTTGAGTATTAATGGTTGTCATTATTATCATTCAGTTATTCAATCAGTAAAGGAGACTGTCAGTCACATCTCAAAGCATATACACCGAGAAGGACAAAGGCAGATCTCTAAAGCTAAACGAACATGGTTTTGACTGAGTACTCTCACTGAGACATATGGTTACCGAGTACCAAGCATAGTGGTCACCGAGCATTCAAATAAATCAAGCACCAGTAAATTATCGAATGAAGAATGCAATGAACATTGAGTAAAATAGGAAATGACAATAATTTGAAATGACACAAACATCAATGCAAATTGTTCACACAGATCAGAAAATAGTTTACCAAGATAGAGAAAGAATTAAATATGGATGTAATCATTAAATTGTTGACGATTCCTATGTAATGTTAGATCTAGGTTATTTTGTTACACCGTTGATCTTAGGTTATCTAAGATATTGTAAACCCTAATTAGGTCAAGATAGTTTGATATAAAATATATAAAGATGTCATTATGTATATCATGAAGGAGTAGCTACACTAAGGACATCAGTATATCATACAAGGTTTTTGACAGAAGGTTTGAAAGAAGCATGTACTTCACACTGAGAGCATGTACAAAGGGGGAGTTAGTATATTTTTGGAGTTGGTATATTTTTTTGGCAGTCGGTACATATACATAAAGTTTTGATACTAATGCCAAAGGGGGAAATTGTTATTCCTATTTGAGTATTAATGGTTGTCATTATTATCATTTAGTTATTCAATCGGTAAAGGAGACTGTCGGTCACATCTCAAAGCATATACATCGAGAAGGAAAAAGGCAGATCTCTAAAGCTAAATGAACATGGTTTTGACTGAGTACTCTCACTGAGACATATGGTTATCGAGTACCGAGCATAGTGGTCACCGAGCATTCAAATAAATTAAGCACCAGTAAATTATCGAATGAAGAATGCAGTGAACATTGAGTAAAATAGGAAATGACAATAATTTGAAATGACACAAACATCAATACAAATGGTTCACACATATCAGAAAATAGTTTACCAAGATAGAGAAAGAATTAAATATGGATGTAATCATTAAATTGTTGATGATTCCTATGTAATGTTAGATCTAGGTTATTTTGTTACACCGTTGATATTAGGTTATCTAAGATATTGTAAACCCTAATTAGGTCAAGATAGTTTGATATAAAATATATAAAGATGTCATTATGTATATCATGAAGGAGTAGCTACACTAAGGACATCAGGATATCATACAAGGTTTTTGACAGAAGGTTTGAAAGAAGCATTCAGTTTTTCAGAACATACACAAGGCTATCGAGCATAATAGGACACACACATCACTACAAGGTGATATCTTTATGGTATATAATAGTTCTGAATCAGGCAAGATTAAGTTGCTAATTATAGATACATTTATTGTTACCATTTAACCATTGTAGCAAATTTAAAATCTCCTAACAGAGTGGACTTAACAGTTCTAGTTGAAATCTCTTAACTAAGTACACACATGTATTGTGTTGTTAAAATATTCTAACCAAGTAGATCTAATTGATCTAATTGTTACTCTTAACAGGGTAAGATCATCAGAAGTTATCACATTTTGTAGCCTTAACCGACATACTTTGTTATTGCAGTAGTGAAGATTTGTGGGTGTCATCCCCACCACAGTTTTTACCTTCTTACAAGGTTTTTCGTGATACCAAAATATCTGTGTTATGTGTTTTAAGTTTCATGAACGACTTATTGATTAGATTACATGCAAATTACATTTTCAATTACATTTGAATGTATGTTTCATACAATAGATTCAGTTGGAGAATTGCTATCCACACTTACAAGGTTTTTAGTCTTGAAAAGTTTTGAAGGTAATGATTCACCCCTCCCCTCTTAGTACTTATCTTTTCATAATCCCAACAATTTTAGACTTTGTGGTTGTCTATTTTATACACATTTATGATGTTCCAATTTCCTTGTCAATAGAGAGAAACAATTAGAATGAGTCAATTTTAGAATCCAACATGCATATTGATCAACAACAACATCTGCACTCTACTCAACAATATAAAGAAATCATTTTGTTATTGCTCTTTGGGTCATGAAAACCACAAACACTAACATTTATGTAGTATACATGACCACTATGTTAGATCAATGATTAGTGTGTCTCATAAGATTTAAGTTAGTTGTCCTCTTACATTGGATTAAATTTAGTCAACATATTCTCCCCGCTCTTCTAAATATTATTCAGGTATATCTTCCTATCCACTTAACTGTCGCACCTTGTTGGGGTACAATTGCTAGTATATCTTCAATTGCACTCAACCACCATCATGCATACTCATACATTTTTGAAGATTTTTATACTACCTATATTAATGAAGATAAAAGAATTACAAAACTTTTCACATCTTGTGAGATTTGTTTTCAGATTGTCATTGTCCTACCTTTATCACACAATGGTGATTTTTTTTTAAAATATTAATTTAATTCAAAAAAAAGTAAGGGTTCTTGCAAGAAATTGAGTCCCATTTTTGGGCAAAATGTGAAAGTGTTTTCCTTGATTTTTAAATTTTATCTCAGTTGATGTAAAATTTTGAGGAACTTAAAGATTAAATCTCAAACAACTTCAATAATAGAAAATGTAGTGCTCAGAGTTAGCATTTCAAATATGTAATTTATTCCAATACCCACATGGTAGAAATTGGTTTTTAGTAGGCATGTGTAAAAATCACTTTTTCAAAATGTTTGTTTGAGGACCATACCATACATGTGTATGACCACCATATTTTAACCTACATAAAAGTTTTTTTGTAAATCCTTTTAGGGAAAGATACCTATAATACTAAAGATTGATTAGCATTTTTTTTCATTAAATTATTTTTGATTGACTCTAAAGTCTATTTCCAAAACCTCTAGTATATGACCACCATAAATTGACTGGAAAACTTATCATTTTTTCATTTTTAAAAAAAATCTTCAAGAAAATTGTATGTACATTGATGCCATATAATTTCCAATGGGTTTTTGTTTCATCCAAAAATTCGATGAGGAAGACCTTCAAAACTTATGGCAAGACATAATTTTTGGTCTCTAATGCCTTAGCCATTAATTTGCAGATCTAAGGCATTAACTTGGTCCCACCATGCCTATCTTGACCCAAAACACAATGCAACGGGCTAGTGGTGAATTCAACTTTTAAATAATGTGTACTTGTTACATACATATAATAAGTTTGTATGTAAAATGAGTTTGTAGGCATAATTTTAAAAAATTAACACTTTTACAAAATGCATTTGTGTTTTGGAAAAAAATGCATAGTGAAAAAATACATACGCATTTTTTGAATTTTTGGATTGGGTGCCTGAGCCTAAAAATGGGTACACGTTTCTAGTTGGATTCCCAAGGATGGGAAAACTTCTTCAAAATTGGGACCCAACTTGTTACATGTACTCGTAAAAAGCCTCTTGACTTAATTAACCATACTATAAACAAGAATTTTGACTTATTGCATTTTTATTCAAAAATATATTTACACTAAAGGTGTTTCCATATAAAAGGGAGGAGCTAAAATTTGTATCCAACGGTGGGAAATCGTGTAGGTAGAATGACTAACATTGAATTCATCTGAAGCATTCATCGATTTCCTAGCCATTTTTCTTCAAGCCACATTTGTACGCTTGTCATTTAATAGACTGCCACATTTGTACACACAAGTCATTTAATAGACTATCGTGGATTTTTTAGCCAATTTTATTGTTTCCATCTTCCTCCTCCATCACTCTATTTTTTTCCTGTCATCATTGTTACTTGCGTACATGCGACAAGTTTTTTTCGTGGCCTTTTGCCTGAATTTCAATAAGGAGAAGTGTTTTCTATGAAGTTATGTCTCTTACCTTTCCAAAGTTGGTCCAGCCTCTGATATATAACTTGAAGAGCCTTCCCTTTGAGGAAGCATACATGCCCCTCTTTAGAGACAATAATGTGTAATATTTTGCATATGGAAACTTTGTCAAACTTATACTTGAAAAGCGTTCGGGTTTCTATTGTTACAACATTAACATATCAAACATCTTATTTGCAGAGCATTGGGTTAATATACATTTGACAATACTAGAAAGTTCCAAATCACATCAAAATAGGAATTTTTCTTCATCAATCATCAGGATTTTGGAAAATTCTGACAAATTTGTTTGCTCTTTTCAAAATGGGTATTATGGGCATATGTTTTTTCTCCAATAAATGATATAATTTTTGCCAGATTCTCCCCAAAATGTCCATTTCAGCTTGGAATTCTTGAACCCCCTAGCATGCATCCATGCTTAGCTTCTTCATAGCCACTACAATCCCATCTAGAAAAAATGCCTTATAAAGTAATCCAAAGTCTCCATCCCCAATAACCCTATTTTTACAAAATCATTGGGTGTAGTGGCCAAATTAGTCATACTCATTCTAAGAAGTCTAGGGTCAAAACTTAAGCTTTCTTATATGGTGTGTGCCACAACAACCCTTTTCCCTGCCCTAATCACCTACCTCCTCATCTTCTTCTAGTGATCATACATTTTTTGGGGTCAAATGAATAGTGGTATAAGCCCTAGAACCTAGAATCCTCCAACCCTCATAACACCCACAAGAAGCACAGTTATGCTCTTTCTCTTTTTCCTATCTTGCCCATCATCATTTTGGGGGTCACCCCTCTTTGGACAATCTCACAAATAATGATTTTCTATGTACAACCAACACCAAATCTGTCATGCCCATAAGCAGTGGTCATGGTTTTGTTCCTTGTTCTGCACCCACATCATATATCGCAACGTTCAATACAATGAAAGAGAAGAACAACATCATCTTTGCAATGGCTACCATTTCTACTTGGTGAGGACTGAGAAGATGATTCTACTTTAGGATCACCTTGCAAAGGACATTTCAACTACATTCCAAAACCATTTATGAATAGTCTAAAAAGGACACATGTAAGAGTAAGTGGGTAAACTGCTAAGGAAAACTCTATATGCAAAATGTGATCGCCACTTGTAGCAAAATATGGAAGCGTAGTCAAGACATATGGACTGGTGAAGGAAAGGCATTTTGTGTAGCTCCCCTTACCACCAAAAATGTGATAGAAGATACCTAAGTGATGTAGACAATGCCAGCTCTACAAAAACCTTACAGATACAGAGTAAATTAGTCTGAAAAAGGAGAAAAGTTCATTACAATTTCTTTTTCAAAATAGGTAGTGAGGTTTTTCATTTGTGAAGGGAATGTGTGAGCGCTCTTCTATTAGCACTGACTACAATTGAGGAATGTCATTGCTTGCAAACTAGGGAAGCTTTGGGAAGATCTGAGATAAAAAGGAAGGACAATACTATTTATATCACATCATTTAGTAGTGACACTGAGATCGATCATTCCTCATTTACCATTTTTTTGTTATGCATTAGTCTCTCCACATAGTAGGGTTAAGTAAGGGGTGATTTAAGATAGGTGGCATGACATTCAAAACACATGTCTCTCTCAGGACATGGAGTCGAGTCATTAGTAACCTAAAGATGGAGGAATAAGTAAGCCACATTTCACCAGTATATGTGAAACAAACCAATAAAAAAACTGCAAGGAAAATTGTATGAAAGAGAAAATATATCTACCATCTTGATCTTTAATGTGTGTACAATATTTGATGAGTGGAGTGTCCGTTGTTTTAAAGGTTTTTATTTTAATTTTATGGCTTTGACTTTAACAATGGTTCAACAAATCATTTCTAAGGTAGACAAATCTTGATTTTTTTTAAAGTTTAAAACTTATTATTTTAATTTTTAGAGCTTAGGTGGGTTTTATATTAGATATTAAAATATAATTTATATAATTATATTAATTTTTTATTCAATAATTAATTATTAAAAATAATAGTATACAAATAAAAGATATATAATTATTTGATTAATATATTTATAATTAATTTATAGATTTTTTTTAAAAAATAACATAGATCTAAATTTATGATTTGTTATTTAAATTGTTTATGATATAGTAATAGAAAGAGGTAGATATAGAAATCGAAAGTGAGAGAGAGGATGAGATAAGGAGATAGCCATAGATAGGAAGAGAGTGAGAGATGGAAAGGGATATATAATTCAAACTATTTTTAAATTACATTTAATAACTTATTCCACCTATCCATAAAAGAAAGATGAAGATAGAGATAAAAGTGATATGTAGAGAGAGAGATATTGCAAATGAGAGGATATGGAGAGAGGGTAGTGGCTAAATAGCCAACTAAAATGTAATAATATAAGAGGAGAGTTTGGAAAAAAAACTAAATGTCCCCCTTGGTAAGATGTACGTTTTAGTTTATTGTTTAGACATTTCTTGGAGAGAGAGGGGAGAGAGATAGGGATATAGAGTAGTAGATATGGAGTGAAGATAGAGGTAGAGATGAAGATAGAGATAGAGAGAGGGAGAGAGAGAGAAAGAGGGACACAAAAGATAGAGATAAAAAAAGAGAGGTAGAGAGAGAGAAGAGATAGAGAGATAAAATATAGAGTGGGAGAGATAGAGAATGATGTAGGAGCATCCTGGGTGTAAGAGCAATCTTGCATCACCCAAAAATATTTTTGTTTATGTATTCAATAAGGATTATCTTGTGCAAAGCTTCTATTTATAGAAACTTGCTATTTTTAGTAAGTTGGTCATACGATCTCAGAATGTTCTAATTTTACATGTGGAGGTTCATCTCAGTCACATTAGCCTGCCGGTAAAGTTTCATGGCTAGATCAGGTCTAGTTTTGAAGATATTAAAGATTTTCGATATTGGTAGTAGGGTACAAAAACTTTGAACTCAGTTTTGAAGGTTTTAGAGGCCTCAGATGAGTTTGAAAATTTGGGTGACAAGCACTTGTGCAAGTCAAGCTTGTATAGTGCTTCGTGGCCTTTTCGAAATGGGGTTATAATAGTGAATCAGGTCAACTGGTGATGACTTATGGTTTCTGAAAGTTGGGCCACCTGAAATGGCAGAAAATAATTTTTTTTCAAAATTTTTGTTCAGGTTTTAAAAGTTATTTTGTGCCGATTTTGATGTAATAAATTGAAAAATAAAATAATTCTAAGTTTGGTCGGCCTTAAGGGCTAAATTTTTGGAACCTTCTCGGGCGGTGAAAAATGCCTATATAAAGAAGGCTCATAGTGTTGTCTAGGGTAGTTCTGGGTAGTAGATCTGGGTATTGATTTGAAGCTTTATCCTACAAAATATTGTATGGGAATGCCCATGTGGCTTTGCATATTGTAATTCTAAAAGTTTGTAATTCCACATCTGTGGAGATAATAAGAAGCCCATTTTCTGTTCTTGCATATTGTTGTTGCTTCTCTATTTATATTATGTGTTTGTGGTATTAAGGGGAACACCTTTCATCAAGTGGTATCAGAGCGGGAGTTCCTGAGTGTGTAAACAGATCACCGACCGTGAGGCAGTTTGCACCAGGACCATGGGTTAGGGTTTCTATGTAAATAGATCACCGACTATGAGGTAGTTTGCATTAGGATCGTGGTTAGGGTTTCAATGAGAAGCGCAAAAATGCCTCCAAGAAAGGAACATGGTGAAAAAGTTGGTGTTGTAACATCGAAGGTTAGGGCACTATAGAGACAAGTGTGAGCATTGCAAGAGGAGATTCGCAGAGGAATTAATCTTAATGTTAGAGATGAAAGCGAGGATGAAGCTGAAGAAGAAGATCAAGAAGGAGAAGATAAAATTTTGAACCAGGAGGAAGAAAGACTTTTTCAGGCCATTTCCAAGATTGGGAAAAGACCTAAGATTGAGGTCTCGACATTTTTTAAAAATCTTAACTCGAAAGAATTGATTGACTAGATCAATGAATGTGAAGAATATTTTGAGTATGAAGATATTGAGGATTCTGATAGGGTCAAATTCGTGAAGGCCGGATTGAAGGGTCATGCAAAGATTTGGTGGCAAAAGACTCAATTGGAGTGAAATAGAAGAAGGAAAGATAAAATCAAAAGATGAGATCAGATGGTGGATAAATTGAAACAACATTTCATTCCTGTTGATTATGAGCTTGACCTACTGAAGAAGATGCAAAGTTTGAAGCAAGTAGGAAGATCTATTTAGGAGTATATAGAGGAGTTCTATCAAATCCTCATCAGAATAGGCCATGTAGAAGCAGATAAGGAGAAAGTTGCCTGTTACCTTAATGGGTTGAGGTCGAGCATTCAAGAAGAGTTGAATCTGGTTCGAATGAACAATATTGAAGAGGCATACCAATTTGCCCTAAAAGTAGAGGAAAAATTGAACAAGAAGTTCGAGAGCAGACAAAACGGAAGAGGTCGCAATGGATGGTCATATAGAGGTTGAAATGAAGATCTGAAAAAAAAGGATGAGGCCAGTAGCAGTCAAAATCAGAGAGGAAATAATTCTAATTACTTCCAAGATCAGAACAATAGAGATCTAAGAGGAAGAGGAAGAGGACAAGGTTCAGGAAGAGGGGGCTTTCGTGGACCATGTTTTCACTATGGAGAAGAAGGGTCATAGGGCATTTGAATGTCCTCAACATCAAAGAAGGACAAATAGGAGGAATGAAGGTCAAGCCAGAGTTGCACATGTAGATGAAGATGCCAGATCATCAAATTCTGAAGATGCTGAAAGAGGAGAAACGTTGATTAATCGAAGAGTCCTACTGAGTAGTGAGAATGAACCTGAATAAAGGAGGAGTTTGTTTCGCACTAGATGCAAGTGTGAAGGTAAATGTTGTGATGTGATTATTAATAGTGAAAGCATTGACAATTTGGTGTCAAAAGAGATGGTGACAAAGTTGAAGCTTAAGAAATAAAAACACCCACATCCATATCGGATTGCCTCGGTGCAGGATGACCACAAGGTCATGGTTAGTGAACAGTGCCTACTAAAGTTCAAGATTGACGGGTACCATGATGAGGTACTATGTGATATCATACTTATGGCTGCATGTCACATGTTGTTGGGTAGGTCGTGGCAGTTTGACAGATGTGTTGTACACGATGGTCATGTGAATACCTATTCCCTGACAAAGGATGGAGTGTGACATAAGCTAAATCCATTAAAGGAGATCGAAGAAAAGGTATGTGGTAATGCAAGAATAACTTTTGTTGATGGAAGAAAATTCTTAGATGGTATGAGGCATGAGCATGTATATTTTTTTTTAATTCCAAAAGTTGGTAAAGAGGAAGTAGAGGATGTACCTGTAGAGGTTGCAGATTTGTTAAATGAGTTTCAAGATATTGTATCTGATAATGTACTTGATGGATTACCACCAATAAGGAAGATCAGTCATTAGATGGATTTGATTCTAGGAGCCAGTTTTTAAAATAATGCAGCACACAAAATGACACCAATAGAAAGTGAAGAGTTGAACAGACAAGTACATGAGTTGTTATAGAAGGGATTGATTTGGGAGAGCCTGAGTCCATGTGCTGTACTAGCAATATTAGCACCAAAGAAGAATGGAGAATGGAGGATGTGTACAGATTGTAGAGCAATAAACAAGATCACAATCAAGTATAAGTTTCCATTGCCACGAATGTATGATATTATAGATTGTTTGAGTGGAGCTGTGTATTTCTCAAAGATAGATCTGAAGAGTGGATATCACCAGATTCAGATCAGAGAAGGAGATGAATGGAAGACTGCCTTTAAGACAAAGAAAGGATTGTATGAGTGGTTAGTCATGCCTTTTGGGCTAACCAATACACTGAGCACTTTCATACGGCTCATGAACGAGGTTCTGAAATAATTTCTGGGTAAGTTTGTCATTGTGTACCTAGATGATATTTTGATCTTTAGTAAGACATTAGAAGAGCATATGATGCATATTCGTATGGTGTTTGAGAAGTTAAGAGATGAGAAATTGTTGATTCATTTGAAGAAGTGCAATTTTGTGAAGAAAGAATTAGTGTATTTGGGATTTGTAGTTTCAACATAAGGTCTAAAAATGGACCCAGAGAAGGTACAGGCTATCATTGAATAGCCTACTCCAAAGAATGCTACTGAGGTAAGATCTTTTCATGGTCTAGCTAATTTTTATAGAAAGTTTATCAAAAAATTTAGCAGTATTTGTGGTCCCTTGACTAAAACAATGAGAGGGGATAGAAAAGAGTTTAAGTGGACTAATGGGGCAGAAAAAAGTTTTCAATTGTTCAAACAAAAAGTTACAGAACAACCTATTTTAACACTTCTAGATTTTAATAAGGTGTTTCAAGTAGACCGTGATGCTAACGATATTGAAATAGGAGCTGTTATGAGCCAAGAAGGTAAACCTGTTGCTTATTTTAGTGAGAACTTAAATGATGCCAAGAGAAAATATTCTGTTTATGATCAAGAATTTTATGCTATAGTTTAGGCATTGAAGAAGTGGACACACTATCTGCTTCCTAAGGAGTTTGTTTTGTATACTGATCATCAAGCTTTGCAAT
Organism: Chamaecyparis obtusa; assembly: GCA_027943335.1. NCBI lineage: Eukaryota > Viridiplantae > Streptophyta > Pinopsida > Cupressales > Cupressaceae > Chamaecyparis > Chamaecyparis obtusa. The sequence continues at coordinate 1,147,379 of BSBK01000274.1, read as the reverse complement.
ATTTGAATAGTTAAGGAAAGTTGAATCAAAGACATTTGAAAGGGGTTGAGTTTTTGTAGAGTTATACATTTATTTTGAAACATAAGAGTGGAAAGTCTAACAAGGTTGCAGATGCTCTTAGCAGAAGGCAACTATTGATGACAAAAATGCAAATTGAAGTGGTTGGATTCAAGGAACTCAAGAATTTGTATTCAGAGGATTTTGATTTTGGTGAAGCTTGGAAAGCTTATAAAGAACCTGTTACTCTAGATAAGATAAAGTGGCTGGGTTTTATCATTCAGGATGATATGCTATTTAAAGGGAGTCAGTTGTGCATTCCACGAAGTTATATGAGGGAGAATTTCATCAAGAAGAAGCATAGCAGTGGATTGGCTGGACATTTTGGTCATGATAAAACCCTTACTTTGGTTAGTGAGAATTATTATTGGTCACAATTGTAGCAAGATATCAAGAAGTTTGTACAGAGTTGTAGAGTATGTTAGATGGCAAAACGAGTGAAGTAGAATATAGGGTTATATCAGCCATTACCTATACTAGAGAAGCCTTGGGAGGATATTAGTATGGACTTTGTTCTTAGATTACCGAGGACTCAGCGAGGACATGATTCAATTTTTGTGGTGGTTGACAGATTTTTGAAGATGACACATTTTATTCCTTGCAAGAAGACTAATGATGTTGTTCATATAGCAGAATTATTTTTCAAAGAAGTAGTGAGATTACATAATTTGCCAAAGACCATAGTTTCAGATCGAGACACCAAGTTTGTAGGCTATTTCTGGCGAACATTGTGGAAGAAGTTGAAGACAGATTTGAAATTCAGTTCATCACATCATCCACAGACTGATGGACAAACAGAGGTGGTGAATAGGAGTTTGAAAAATTTGCTGAGATGTTTGGTTGGAGATAAGCCGGCATGATGTGATTTGATTTTACCACAGGCAGAATTTGCATACAATAATTCTATCAACAAGAGTACTAGTAAATCACCATTCTATATTGTATATGAAAATAGTCCCAAAAATGCATCTGAGTTGAGAAAGATAGATCAAGGAGAAATAAGTAGTGCTAAAGCTGAGGATTTTGCATAACATTTGAAGAACATCCATGAGGAAGCACATTACCAAAATGAATACGCAGTATAAGGCTAAGACAAATCAGAAAAGGAGGCATAAGGAATTTAAGGTTCGAGGTGAAGTCATGGTTCATTTGTGGAAGGAGCAGTTTCTAGTTGGTACATGCAACAAGCTAAAAATAAAGATGTTTGGACCATGTAAGATATTGAAGAAGCATGGTTCAAGAAATGCATATGAGGTAGAATTGCTTATTGAGTTGAATATTTCACAAGTGTTTAACATTCTAGATTTGATAGAGTATCATGAAGGAGGTGTTGAAGATGAGATCACAACAACACAATGGAGTATTCTAGCAACTAGTCCAAACACCAAGGAGATTAAGGACATACTGGATAGTCGTGTTGGCAAAAGCACAAGGAACAAGACATATGAAGAATATCTGGTCAAGTGGAAAGGATGACCTGTTGAAAATTCATCATGGCTGACAAAGAAGGAGGTTAACCGCCTTGGTTTTCCTCTACACACCTGAGACGTGACGGGGTCACTTCTCAAATTACCTTGGGTGTCTGATGTAGGAGCATCCTGGGTGTAAGAGCAATCTTGCATCACCCAAAAATATTTCTGTTTCTGTATTCAATAAGGGATATCTTGTGCAAAGCTGCTATTTATGGAAACTTTCTATTTTTAGTAAGTTGGTCATATGATTTCAGAATGTTCTGATTTTACATGTGGAGGTTCATCTCAGTCACATCAGCTTGCTGGTAAAGTTTCATGGCTAGGTCAGGTCTAGTTTTGAAGATATTGAAGATTTTCGGTATTGGCAGCACGGTACAAAAACTTTGAACTCGATTTTGAAGGCTTTAAAGGCCTTGGATGAAGTCAAAAATTTGGGTGGCAGGCGCTTGTGCTAGTTATGCCTGTAGAGCGCTTCGTGACCTTTCCAAAATGGGGTTATAATAGTCAATCGAGTCAACTGGTGATGACTTATGGTCTTCGAAAGTTGGGCCACTTGAAATGGTGGAAAATAATTTTCCTTCAAAATTTTTGTTCAAGTTTTAAAAGTTATTTTGTGCCGACTTTGATGTAATAAATTAAAAAATAAAATAATTCTAAGTTTGGTTGGCCTTAAGGGCTAAATTTCTGGAACCTTCTTGGGTGGTAGAAAATGCCTATATAAAGAAAGCTCGTAGTGTTGTCTAGGGCAGTTCTGGGTAATAGATTTGAGTATTGATTTGAAGCTTTGTCCTACAGAATATTGTAAGGGAATGCCCTTGTGGCTTTGCATATTGTAATTCTACATTTGTGGAGATAATGAGAAGCCCATTTTATGTTCTTGCATATTGTTGTTGTTTCTCTATTTCTGTTATGTGGTTGTGGTATTAAGGGGAGCACCTTTCATCAAGTGGTATCAGAGCGGGAGTTCCTGAGTGTGTAAACAGATTACCGACTGTGAGGTAGTTTGCACTAGGACCATGGGTTAGGGTTTCTTTGTAAATAGATCACCGACTGCGAGACAGTTTGCACCAGGACCATTGTTAGGGTTTCAGTGAGAAGTGCAAAAATGCCTCCACGAAGGGAACATGGCAGAAGAGATGGTGTTGTAACACCGAAGGTTAGGGCACTACAAAGACAAGTGCGAGCATTGCAAGAGGAGATTAGCAGAGGAATGAATCTTAATGTCACAGACGAAAGCAAAGATGAAGCCAAAGAAGAAGATCAAGAAGGAGAAGACAAAATTTTGAACCAAGAGGAAGAAAGAATTTTTCGGGCCATTTCCAAGATTGGGAAAAGACCTAAGATTGAGGTCCCGACATTTTTTGAAAATCTTAACCCAGAAGAATTAATCGACTGGATCAATGAATGTGAAGAATATTTTGAGTATGAAGATATTGAGGATTCTGATAGGGTCAAATTCGTGAAGGCCAGACTGAAGGGTCATGCAAAGATCTGGTGGCAAGAGATTTAATTAGAGCAAAATAGAAGAGGGAAAGATAAAATCACAAGATAGGATCGGATGGTGGATAAATTAAAGTGATAATTCATTCTTGTTGATTATGAGCTTGACCTACCGAAGAAGATGCAAAGTTTGAAGCAAGCAAAAAGATCTATTCAAGAGTATATAGAGGAGTTCTATCGAATTCTCATCAGAATACGCCATGCAGAAGCGGATAAGGAGAAAGTTGCCTGTTACCTTAATGGGTTGAGGCCAAGCATTTATGAAGAGTTGAATCTGGTTCGAATGAACAGTATTGAAGAGGTATACTAGTTTGCCCTAAAAGTAGAAGAAAAATTGAACAAGAAGTTCGAAAGCAGACAAAATGGAAGAGGTCGCGGTGGACGGTCATATGGAGGCCGAAATGAAGATCTGAAAAAGAAGGATGAGACCAGTAGCAGTCAAAATCAGAGAGGAAACAATTCCAATCATTTCCAAGATTAGAACAATAGAGATTTGAGAGGAAGAGGAAGAGGACAAGGTTCAGGAAGAGGGGGCTTCCGTGGAACATGTTTTCACTATGGAGAAGAAGGTCATAAGACATTTGAATATCCTCAACACCAAGGAAGGATAGATAGGAGGAATGAAGGCCAGGCTAAAGTTGCACATGTAGATGAAGATGCCAGATTATCAAATTCTGAAGATACTGAAAGAGGAGAAACGCTGATTAACCGAAGAGTTCTGCTGAGTGGTGAGAATGAACCTGAACAAAGGAGGAGCCTGTTTCACACTAGATGCAAATGTGAGGGTAAATGTTGTGATGTGATTATTGATAGTGGAAGCACTGACAATTTGTTGTCATAAGAGATGGTGACAAAGTTGAAGCTCAAGAGACAGAAACACCTACATCCATATCGGATTGCCTGGGTGCAGGATGACCACAAGGTCATGGTTAGTGAACAGTGCTTAGTAAAGTTCAATATTGACGGGTACCATGATGAGGTACTATGTGATATCATACCTATGGATGCATGTCACATGTTGTTGGATAAGCCATGACAGTTTGACAGATGTGTTGTACACGATGGTCGTGCGAATACCTATTCCCTGAGAAAGGATGGAGTGCAACATAAGCTAAAGCCATTGAAGGAGACCGAAGAAAAGGTATGTGGTAATGCAAGAATATTTTTTATTGATGGAAGAAAATTCCTAGATGGTATGAGGCATGAGCATGTGTGTTTTGCTTTAATTCTAAAAGTTGGTAAAGAGGAAGTAGAGGATGTACCTGTAGAGGTTTTAAATTTGTTGAATAAGTTTCAAGATATTGTATCTGATAATGTACTTGATGGATTACCATCGGTAAGGAAGATTACTCATCAGATGGATTTGATTTCAAGAGCCAGTTTGCCAAACAAGACAGCACATAGAATGACACTAGTAGAAAGTGAAGAGTTGAACAGACAAGTACATAAGTTGTTACAAAAGGGATTGAATTGGGAGACCTTGAGTCCATGTGTTGTACCAATAGTATTAACACTAAAAAAGAATGAAGAATGGAGGATGTGAATAGATTCCAGAGTAATAAACAAGATCACAATCAAGTATAGGTTTCCATTGCCACGAATGGATGATATTATAGATTGTTTGAGTGGAGCTGTGTATTTCTCAAAGATAGATCTAAAGAGTGGATATCACCAGATTTGGATCAGAGAAGGAGATGAATGGAAGACTGCCTTCAAGATAAAGGAAGGACTGTATGAGTGGTTAGTCATGCCTTTTGGGCTAACCAATGCACCGAGCACTTTCATGCGGCTCATGAATGAGGTTCTGAAATAATTTCTGGGTAAGTTTGTCATTGTGTAACTAGATGATATTTTGATCTTTAGTAAGACATTGGAAGAGCATATGATGCATATTCGTATGGTGTTTGAGAAGTTAAGAGATGAGAAATTGTTGATTCATTTGAAGAAGTGCAGTTTTGTGAAGAAGGAATTAGTGTATTTGAGATTTGTAGTTTCAACAGAAGGTCTAAAAATAGACCCAGAGAAGGTACAGGCTATCATTGAATGGCCTACTCCAAAGAATGCTACTAAGGTAAGATCTTTTCATGGTCTAGCTAGTTTTTACAAAAAAATTATCAAAATTTTTAGTAGTATTTGTGGTCCCTTGACTGAAACAATGAGAGGGGATAGAAAAGAGTTTAAGTGGACTAATGGGGCAAAAAAGAGTTTTCAATTGTTAAAATAAAAAATTACAGAACAACTTGTTTTATCACTTTCAGATTTTAATAAGGTGTTTCAAGTAGACTGTAATGCTAGCGGTACTGCAATAGGAGCTGTTATGAGCCAAGAAGGTAAACCTGTTGCTTATGTCAATGAAAACTTAAATGATGCCAAGAGAAAGTATTCTGTTTGTGATCAGGAATTTTATGCTATAGTTCAGGCATTGAAGAAGTGGACACACTATCTGCTTCCTAAGAAATTTGCTTTGTACATTGATCATCAAGCTTTGCAATATTTGAATAGTCAAGGCAAGTTGAATCAAAGACATTTGAAATGGGTTGAGTTTTTCAGAGTTATACATTTATTTTGAAAGACATGAGTGGAAAGTTTAACAGAGTTGCAGATGCTCTTAGCAGAAGGCAACTATTGTTGACAAAAATGTAGATTGAAGTGGTTGGGTTGAAGGAACTCAAAAATTTGTAACTAGAGGATCTTGATTTTGGTGAAGCTTGGAAATCTTGTAAAGAACCTGTTACTCTAGACAGAACGAAGTGGTTGGATTTTATCATCCATGATGATATGCTATTCAGAGGGGGTCAGTTGTGCATTCCACGAAATTCTATGAGGGAGAATCTCATCAAGGAGAAGCATAGCAGAGGATTGGCTGGACATTTTGGTCATGATAAAACTCTTGCTTTGGTTAGTGAGAATTATTATTGGCCACAACTGCAAGAAGATATCAAGAAGTTTGTACAAAGTTGCAGAGTATGTCAGATGGTGAAAGGAGTGAAGCAGAATATAGGGTTATATTAGCCATTACCTGTACTAGAGAAGCCTTGGGAGCATATTAGTATGGACTTTGTTCTTGGATTACCGAGGACTCAGTGGGGGTATGATTCAATTTTTGTGGTAGTTGACAGATTTTTGAAGATGACACATTTTATTCCCTGCAAGAAGACTAATGATGTTGTTCATATAGCATAATTATTTTTTAGAGAAGTAGTGAGATTACATGGTTTGCCAAAGACCATAGTTTCAGATCGAGCAACCAAGTTTGTAGGCTATTTCTGGCGAACATTGTGAAAGAAGTTGAAGACAGATTTAAAATTCAGTTCATCACATCATCCACATACTGATGGACAAACAGAGGTGGTGAATAAGAGTTTGAGAAATTTGCTGAGATGTTTGGTTGGAGATAAACCGACAAGATGAGATTTGATTTTACCACAAGCAAAATTTGCATACAATAATTCTGTCAACATGAGTATTGGTAAATCACCATTTCATATTGTATATGGAAATAGTCCCAGAAATGCATATGAGCTGAGAATGATAGATCAAGGATAAATAAGTAGTGTTAAAGTTGAAGATTTTGGAGAACATTTGAAGAACATGAGGTAGAAGATAAGGAAGCACATTACCAAAATGAATGCGCAGTATAAGGCTAAGGCAGATCGGAAAAGGAGGCATAAGGAATTTAAGGTTCGAGGTGAAGTCATGGTTCATTTGCGGAAGGAGCGGTTTCCAGTTGGTACATGCAACAAGTTGAAAATAAAGAAGTTTGGACCATGTAAGATATTGAAGAAGCATGGTTCAGGAAATGCATATGAGGTAGAATTGCCTACTGAGCTGAATATTTCACCAATGTTTAACATTCTAGATTTGATAGAGTATCATGAAGGAGGTGTTGAAGATGAGATCACAACAACACAGTGGAGTATTCCAGCAACTAGTCTAAACACCAAGGAGATTAAGGACATACTGGACAGTCATGTTGGTAGAAACACAAAGAACAGTACATATGAAGAATATCTGGTCAAGTGGAAAGGACGACCTGTTGAAGATTCATCATGGCTGACAAAGGAGGAGGTTAACCACCTTGGTTTTCCTCTACACACCTGAGACATGACAGGGTCACTTCTCAAATTACCCTGGGTGTCTGATGCAGGAGCATCTTGGGTGTAAGAGCAATCTTGCATCACCCAAAAATATTTCTGTTTCTATATTCAATAAGGGCTATCTTGTGTAGAGTTGCTATTTATGGAAACTTGCTATTTTTAGTAAGTTGGTCATACGATCTCAGAATGTTTTGATTTTACATGTGGAGGTTCATCTCAATCACATCAGCCTGCCAATAAAGTTTCATGGCTAGATCAGGTCTAGTTTTGAAGATATTGAAGATTTTCGGTATTGGCAACAAGGTACATAAACTTTGAATTCAATTTTGAAAGCTTTAGAGGCCTCAGATGAGGTCAAAAATGTGGGTGGCAGACGCTTGCACTAGTCAAGCTTGTAGAGTGTTTCATGGTCTTTCCGAAATGGGGTTATAATAGTCAATTGGGTCAACTGGTGATGACTTATGGCCTCCGAAAGTCGGGCCACTTGAAATGGTGGAAAATAATTTTTCTTCAAAATTTTTGTTCGGGTTTTAAGAGTTATTTTGCGCCAACTTTGATGTAATAAATTGAAAAATAAAATAATTCTAAGTTTGGTTGGCCTTAAGGGCTAAATTTCTGGAACCTTCTTGGGTGGTGGAAAATGCCTATATAAAGAAGGCTCGTAGTGTTGTTTAGGGCAGTTCTGGGTAGTAAATCTGGGTATTGATTCAAAGCTTTGTCCTACAACATATTGTAAGGGAATGCCCATGTGGCTTTGCATATTGTAATTCTGAAAGTTTGTAATTCCACATTTGTGGAGATAATAAAAAACCCATTTTATGTTCTTGCATATTGTTGTTGTTTCTCTATTTTTGTTATGTGTTTGTGGTATTAAGAGGAGCACCCTTCATCAAAGAAATATACAAGAATAGAGAGGGAGAGATAGAGAGAGATATCAAGGCTGAGATAGAGTGATAAAGATATAAGGATATATAGAGTGAGAGTGAGAGTGGGAGAAATAAAGAAATACATTGATAGAGGGAAGTAGATATCAACAAATATATATATATATATATATATATATATATATGTGTGTGTGTGTGTGTGTGTGTGTGTGTGTGTGTGTGTGTGTGGAAAAAGAGAGAAAAAGAGAGATCAACAATGTATTCTACAGCGCACTGTTTGACCTCATGTGCTTTGTTAAAGTATGCAACAAAAGAAGCAACATTTTCCCTAGAATTGAAATTCCACATCTCTTCAATGTACCCATTGCACACATAAGTGAAATTACTAGTTTACTAATTCAAATTACTTGCATTTGTGGTAAAGCATATCTTTTTAAAATATCTAGAACACCATTGAAATGGAAACTGTTGGCGGACTCCCTACTATCACCGCCTGAATCTAGGCCTCGACATGTTACAAAAGAATGGGTAGAAAATCCTATTGAATTTAAATGCACTAAATCTCGATCACTCCATTTGAATATATAAATAAATTTCCTTCCGCATGCCTTCATAATCACCTTTCTTTTTTCACCGCATCAAATTTATTAAAAAAATCAAAATATTTACAACCAAATTTATTTTTCCCACTAGCCTGAATTTTGACTCATTGCATCTTTGTTCAAAATATATTTTACTAATTCAAATTGCTTGCATTTGTGGTAAAGCACATCTTTTTAAAATATCTCGAACACGGTTGGATTGAAAACGGTCCAATATTCGATCAATCTAGAGAGTCGGTGGAAAAGATATCTTGACATTTGGCAGATAAGAGCACCGTAGATTATCTTCCGCCGCCTCATTTTGATGGTCCGATTCTTTCCCTCGCATCAAATCTCCCCTATAAATAGCTATTAACGCAACCCTATAGCATGCAATTGTTTCTGCAGCTGGATGCATCCATGTTTTCCTTCTGCAAGGCTCGCTCGGGGATTGACTGGGCCAGTTGCAGAAACGATAGGTGTATGGTGGGGACTTAAGTTTTCGTTCAATTATTTGCTTGGTTTCTTGGGTTTTGGATCATCTAGTTTTTCGTCTGTTCAACAGAAATATACCCTAGCCTTACGCCTCTCTCCGGCCCTGTCAAAAATGATCTGTAAGCTTCGTAACGAGGTCAGTTAGATAAAGCTTCTCTACGCTTCATGGTTTTTCAATCTATTACTATGGCGACTTTTTCAATCCATCACGATCGCGATATTGACCTGAAATAACAGATCATACATTAAAGAGTGAGGACTTCTAGCCAGATATCTTCCTCTTTATTTCTGTGATATATTTGTGCTGGTGCATACCGTTTTCTTCATTTGTAGGCTGAGTGAATGAAAAGCTAGGTTTGCCATATAAGGAGCAGCAACAGAAGTGATAGCTTAATCCATATTTATCTCGATGAGGCGATGAAAAAGCCAATTAAAGCCCTGTTGGGAGAGGTCAGCCAGAAGGGATGAGGTGATGGTCATCCGAGTTAACTGGGTATTAAATGTCTCGAATCCAAGTACTCTCTCCCTCGATTTCTCTCTTTCTCTACTACATATCGGCCCATTTGCAGAATTCAATTATTGCCAGGGTATTCTGGTGGATTGAATTAAATTAGTTAAATAGTTATGTTTAATGGCATTTAGGGGTTTCATCATAGTCACTGGTGTGGTGCAAGCTGGGTGGTGAGTTTCGCGGATTGACCGTAAGTTTATCTCAACATAAGGTTTGAAATATTTATTTTCCAGGGCATGTTAGTGCTTTCACGGAAATTAATTGTTTTTATCTTTCTTACCCTTGGTATAGCGTCAAGGGTTTAATGTCACAGGGTCTTGAGCGGAAACATTGATATCTGTGGAGTGAATCACTGTTTTTAATCTGTAGTAACCTTTTATTGGTGCATGTTCTTTAACACTTTACTTAGCTCCTACAATTGGGTTGGGAAATGATTAGATTAGAGGATTATGACGGTCCTATGGGGAAGATTCGGAAGGTAACTGTGGCGGAGGATGTGAATTAAATTTATTGGTTTGTGTACATTATGGTGGTTCTCTACTTCTGTAGAGACGGGTATTTGAAACCTTTATCGTCTGTATCACTTTCAACGACGTCTCTATGATTGGTTTTAGAGAAACTGGTTTGATCGTAGATTTTTGTTAGAATTGTGCCTTTGTTTATGCAAAACAATGTACTGTGTCTATGCAGATGGTGAGTAGGCTACTAAGACTTGGCATTTGAATGGGCGTTGTGTGACTCGGACCTATGCTATGACTGTGAACAGGAATAAGTGGTACAATTTTTATTCCCTTGTAAATAAATTATAATGTCGTACCATGTCTGGTCTCTTGCAACGTCTGTTTTCTGTGCCTTCCATTGTACATTTCTTGGATATTATACAGACTGAGGTACTTGATAAAGGAGAAATCGATTCTGTTATGGGTTAATAGGTATATCACCGGGAAGAGAGAGCGCTCCACGGTGGACATGGATTTGATGTTCTCAGCTATAATACAATGCAACTTCTAATACTATGGCAAACAGTGATCCGAGTTAACAGATCATACATGAAAGCGTGAACACATCTAGCCAAATCTCATCTTTAATTCTGTGATTTAATTGTGCGGGTGTGACATCTAGCCAGAGCTCTTCCTCTTTATTTCTGTAATTTAGTTGTGTCGGTGCATGCCGTTTTCTTCATGTGTATGCCAGAGTGTTTGAAAAGCTAGCTTTACCATATAAGGTCTTATGGAAGTACACTGCGAGCTAAATTATCTTTCTCGGCCTCTGTTTTATGCAACTTTCGTTCTATGGAGGAGTGAGCTACAGCAGAAGTGATACATGATTTATCTGGAGAAGCTAGGCAGAAGGGAGGATTGTTCATCAGAGGTGAAAGTCAGAATTAACAAAATGCCTCGAATCTGAGTACTGTATCTCTCTTCGACTTCTTTCTCCACTATATATTGAATGTTTATTTGACATGGCATGTTAGAGTATTGATGGAAATAAATAGTTTAGGGTCTTAAGCGAAAACATTGATGCCTGTGCAGTGAATCGCTATTGGTAGTAACCTTTTATTGGCACAAGTTCTTTAATATTTTAATTAGCTCCTACAATTATGTTGGGAAAGGATTATAACTGTAGATTAGAACGGTCCTATGGGAAAAGGTTCGGAAGGTAACTATGGCAGAGGATGTGAAAGTGTATGGCCGATGTCCACTTCTGTCGAGACAGGGCTCTTTGAAATCGTAATCATCCGTATAATTGAAGACTGAAATCTGAGTGCTCCAGTGGACATCGATTATTTGATTTCAGCAATGGTAACAAATCGTCAAATTTCGTCAGCAGGATGTCAATTTCTATTTTTTATTTTAGTTGAATTGAGCGCTGTGTTTAAAGTTAATTGAAAGAAATACTGGTTTTAAAGAACTGGTTTGATCTTTGATTTTTGTTAGAATAGTGCCTTTGTTTATGCAAAACAATGTACTCTGTCTATGCAGATGGTGAGTAGTCTACTTAGACATGGCGTTGAAGTTGTATAACCCGACCTATGTTATTACATTGAAATAACAGGAATAAGTGGTACAATTTTTATTCCTTTGCTAGAGGTAATATTTAGGTGCAATGTCCGTCTCTTGCAACACCTATTTTCTTTTCTTTGTCCTTACATGTAGTCGTCTACAGTGAACGATGCACAAGTAGATTTGTACAGAAGATGAAATTATTTGTTAGATATCATTCAAACATTTTTGGGGATTTGTTGGAATACTCGAATCCTCTAGGTTTGTAAAGGAGGGTTGGTTTTCTGGGTTGATAGGTATATTACAGGGCGGACAGAGTGCGCCACAGTGGTCGAGGATTTGGTGTTTCCAGCTGTTAAACAGCGCAACTTCTAATTGTGGCAGGAGGATAGGATAAGAAATTCTTAACTCAATTATTTTAATTCATTGCTCTCTGATTGATTTCAAAGAACTAATTTGATTCTAGATTGTTGTTAGAATTGTGAAGTGTGGTTTACTCTGTCTGTACAGATTACGTCGAAGTTGTATTACTCCGACCTACGCTATTACAGTGAAGTCACAGAAATAAGTGGTACAACTTTTATTGTCTTGCCAGAAGTAATAATTAGATGCAATGCATCTGTCTCTTTTGACACCTAGTTTCTTTTCCTTGTTCTTACTGTAATCACCTATAATGAAACATACACAAGTAACACAAGTAGACTTGCACTTAAGATTAACTTATTTGCTGGATATTATCTACTGTTTTGTGGTTTTGTTGAAGTGTTCAATATTTCCAGGTTCCTATGGTTAAAAAGTACCTTACAGGGAAGAGTGCTCAACAGTGGTCCTGGAATGGTGTTTCCAGCTATAAAACAATATAGCTTCTAATTCTGGCAGGAGGATAAGAAATTCTTAACTCCCTGATTTGGATTCAAGGGCGTCTCTATGATTTGTTTAAAAGAACTGATTTGATTCTAGTTTTTTTGTTAGAATTGGTCTTTGTTGAGTCTATACAGATTCTGATAAAGGAGGGTTGAGTTTCTGGGTTAATAGGTATATTGCACACATCATAGTGGACATGGATTTGGTGTGCGAGCTATTAAACAATGCAATTTCAAAGTTGGGCAGGAGGACAAGAAATCTTAACTACTTGATTTGAGTTCAACGCATTAGATCCTAGATTTTTTTAAGAATTGTGCCTTTGTTTATGCAAAACAATGTACTCTGTCTACACAGATGGCGAGCAGGCAACTTAGACATGGCGTTGAAGTTGTAGGACTTCGACTTATGTTATTACAGTGAAGTAACGGGATAAGTGGTACAATTTTTTATTCCCTTGCTAGAAGTAACAATTCGGTGATGTCTTTGTCTCTTGCAACATTTTTGTTCTTTTCTTTGTACTTACCATAGTATTTGTCTACAGTCAACAATACACAAGTAGATATGTACATAAGATGAACTTAATTGCTGGATATCATCCAAACATTTTTATGGTTTTGTTGTACTCGATCGCTTTAGATTCCTAAAGGAGGGTTGAGTTTCTCGGGTACTAGGTATATTACAGGGAGGAGAGAGCGCACCACAGTGGTTGTGGATTTGGTGTTTCCAGCTTTAAATCAATGGAACTTCTAATTGTGGCAGGAGGATAAGAAATTCTTAACGATTTGAATTCAATGTCTCTATAATTGATTTATAAGAAGTGATTCAATTCTAGATTTTGTTAGAATTGTGCCCTCATTTATTTAAACCAATGTACTCTGTCTGTACAGATTGCGTTGAAGTTGAATGACTCTGACCGATGGTATTACATTGAAGTAACACAAATAAGTGGGTACAATTTTTATTATTCACTCGCAAGAAGCAATAATTAGGTGCAATGCCTCGTGCAAGACCTAGTTTCTCTTCCTTAATCAATTGTAGTCATATACAATGAACCATACACATAGATTTGTACCTAAGATTAACGTATCTGCTAGATTTTATCCAAACTGTTTTGTGGTATTGTTGGAGTGCTCGATTGGTCCAGGTTCCCAAAGGAAGCTTGGGTACTTGATGATTGTGGAATCCATTCATTCATTTATGGGTTAATAGGTATGATACTGTGAAGAGCGCTCAACAATGGGCATGGATTTGGTGTTTCCAGCTATTAAACAATACAACTTCTAGTTTTGGCAGACGATAAGAAATTCTAAATTCCCTCATTTGAATTTTTAGCGCTCTCTATGATTAGTTTAAATGAACTGATTTGATCCTAGTTTTTTTTGTTAGAATTGTGATATCGTGTTTCCAGCTATGAAACAAATATAACTTCTAGCTTTGGCAGGAGGATAAGGAATTCCTGAACTCCCTGATTTGAATTTAACGTTGTCTCTATGATTAGTTTAAAAGAACTGATTTGTTCCTATTTTTTTTGTTAGAATCGTGTCTCTGTTAACACAAAACAATGTTATCTGTCTGTACAGATTCTGCTAATAGGTATATTGCGCATATCATAGTGGACATGGATTTGGTGTTTTAGCTATAAAACAATGCAACTTATAATTTTGGCACGAGGATAAGAAATCTTAATTCCCTCATTTGATTTAACGTTTTCTCTATGATCAGTTTAAAACAACTGATTGGATCGTAGGCTTTTGTTTGAATTATGCCTTTGTTTATGCAAAACGATGTACTCTGTCTATACAGATGGTGAGTAGGCAACTTGGGCACGGCGTGGAAGCTGTATGACTCTGACCTATGTTATTGCAGTGAAGTAACAGAAATAAGTGGTACAATTTTTTATTCCCATGCTAGAAGTAATAATTAAGTGCAATTTCTGTCTTTAGAACACCTATTTACTTTCCTTTGTACTTACTGTAGCTGTCTACAGTTAACGATACACAAGTATATTTGTACTAAGATGAACTTATTTACTGGATATCATTCAAACATTTTGGTATTTTTGTTGGAGTACTCGCTTGGTTTGAGGTTCCTTGAGGACGTGAGTTTCTGGATTTAATAGGTATATTACAGAGAGCCTGCCACTGTGGTCGTTCATTTGATGTTTCCAGCTATAAAACAGTGAAACTTCTAATTGTTGCAGGAGGATAAGAAATTCTTAACTTTATGATTTAAAAGAACTGACCCGATTATAGATTTTTGTTAGAATTGTGAAGTGTGCGTTTGTTTATGCCTTTGTTTATGCAAAACAATAAAATCTGTCAGGTCGGGTTGAAGTTTAACATTACTACAGTGAAGTAACAGGAATAAGTGGTACAGTTTTTATTCCCATGCTAGAAGTAATAATTAGGTGCAATGCCTTGTCTCTTATTAACACAGTTTCTTTTCTTTGTACGGACTGTAACCATACACAAGTAGATTTGTACATCACAACTTATTTGTTGAATATTGTCCAAACTGTTTGGTTGTTTTGGAGTGCTCGAGTGGTCCAGGTTCCAGGTTGCGAACGGAAGGTTGAGTTACTTGGAGGAGGAATTCATTCTTTCGTCTATGGGATAATACTAATAGGTATATTACAGGGAAGAGCGCTCAATAGTGGGCATGGATTTGGTGTTTGCAGCTATAAAACATTACAACTTCTAGTTTTGGCATGAGTATAAGAAATTCTCAACTCCCTGATTTAAATTCAGTGCTGTTTCTATGTTTAGTTTTAAAAGATCTGATTTGATCCTATTTTTTAAGAATTGTTTCGTTTTTTTCAGCACAAAACAATGTAAATCTGCTTATACAGATTCTGGTGAAGGTTGAGTTTCTGGGTTAACAGATATATTGCGCTCATCACAGTGGACGTGGATACTGTGGGCGTTGATTTGGTGTTTCCAGCTATAAAACAATACAACTTCTAGTTTTGGCAGGAGTATAAGAAATTCTCAACTCACTCATTTAAATTCAACGTTTAGTTTAAAAAAAACTGATTTGATCCTAGTTTTAAGAATTGTGTCTTTTTTTTGAACACAACAATGTAAATCTGTCTATACAGATTCTGGTAAAGGTTGAGTTTCTGGGTTAATAGGTATATTGCGCACATCACAGTGGACGTGGATATGGTGTTCCAGCTATAAAATGATTCAATTTCTAATTTAGGCAGGAGGATAAGAAATCTTAAATCCCTGACTTCGTGGCTAGTAATTGATTTGATCCTAGATTTGTGCCTTGTTTATGTAAAACAATGTGGTCTGTCTATACAGATGATGGGCAGGCAATTTAGACACGGCGTTCGTAGTCGTTACAGTGGAGTAACAGGAATAATTGGTACAATTTTATTCCCTTGCTAAAAGTAATATTTAGGTGCAATGTCTGTCTCTTAGAACACTCCTATTTTGTTTTCTTTGTACTTACTGCAGTCGTCTACAGTGAAGGATACACAATTTGATGTGTACATAAGATGAACTTATTTGTTGGATATCATATAAACATTTTTGTGGTTTTGTTGGAGTACTTGGTTGGTTTAGGTTCCTAAAGGAGGGTTGAGTTTCTGGCTTAATAGGTAGATTTACAGGGAGGAGAGAGCATGCCACAGTGGTCATGGATTTGGTGTTTCCAGCTGTATAAGACAATGCAACTTCTGATTGTGGCAGGAGGATAAGAAATTCTTAACGCAATGATTTGAATTCAACGCTATCTCTGTGATTCATTTTAAAAAACTGATTTGATTCTAGATTTTTTCAGAATTGCGAATTTTTTTATACTAAACAATGTACTCTGTCTATACAGGTCTTGTATGACTCCGACCTATTTAAGAGGAATTAGTGGTACAATTTTTGTTCTTATGTTAGAAGAATTTTTGTTGTCATGCAATGCCTCGTCTCTTACAACACCTTGTTTCTTTTCCTTGTACTGACTGTAATCACCATACACAAGTAAATCTGTACATGAGATTATAACTTATATGTTGAATATTATCCAACTGTTTTGTGTTTTTGTTGGAGCGCTCGATTGGTCGAGGTTCCTAAAGGAAGGTTGAGGTACTTAATGGACGAGGAATCCATTCTTTCATTTATGGTTTATTAGGGGTATAATACAGGGAAGAGTGCTCAACAGTGGTCACGAATTTGCTGTTAGCTCCTTCTCCAACTCCTAGTTTCTTTTCTTTGTCCATAGAGGTTTGTCATAGAAGTTAGCTTATTATTCTCTTCTATTTAGTGATAGAACTTATTCAGATTTTCACTCACATAGAGCAAATAGGAGAAAAACAACAAAGATTTCATTTACGTTCTTTTCATCTTTAGGTTTATAGGAAAAGGTTGGGAAGCAGAGCTCTTAACGGTGGACTTGGAATTTTTGCCAGCTTCCAGTTTTGGAAGGAAGTAGCGTTCAATCATGGCAGCAGGGTGTCAATTTCTACTCCCTGGTTCTAATTCAACTCTACGTCTTTAATTACTTCAAAGTAATGTTTTTATTCTGTCTTGTTAGTATTGTCTTTGGTTTATGTACTTATTTTATACAGACTGGTGTTGGAATTCCAACATGGCGTTGAATAGGTGGCACGAGATATGGCTCCGCTTGATCATTATCAGCGTACTCTACGGGGTTGTAAAATTTCCTTCCATGTTGAACACTACTTATTTGTAATAGGTAGGGTGATGTTTGATTATATTATCCAAGTTCAAAGAAATGGATTACTTATTTTATACAGACTGGTGTTGGAATTCCAACATGGCGTTGAATAGGTGGCACGAGATTTGGCTCTGCTTGATCATTATCAGCGTACTCTACGGGGTTGTAAAATTTCCTTCCATGTTGAACACTACTTATTTGTAATAGGTAGGGTGATGTTTGATTATATTATCCAAGTTCAAAGAAATGGATTTAGGAATACGTTTAATCTAACCCTCGCTTCTTGTGAGCATAATTGTTAAGAGCATTCAACTCGCGTATTGATTACAACTTATGTTATTGCAGTTATAACATGAATAAGGGTTATTGTCACGGTCTGTGAGCTTGTTTAACAGATTGTGCTATAGAGCCTAGTAGATGAAACTAGAGCTGCATTTGCATTGAACAGATGGGAGAAACGGTAAATAGAACACATTTCATTTGCTGGTGTGAAGAATAACTTGATGGAAATGTGAGGGATTTCATTCCTTTTCTTTAGGTTGGTTTGAAAGTTTGTTCAACAGATTTATTCTATATGGTCTAGTTGATAAAATTATTGCTCAAGTTTCATTTGCATTGAGCATCGGATGTGAGAAACGGCATGATTTTCAACTTGATGGAAGATGAGGTTTTCATTCTTTTATTTTTAGGTTTATCAGAAAAATACAGGCAAGAGAAAGCGATGCGCTTGACAGTGGATATAAATTCTGTCGGCTTTAAAACATAGCAGATGTTAATTTGGTAGTAGGATGACAATTTCTCTTCCTGCCATGAATTCAGCATTGTCATTGATGAAAGAAATCTTTATAAAGTTTTGTTAGTTTTTGCAGTTGCCTTTGGTTTACGCAGAACATTGTGCTCTGTTTGAAAGCACATTGGGAAGTTGTGCACATGGTGGTTTTGCGTATTTCGAAAGTAGGCTATATGCTTTGATCATATATTATCAGCATTCTGTTGGGTTTTTAAGTATTTGTGACAGTTTTGTTGACCAATATTTCTCCTGACAGAAGGTGAGTGATGTGCTATGCTCGAGTATACCCGTTTAGCGCAGATAAAGTGCAGTGCATTTGCAACTCATCTCTGAATCTGGTCCTGTTTTGTGAGCGTTATAAACGCGAAGAACATATAATTTTGTTTCTGATGCCAGCCTAGCTTGTTGCAGCGAAATAAAAGGAGGCAGCGTAACAATATTTATTCCCTCACCACAATCAAGTATCAATGAAGGATAAGTGGTGTGAGGTTTCATCCTTCACCATTATATTGTTTATTCCAATGTTCTTTTTGGTGGTCAACTGTAGTGAATTTCACACATGAATTTGTTCACGAGGTGGCAACTGTAATGAATTTGATATTTGGATGGCTATTTTACAAATTATTGCAGTTGGTGACTGAAGTATTCAATTGATCCTGCTGCAGCTCTATTGATTCTGGGCATCATTTTTGACAGCGGGGAGCTGAGGAAAGTTGGAGCTGTAGGTTGTAAGCTTCTTTGATCAAATTTTCCTGATAGCGAAATTCCTATTATCCATGTTTTTTTAATGCGAACGTAACTAAAATTTTGAACTTTTGCATGCTCCCCATAGCAGGGTTTAGAGTTGCAAGTTTGAGTATATGAGATTTTCTTTGTTTATCATATAGTGAAAACTTGTATTGGTTGAATTTGGCAGGGGAATGAGTTTTTAGGCTTCACCATTTGCCCTGCCCTGGCTATAATCAGCTCCACTGATTGTTGGTTGTGAATTTCTATAATCAAATTTTGTATATAGCAAAGTTCCTATTATCCCATGTCTTAATTCAACATAATTGAAATCTTGCATGCCCTCCTTTAGTAGGTGTAAGCATTTGTGACATTTTTACTCCTTATCATGGAATCAAATTACTCTTTATTTGTGAAATTCTTTTGCTATATCGGTTGTATAGCACAACAGCCTTACATTATGGCGTTTATTCACAATTGAAACTGATAACCTATCGAATTAAACGCCTCTTAACTACTATGTTAAAATAACCAATCTATGCAACTTGCAGCTATTCAATAGCTTTGGTTTTGAGCATTAATAATATTTTAAAAAGCTTAAGAAATATTTCACCTTATCTAGAAAAGAAGGGGTGTGAAAATCTGGTAGAATATATACCTCAGAGGAGAATAATATTGGTATTTTTAATTGGTAAGTTATTAAATTTTGTATATACAATATTCTTGAGAGATAATATCTTCATATCTCACCTTTTCTAGTAGTTGTCTATTAGCAAAAGCATTAGTTGTCTATTAGAAAAAGCATTTGCATTTATCTGTGAAGGGGTGTGAAGATCTTGGAGAATAATATTGGTATTTTTAATTGGTAAGTTATTAGAAAAAGCATTTATTTTTGAAGGGGTGTGAAGAAGATCTATTGGTAATTTATTAAGGTTATTTGGAATGTGAAGATCTATTGGTATTGGTATTTTATTAAGGCTATTTGGGGTGTGAAGATCTGAAGATCTATTGGTACTTTATTAAGGCTATCCGGGTGTGAAGATCTATTGGTATTTTATAAGGCTATCTGGGGTGTGAAGATCTGAAAATCTATTGGTACTTTATTAAGGCTATCTGGGGTGTGAGGATTTATTGGTATTTTATTAAGGCTATCTGCGATGTGAAGATCTGAAGATCTATTGGTACTTTATTAAGACTATCTGGGGTGTGAAAATCTATTGGTATTTTAAGGCCATTTGGTAGGTAGAATAAGGTAGATTGACTAGTGTTTTTAATGTTTCTATTTTTTTCAAATTTCTTTTAAAACATCTAAATTATTTTATCTATTATTTTATTAGATAATATCTATTATTCTATTGGATAATACTATTCATCTTTTGTAGAAGTTGAAATATCTACTAATGAGAAGCAAGTCATTGTTCTATTAATTAGTGCTTGCACCAAATGAGATGTAATAGGTTAGCTGATAGTGAGATATGGTAAATGTTTGATGATTTTAAGAAAACAAATTAGCTGATGGTGAGATATGGCAAATGTTTGATGATTTTAAGAAACAATCAAAAAAAATTTGAAGACTATCAAATGTTTGTAAAATAGTGCATGGATCATCTTGGTGTATTAATTTAGGCATGAAACTGAATGTACATCTGTAGAATCTCATGGACACTTCTGTATGTTAAAAACAGTGGGGAAAGGACATCTTTAAACATGTATTGTCTGTTTGTTCTCATTTATGCAGATTGGAATAATTAATTGCTGTTGTAGCATTTTGTCTTTCATTATCTTTATCAATTAACAGGCGTACAAAAATTGTTAAATTGTTATTTTTGTTTTCAAATTTGTAAGTAGAAAGCTAGTGCCACATCTGCTCCCTCTTTGGAGGGTTGGCTAAGAGGAAAATGCTCTAATTTACTTACTGTTAATAACAAATGACCATAAGACTGCAACCTCATAATAAGACGATTGTAATTGCAAACTAATAGGAGTGTGCCAATCTAGTGCATCAATCACTGTTACAACATTTGAAATGGGCCACTGTAATAGCCCTACCAAATTTGACATAGTTATTTTGATTTGGGAAAATAACCACTGTAGATATGATTTCTATTCTATAAACAACCACAAACTCTTAATGACAATATTATTGCAGAAATATTAAACAGTGCCTACAAGAATTGTTTGGGGCTAAAAAGAGCCACGATAGATATGGTTTCTACTTTGTAAGTATTCTTCATTCTTTACACAAGACATCTTAAATTTGCACCCAAAAATATTAACTATCATGTGTGGAAAATTATAGTAACTTGTTTAAGGCTTGCTCAGGGCTTAGTAGGCGTGTTCTTTAAATCTAAAGATCAGTGAGTAAATTGATTCCATGCGTGCGTTATTCTCTTTAGGAGATTGGAACTATAAGAATGCTATAAATTTATTTGACTACAGAATCGAGAGACTATTGATCAAAGGAGAATAATTGCAAATAAGAACTGTAGCTATAAAAGATTGACTAATTATAAGTATTAATTATATTTTTAAAATATTAGATGTTATATACCTTTGGCCCATCCTATCTGAACTTTTGGTAATGCGTGTTATAAATTGATCTCTCCGTAAACCATTTACATTATAATACAATGGACCTAGGCAGGTAACATAACATTAACTCTACCTTGGTTTTGTTTTGGACTCCTCTCATCTAGTCCACTTCTATGTCATAATTGTTAAGTTTCAAGGGTTCTTGCAAGCCACCTTTCTTGTCTTGGAAACTCAAAAGAAACATAATATTGAACTGAAATTTGACATATTTCTTAGATCTTAACTTAGTTTTCTTCTTAAACATAGGATGTAACTCAAATTTCAAATATTTCCTACATCTTTTAGTTCTATTTTTTTCAAATTCAATATATTAACACATGTTTATATTTTTATTTTCTCAAACCCTTAGGCCTATTAATAGAGCTTGCAATTCAATTGCATTCTCCTTGGGTTTGGTGATTGGATATAAAGTTAGGTGGTACACATTTCAAATAGTGATCTTGACCATTGCTTTGCCCATAAATTAATGTAAGGGTGTTAACTTCTTGATAGGATTGGTAGGTGGTTCCTTGATATGAAGATGACCAACACAAAACGGAGATAGATTTTTGCATGACATACATGGTTCCTTCTCATGACATACATTTTTGCAATGCATATTACAAGAGGAGTGAGACACCATCAAAGATGAATATTTAGGAGAGCTCTCTCCTACCTTAAAAATCTCTCCATACCATATTTAGTTATGAGCTTCTCGCTATTGTTTAGGTAATAAACTCTATATGAAATTACTTTTAACTTATTTTGTATAGTTGCTCTTCAGATAATGGCAGACAACCAGCAAGTGAACCATTCATCTCCAAGCATCATAGACATCTCTATTGATGATTTTAAGAAAATGTCTCCAATGTCAACTATTGAGTCTACATTAGTCAATTAGATGAGACCTACTAAAACCAATATTATAGCATTGTTAGATAGGTTGGGCTCAACCCGCGAAGAAATAACTGGATGCATAATAGGTACGGGTTTGAATGCAACTAATGTGCAACATTTTCAAATCGAAAACATGCATGATGCTTTAGAAAGATTCCATGTGGTCTCTAAGCAATTGGAGGGACTGTGCAACCTCCTACAGGAATTGTCATTATGACCAATGTTACAACCAAGGAAACACAAATGAAATTAAACTTGTGTTTCGAAGGTTTTTATGAATCCCTGTAACTGTCCACGAACATCAACATATGTAAATAGTTGTCTAGGAGTTGAACATCCTTTGTAGTTGGACCTATATTTTCAAAAAAATTTGAGTGGTTTCTTTTATGTATACAAGGGCCTTTGGTGTTTATCAATATTCAAGTAAAAAAATAATGAAATTATCACCGAGAAATGCATCATCCCTTAGACTTCTATTTCTATCAAACTAAACAATAGTAGGCATTCATTTTTAGCTATTATCTCAAATCTTATATGTTTGACCAGTTGTGAATTCTAGGAAAAGTGTTTAAAGTTTGTTAGAGTATACTCAAACCCAGACCCGAACTCACACCAGCAACATAGTGGTTAGGTGAGTAATGTTTGAAGAAAGTGAAGCAAACTTGTAAAAGAAAGACATAAGAATGAAGAGAATATTCATAAAAAATTAATGGTTGTCATATACATGTTAAACGACAATACATTCACAACTATGTAGAATAATAGTCTGGACAAATCACTTTTCATATCAGTCTCTCTGTGTTCATAAGCCAACATGAAGTGCACACCTTACTTATTAGGGGTGAGTGCAGTTATTTCCAATATGTTGATTGCAAAAATTACCTTGGGTATGTAGCATCAGAGTAATTGAATCAATTTGTTAATTAGAAGAAAATCTTTTGGATGAGTTCTTTGTGATAGTGACCAAACAAAGGAAACTTGCTCTAGGTGTTTGAAAATTATGAACAAAGATGTAAAACTCTCTCGTAATCTTTGAAATCTCATCATGAGAAAATTTGCTGCAAATGGACAACAACTTGCTCAAATTTCCCCTATGACCATTTCTTCATTTCTGAAAAACTTCTCTAAAACCTTGTTGGGCATCTGTTTAGGGCATATTTTCCACTTTTGTGTGTTTTGGTATTCTTTGCACATAGTCGGTTATGGAACATTCTTGAGGAGCAAACATCCACTTTTGAGTTTAATGTTTTCAATAAACTTAACTTTGTCCCATTATAGCACATGCTAGGCACTAGTATGACCTATTTTAAATTTTTTTGATTGCCCATTACGGGTCACATCTAAAGGGTCTGGTAAACTGTTCTTGTGTTGAATTTTTTTGTCCCAATACTCTTATGGTGCACTCTTTAGGCATAAATAACCATGCTTCCAGAATTTTTCCCTAACCCATCGTAGAGGAGTTCCTCTAATCCCATTGTTCTCAATTTCCCAACCTTTGCACAAACTTACCATACTGTGTCTAAGCATGCTCCAAGCCATCTCTCCATTTTTCCATTAACAGTTTTATGCTTGCTCCTTTATTTTAATGGGTGTCCATTTTAAATATTTTAAATGAAACTTCATCTCCAGATTCCACAAACATGCTTCATTTCTCTAAGTGATAAATTTTTGATGCCTTGTACATGCCCAAAACAATCATAGATGTTCACCTTAACAGTGAGTGGCACTGACATTTCTGCTTATAACCCTTTGTCAGTCACTAGTAATGTCTCATGCAAGAGTATAGACGACACTTTCTTAAGACCCTAGACTTTGACCCTGCTTCAACTATTGACATTGAAAGCTTAGCCATTAACAAGATCTGCTAAGTAAATCTATAGTCTAAGCATTTGAAGATGTTGCACTTCACCATGCAAGGAATACCTTTTTATCAACTTGCAGGTATCTGTGCTTTAGTCCACATAGGTTATAGTCATATGTTGGAAGCTATCACCCAAAACTTGCTAAACATGTCAATTACCAAAAAAGGTTCAATACCACAACGTTATCCTCATTGCCAATCAAAATTTATCTTTGTTTATCACCATCAAAGAGAAACAAATAGTCTGACCTTTTACTCTGTTATTGTTTACCTTTTCTATTTGTTAGATGCCAATGACAGTAAAATTGGCATAGCAAGGTCACACATCTTCGTTGTCAGTTGTAGCATAAATTGTTGGACCATAATAGGCCAAGTATTTTCAACAATATAAGGAGGCCATATATCAGGGATGACAAAGAACAATACTATCAAGACAAAGAACTATGCCTGTATGCCCTTACAATTCGTAGGTGCATTCCATGGAGGCCAATTCATACACACAACTGCAGATTCAATTGCAAAAAAGAGATTTAAGAAGAATTATATTCAGTACATATTGTCCTTCAAATATAATTCGATCATGCTACATCATCACTAGCAAATAAAATTCATAAACTTGCATTCAGGCATGACATAAAAGTATCAGAACACAATAATTTTATATAACATTTTTAACACAAACTGAACAGATCTCTGCAATAGTGCCTTTACTCATAGTAGTGACGTAGTCATCATGAAATTTCCTTTACCAAATACTCCATATACATGATTAGTAACAAGGTATAAAACTGTACGTACTTGCCAAACACAAAGAGTTTGCTTTAAATTAGGAGATGGACTGTTGTTCGTTGGAGGAAATTAAATTGGTTGTCTACATCAATCTTTATCCTCCTTGCTCTTGCTGTCCTCTTTTGCGCAAACTTAAAATAGTAGGATATGTAGGACTACAAAATATTAAGTCATCTCTAGCAAAATTCAACTCCGTGAAACAATTCAACCATGTGAATTTCAAAGCAAAGATAACTAGTGCATGAATCGATTGTACAGATAATAGCTATCTCCAATTTGCACGTAGGGATGACTAAAACATACGATACAAATTATAATTATATATATATATATATATGATGGAGTGCATAGCTAGAGAGCATCATTACTAATGAGGCACAATCATTTTGTAATTACAAAAGATATGGTTGTTGGAATGTTGATTCGATTGATAAAGTACAATACCCCAAAAATAAGTACATATCAGTTAGTACGAATAAAGTTTTTAACCAATTAATAAAGACCTTGTTTTGTCAATTCCTAAGTATTTAATAGTTTCTATTGATAAGTACACTTTTGACAACTATATAGGTGGATTATCATTGGTGATCTCGAGATCATATCTACAGTGCAAGAATTTGGAAAATCACTACTTATTGAACTAGAGAAAGATGACCGCATAGTAGGAGACATGGTTGAGCCTTCACCAATTGCTCCTTGCTTTACCAGTACTATGCTACAAGAGCCATTAGTTCGTCGAAAGATACTATTTGGTATACAATCTCCATTAACCAAGTCACACAAACCTACTACAATTACACCTATTAAGAACTTGAATCTGTACCAACCAAGTTGGACCATAAAAGATCGTGTCAGAATGGAGAAGGAAATACACACAAACCAAAAAGGAAATGGCCAACTTTTCAATGTCAACATAATAGGTACAAAAGGAGTTGAAACATGAGTTACTTGTTTCAATGAGGCAACCAATATTGACTGCCACAATATACACATGGGTGCAATATATACAATCTTAGGTGGGGCAATAAAGATTTCTAATAAAAATTATAACAAATTGAATGGTGGGTTAGAAATTTCTTTGGAAACCAACTTAAAAGTCACCCATTGTGAAGATGATTTGTCAATTCCAAAGCACCACTTCGCCTTCACACCTATTAGTGAAATAATGGAAAAGACCAACAACACAAATATTGATGCAATTGGAGTTTTCACGTCTGTCAACTCAACATCAACAATAAGGAGAAAAGATGGCACAAAACTTCTACATCGTACTATGACATTGTTAGATATGTCTAAGAAATGTATAGATATCACCTTTTGGCGACCAATAGCAGAAAAGGTAGGTGGTCAGATAGAATAAAAGTACAAAAAGAAAGAAACAATTGTCCTCGCATATAAAAATTGTTGTGTTTCTTATTACAATGGAAAGGTGCTCAACACATCAATTAATACAATACTAATCTAGCAATAGACCCAGAACTGCAAGAGACATCAGATTTGAAAAAATGGTTCCAAAAACGTGGATCTAACTTGCAATTAGCTACAACAAGGCTCAATGAGACACCTACAAATACTCCACAAATGACCATCTCAGATATTCAGGCAAAGACTCAAGTTACAACTGAATCCCTCTAATGCATGTTGAGAGAAACATCATTATTCATCAAACAAGACAATATTTTCTATCCAACATGCCCCAATCAATCAGGTGGACGAAAATGCAAAAAATGCCTTGACTCAAGATAAAGAAGGCAACTAGTTTTGTTCAAAGTGCAATTTAAACCCAATTGACTGCAATTATGGGTATACAATGCAAATCAAGCTTCGGGATCATACAAACACAATGTGGGCTATTGTATTTGATCAAGGAGCAACACAACTTATGAAAATGTCTGCAAAAGACTTGCACTCCTTAAAATTTGCGCATGATACATAAAAAAATAGTGAACATATCATAAGAGATGTCTTCAACAGGGAATATATTTTCACCTTAACATGATATAAAGATATGTACAATAATTCAACTCGAGTAAACACAATCATCATAAGGGCGCAACAAGTAGATTTTATTGCTAAAAGAAGTATCCTACTTTCCAAAATCCAAGAAATGTCATCCACTACAATTATTTTGCCATGATGCCAAATCACTATGTACATAAACACACTACGACCACCTCTACTATAGAGGACATATATAACCTTCTTATACAATATCATATTTGTACTTCGCTTTATGTAAACCATATATTCCTCTTTTTTGTACATTCTACCTTTGTACACAATTGTCTTCTCTACTCCATGTGAATCATTTTCTAGTAATTAGTATAAAATATGAATATTCAAACAAAAAAACCAGTAATAATCAAATATCTCTACTTCTGTCAATGTAAACCATATATTCCTCTTTGTTGTACATTCTACCTCTGTACACAACTATCTACTCTACTCCATGTAAATTAGTTTTTGGTGATTAGTATAAAATGTGAATATTTATAACAAGTTTGCTGAAGGGATAATGCACTTCATATATTTGAATTTCCATTATGATGGTTATCAACCTTTACTAATATGTGATTATCTTGAATTTATTTTAGAATATTGTCCACAAATAATGAAACATAATATAAGTGGGATGAAAATAGATGAAAAATGATAAATTCCCAAGGACCTAGACATAGATAAATTCCAGTCAATGGTCGGTCATCTTTCTTCCCCGCACTATTTGACCTTTTCGAAAGAAGATGGAGGTGCGGGTTTGAATATATGTACATTCAATTTGGTTAGAGAACTTGGTTTCTCAAAGCATGGTGGTTTTACCCATTAGGGTGGGTCCCATTCAAAGGGATGTTATATGTCGAGTATTAGATCTTCCACTCACATACAACATACTCCTTGGTAGACCATGGATACATGAAATACATGCAGTTCCATCAACATACCATGAATATGTCAAATTTTTCCATAGTGGAATTGAGGTCAGTATTCCAACAAACTCAACATATACTTGCAACAATGTTAAGAAAACTGAAAGCATGGTTCCACACAATAAAGAGGCCCCAAGGAACCAAGAAACAAAGAGCTCAAGATAAGCTATACTCAATGGATTTGGAAAGAAGATAAGAATAAAAGATAATAGAATAGGAGAATACAAGTTGGATGCTTCATGTTTTATGATTAACCTTCCCATTTAACCTAAATCTTTTGGTAGGCCATCATATTCTTTCCAACCTACTAGTACATCCACTCCTGAGATTCACAAAGCCATTGGTATGGTCAAAGAACAAAAGTCTCTTGTTAATGAGAATGAGGATAAGGTAGTCCTTCAATGGTTATATAGAGAAGAAGAAGAACAAGAACAAGAACAAGAACAAGAAGTGAAACATGTTGAAATTTCTCTTGAGAAATATGACAAACTACCAACTCATACAAAATATTGGATACGATATGAAGAGTTCTCTTGGAAAAGGAAAAGGCATTGTTGAACCCTTACAAATTTTCATAACCCCAAGGATAAAACTGGAGTGGGGTATTATGAACAAAAACCTAAACCATCCTTTGCAAGTGGCCCTATATTTGATAGATCTAGAGACTCTGATGATAAGGATGAGGATGTTGATACACCCAAAAGAGTTATTTTGTTATCATTAGCTGTGTTAAAGTCATATTGATTGTTAAAGTTAGTTGGTAAAGAAGGTTAGTCAAGTCGGTAAAGGAAGAGATAATTTCGGTAAAGGGAATAAGGAATAGATGCCGAGAAAGGAAAGACACCGAGCACCGAGCAGTTACCGAGTTACAACAGTTACCGAACCGAGAGCATACATGTTACTGAGAAGAACAAAACGTATTACCGAGTATCACAAACTGACATAGTAGATGCATTCAATTTGGACACCGAGCATAAAATATTTTATAGTTCTTGAGGATATTGTTTGATAATACATTGGAGATTTAAACATGATGATTTTGCATGATTACAAGGTAAGATCCACCAATGCAAATTAAATGTAATATATGTATTGGAGATGTAACCATTGGTAGCACTATTTAAGGAGAATATTCTAGAACATTTCCACCACTTCTAGATAGAGTATAAATGGATTAGAGTATGAAGATCAAGGTATGTAAGAGAGAGAGAGCAAGCGATGATTAGTGTGAAGGTGATGAGAAGAGAAGCCACTGAGTAACAGAGCAGTAAGAGTAGAGTTATGAATGTGATTCAGAATTGAATCTACTGAGTATAGAAATGGAATTGTGAGAGGTATAAAGTATGAGGTAAATTGACATTGAGCATATTGAGTCTGATAAGCATAAGTTGATGCAAGCATTATAGACAGTTTTTGTTACTGATTATAGTGTAATCATAATTCTAAAATCTCTTAACTGAGTAGGCCCTAATAGGTCTTAAAATGTAAATCCTTTAACATGCTACATCTCTTAGATTAGAGTTGTAAAATCTTTTAGCAAGGTAGACTGAATAAGTCTTTATACTCTTAGTAGGGTAAATACTCTTAACAGAGTAAGCTATCAGAAATAGATAATTTTGTAGCTCTAACCAAGAATTTTTTTTACTACAGTAGTAAAGTGTTGTGGGTGCCATCTCCATCATAGTTTTTTCCTCTGATCAAGGATTTCCACAAGACCAAAAATCATGGTGTTATGAGTCATGTTTCATGATTTTTATTTATATGTTTTATGTTGATGTATGCAAAGTTTTCTATTTGGTGAATGGTTAGAAAAGTAGATAATTTTTTTTAGTACTGATTCACCCCTCCCCTCTCAATACTTATCTTTCCATAATTAATTCAACAATTGGTATCAGAGAAAAGTCTCTTATTTAGAAGTTTAACCACTTAAGAGGAAAGATGTGGAGAGATGGAAAGCTATAATGAACATGGAACTGAGGATGAATAATGACTAGACTGATGAACTAAGGAGGAAACTAAAGCATTCACTTAACAAGAGAAAGGAGCTAGCCCATCAATTGAAAGATACTCAAGATCAAGTTGAAGAATAGTCAGAGGGAAGTATGTCTGATGAATTTGAAGATGCCATATCAAAATTGACTAAAAAAACAAAAACCTAGTTGATCAGGTAAAAACACTGAAAAGAGAACACAAAGCTCAATCGGTAAGAATGTGTGAAGTCCTGGAACAAAAGAGAAAAGTTGAAGATCATAAAAGAATGGGTGAAGAGGAGAGAAGACAAATAAGTGCAAGGTTGAATGAGAAAGATGTGGTGATATTGAGGTTGACACAAAATCACTACAATATGTCAGATCAACTAATTGGTGCTAATCAAGAGATTGTAAGGAAAGTTGAAGAGATTGTTGGACTAAGATCGAAGAATGAACATTTGAAGAAAGAATTGAAATCTGAAAATGATTCAAATAAAGTTTTGAAAAGGAATGAAGAAACATTAAGGATACTGGATGAACAACTTAGAGGTCAGAGATAACTGAGAGATACTACTAGACTTGGATTTATTGAAAACAACTCTACCAAGAAGGGCGAGTCCTTAAAACAAGCAATCAACCGACATAATGCTACCTCGCAGAAGACAAAGAAGCCTACTTTCTATCATTGTGGGAGATCGGGTCATACAACCAATGTCTGTAGAGAATATTGATCCTGTTAATCCGAAGTATAAGTTTCCACCAGCCAAAGACACTAAACCCGATAAGATGGGAGCCCTATCTACGATCCCCCTGAGAGTAATTCTGATTGAAGAAATTCTTGACTTCATCCATTGCAAGATTGAGGAGATTTTCTAAGCTAACATTGATACATCCTACCAGAATCTGTTTGTAAATGGGAAATTGAAAGACAAGCATATCCACTTGGAGACTAAGGGTTTGATGCATGCATTGCATGTACCGAGTGTGTTTAAATTGGAATGGATGAGAATTGTGCTGAGTTGAGTTCACAATCAATTCATGTGGCTTGATGCACTAGTCAAGATTACAAAGGATGTGTTATGTATTGTGACTGGTTATCCAATTGGTGATAGATCGAAAGCTCATAAGAAAATGGACAAGAACAAATTGTGTGAGATGACACAAGAAAAATGGGACGAGGGAGGTCTAAAATTGTCTATTGTTGATGATCCCATAATTAAAATTTGCATGTAATGTGATATCCTACCGAATATTTCAATCATCTCGGGTAGATAGTGTACCATGCAGAGCTATGTATATAGCCTACAAGATTGTCAAGAAAGATACGAAGATTGATTTGTGTGAGATTCTACTAAAGCAATTTGATGACAACATGAATACCATCAGGAAAGGAAAAACCAACACTTTGAAATTTGGATCATTGTTGGTATGTATATTTTTCTACTTTCAGAACTTTTTCCCATCAATCGGTAATGTAGAATGGAGTGTGAGTAAACTGATTATATAAATCAAATAAATGAGTACATTCAAAGTTTAGGAGATAAATTTGATATGATAATGAATGACTATTTTCAATGTTTCAAGCCAGAATTGAAAATAAGTTTAGAATTCCCCTTCAGCCAGTGGAAAAATACAGAGATACTATTTGTTTTGAAGTAGACACCAACACTTGCATAGTGAAGGCTGTGGATCCTAGAACTATCTAGCTACAACCAATGGGATATGAGATGGACATTGACACTGCATCACAACAGATTGAAGCTTTATTAGCTAAATCAGTTGATAAGAGAGCCAATCGATATGAGACTTATGAAGAAGTGAAGAACAAGATAATTCTAGGTATATTGATATGTAGTTTGTCTGAGAATCTAGGAGTTACTACTGAAGAAGACGAACCTGATCCTTATAAGATTAAAGGAAATAAAATAAGAATGAAAAAGGAAACCCCAAGCTCAATCAATACAAGATCATTGACAAGGTCTTCCTCCACACCGAGAGAGAAGAAAAAACAAGAGGTAGAGAAACAAAATCCTAAAACATATATGAGAGAAAATAAGACTTCTGGAAGACCAAAGAGAAAGATAAAGCTACAAGAAGACAACAAGACTGAATCAGAAATTATAAGCCAATTCAAAGTTGAGCAAAATCAACCCCCAAAATTGAGAAACCTAGAACAATTTCTTGAAACTCTTAAGAAGTATGGAGGTTTTGTTGGAATACAATATGCTAAATATGAAACCAGAAGTGATGAAGAAAAAGAAAGGATTGAAGAGGTAGTTGTGTTTACACTGTAAAAATTTAGAACTATTTTGGTTGAGATGGCCAACCAAATACCAGAAGAGCTATACAAGAAGATTGATGCTAGATAGAAATATGCTATGGCATTTGAGAAACAAATGAGGGAGAGATCCCTAGTTATCACTGTACCTGAGTTGTCGGTATAACAGATTAATGAAACATTGAAGGAATATTCAAAGATATTTCTAGTCAAAAGGAGAGCATTGAAGATAATGGTTGGTAAACTAGAAGAAGTGCAAAATGAAACAAATGGCATATAGAGAAAGATCTTCTTTCCTGACCAACTTAAAAAAATGAAAGAGCAACAAGGTAAATCAGACCCTATTGACTCGATCTTAGACAAAGATGAGGTCATTATTGAAGATATAATTGACAAAGACCCAACATAAGAGATAACAAATGATGAAAATGTGATCGTAACCAAGGTAAAGGACACTGAAGAAATGAATATTGATGATTCAACAAAAGAAAAATTTATGGATGTAGATCCAATTATTGATAAAGTACTTAATTTTCCTAAGATTAATGAGGTTATCTCAGAGGCTACAAAAGAAAATCCTACTTATGTAGAGGAGTCCACCGAACTAGACAATGATTGAACAAAAGGACATTGAGGACACTATAGAGATTGAGACTACAAAAATTAGAATAAAAAGCCAATTATCACTACCGAGACTACAGGTCCACATCAGTCATAAGAACCAGAGAAGGAGAAGCCAAAGGATAAAGTGTTATATTTTTTGTCATTGATGAATTTATCTCGAGTAGAATGGATATTCAATTGCAAGTGTCACTGGTGTATCCAGACGTCCTCCATTGTATGTGTTGGTGTACGTTGCAAGTGTCACCAGTTCTTGAAGGTGTTCCTTGTTGGGTGTGTGCTGTCATTTGTTGCTTGTGTCACTTTTTTGTAATGTTTACTTGTTTGACACATGTCCCCATTTAACAACCGTTTCACTTCAGTGTTCTATTGCGAACAGCAAGGAGAATGATAAACATGGTAGTCGACACTATAAATAGAGGGTGTGCGGGTAGAAGACCAAGTAACTTACGTTGTTTTGTAATAAAAATAGTCTGTATTGATACGCTCAGTGCACTAACATGTGGAAAGAAATGCCTAAATAATAGCATGTAAGACCGACTTTGACGTCTTTTGCAGCGAACAAAGTAATGCAGTGAGTGTGTAATAAAGGATATCAGTAAATTACTGCAAGTGATGATTGAGGTCGCGCAACACACAACGGTCTCCCTTTGTTGAGTAAAAAAAATGAACATAACATACAATATGAGTGCCATGCCAAGTGTGTGAAAAAAATAGGAATCATGTGTTTTGAAGATTGGATTTCGGTTTAATACAAAAAGGTTACGTTTCTTTGAAAGGGCAAGAGCCAGTGTTCGAGAGTGAAAACTTTCTGGAAGTAATCCATCATAGCAGCAATGACACAATCACTCTCGAGAACTGGCACACAAAAAACCAAGAGAAAACATCTTCCAAAACATATGTATATGAGCCAAAATAGAATGAAGAAAAAAATGGCCATCTGGAAGTTGCAGGTAGTTTCAAGGTTTTTTAAGAAAATACTTGAACCAGTGCATGTAGTTCCGTGAATAAAAAATGTGCGAGTGAAGACACAAGGAGAGTATGTAGATGTAAAAAATTAGAAAAGTAGAGTTGTGATGTTGAATCGTCTTGGTCTGGTGTGGAGTTCAGTTTTTGTAAACACACAGAGCTGTATGTAAAAAAAATGTATTGGGATTCAAATAAAAATGAGCTCTTAGTTTACATTTATTGAGAGTTGCAACAGAGGAGTTAAAATATGAAAAGCCTAGAAGTTCTACAGTGACTCAGTTGCTTAAACAAGTGCAGTGAAATAAGAGAAGGGATGAGAACACTGTTAAAAGAAGAATAAAAGTTTGAAGCTAGTCAATGTTTTTTTGGAATTGAAGATAGTGCGTGAGCCTTTTCAATTCATACTCCACTTATATGAAGAAACGACAGGCATATAGGACTCAAAAAGGCCAGTCGCAACAATTTAGTGTTTCATATCATGAAGGTGGCATAAGTCCTTTAGGAGCATCAGATATTGTCTATATGGGAGACAATGTTGTGGGGGAGCTTCTCTAATAGGATGCTTAAGGAGAAATAAAGAGCCTTGTACTTTTGTAGTGCTTTGTGTCAACTCTAAGGTCTTTTCATCTTCTATAAAGACATAGATCCTAATCTGGTTTTAACATTGTTCAAATACTCTAAAGAAAAGGTGGTAGCCTTTTGAGACAGGTTGGAGCATGTTCTAGAGTGTATCTCATAAGAGTTGTAGCTCTTATTGTAAAAGGGTTGTAGCCCAGTTGATTAGTGGAGTCATAGTTTTTTTTACCCAGCTTAGATTTTCCACGTGAGAAAAATATATGTGTCATGTCTTCTTGTTTGTGCATGCTTCTCTGATTTATATTTGGTTAAAGTTTTTAAAATATTGATTCACCCCCTCCCCCTCTCAACATTTTTTATTTTTCAGTTGGTATCAGAGGTGGTCACTCTCTTCTCTTGCTTAAAAGATTGAGAGTTTGATTCGTGTGCCTATCATGAGTGCCTTATAAGGTATTGCTACAAATTGTGCACCTCTTTTGGATGGAAACAACTATGCCTTTTGGAGTGTTCGCATGAAGACCTACATCATGTCCCTAGGCTATGATGTCTATCTCAGTCTTGTCAATGGTTACACTATTCCTTCTACTCCTCCTGTAGATGCTGACAGTAAAAAAGAAATTGAGAATAATGCCAAGGCCATGAATGCTATTTTGTGTGGTCTAACTAAAGCTGAATTAGCAAAGGTCATGCACTATGCTACCGCAAAAGAAATTTGGGATAAACTGCATAATGCTTATCATGGTGATGACAAAGTTAGGAAGGCTAAAGTTCAAACTCACTGGGCTGTCTTTGAAGGTCTTCACATGAAGGAAGGTGAAAACATTGCTGCTTACTTTCTTCGTGTTGATGAGGTAGTCAATGCTTTAAAAGGTTTGGGAGAAAATATTAAAGAGAAAACTGTAGTTCATAAAATTCTTCGCTCTCTTCCCTTGAGGCTTGATGCTAAAGTCTTTGCTATTGAAGAAATGTCAGATTTGGACACTCTAACAGTTGACAAATTGCATGGTATTTTGACTACCTATGAGATGAGGAATATCGTTGAAGGGCCTTCCAAAATTGAATATGCCTTCAAGGTTTCTAAAAGGAGTAAGGACAAAGAAAATAATCATAGTGATGGCTTGGATGAGGACTCCAATGAGAAAATTGCTTACCTTATTAGAAGGCTGAAAAAGGGTTTTAACAAAAGTAAAGGTAGATCTGGTTTGAAGTGCTTCAACTATGGGAAACTTGGTCACTTTTTCTCAAAGTGTTTTTTTGATAAAGAAGATTAACAACAATGATGAAAAATATTTCAAATTCTGGAAAACTAGGAGATTTGCCAAGAAGAATTGGAAATCTGAAAAGGGCAAAAACGTGTTGCTTTCAAAAGATGACATCGATGATTCTTTAAATAGTGAAAGTGATTCTCAAATCAATGAAGTTATGTTCATGGTTGTTGATGACTTGAGTTCCATAGAAAATGATGATCTTGAAGATGATGAAGTGGATCTTGAACTTGAATTGATTATAGCTCTAGCTGAGATCAAGAAACTAAAAAAGAAGAATCTAAATCTTGTGGATCTTCTACAAGTTGAGAGTGCTGAAAAGTTAAAGATTGCAACATCTCTCAAAGAGGTTGAAACTCAACTTATTGATTCTAAAATATTGAATGAGGAAGCTAAGAAAGTTCGTGAGAATCTGAAAAATCAGATTCAGCTAAAAGAAGAAAACATTGCCAAGCTAGAAGAAGTGTCCTTCAAGAGTGGTAAGGTTTCCTTAGATGATGTTCTTGGTTCCCAAATACCTACCAAAGATAAGAGAGGAGTTGACATGCAAATTGAACAAAACTCTTCACCACTGGAAAGAAGTCAGCCTGCACTCAACAAGGTAAACAAACCTATTTTCTATGGTTACTATTTTTCATGTAACTATTTTGGACAAAGAGTTGCAGATTGTAGAGCTGCTCCCTTTAAGAATCATTTTCAGTTTGAAAAGAATGCCTTTAGGAAGTACAATTTAATTTTCTACAACTGTAACAAATTTGACCATACTTCAAGATTTTGCAACAACTATAGTGCAGATTTGTTCTACAATGTTGAACCAAAAAGAACAAAAGTGACTAAGGTTTGGAGAAGGAAAGTTCTATAAACACTTCCAAAAGCTCTCATTGTTCAAAAAACTCTTCTTGCCAGCAGTGAGAAGGATATTTGGTATGTTGACAGTGTTTGCTCTAGACACATGACAGGTGATTTGAGTAAGTTTCATACTCTTAAGAAAATGAAAGGTGGAAAGGTTAGATTTGGAGGTAGCTCTTCTGCAAAGGTTGCTGGTATATGTGCTCTTTTGATTAATAATAATGAAACCATTGTTGAGAATGTTCTCTATGTTGAAGGTCTAAAACATAATCTCCTAAGTGTCAGTCAATTGTATGATCAAGGGTATGACCTTAGCTTTAACTCAAATTCTTGCACCATCAAAAAAGGAATTGATGTCATAGCTAAAGCAACTAGAGCAGCAAATAATCTTTACATTCTTGATGATTCTAATAATGATACTTTTTGTTTGAGAAAGGTAGAGGATGCTTGGCTTTGGCACAAGTATTTTGGGCATGTAAACATTGATAATCTCATCAAAATAAGTAAACAGGAAGCTGTAAGAGCTCTGCCAAAGATAGAGAAACCAGCTGATATTGTTTGCAAAAATTGTCAAGAGGGAAAACAAACCAGAGCTTCCTTCAAACCAAAAGATCACTACAGCAGTAGGCCACTTGAGTTAGTTCACACAGATCTCTATGGACCTACAAGGTGAAAAATACTTTATGCTTCTTATTGATGATTTTTCTCCCATGACTTGGGTTACTTTTCTAAAAGAAAAATCATATGCTTTAGAGAAGTTTAAGATTTATAAGAATTTAGTTGAAAATGAAATGGATGTGAAAATCAAATGCTTGCATTCTGATAATGGAGGAGAATTTACCTCAAATGATTTTGTTAAGTTTTGTGAGCAACATGGAATCAAGAAACATGTTTCAGCCCCTAGAACACCACAACAAAATTATGTTGTTGAAAGAAACAATAGAACTGTTCAAGAGATGGCATGGTGCTTGATGAAAGAAAGAAAAGTGAAATATGTCTTTTGGAGAGAGGTTGTCCACACAACAGTCTACATTCAGAATAGAACTTTGTTGAGGCTCAAGTTCAACAAGACTCCATATGAACTTTGGAAAGGTAAACCAACTACTATTAAGTACTTTAAAATTTTTGGAAGTCCATGCTACATTAGGAGGGATGAAGATAATTTGGGAAAATTAGATTCTAGATCTGACGAGGGAATCTTTCTTGGCTACTCTTCTAAAAGTAAAGCATTTAAATGCTACAATAAAAGGCTGCATAAATTAGTAGAGAGTTCTAATGTTAAGATTCATGAGGCTACTAATGAACTTGGTGAGAATGATGATAGCCTTGAAGAAGAAAAAACTCAAACCAACACTATTGTACCTTCTTCTCCTCCTCATATTCAAGTTGTAACAGCTAGCAAAAGTGGTGAGAATGACAAAGGTAAAACTCAATTTGCTCATGAAGAAACAATCTCTACTTCTAATGATGTTGAAAATTCACATGATAATTCTGGGTATGATTCTCAAGGTGATCATGATGCTTATACCTTCAAAACTCCTTCAAAATTTGTTCAAAAGAATCATCTTATTGATCAAGTTATTGTTAGGAATGCAGTATCTTGATAGAGGAAATCTGATATAGATAAATGTATTGCTTTATCTCTATGTTATTCTGAGCAGTGAATATATATTAATTCTAGATCGTATGACTGCAGAGAGAAGACAATGTCATGTGTATTGATTGCTTCCTCTAGACAATATGATCCATATAAATATAGATGTGAAAGATCACATTTGTGTAGAGACATGACTCTACATGGCTTGAGCCACATAGAGCCATGTCTATACGTAGACATGGTCTATGGGTCTCCCTTAATACACAACCCTTCATAACACACATATGTGTTATGTTAACTACCTTTCGGTAGTTAACGTAACATATCATATATTGATATGATATGTTACGTTAACTATCAAATGATAGTTAATTGTAACGTCTTTGCAATATATATTTGGCCGTAGTAAACTGTTGACTGTGTCGATATGAATGCCGATAGTGATAACTCATATTCAATATTAATAAAATTGATTCTTAAAATTAATAAGAAATATATATTGCAAAGACGTTACAATTAACTATTATATTAATATACTTATATCAATCAAATCGATGCTATAATTTAACACTCCCTCTTAGCGAGAGGAGATTGATATTCACAAGAAGTGAGTGTTATTGAAATCCTTGACTTAATTCAGAACTAGATTTCCTTTTAATAACACATAATAACTTTGAATCAGGATTTACGGCATAATTCAAAACATAATTCAACTTGATAAGAAAATTTATCACAATCCCCAACCAATTCGGAACTGGATTTTAATGATAAATATAGGTGTCAAGATATCCAACGCAATCCGGATCAAAACTTGAACCACTCATTATCATGATCCCCGACTAAATTCGAAACTGGATTAGATGATAACTTAAGTCAAGATATTGTAGGTCGTCACCTTATAATAGAAACTTCACACACAAGAAAGATCGCCATCTTTCAAAAACACAATATTGCAATATTTAATTTTATTCATGAATATATTAAATTACATATGTAAGAGATAGAATCTCAGAAATTTAATCACAACTTAATCATACCAAGTTTCTGTCTAAAGTAATCGACTTTTAACTTCGCAAGAGGCTTGGTAAAAATATTAGTACTTATGTAGACAAGTTTGATAACATTTCTGTCTACCATATCTCTTATGTAGTGATAAGGAATTTCTATGTGTTTGGAGCGGTTATGAAAAACTGAGTTTACAGAAAGTTTAATGAAACTTTGATTGTCACAATAAATTACTGCAGGCTGTAGAGGCTTGCCAAACAAACCAAATAGTAACTTCCTTAAACATACTGCTTCATGAGCACCCATAGAGGCAGCCATGTATTCTGCTTCGGTAGAACTTTGAGCAACTGCTAACTATTTTCTACTAAACCACGAAATCATTGCTGACCCAAGGCTAAAGCAACATCCTGTAGTACTTTTTCGATCAATAGAGTCTCTGGCCCAATCAGAGTTAGTGAATCCTTGGAGTTGTATCTCAACATTCTCATACTTTAGACACAATTCAGTTGTACCACATAAGTATCTTAGAATATGTTTAGTAGTTGTTAATGAATCTTCTTAGGTTCACACATGAAATGACTTAAAACATTCATAGCATAGCAGATATCGGGATGAGTGTTTACCAAGAACATAAGAGATCCAATTAGTTGTTTGTAATAAGAAGAATATGTAGGCTCTAAATTTGAAGCATCTTCTTTGAGTTTATGAAGATTTGTTTCCATCATAGTGGTTAATGGTTTACATTCCTTCATGCCAAATCTGGTTAAAATGTCCATGGTATACTTTCTTTGATTTAGAAAAATGTAGTTTTCTTTCTATACAACTTCTAATCCTAAGAAGTAGTGTAACAATCCTAGATCTTTCATATCAAATTCATTTGTGAGTTCTTGTTTGCATTTAGCAATAAGATGATCTTCTCTAGTAATTAGTAAATCATCAACATAAAGAACTATGATTACCATTTCACCTTTGGACATTTTGAAGTATATATTCAGATCAACTTCACTCTTAGAGTACTCTAACTTAGATAGATAATTATCTATACGTTCATACCAAGCCCTGGGAGCTTGCTTGACACCATAGAGTGCTTTCTTCAATTTGCAAACATAATTATTGACATGGGTGATGAAGCCTTCTGGTTTTTCTATGTATATTTCTTCTTCAATGACTTTATTTAGAAATGTTGCTTTTACATCCATTTGATGTATCTTCCACCCTTTGGATGCTGCAATAGCTATGATAGTTCTTACAGAAGTTTAACAAGCAACTGGAGCAAAGGTTTCTTTGTAGTCAATTCCAGCCTTTTGAGAAAAACCTTGGCAACAAATCTGACTTTATGTTTTTCAATACTGCCATCCCTTTTGGTCTAGGCATTAGTTCCCAAACATCATTTTTGACAATAGATTGGTATTCTTCGATCATCGCATCTTTCAAGGCTTGACATGCTAGGGCTTCTTTAATAATAGTTGGTTCTGATTTTGTAAGTTTTGCCATGAGTGAAAGGTGGCTTTTTTTATTCCTTTTCATTTTAATTTCTTTGGACATTTCATCTGGTTCAATATTGTTTTCCTCAATCATTTTTCTTGCCCATAATAGTCTTTTCTTGCTGTTAGGAATTTCAACATTTGCAAGGTGAGATGGAGAAGATTCATAGTTTTCTATTATGTTCTCTCTTGGATTCTCATTATTTTGAAAGGCATTCTCCCTCTGATTCTCAATTTCATCATATTTTATAATATTCTCCCTTTGATTCTCATTTTACCCTTCTTCAATGAGTGTGGATATTTTTAGAGCAGTGTCCTCTTCAAATTTGATATCTCTGCTAACTTTGATGGTTTTCTATCCTGGTATGTATACCATGTACCCTTTGGTAGTTTCACTGTAACCAACAAATATTCCTCTCTTTCCAGAAGGATCTAGTTTGGTTCTTTTCTCTTTGGGAATAT
The DNA here is from genome assembly GCA_027943335.1 of Chamaecyparis obtusa. Taxonomy (NCBI): domain Eukaryota; kingdom Viridiplantae; phylum Streptophyta; class Pinopsida; order Cupressales; family Cupressaceae; genus Chamaecyparis; species Chamaecyparis obtusa. The sequence goes on along the minus strand of BSBK01000274.1, from coordinate 1,106,607 downwards.
AAATGTATAGATGACACCCGAAGGTCCTAAGATGGCTTAGATCTGGTTTCTTTCCTGTAAAGACTTCCTCAAGTGTGATATTTTCTAGAATAGAGTGTGGATATATGTTCTGAATGTATACAACAGTGTTAGATGCTTCGGCCCAAAATGAAGTGTGAAGATTTTGGTCATGCATCATAGCTTTAGCAGCTTCAATGATAGTTCTATTTTTTCTTTTTGCTACTCCGTTCTGTTGAGGATTATAAGGTAATGTATACTCCCTCTTAATCCCAACAGAAATGCAAAATTCTTTGAAGTTTTCAAAATTATATTCACCTTCGTTATCTGATCTTAGGATTTTTATTTTTCTCCCAATTTAGTTTTCAACTAATGCTTTGAATTCTTTGAATTTTAGTAATACTTCATTTGATTCTTTAAGTCTAAGAAAATAAATCCAAGTTTTTCTAGAGTAATCGTCAATGAAGATTACATAGTATGAAAAACCTCCAAGGGAGAGAGTTGACATAGGTCCACATAAGTCAGTGTGAATAAGCTCTAATACAACTTTGGTTTTATGTTCACTAGAGGGAAATGATTTTTTTATATTCTTTCCTAGAGCACATCCTTTACAAATGCTTGTATGTTTTGAGTTTAGATTTTTTATCCCTATAGTAATTTTCTTAAGGGAGGGAAGAGTGCTAAATCCAAGATGACCTAATCTTTGATCCCAGAGTTTATTGGTGTTGGATACTTCATGACTTGAGCTGATTTGATACTATTTCCTACTTTGTATAGGCTTCTATCTCTATACCCTAAATAAATAGCATTTTTAACATTAGTGTTCTTTGTCCATATTAGTACTTTGTTTTCTTGAAATGTGACTCGATAGCCTTGATCAACTAAGCCTAAAATAGAGACTAAGTTCCTTTTTATGCCTGGTGCAACTAGAACATCTTTTAATAGTATAGTTGCCCCTGATTTCAATTTGATAGAGTAGGTCCCAATTCCTTTTGCTAGATAAGTGGAGTTGTCTCCAATTGTAACTTCTTCGAAACAATCTTCTTCTACTATTTCAAATTGATCTCTGAATCCTTTTATATGCCGAGATGCTCCACTATCAATTATCTAGGTATTCTTGCTTGAGTTAACTTCACTTGATAATGCTAAGAAGAATAATGATATTTCTGCTCCTTTGACTTCAGCTAATGCTGCTTGAATTTTCTTCTTCTCAGGATAGAATCTAGGTGTATGACCAAACTTATCACATTTGTAACACTGTATTTTGGAGAAGTCTCGATTTTGTGGTTTTTATTGAAATTCCCTACATGACTTGTGTTAGGGTTTCTTTTCCTATTTTTAAACTTCCTTTTATTGCTTGTGAAGTTTGATTGAGTATGTAGGGCTTGAATCTCATTTCCTTTAGTAGGCCCGATCCCTCTTGATATTGACCAAGATTCTTCTTGAGTGCAGTCATTCTTGAGTTGATCAAACTTGGGTAAAGAAGGACGTCTAGTTATACATTGAATAAAAGATTCCCATGTGATGGGTAATCCTCTAAGAGCTATTAGTGTTAACTCCATGTCATCAATATTATTTCCAATAGTGGAGAGTTGGTCTCTTAACTTGGAAATTTGAAGAAAGTAAGATGTAATTGTTTCCCCTTTATTCATCTTTAGATTTAGAAGTTGTTGTTTGAGAGTAAGTAATCTACTTGTATTATTAATCTCAAATGTCTCTTGAATAGTTTTGAATACTTCATAGGTGGTTTTAAGTCTCGCTATGGAGGGGAGGATATGATCTTTAACAACATCAATTATGATTTTCTTTGCTTTGTTGTTACATCTTTTCCAAGTTGATATTTTTCGGTTCTTCTTCTAGCATATTTTTGTTTTCCTCAACATAAGAGTCTAACTCCAGTTCTTGAAGCAATGTGAGAATTCAAATTTTCCATGAGAAGAAATTAGAGGCACCTTCGAGTCTGTCTTCTACCTTAATACTACTGGCCATTATAATTTCTCTTTCATTTATAATGAATTTATAAGAAATTCAAGTTTTAGATTTAATGATTTTTCCTCTATTGAGGCTCTGATACCATGTTAGGAATGCAAGATCTTGATAGAGGAAATCTGATATAGATAAATATATTGTTTTATCTCTATGTTATTCTGAGAAGTGAATATATATTAATTCTAGATCGTATAACTATAGAGAGAAGACAATGTCGTGTGTATTGATTGCTTCCTCTAGACAATACGATCCATATAAATATAGATGTGAAAGATCACATCTGCGTAGATACATGACTCTACATGGCTTGAGCCATGTAGAGTCATCTATATACATAGACATGGTCTATGGGTCTCCCTTAATATGCAACCCTTTGTAACACACATATGTGTTATGTTAACTACCTTTTGGTTGTTAACGTAACATATCATATATTAATATGATATGTTACGTTAACTATCGAATGATAGTTAATCATAACGTCTCTGCAATATATTCGACCATAGTAAACTATCGACTATGTCGATATGAATGCCGACAGTGATAACTCATATTCAATATTAATATAATCAATTCTTAATAACAATAAGAAATATATATATATATATATATATATATATATATATATATATATATATATATATGTAATCGAGTATTATATTAATATACTTATATCAATCAACTCGATGCTATAATTTAATAGTTATAGCTGAAAGAAGAACTAGGAATGCTAGGCAAATTGTTAATTATTTTGAGGATGATGACTTCTCACTCATTTCTATGATTGAGCCTAAATGTTTTGAAGAGGCAGCAATAGATGAGCATTGGGTGGCTGCTATGAAAGAAGAGTTAGAGAAAATTAAGAAGAGCAATACTTGGGAGCTTGTGGCAAGACCCATTAACAAAAATGTGATAGGTACAAAATGGGTATTTCAGATTAAGGTAAATGAAGATGGTAAGATTATTAGAAACAAGGCTCGTTTAGTTTGCAAGGAATACTCTCAAATAGAAGGTGTTGATTTTAGTGAAACCTTTGCACCGGTTGCAAGATTAGAGGCAATCCAAATTTTTCTTGCATTTGCTTCCTTTAAAGGTTTCACAGTCTTTCAAATGGATGTTAAATCTACCTTTCTAAAAGGGGATTTGGTTGAAGAAATCTATGTCAAAAAATCGTAAGACCTTATATCTAACAATGTGGATTATGTTTGCAAGTTGAAAAAGGCTCTTTATGGACTCAAACAAGCTCCTAGAGCTTGGTATGACAGGATGAACAATTACTTGCAGCAGCAGGGCTTCAAAAAGGGATATGTAGACAACAATTTGTATGTCAAAGAGGAAGGTAACAACATTCTCATTGTTGTGGTTTATGTAGATAACCTAATTTTTGGTAGTGACAATGTCAAAATGTCTAAGACATTTGTTGCTTGTATGAAAAATGAATTTGAAATGTCTATGATGGGTGAATTAACTTACTTTCTTGGGCTACAAATTAATCAATCTTCTGAAGGTATTTTCATTTCCCAAGCTAAGTATGTTAGAGAGTTACTTAAGAGATTCAAAATAGAAGATTTCAATCCGGTTAGCACTCCTATGGAGACCAAATGTAAACTAAGTAAGGATGATGTATCTCCTTCTATTGATCAAACATTTTATAGATCTATGGTAGGGAATTTGTTGTTTGTGATAACCACTAGACCAAATATTATACAGGTTGTTGGCTATGTTTCTAGATTTCAAGCATCTCCAAAGAAAACACACATTTAAGCTGTTAAGAGAATTTTTAAGTATTTGAAAGGCACCGTTGATTTTGGTCTTTGGTTTCCAAAGAGTTCTGATTTCTCTCTTACAGCCTATACAGATGTAGATTGGGGTGGCTCCATGGATGATAAGAAAAGCACCAGTGGGTGTGCTTTCTTTTTAGGTGGTTGTTTGGTATCCTGGCTAAGAAAGAAACAATCTTGCATTTCCCTATCTACTGCTAAATTTGAATATATTGTAGTTTTTTCATGTTGCACTCAGGTAATTTGGATGAAGAATACTTTATGTTATTATAAGCTTGAGTTTACTGATCCTATTTGCATTTTTTGTGACAACACAAGTGCCATTAATATCTCGATAAATCCAGTGATGCATGCCCGCACCAAGCACATTCCAATCAAATATCACTATCTAAAGGAGCAAGTTTCCAACAATACTATCAAGTTGAACTATGTTTTCTCTAAGGAACAAATCGTTGATGTTTTTACTAAGCCATTACCTCGAGAAAGCTTTGAGTATCTTCAAAGCGAGCTTGGTGTTCTACTACCTCACTAAATAGCATGCTTTTCAGCAGGTGTGCCTTATTGTTATATCTTTTGAGCTGCAGGTTCATTTCATTTCATGGTCATTGATGACAAAGGGGGAGTAGATCTTCAGGGGGAGTAATTTCAAATGGTTTTGTTATTAAAGGGGAGTTGCTTGTTGGTTATTACCATCAATGACAAAAATGGGGAGATTGTTATATTTTCTGTCATTGATGAATTTATCTTGAGTAGAATGGATATTCAATTGCAAGTGTCACTAGTGTATGTAGAACTCCTCTGTTGTATGTGTGCTGGTGTATGCTACAAGTGTCACCAGTTCTTGAAGGTGTTCCTTGTTGGGTGTGTGATGTTATTTGTTGCTTGTGTCATTATTTTGTAGAGTTTACTTGTTTGACACATGTCCCTATTTAACAATCATTTCACTTTAGTGTTCTATTGCGAACAACAAGGAGAATGAGAAACATGGCATTCAACACTATAAATAGAGGGTGTGCGGGTAGAGGAACGAGTAACTTAAGTTGTTTTGTAATAAAAAAATAGTCTGTATTGATGCGCTCGATGCTCTAACATGTGGAAAGAAACACATAAATAATAGCATGTAAGACCAACTTTGACATCTTTTGCAGGGAACAAAGTAATGCAGTGAGTGTGTAATGAACAATATCAGTAAATTACTGTAGGTGATGATTGAGGTCGCACAACACACAATGGTCTCCCTTCGTTGAGTTAAAAAAATGAACAAAACATATGATATGAGTGCCATGCCAAGTCTGCGAAAAAAATAGGAATCATGTGTTTTGAAGATTGGACTTCGGTTTATTACAAAAAGGTTACATTTCTTTGAAAGGGAAAGAGCCAGTGTTCGACAGTGAAATTTTTTTGGAAGTAACAACTCTTTCCATCATAGCGGCAATGACACAATCACTTCCCAGAACTAGCACATAAAAAGCCAAAAGAAAACGTCTTCCAAAACATGCGTATATGAGCCAAAATAGAATGAAGAAAAAAATGGCCATCTAGAAGTTGTGGGCAGTTTCAAGGTTTTTTAAGAAAACACTTGAACCAGTGCATGCAGTGCTATGAATAAAAAATGTGTGAGTGAAGACATAGGGAGAGTATGCCGATGTAAAAAATTAGAAAATCAGAGTTTTGATGTTGAATCGTCTCGATTTGGTGTGGAGTTTGGTTTTTGAAAACATATAGAGCTGTATGTAAAAAAAATGTATCGGGCTTCAAATAAAAATGAGCTCTTAGTTTACATTTATTGAGAGTTGCAACAGAGGAGTTAAAATATGAAAAGCCTAGAAGTTTTTCAGTGATTTGGTTGCTTAAACAAGTGCAGTGAAATAAGAGAAGGGATGAGAACACTGTTAAAAGAAGAATAATAGTTTGAAGCTAGTCAATGTTTTTCAAGAATTGAAGATAGTGTGTGAGCCTTTGCAATTCATACTACACTTATATGAAGAAACGATAGGCAGAGAGGACTCAAAAAGGCCAATAACAGCAATTCAGTGTTTCATATCTTGAGGGTAGCATACGTCCTTTAGGAGCATCAGATATTGACTATATGGAAGATAGTACTTGTGGGGGAGGTACTTTGATAGGATGCTCAAGGAGAAATAAAGAGCCTTGTACTTTTGTAGTGCTTTGTGTCAACTCTAAGGTCTTTTCATCTTCTGTAAAGACATAGATCCTAATATGGTTTTAACATTGTTCAAATGCTCTAAAGAAAAGGTGGTATCCTTTTGAGATAGGTTGGAGCCTGTTTTGGAGTGTGTCTCAGAAGAGTTTTAGCTCTTATTGTAAAAGGGTTGTAGTCCAGTTGAATAGTGGAGCCGTGGTTTTTTTACCCAGATTGGGTTTTCCACGTGAGAAAAATATTTGTGTCTTGTCTTCTTGTTTGTGCATGCTTCTCCGATTCATATTTGGTTAAAGTTTTTAAAATACTGATTCACCCCCTTCCCCTCTCAACATTTTTTGTTTTTCATAAAGAAGAAGAGAAGAAAGAATAAATTCATGAAGAGAAAAAGGAGGAAAAGAAACAAGAAGAGAAGAAAAAAGAAAGAGAAGAGAAAACCAAAGATACAACTACAACATCTGATGCAAAGAAGGAATCACATTCCCCAAAGTTATCTACTCGAGAGTATGCAGGCATAAATAAAAAATTCAAAGAAGAGGAAGCATGAAAAAGAAAAGGTTGAATTAAGTCAACCATTTATAATTCCTAAGGTAGACATCTCCACCCTAATCTCTAAGGAGTTATTAGAATTTGGAGATCTACTTAAGCGGAAAGTAGTAGAAGATAAATTGCTAGCAAAGAAACAAAAAAATCTTGTGCTAGAGAATGTCAAGGAGATACTACAAGAGATTGTACATGATGTAGATATAAATGACAAGGGCAGTCTACTGATCCAATTGGGAGAACTAGTAAAATAGATCAATCATCTTGGTATGAAGACCATCGAGTATATGCTGCAAGTACACCGAAATAAAATAGAGAGAAAGATAATTGAAGAGTTACTTCAATCAGTAGCATTGGACAAGGTAACACTTTCTGAATTGGTTACCGAATTAGAAAGAAATTGAAATATATTCTTTTATTATTTTAGAAAATTTGTTTGATTTCAAATTTTACAAAGTATATAAAAGAAAAAGATGAATCTGTTGAGAAATAGTTGATTGAGTAACTGGTTAAGGTCACAACTGAGCCTGATACATTCAAAGTTTACTATCAAAGGATTAAGCATCTAATGGAAGTGCAACATGAGTTGATAAAAGAGGAGAATAAAATACGAATGAAAATCATGGAGTTTCAAACATTTTTGATACCCTAGATTGAGTCATTGCAAAAAAATATTCATAAGGCTAAAGAGGTAGTGAACAACTTTGATATCAGTGCTATGGATAGCATGATAAGTCTTGCAACTGACATGGGTGAAAAAATTGTGGTGTTACAAACACTAAAGGAGTCATGGGCATTATCACTGAAAGATGCACAACAAAGATATAAATACATTTTTGATAAGATTCCTCCACCGGATAACAGTAAGTAATATTGGTTTTTAGCATTTTTGTCAATAAGGGAGATATATAGATGTAATAAAAGGGGGATATAGATATGTATATAGGGAGTATTAATATAAGGGGAGTAATGAGTATACATGGTTGAGTTATGAAGCTATGGAGATATAAGGAGTTATACCGAGAAGCGTATACATGGTCAAATTTTCCTGAAGGACACAAAATTTTGATGACTTTGAAATTTTTAACATAGATGCCTAAATAGTGCCAAAGGGGGAGAACTCCTAAAAGAGTTATTTTGTTGTCAGTAGTTGTGTTAAAGTCATATTGATTGTCAAAGTCATTCGGTAAAGAAGGTTACTCAAGTTGGCTAAGAAACAATTTTGGTAAAGGGAAAAATGAACAGACACTGAACAAGGCAAGGCACTGTGCTCCGATCAGTTGCCGAGTTACAGTAGTTACTAAATCGAGAGAATACATGTTACCGAGAAGAACAACACATATTATTGAGAAACATAGGCTGACATAGAAGATACATTAAATCTGGACACTGAGCATAATTTTTTTTACAAATCTCGAGGAGATTGTTAGATAATACATTAGAGATTTAAACATGATTAAAAGGTAAGATCCACCAATAAAAATTAAATGTAATATATATATATATATATATATATATATATATATATATATATATATATATGTATATATATATATATATGTATATATATATATATATATGTATATATATATATATATATGTATATATGTATATATGTATATATGTATATATATATATATATATATATATATATATATATGTATATATGTATATATGTATATATGTATATATATATATATATATGTATATATGTATATATATATATATGTATATATATATATGTATATATATATATATATGTATATATATATATATATATATGTATATATATATATATATATATGTATATATATATATATATATATATGTATATATATATATATATGTATATATATATATATATATATATATATATATGTATATATATGAGATGTAACCATTGGTAGCACCATTTAAGGAGAATATTCTAGAATGTTTCCATTGCTTCTTGATCAAGTATAAATGGATCAGAGTATGAAAATAAAGGTATGTAAGAGAGACAACAGGTGATGATCAGTCAAAGATAAGTGTGAAGGTGATGAGAAGAGAAGCCACCAAGTAACATAGCAGGAAGAGAAGAGTTATGAATGTGGTTTAGAATTGAAGTTACCGAGTATATAAATGGAATTGAGTGGAATGCAACATTAGGTAAATTGACATTGAACATATTGAGTCTGATAAGCATAAGTTGATGCAAGCATTACAATTTTTTTTTGTTATTGATTATAGTGTAATCAAAATTGTAAAAGCTCTTAACTGAGTAGGCCCTAATAGGTCTTAAATTATAAATAAATCCTTTAACATGGTACATCTCTTAGATTAGATTTGTAGACTCCTTTAGCAAGGTAAACTAAATAAGTCTTTATACTCTTAGCAGGGTAAATACTCTTAACAAGGTAAGCTATCAGAAATAGCTAATGTGTAGCTCTAACCGAACAAACTTTTTACTACAATAGTGAAGTGTTGTGGGTGTTGTATCATCAGAAAATGGAAGCACTTCCATTTAGGACTGGTTTAGCCCTCTGACTAGGTGGTTTGCGGTCATGTCAAATGCCTTGAATGGGTCTCTGACTTGTTTCTATCTTTTTCCCCCATTTTGCCCTATTTTCCACTTATTTCCAGCCTATTTCTAGCACCTGGCTCTGTGAATTTGAGGTTCTTGAGATTAGGGTCAAGGTTGACGTTCTAGGTCAAGGTCGACCTCGACCTTGACCTAGGGTTTAAATTTCAAATTTTGAAGGTTTCTGAATGTCGAGTTTCAGAAAGATTTATTTCCCGCTTCCGGGTCGGCTGTTTCGGGCTTCAAAACGGTAAACTCTTAAATTATGTTTAATTTAGGTCCACTTCCAAGGGTATAGGCTTAATGAGAATTTATTTCTCCTATGTCAGCCTCTCTAGAAGTTTGTGCCCTAGACTAGTATAAAAGGAAGCCTTCTCCTCTCATTTCAACACATCCTACATCTCTCAATCCATTCTCCATCAATTAATCAAGTGTGCAAGCCATCTTTCAAGCATTATCAAGCAAGCATTCTCAATCAAGGAAGCATTCAAGCAATCATCTACATTTAAGCATTCAAGTTATCCATTGAAGAACAAGGATTCAAGTATTCAAGCCTTTGAAGGGATTTGGTTCAAGCATTCAAAATTTATCATTCAAACCCTAGATCTATCCATCATGGTGGTGTGATCTTCCTTCAAGACCGTTTATTCATCTTCAAGATCTATTCATTCTTCCTTCAAGGTGGATTCCAAGCATACAATCATGGAGGTTTTGATTTACATTCATTACTGTTGAGTCCAAGATTTCATATTAACATACTTGTTTACATTTCAAATATAATTGCATATCTATTGAATATCATAGCTTCGTTGTTAGATCTACTTCTACTACTTTCTAGCATTCTCCATTTCAATTCTATTTCAAGGTTAATTCTAAAACCAGGGTTTGAGCTTGGTTAAACCCCTCATCCAAAAAATAAAACCATTTTTCTTGTAGTAACAAGTGCGGACAACGAATTACAGTGCAGATTTGGACACCCTTTTTGGCAAACTTTTAGGATCCACGAACAAAATTTCCTTCGGAGCAGCGCAGGTCAAGGTCGACCTTTATTTTGGTCAAGGTCGACCTTTCTCATAAAAGCAAAATATTTATGGGTTTTCTCTGTCTTTGTGTTTCCAGGTCAGATCCGGTTGTAGAATTTCTAGAAACTGAGTACAAACACCAGAAAATAGTGATTTCCAGATCTACTACCTTCCAAGATAAGTGTTTATGTTTTATTAGTCCACAACATTGTCCATCATGGAACACACGTACTAAAAATATATAAAAATATATCTTTAGATATATTTTTATATCCTATATTTTGGTGAACCCACGATAGACAACTCTTTCTTTTTGGTGTTGGATGCTTTGCCTCCTTTCCTTAATATTAGCTTAGATTAGTTTTCTTTTATGCTCTTGAATTTTAAAATTCAAAAACAAAAAAATCTATATACTCTACAAAATACAAAAATATTTCTTGCATTTCATTTACTATGAAGAGCTTTAAGATGCTTTGGTGTATGACATTTTCCTTATTATTCTCCTCTTAGCATCTCTTTATCGTACTCATGATGTTTATGAGAGTATTATCCATTTCATTATGTTTGTCACTCTTCATGTTTCACTTGCTTATGCTATTGTGAGATTGAATAATACTAGTTTGCTTACTTTCAAAACTTTCATTAAAGATTTATGTGGCAGACTTATTACTCTTTTGGACTATGTGAAGAATTTGGTAGATGATACACCATCTCCTAATCTTCCTAATCCTAATCCTATCCTTCCTAATCTAGTTCCTAATCTTCCTAATCCTAATCCTATCCTTCCTAATCTAATTCTTAACATTCCTAATATTCCTAATTCTCCATCTGCTATTCCTAGTTCTTCCCACACTTATGATGAGGCTCAAACTATGGCTCATGATGCAAATGTGCAAGAATTCTTGGATTTACCTTCCCCTTCTTATCCGATCCACGATGATATTAAAGGGAAGACAAAAGAGACTTTTTCTAAACCTACTATTCCACCTTATACAATGTTTTCTCATGATCACAATAAACAATCACCTTCTACAGAAGCTTTACATGATATGTACACTATAGGATACAATATGATGGCTAAACAAGGTTATAAGGGTTTAGGGCTTGGTGTAAATGAACATGGTATTAAGTACCCCATTCATCTATCCCCTAAAAAAGATATGGGTGGACTTGGCTTTTCGCTATCTCAATTTAAGGTGGTTGATTTTGATCGTCACCTGCCTCTTCATGTTCTTCTTCCAACACCTACCTTAGATTACCCTGATACTCCTCAAGATGTGGCTAAGAAGGTGTATGTTCAGTTAATGAATTTTAAGAAAGAAATCTTTAAACCTATGCCAAAAGATGCTCTCTCCAAGTACAAATGTCCTTTTCACTATAGTAATACACATTTACTTGTTGATTGTGTGCATTTCAAGTTGTATGTTAGAGAAAGAGCTGCTTTAGGAATTATATCTCACTCTCATGTGGTTTTACAATTCCTTCATAATTTCAATGTGGGGAATACCCCTCACTCTTCTATAATGTAGATCTTTTCTCCTCTTATCTTTTGACTGGGGGAAAGAGGTATTTCTTCCAGTTCTCTAGGATCCATTATGCTCTTAGCATGTATTTTGTTTTGAGCTTAATTGGTTATCCTTTCTATATGTTATCCCTATGGTTTTGTATCATGTTCATAATCATCTGGATAGTTCTCTTTTATTATTCAAGATATCTTTTCTAAAGACATTTGTTTTGTAAAGGTATCCCTTTCTTTCATCCCTAAGGGGCAAGGTCCTCCTTCTTTCTTTGCCTAGGGATCTGCTTTCCCTAGCTTAGTGGTATTTGTTTATTCTGCAACATTATTTCATTATATTGACTGATGTGTTGGCTATGGATATCCTTTTATGTGAGAGGTTGTTTTCCCAGTTCATCACCTCTTCTTTATTTTGCAAATTATGTTTTTTATAAATTCTTGCTCTTGTTGTAGGGTTAGAGTTTGATTCCTTTGTTCCAAGATTCCTCTTCCTCTTGATTGCAGGGGGCTTGATGATTGAATCTTTGGTCCCTCTTTGAAAGATGATATTTTATCTGAAGCACTCCTCTATAGTGGAGGTCTTGTTGATAAGATCTCTTTCTCTTTGAGGATCCATTTTCCATAAGTGACATATCCTTTTTCATGATTATCTATGCTCTTTGATTAAGGGTCAATACCCTTCGCTAAGAATATAGTGTACATTGTTGTTAACATGATATCTCCTTACTTTGTGAAGTAGGTATCCTCTTTCTCTTCCTTATCATGTCTAGTAGGTAGCCACGATAAGGAGGGGGGCATATATAGGGTCTCCCTTATGCTATATTTTTCAATTTCAAATATGTTAAATCCTCAGAAGGTAACACACATAAGCTACTAAATCTTGAAGAGACACACATTTTCAATTTCAAATATGCTAAATCCTCGGAAGGTAACGCACATAATTTTCTAAATCCTAAAGAGAAACCCTTTTTCAATTTCAAATATGCTAAATCCTTGGAAGGTAACTCACATAAGTTGCTAAATCCTAAAGAGACACACATTTTTAATTTCAAATATGCTAAATCCTCGGAAGGTAATGCACATAAGTTGTTAAATACTGAAGAGACACACATTTTATATTCCATAGTGATACAAGAATGTGGATCTATGGGTATTCCAAAACCTATTAGAAGACGCATTACAACTACAAAGTGCAGTTTTTGGGTGAACTATCAAGTTTGGCTACCTGTTGGGCTCTCCATCCTTGGTGATTCACATTAAGGTGGGCATCTTACTGGGTGAGGTAATCACTCTTTCTTTTCACTCTTTTCGCTTTTATGCTAGTAGGATTAGATCATGAAGCTATGTTATTTATAGTGTTGCTCTTGTCTTTCTTATGTAATCATTTATGCTTTTATGATAGCTTTCTGAATATGATATTAGTATAGGAAGCATTTCTTAGCAAAGTTTCCTTTGCTAGTTGATTTGGGTTTGTTTTTGTACTAACCCATCTTTTTGTGTCTTTTGGCTTTGTCTTTATTTTCTCTTTGTTTTCGCACCCTTGTGCATATATGTTGAGTTATAATCCTTGGTCTGGGGGCTCATGTCCTCAACTAAGTGATATTCTATCTTGCTGCGATCCACTATAACCTTTCTTCTCCTTTACCAAGAGTTTGTATTGAGTCCATACTCTTGCTAAAGTGGGGGCTAAATGTATTGTCATAAAATGGAAGCACTTCCATTTAGGACTAGTTTAGCCCTTCGACTAGGTGGTTTGGGGTCATGCCAAATGCCTTGAATGGGTCTTTAACTTGTTTCTGGCTTTTTCCCATGTTCTGCCCTGTTTTCCACTTATTTCCAGCTTGTTTCTGGCACCTGGCTTTGTGAATTTGAGGTTCTTGACCTCAGGGTCAAGGTCGACCTTCTGGGTCAAGGTCAACCTTAACCCTGACCCAGGATTTAAATTTTAGATTTTGAAGGTTTTCGGATGTCGAGTTTCAGAAAGATTTATTTCTCACTTCCGAGTCGGCTGTTTCGAGCTTCGAAATGGTAAACTCTTAAATTACATTTAATTTAGGTCCACTTCAAAGGGTACATGCTTAATGAGGATTTATTTCTCCTATGTCAGCCTCTCTAGAAGTTTGTGCCCTAGACTAGTATAAAAGGAAGCCTTCTCCTCTCATTTCAACACATCCTACATCTCTCAATCCATTCTCCATCAATTAATCAAGTGTGCAAGCCATCTTTCAAGCATTATCAAGCAAGCATTCTCAATCAAGGAAGCATTCAAGCAATCATCTACATTCAAGAATTCAAGTTATCCATTGAAGACCAAGGATTCAAGTATTCAAGCCTTTGAAGGGATTTGGTTCAGGCATTCAAGATTTATCATTCAAAACCTAGATCTATCCATCACGGTGTTGTGATCTTCCTTCAAGATCCTTTGTTAATATTCAAGATCTATTCATTCTTCCTTCAAGGTGGATTCCAAGCATACAATCATGGAGGTTTTGATTTACATTTATTAGTGTTGAGTCCAAGCTTTCATATTAACATACTTGTTTACATTTCAAATACAATTGTATATCTATTGAATATCATAGCTTCATTGTTAGATCTACTTCTACTACTTTCTAGCATTCTCCATTTCAATTCTATTTCAAGGTTAATTCCAAAACTAGGGTTTGACCAAGGCAAACCCCTCATCCAAACAACAAAACCATTTTTATTGCAAGAATAGGTGCGAAACAATGAATTATAGTGCAGATCTAGACACCCTTTTTGGCAAAATTTTGGGATCCGCGAACAAAATTTCCGTCAAAGCAGCACAAGTCAAGGTCAACATAAAGGAGTCAAGGTCAACCTTTCTCAGAAAAGAAAAATATTTCTAGGTTTTCTTTGTCTCTGTGTTTCTAGGCCAGATTTGGTTGTAGAACTTCTAGAAACTGAGTACAAACACCAGAAAATAGTGATTTCTAGATCTGCTACCTTCCAAGATAAGTGTTTATGTTTTATTAGTCCACAACATTTTCCATCACGCAACACACATACTACAAAGATATAAAAATATATCTTTAGATATATTTTTATATCCTACAGGTGCCATCCCCACCATAGTTTTTCCTCTAACCAAGGATTTCTACAAGACCAAAAATCATGGTGTTGTGATTTATGTTTCATGATTTTGATTTATATGTTTATGTTGATGTATGCAAACTTTTCTATTTGGTGAATAGTTAGAAAAGTAGATAAATTTTTTTGGAGTACTGATTCACACCTCCCCTCTCAGTACTTATCTTTCCATAATTAATTCAACAGATGTTATTCCTAGGCCATATGAAAGATTGTTGCATATACCTACAGAAAATCCAAGAGAACCACTTACTAGTAAACACTGCTAATCAACCTATTGAGGAGAACAACAAGGAGACCAAAATCGAGGAACAAATTAATGAGCATACATTAGTCATATCACAAGAAGATGGATAACACAAGAGAGTTCTATGGAGGAAAGCCACCCTAACTGGGGGCAACTTGTTGATATTGCACACATCTTAGATCTACCTAGATTCATATCTCTACCTGAAGAGATAAGACAACCTAATTCATCATACATGCCTATGTTGGATTATGGGAAAAGCTCTCAATCTATGAACAAACAAACGTATAATCAAGAAGCTGAAATCCAAGACAGTCAATCTAATGAAACTGACATAAATTTGGATGAAATTGAGAGACAAAATGCAAATCAAGAGCGTGATAATGAAGAAGCTTCTATGACTATAGATCAATAATTGGGACAATCTGTTAGTAGTTGAATTGACTCACACGAGTATGAATGAGACTCATTATCCGATACTACAATGGACATAAAAGTTGATATAATTCACAAGTACACCTCTACTTCCACTTTTGAGATTGGTGAGAGTTCTAACACACGCGACCCAGAAGATAATGCACATCATCCATCTATTGAACCTATTGTGATACATCCTACTCAAGGTGCACCTGAAGAAGAAGTTTCTCCTCTGAACAATCCTTCTACCATCCTTCCTCAAAATATCAACTAGAATTTTGGTTCAAGGTCTAAGATTGTGATGGTCCCTCTATAAAGATTCCTTCACCAGAGAGATGAGCTTGAACAAGAAGCTAATCTTCATTTTGGGAATAGATCGGGATAGTTAGGTTTGAAGAACACTTCTCATAACTCCTATGAAGATCCTATGATAAGTTATGCTTAAAGAAATTCTCTAGAAGACAACTGTCTTGAGTTGTCCTCGACAGCTGTGAATAATGATGATGATACTGGAGTCTTTTCCCTTGACCCTATTGGTTCCTTACCTCTCATCTACCTTGAATTAATCTATTGGAACACCTCTGAGCTTGTGAACCTCTTACCTTTCACCAATGATCATGACCTTTCATGCTATCTCAATTCTATTGAGCCCCTTCTCTCTTCCACCAACACAACAAACATGTCAGTGGAAGATATCAATGATATGATGGTGAAAACCACTTTGTGGAAATGTCAGATTAGAAAATAGTAAAAATAAAAGACATATCCAATGGTGAAAACCTCTTTGAGGCACCCATGGATGAGATAATTGATATTCTCTCTGAGAATTTTCAAGAAAAATCTTCAGTGCTTATAGAGCCTACACAACAAGTGAACTTGGGAATAAAAGAAAATCCACAAACTATACATCTTGCTCAATCTTTGTTTCATGAAGAAAAAACAATTCATTCAGTTCTTTAAAGAGAGAAAGATTAGTTTTTCATGGTCTTATTCTGACATGCTTGGCTTGGAAAAAAATCTCATCATGCACCACTTATCTATTGCACCAAGTGTCAAACCAGTAAAGAAAAAATTAAGAAAGATGCACTGTCACATAACATTACTGGTTAAGGAAAAATTAGAAAAGTTACTCAAAGCTACATTCATACGAGCTATGGACTATGTTGAATGGATCTCAAACATTGTATCTATTTCAAAAGCATAAAAATCAATATGAGTATTACAGACTTCGGATACTCGAATAAAACTTGTTCCAAAGATGACTTCCCGTTGCCAAATATAGACATGATTGTGGATCTTACTGGTAGTTTCCAGATGTACTCCCTAATTGACAATTTTTTTAGTTATAATCAAATATGTATTGCACCTGAAGACCAAGAAAAGACAACATTCAATTGTGCTTGGGGCACTTTCTGCCAGAACACCATGCCTTTTGGACTGAAAAATGTTGGTGCAACATATCAACAAGCGATGAAGACTATCTTTCATGACATGATGCACAAGAACATGGAAGAGTATGTGAATGACACTATGGCTAAATCCACTACAAGGGATGTACACCTTGCTAATTTAGATAAAATATTTACAAGAATGGAACATTTCAAGCTACGACTCAATCCAAAGAAGTGTGCCTTTGGGGTTACCTCAGACAAACTTTTAGGATACATTGTCTTAGCATGAGGTATTGAAGTAGATCCTAATAAAGTGAAATCTATAATAGAAATTCAACCACCTTAGAATATCAGTTAGATGAGAACATTGCAAGGAAAGTTACAATCAATAAGAAGATTTATCTCACAACTAGCCGATAAAGAACAAACCTTCACCAATACTTTGCATAAGGGTGTGACTTTTAAATGAAATGAGGATAATGAGAAGAACTTCCAACAGATCAAAGAGTACTTGGAAAATCCTCTTGTGCTAATGGCTCCTATTCTTGGTAAACCACTGTTACTTTGCATATCAACCACCACTTCTTCCTTTGGAGCATTACTTGCACAACATGATGAGAAAGGTCACGAAAGAGAAATATACTATATAAGAAGAACATTGGTATTCTTTGAGCTGAATTACAGAGTTATCGAGAAGGTTTTTCTAGAAGTAGTGTTTGCTTCCCAAAAATTAAGACATAATATACTAGCTCACTCTACACAGCTGTTCGCAAAGATCGATCCACTCAAATACTCATTAAGAAAAGAAACATTAATTGGACGATTGGACAAATTGGTGACGGTTATTAGTGAATTTAATATACATAATTCGACCAAAAATAAATAAAAGGACATTTTTTGGCGGATTAGCTAGCCAATGCACCTTTGCAAGACATACAATCTCTCATTGTTGAATTCCTTGACGAGTCAGTTATGTACTTAACACAACACCCTTGAAAGATGTACTTTGATGGACCATTAATGCAGCAAGGTGAAAGTGTTGGCATTCTCCTTGTCTCTCCTCAGGGATATAAGATTCCAAAGGCCTACAAGATGATCTTTTCATGTACCAACAACATAGTAGAATATGAAGAATTGGCTAATGGGTTAAAACTGGCTATTGAAGGAATTTAGGACCGCAAATATTTGTTATGATAAATCTTAACTTACTTTTATTACTTTTGATTCTTCCTCCTATCCAATTAATATTGGTACTTAAAGGATCAAAACTACATTGTCTAGGATTCCATAACATTGCAACCCCACCCGATGCTCCAATCGATGGAGTTCCCAAAATCTCCCACACTCCTAGTTTTCTTTTAAGAGAACTATAACCTTCCTTATCTAACTTAGTCTCCTGAATTATTACTATATCTGAATTAAATACCAATAATTTCCTTTTAAGAAGGCATTGTTTGTTAGGGGCATTTAGGCCCCTAACATTCTAGGTTATAACCTTCATGATTGATTGGGAAGGATCTTCCCCTTCCTTGCATTCAGAAGCTCTGCAATTTTAACTTGACCTAAAGCTTGACCTTCTATGTTTCTTAGTTCTTTTAAAGATTTCCTACCTCTTGATTTGGTTAGTTTGGCATAGTCAAGAGTGTCTTTGCCTATTTCATTCATGCTTAATCCTAAACTTTTAGGTTTACTAGCTTTACTTTCAAAGAGATACTCCTCTAATTCAATATCATCATTATCCATAGATTCTAAGATCTTAACAACAATATCTTTGTTTCCTACCCTTTTCCCTCCTTTATCATCCAAAATATCTAAATTTATACCTAAGAATTCATTAATGGCCTCAATTTCCAAGATCTCTGCAATATTATCATAACTAGGGAAGTCTATTTTACGACATGATTCCTCCTTATTTCCAAAATCTAAGTCTTCCCTTACAAAGTCCTTAGAATCTACATTATTCACACAATTATTAGCGGTCTCTTCAAACAGGGGAGCACAATCCTTCATAATTACCAAATCTTTCTCACCCACTTTCTCTAGTTCTTGGATATCCATTAGAAGAGAGCCATTTTTTATTCTTAAAACATTAGAGTTTATTTCTATAGAAAACCAGTTCTGAGCCAAAAGATCTAATTCTGCATGCTCTAGCGAGTCCTTAATGTTATCCAATTCTTGACTAACTACTCTACTCATATCTTCTGCCTAATCCAAGATAATTTCCATGGATTTCTTATAATCTTAAACAACTATATCCTCCTTACATTCACTATTGGTTTTACATTTGCTGTTGTTAAGTTCCATATTTAAATCAACAACTTTTGTCATAGTTTTCCCCTAAAGTTTTGAGGATTCGGATGGTTACTAGTTTCCCTAATTTCTCCTTCTTCTATTACATCCGTACTAGGGACCATGATTTCCTTAATAGAGAAATCCCCTATGTCATCAAGAAAACAAACTGACATCTTAGGATACTTGTTGACTACTATCCCTGATGATAAGCCATTCTTCATCGTAGCTAGTTTGTGGCTATCTGATAAAGAAGCTTCTGAATGTTGCTCCTTTGCCTCAATAATTTTGGTTAAGAGAACAAGAGAAATCATAAAGATACTTTTTAAAAAATTTTGATAAATAAAAATTAAAGGTTTTGATATTTATGTTCATCCAGACAATGATAATATTATCTAATTGATTAGATTCATAATCTACGAAACCCACAAATTTTCCTAACAAGTTACCTATTTTTCTAAAATAATCTTCATTTCTTAATTTGATAGGGAGATCCAAGAGTAGAACTACCCTTTCCACTAAGAATTATGATAAATTGTTGGGTCTAAAAAGAGGAGACTAGTCTAAAATTGAAAAATTAATACCTCTAAAATTAGAACATCCTTCATTAAGAAGACTACTTTTTAACTCTGAACTTTTACACTCGACATATATAAAATCATCTGAAAGTAATGCAGTACTTACTTGATTAGGGAACTTATCCATTAGCCAATATGCAATTTTAGAAGATGGAACCCCATATCCATTCCATCTTAAAAAGATCCCTAGTGATTTACACATTTCTTGAGTTTTCTCAATAATACCATCATGGCTATTAAGGGTAATCAAATCCTCATTGGGAGACATCAAATGTGAAGGGTTATTATTGTTGAGATTGCAATGAGGAGGGGAGTATGTTGCATTTGAAGGAGAGGGAGGTGGGCCGTAATCCTATTTTTCAAAAGTCATCTACTCTGATTCCCATTTTTGAAGAGGAGTAAATCTATTTTCTATGGGGAGTGGAATAAACCGATCCTTAGACTGAGGATGCTAGATCAGAATTCGTGGTCCCTAATTCATTGTTGCTTCCTAGATCGGACATTAATCCACAGATTAGGGTTACCCCTTGGAGAAGTAGGTTTACCATCATCATGCGTATCCAGAGCCATGAAAGGGTTCAGGGAACAGATGTTATGCGACTGATAATTCCTAGGGAGGACACTGAATTGAGAGGATTTTCTATATTTTTCCTTACTCCAACAATCGTTGTTGCATTCAAAGTAATTTTTAGGGAAAATAGGTGAAACCCTAGCATATTTAGTTCTGGCAAAGAAAGCAAACTGATCTTCAATTTTATCAACCGTAAAGATAACCGCAGGCCGTCAAAAGGCAAAAACATAGGAGTTACGCCATGGAGGGGAGATAGACCTATGATCACTATGGTTTCACTTCCAGCGATGGGAGCCCTCGGTAGAAGAACCCCTAATACATTTGTTTCTTTGAAGCCCAAAGAGCTGAGCCACATGCAACCCAGATCTAATGGCAGTATTGTAGAAAGATCTATTATTGAAAACACATCGATACCTCGAAAAGCAAGAAAGACACTTATCGTGCATTCGCACATGCAGAGCCATAACCTTTTTTTTCTAAATTATATATGTAATATTAGTTAGTTTAAAGTTTACAATATTTTCTCATGTTATATTAAAAATATATACAAACTCTAGTATATATTTGAAATATGTGTATCTAAAAAATATGAAATTATTTGAATTCTATTTTAAAAATAAAATAAAATAAAGACTTTTCAAAATTTATATATGAAAAAAATTAATCTTACTCTTAAATATTTAACTACTGGCTTATATATATATATATAACTAATTGAGAGATATCCTTCTCGAGACACCTATTTTTAATCATACGATGAATTTTATATATATAATAAAATATATATAAGCTAGTAGCAGTCACGACACAACATAAAAGATGCTTAATAATTTAATATATATGTTTATGTTGTATTGAGATCATGGTTAGGGTTAAGACTTATACATCATATTTAGGATTAAGGTTTAGGGTAAGGGTAAGGGTTCACATTATGGTTAGGGTTAAGCCTTTGATTAGGATTAGGATTAGGATTAGAAACATTGCTGACATTAAGGTTGACATCATGGTTAGTATTATAGCTAGAGTTAGGGTTTTGATTAGGGGCATGGTTAGGGTTAGGATAATGGTCAAGGTTTACGCCATGGTTATTTCAATTGAATCATAGACCTAACTCTAACCATAATTTGACTATATCAATAAAATAAATTGAATGTTTATACTTATCAAGCCACAACTCAAATTGAATACTAATCTTAACCTTATACCTAACCCTTATTAAATATGTTAGTCTATTTATTTATTTAATTAAATTAACTACACTTAGGCTTATTAATCCTACTTAGTCATCTATGATTATATGACACTTGTCTACACAAGTTGTCATCATTTAGGAGTTGTATAAAAGATTTTTCAATTTCATTTTGACACATCATCCTAAGTTCACGTGAGGCAACTTGCCACCACTCATCGAGTGTTGGGTTCAACTTTTGATTTGACCCAATCACTCTTCCTATTTGTACTTTCATCTCCTTTGATTCTTTAATCCATGGAAGGTCGACTTTGTGGCTCTATCTTGTGCTTCTAATTTATCTCTTTAGATCCTAGGTTTCTACATGGTATTAGAGTACATGTCATCAGTTTGAGCCCTTCAAGCCCTAGGCCCTTTGTCCACATAAGTTTGACTTAACAACATGGTGCATAGTGTGTGCAAATCCCACATGGTACGTGGTTGTATCCAACTCCATCGTGTGTGTGTGTGTGGGGGGGGGGGGGTTGTTGGTGTAGTGACTATATCCACAATGAGATCCCTCTCCACCACCAGTACATGCATTTGTAGTGACAAAAAATTCTTCAAAACCTAACTCTAATTTAACCCTAAACCTAATCATCGTAGATCTATTTATAATTCTAATCCTAACCTTAACCCTAATTTAATGTTAAAAGTAATCCCAATTGAACCCTAATGGTAACCTTGTTTAAATCCTAACCTAAAATTAATTCAAAACTTATTTATCCCTAAATATGTCTTTAATTATAATTATAATTATAACTCTAACCCTAACCCTAATCTAAGATTACATAATCCTATCCTAATGCTAAACTTGTTTAAAATTTAATCTATAACATTAGTCATAACCATAATGATTCCCTATTTACTAAACCCTATTTGAATCCTAACCATTTCCCTAACTCAAATATTCTTATTCCATCTACAATTTTACCCTTACCCTAATTGAATCCTATCTCTTACCTTAACCTTAATTGAATCATAGCCCTAGTCCTAACCCTAGAATTCTAATGGAAACCTTAATGCTAGATATAGCACTGATTAAACCGTAACCATATACCTAATTCAACCCTAATATTAACTCAAATATTTTTTCCCTAGTTGAACCTTAATCTAACATTAATCTTAACCCTCATTGAACCCTAATCCTAACCTTAACCCTAATCGAATACGAGAATTAACTAATGTGTATTCAATCAAAATTTATTTTCTTTTAAATAAAAACCATTTTCCTTCCTTTATAAAAAGTTACTTAAGACTATTATCCAAAATAAAATAAAAAATTAAATTCAAGATATGATTTTTCAAAATATCTAAAAATAAAGATAATATCTATATGCATATCCCCATTAAATTAGAAGTATAATTTTGAAATTCAAAAATTAATAATCTATTTTGAAGTAAGTTCTTTTAATTGAACAATATAATAAATAACTAATGTTACTCAATAAAAATAAAATAGTCAATTATATTAAATAATTTGACTCTAAAATTTAAAATTGAATTGAATTTCTATTTTTATTTAAATTTGATCTCATTTAAGCACTTATACATCATACAAATAATACTTAATTTGAAAATTTGTACAAAGGAAACTAGGACATGCAAAGAAAATGGTCTTTGACATGGAAAAAGCCTCCATTTTAAAAAAAGATAAGATAAATTTTTTTTACGTCCATGAGGCTAAACATAGCCTATGGGATAGCAAGGCAACCTAGGCTGACTTGAGTAACTTGGTCCATTTTTTGTGCAAGCTGATGATGAGCCCACCTAACTTCTCAATGTGCTCCTCACTGAATAGGCTATGCCAAGAACTATCTGATATAGTATCCACAAATTTATCTCTGATGTCCTTGTAGGCTTCACAAACTAAGATAAAGTGATGTTCGGTTTCTACTTTCCCCGAGTTGCAAAATATGCAAATTCTATCTTCCCAAGTCTCATTTGGCCTCTTCCAATGCCCGGTCTCACATCAGAGTTGATGGGAGTTGGTACGTAACTGGGCAATGAGAATTTTAGCTCTCCAAGAAATGTTGGCACCAATATACGCTTTTTGGAGTTGATCACATGCGGGGTTGAACTCATTGATATAATATACTTTCTTCCTTCCAATCCCATCTCTCCAATTTCTCTTGTAAAATTTCTCCATAACAAAGACCTTTATTTCTTTGTTATTTGAGGGGCACAAGTTGAAATGGATATTCCATTTCCTCATCCACTTGATGTTTTGTTGCATCCATGTCTTTTTACGTTTGCACAATGTGTCATTAAAGATGATGTTAGGCCATCTATCTCCTTCCATTTTTTTGATTCTTTTTAGATAGCTTAACAAGCACACCATAGCAAGTGCCTCAATAGGGACAGCCCCCACTTCGCTTAGCATGATATCATAAGGGACGGTACTTTTGATTTTAAATTGCTTGTGATCAAACACTTTTGGATTCCTTCAATTTGCTTCCATTGTGCTATTGAAGTGCTGCTGGCCCATAATTCACACCCATAAAGAACAACCGGCAACACAAGAAGACCAAACAAGGTTTGAATAGTTTTCCAATCTCAAACCTCCGCTTCACAACACCAGTTTTGAAGTGCATAAAAGGCTTTCCATCCCCTAATGCCCTTTTATTCCTGTAACCTGCCCAATTTAAATGTTTGTTGAAATCAATGCCAAGATATTTATACTCCAGAACTTCCTCAAGAATGCTGCCCCCAAAATAAAACTCATGTTGATGCTATTTTTTGTTATTAGAGAAAACCATAACTTTAGTCTTGTTGATATTGACTTGCATCCCCACCCTTCTGCAAAAGCACTCAAGAGACAATAAATGATCTTGCAACCCACAGGTAGATTTGGCAATCAAAATGAGATTGTCTACATATAGGAGCAACTTTATTACAAATTCACCTAACTGTATACCCTCACCATTTCGCATGTTTAACCACTCTTCAAGTTTATCTATGTATAGGCCAAACAAAGTAGGAGATAAAGGACAACCTTGTTTGACCCTGATATCACTCCTGAAACATTTTGAAATACTAGCAGAGGTTCTGATTTTGACTTTCACCTCTTCATACATCCTATGAACAACAGCTCTGAGATGCGTAGGAATCCCCAAATCTTCCATCCTGAGCCAAAGCTTGTCCCTAGGGACAGTGTCGAAAGCCTTTTTAAAGTCAACAAAATAGCAGAAAACCTCCTCCTTTTTCTCCCACCTTTTTTCGATAATGTGTCTCAAAGTGACACAATGATCAACCGTCGAGTGCTTTGGTCTAAAGCCAGCCTGCCCTTTAGCACGCTTATTGTTTTCTTCTGCCTATTTGCTGATCCTAGTTTCTATCATGCTGTCAAAAATGGGCTATAAGTTCATTAACCTCCTACATCGACAAATCAAACAAAATCGACATCGAAGTCCTAACCTAAGGCACATCTAAACATCATCGAATCCTAATTGATTATCTTAAATTTTGCATCGGGGAATATTCCTAGCAATATTCCTAATCATCATAATTATCTTTAATTTTATAATTATTTGGCAATAAATCACATTTATCCTAAAGTTTGATTAATTGAATATTTTCATATTTAATTAATTAGATTTAATATTTGCCACTTAATTGTGTAATTAAATTTAATTATATCTATTATTAATTGTATTATTTAATTTTGACAATAAATCTAATATCATATGAATAATTGATTAAATTCTTATTTAATTAATTAAAGCAAGTTGTCATTATTTAATAATATAATTTTTAATAAAAGTTTGATAAAATAGTTAATTAACCCATAAATTAATTATTTTATTTCAAAAATCAGTTAAGTTGGAAATAAATCACTTTATTATTAAATTAATTCATAATTAAAACATGCACAATCATAAAAGCAGACAACTGTCAATTATCAATTAAAGCTAAACTCTATTTTGAGTTAAAGCTTAGCTTTTGCATGTTTTTGTGACTTGATTATCTGTTATTATCAGATAATTCAAAAATCAAGCTGAGTTATTTGAGTGATTTATGGCTTTTATCCATGCACCTCTAAGGCCCTGGATTTCTATAAATTAAGGCTTCAGCTCTTCACAAAGCATCTCATATTTTGCACAATCACGCTGGAGAATTGGAGGCTGAGGAATCAACTTGCGAATTCAAAGCTTTGTGAGATCAATTTCAATTGCATAGTTTTTTATATCTTAGCATAGAATTTCATAGTTTTCATATCATTGTTAGAATCTTCATTGTTAGATCATTTAGCATTCATTGCACATCAGTTTTTTATAGCATTCATAGCATATCAGTTTATCATTCTTATTGCATAGAAAATATCAAAAAAATAGCTTAATTGCATTCAATTTCATATCCATCTTTTGCATTCAAATCCTTCATTTAGGTGTCGTCTAGGTCACTGATCTCGATTACAATCTGAGAACATTAATCTCGCACCTACCAGAAGGCAGTAAATCGCTTGGTTAGATAGATTTCAATTTTGCACAATTTTGATTATCACTAACCTCTAATGTTTTACTGAGTGTTGTGTCTACAGATCAGGTACAATTTTCACACACACACCCATTTGTTGATCCTAGTTTCTATCATGCTGCCAAAAAATTTTGCGAAGAGAGGATTGATCATTATAGTCTTGCAGTTGGAAGGATTGTTGACATCACCACTCTTAAACAGTGGGATAGCAAGGCTGATTGTCCAATCTTTAGGAAACCCCTCACGGTTGATATTATTGAAGATTTCTGTAATGTGTGGTGCAAGGTTTTTCATACCCCATTTGAGATACTCAACTTGAAGCTCAACTAGGTCTTTTTCTTTACCCGTACCTAACTTCTTAATACCCATCTCTATCTCCTGCACAGTGAAAAGAGTAGTGGTATCGTTGACCAAGGGTGGCTGGTCCATTTCCCCTTCTTGTTCATAAAGCTTCCTAGCATATTCGAACCATTGAGTGGCTGTAATAGTATTTTCAGTTTGTTTCTTGCTTGGCCGGAGTTCTTTCCAAAAAAGTTTGGGGTTATTTTTACTTAAGAAAATGAGCTCCTCTCTCCTTGTGAGCATAAAATCAATTTTCTTCTTCTTTAGGATCTATTTATAAGCCTTAATGTCAAGGTTTGTTTTATTTGACTCCCTTAGATTTCTTCTTGCCATCTTGCATTCCTTATCAAACCACACATTAATTGGGAAACAATTAGTTTCAAATTTTCTATTTTTTGTTCTTTTGCATTTCGAGAGAGCCTCGTGGATTATACTTGATAACGAATGGCTATTAACATGTCTATGTATTTGCATCCCCTTACATAGTCTTGCAAGAGTAGTCTTAAAGATGTTACTGTTTTCTGGAGTCAACAAGATTCTACCTTGGGAAGGGGGTTGTTGAGAGCAATGGTTCTTTGCCCCAAGCTGCCTATCCTTTGCCCAACACAAATTTACGTACAATGGTCTATGATCTGATTTGAGATCCCATATGTGTTCTCCAATTTCAACTTCCTCAATTCTCTCGTACAAATTTTGCGAGCATATAGCATAATCCACCACGCTTGCCTTGTTATATGTGTTGCAAGTGAAATTGCCCGACTTAGACCATCTAGCCAAACCGTTGCAGATTATTAGATCGAAAGTGCCACATAGAGTGACCAATTCTTCCCCAAAATGATTGCAGCCTTTAGCATCTTCAGAAACTCTTTCCCACTGATGTTTTCTCTTCTCTGTGAGCCAAATAGGGTTACCATTTTCTTTATAACGGAAAATACTGGCTTGACAATTTGTAGTTCTAACATTGAAATCGCCGACAAGAAGGACATCACCATGCTGCGAGAAAACAACAACATCTTTCTTTAAGGCAACATACGGGTCATTATGATCTAGGCCACACTTTTTATAAGCTTTTGATACCTGTGGAGCAAAGTAACAAGCTGTGATCCTGAGAAGAGTATTGTTCTCCACGATTTTAAACCATATGAATTGTTTATTAGAATATGCCTTTTCCAACTGAATGACACGTCCTTCCCTTTCTTTAACTAGAACCATGATGCCCCCATGACCTTTACCATTTCCTGTTGCCTCATTCCACACTACCACCTTCCAGTAACCTTCAAACAAAGGAGTCTTACATCCTTCATGCTCATGTGTCTCTATGAGACAAATAATGTCTTTGCCTTCCGCTATAGGCCCTAACCCCGGCCCACGCCTCCACGGATAACCTCTACAATTCCAACAAACTAAACTTAAGGAAGCCTGAGCTGGATTTGATTGCTATTTGTTTTGATGTGCAAGAATCAGAGTTGAGTTGTTATCGCTATGAGTGGGAGCTGATCTTGTCGTATCGCTGCCTGCTGAAATGTTTGTAGCCACACCTTTGCTGCCCACTTGCTGCTCTACATTAGGACAATGGCCAAAATGAGCAATAACTGCTTTTCCCTTGAACATCCAAGCTCTTTTGCTTTCATTTCTAGCTGTTCTAATTTTTTCCATTTCCATCCTTCTTTCTTTTTGCTGTCTCGTAGTTAGATCCTCCTCTAAGAAGAAGCGAGAACCCCTCAAAAGTTATTTTTTGCTCAATAAATGTTGTTTGTCACGAATGCTGGGCATGACTACCTTGATGGGCATATCTCTCTCACCGTAGGTTTTGCCAACCCTCCAAGCTTGATTGATTTGACCTTGCCATAACAACACTTCTTGTAAGAAGACCCTCGTTAAATCAAGGGTGTGTTCTCCTTTATGAGCAATATGTCGATAGCCTGGAAAACAAAGCTTCCATTGAAATCAAAGAAACTAGCCCTACTACATGCTAAACAAAGATATATCTTAAAACACGTGAGAATAAAACCATAGCCTCAAAAGATTCCACAAAATAACTTGAAATGTTCTGTATTGAGAATCTTGTACGCAAGAAATACTCCACCAGTCTTCCATGCAGATTATAACGCCTCTGCGAAGCCTGCAATTAGGCCTCAAATATACATTGTCTTTTCTATATTTGATTTTTTGGAAACACCTCTTTATTCGCTGCCAGTTTCTCCCATAAATGGTTTATTCTGATTATGTCAGGCATGCAAACGTCAATTTTTTTTAAATTGTTATTTTGTTACACAAATGATTGCTTTCACTGTAAACCGGCAGGCTCGCTTGGAGAATAAATGGTTCCATTGCAAACAATGGCTGTATGGTGGAAAATTAAATTTCTCATTCAATTGTTAACTTTATTTTAAACTTCTGTTACAACTTACGATTTGGACTTTGGGGTTTTTTTCTGGAATAAATGGTTCCATAGCAAACAATGGCTGTGTGGTGGAAAATTAAAATTCTCATTCAATTGCTAACTTTATTTTAAAGTTCTGTTACGATTTGGACTTTGGGGTTTTTTTCTGGTTTTCGTGTTCTGGGTTGAGTTGGCTCATCTAGTTTTTGGTGTGTTCAACAGAAATCTAGGTCTAAACCTTTCACTTGATGATTCTTCCTGTTTATTTGTACGATATTACTGTGCCGGTGTGTACCGTTTTCTTCATGTGTATGCTGACTGAGTGAACAGCTGGGTGCCATTTAAGGACATGGAGAAATCTTGTGCAAGTACACTGGGAACTAAATTGCTTCATCGGCCTCTGTTTATATGCAACTTTCGTTTCTGCAGTTTTGTATTTTGTACTTTTAGTTTTTCTTCTCTCTTATCAATCTTTCTTTAAAATGGATTTTAGTCTTTTGGAGACCTTCCCTAACCAAGGGCTTGTGGGCTTTATGCTACTATGGAAGGGTGAGGTGCAGCAGAAGTGATGTGAGAGGCCAGCGAGAAGGGAGGAACGTTTATCAGAAGGTGAAGATAGTCAAAATTAATTAAATGCCTCGACTTTTTTCAGAATATACATTAACACCTGATGCCAATGTAGGGGTTTCTATGTTGACGGCTGATGCCATCGCAAAGTATGTTGAGGTATTGTTAGAGATTGGATGTTGGGATTTTGTAAACAACATAGCAATCAATCAAGAGAGTTTTAGGGTTGTTGGATTGGATTCATGCAATCAACAATATTCCAACAGTTTCGTCATCTGTTACAAAGTGAAGCTGTTTGTTAAGGGTTTGTAACTAGTGTGAGTGGATTTTAGTGGTGATTCAAGTTTTCGAATGTCTTCTTAGCCAAGGAATTTTTATTCAGACATTTTCATCTTTTGAATGTTTTCTTTACAGAAGGTAGTCGAATTTCGCTTATAAATCTGGTTAATGGGCATTATTTGGTAGAGCAGATTTTGTCACCAATTGCACCTTGCATGACAAATTTGCACTTATCTGCCAACCCTGCATCGACGTCAACTGTTAGTGGGCATTGGTAAGTGCATGCGACGAGATATTTGCTAACCAGATTTATAATCGAAATACAACTACCATCTGTATTAATAGATTCAAAAATAAAAATGCTGAAATAGAAAAGAGTCCCCGGCTAAGAAGACATACTAAAATCACCACTAATACCCACTCACACTGCAAATTGGCTAGAAGCTAGTGTCGCTTCACCAAACAGGGACGACAAAACTGTTGGAATATGGCTGATGTACAGTCCAACAACCCTTTTGATTGATTGTTATGCAAATTTGTAACTTTGTAACTGCATAAATAATCTCACATTTTACAATCTTAACAATAACTCAACATCCAATCTTCAACAATACTTCAACATACCCAACACTGACATAGGCTCTTAATGTGGAAACCCTGCATTGACATCGGTTGTTAATGTAGAGCTTCTGTTAATGTAGAAACCCCAGCATTGACATGAACTGCAAATGTAGAAACTCCCGTATTGACATCAGCTATTAATGGAGCTTTATACTATGGAGGGGTGAGGTGCACCAGAAGTGATGCTTAAGTTGTCTTTGTCACAATGAGGCGATGAATCACAATTAAAGCCCAGTCGGGACAGACCAACGAGAAGGGAGGAGAAGACAATCAAAATTAACTAGTATTAAATGTCTCAAATCTGAGTATCGTCTCTCCCCTGACTTCTCTCTTTCTCCACAATATATTGGCCGATTTGCAGAATTTATGGGGGATTGAATGGAACTAAAATTAATTAAATAGTTATGTTTTATGGCATTTAGGGGTTCTACTGCAATCATTGGCGTGGTGCAAGCTGGGTTGTCAGTTTGGCGGATTGACCGTAAGTTTATTTTATCTTAACGAAAGATTTAACTTTGCCAAAGGTAATTTGAAATATTTATTTTGCATTTAATAGGTTTTTTTTTTATGCTTGGTATATAACTTCAAGGCAATGTCTAAAGTAAA
Organism: Chamaecyparis obtusa; assembly: GCA_027943335.1. Classification (NCBI taxonomy): domain Eukaryota; kingdom Viridiplantae; phylum Streptophyta; class Pinopsida; order Cupressales; family Cupressaceae; genus Chamaecyparis; species Chamaecyparis obtusa. The sequence goes on along the minus strand of BSBK01000274.1, from coordinate 1,075,932 downwards.
CAGCAAACTAAAACGCATATCTTACCAAGGGGGACACTTCGTTTTTTTGGGCAAACTTTTATTTATATTTAGTTTGCTGGATAGCCACGGGTTAGCTTCAAGGGTTTTATGTCATAGGGTCTTGAGCGAAAACATTGATGGCTGTGGAGTGAATCACTATTGGTAATTTGTAATAATCTTTTATTGGCACAAATTATATAACATTTTAATTAGCTCCTGCGATTGGGTTGGGAAAGGATTTGAACGGTCCTACAGGGAAAGATTCGGAAGGTCAATCCGCCAATGTCTATTTCTGTAGAGACAGGGGTTTTTGAAACCCTAATCATTTGTATCACTTTCATCTTTTTGGATATTTGAAAACTTAAATCTCTTTCCCTTTAGGTAAGAGTGTGCTGCAGAGTGGACATGGATTTGGTGTCAGCTATGGAAGCAAATTGTCAAATTTCGACACCATTATGTAAATTTCTATTTCCTTTATTTAAATTGAGCGCTGTGTTTTTAATTAGTTGAAAGAAATGATATGATCTTCTAGTTTTTTTAGCATAATATACAAAGAGCATTTAACTTATGTGATACCGACCGAAGTTATTGCAGTGAAGTAACGGGATTAAGCTGTATGGTTTTTTGTTTGCTTTCACAGCCTAACAAAAAATGTGGATTAAAGTAGTGTAATACACTTATTGCCTTGTACTTTTGGTAGCCATCTATTGTATTCTGTACATAATTTATCTGGTAACGAAGTAATTAGTTTTCTTGGTAATTTTAAGCAAATTGTTTTATTGGGTGGTTGAAACATTGGACTGGTTCAGCTGCAGTTTTTATAATTTCAGGTTTTTTCATTGGAAGGTGGGAACTGAGAACAAGCTGTTGATTGTAGTAACGGGGCTTATGCAATCCGTACACCATTAAGCGTAGTCTTATAAAGATGACTGTTGTAAGTAGTCAATTGTTTCTTGTATCTGATGTTTGCAGAGTTGAGAGTTTTATCTTTTATAGTCACTAGCTAAACGATTTTTCCTTTCATTTTCTTATTGTTTTAGTAATATCACTGCATTGAAGGGAATATTGAGGTAATGATGATATACTCTCACTTTTCTCTCAAAGCGAAAGAAGAATCCATTCTTTCATTTCTGGTTTAATAGGTATATTGCATGTAGGTGAGTGTGCTCCACAGTGGATGTTGAATAGGCGTTGTGTGACTGGGACCTATGCTATGACTGTGAACAGTAATAAGTGATACAATGTTTATTCCCTTGCTATAAGTTATAATGTGGTGCAGTGTCTGGTCTTTTACAATGCCTATCTTATGTGCCTTGTACTTACTGTAGTAATCTACACTGAAGTATGCACAAGTAGATTTGTACATTTGTTGGATATTATACAAACTGTCTTGTAATTTTGTTGGAGTACTTGATCGGTCCAGATTGCTAAATGAAGGTTGAGGTATTTGATAAATGAGGAATCCATTCTTTTGTTTCTGGGTTAATATGTATACTACAGGGGGAAGAGAGCACTCCACAGTGGATACGGATTTGGATAATTCAATGCTGTCTCCATGATTAGTTTAAAAGAATTGATTTGATCCTAGCTTTTTGTTAGAATCGTATCTTTGTTTATGCAAAATAATGTACTCTGTCTATACTGATGGTGAGTAGGCGACTTAAACATGATGTTGAATAGTTGTTGTATGACTCTGGCCTATATTGTTACAGTGAAGTATCAGGAAAATGGTATAATTTTTATTCCAATGCTAGAAGTAATAATTCGGTGCAATGTCTCGTCTCTTACAACACCTATTTTCTTTCACTTTACTTACTGTAGTCATCTACAGGGAACCATACACAAGTAGATTTGTACATAAGATGAACTTATTTGCTGGGCATTATACAAACTGTTTTGTAGTTTTGTTGGAGTACTTGATTGGTCCAGGTTTTTAAAGGAAGGTTGAGGTACTTGATAAAGGAGGAATCCACTCCGTGTCACAATGGACATGGATTTAGTGTTTCCAGCTATAAAAACATTGCAACTTCTAATTCTGGCATGAGGATAAGAAATTCTAGCTATAAAACAATGCAACTTATAATTCGAGGAGGAGGATAAGAAATCCTTAGCTCCCTGATTCGAATTCAATGCTGTCTCTATGATTAGTTAAAAGAATTGATTCGATCCTAGGTTTTTGTTAGAATTGTGTCTTTGTTCATGCAAAACAATGTACTCTTGTCTATAGAGATGGGGAGTATGGAACTTAAACATGGTGTTGAATAAGTGTTGTACAACTCCTACCTATGTTATTACCGTGAAGTAATAGGAATAATTGGTACATTTTTTATTCCCTTGCTAGTGGTGCAATGTCTTGTCTCTTACAACACCTATTTTCTTTTCCTTGTACTTGCTGTAGTTGTCTAGACTCTACAGTGAATCATACAAAGGTCGATGTGTATATAAGATGAATTTATTTGCTGGATATCATCCAAACTGTTTTGTGGTTTGTTGGAGTATTCGATTGGTCAAGGATCATGAAGGAAGGTCGAGTCTCTGGGCTAATAAGTATATTGCAGGGAAGAGAGAGCGTGTCACAGTGGATGTGGATTTGGTGGTTTCCAGCTATGAAAAATGCAACTTCAAATTTTGGCAGGAGGATAAGAAATTCTAAACTCCCTGATTTGAATTCAATGCTATCTATATGATTAGTTTAGTTTAACTGATTTGATCCTAGCTTTTTGTTAGAATTGTGTCTTTGTTTATGCAAAGCAATGTACTCTGTCCATAGAGATGGTGAGTAGGCAACTTAAACATGACGTTGAATAGGTGTTGTATGACTCTGACCTATGTTATTACAGTGAAGTAACATGAGTAAGTGGTACAGTTTTTATTTTGTTGCTGGAAGAAATAATTAGGTACGATGTCTCATCTCTTACAACACCTATATTCTTTTACTTGTATTTCTGCAGTTGTCTACAGTGAATCATACACAAGTAGATCTGTACATAAGAAGAATTTATTTGTTTGATATCCTTCAAACTGTTTTGTGGTTTTGTTGGAGTGCTGGATTATACCAGGTTCTCCTAAAGGAAGGTTGAGTTTCTGGGTTAATAGGTATATTACAGGGAAGAGAGCACGCAACACAGTGGACATGGATTTGGTGTTTCCATCTATAAAACGATGCAACTTATAATTTTGGCATGAGGATAAGAAATCTCTTAACTCCCTGACTTGAATTCAATGCTGTATCTATGATTAGTTTAAAAGAACTGAATTGACCCTAGATTTTTGTTCGAATTGTGTCTTTGTTTATGCAAAACAATATACTGTCTGTACAGATGGTGAGTAGGCAACATAAACATGGTGCTGAATAGGCATTGTATGACTCTGACCTATGTTATCCCCTTGCTAGAAGTAAGAAGTGGTACAATTGTTATTCCTTTGCTACAAGTAATACATGGTACAATTTTTATTCCTTGGTAGAAGCAATAATTAGGTGCAATGTCTCTGTCTCTTACAACACCTATTTTCTTTTCCTTGTACTTACTGTATCATTTACAGTGACTGGCACACAAGTAGATTTGTACGTAAGATAGAACTTATTTGTTCGATATCATCCAAACATTTTTGTGGTTTTGTTGGAGTACTCTATTAGTTTAGGTTCCTAAAGGAAGGTTGAGTTTCTGGGTTAATAGGTATATTGTAGGGAAGAAAGTGTGCCACAATGGACATGGAGTGGTGAAACAATGCAGCTTCTAATTGTGGCAGGAGGATAAGAAATTCTTAACTGCCTATGATTGGTTTCAGAGAACTGAATTGATCCTAGATTTTTGTTGAATTGTGCCTTTATTTATGCAGAACAATGTACTCTGTCTATACGATTGGTGAGTAGGCAACTTAAACATGGCGTTGAAGTTGTATGACTCTGACCTATGTTATTACAGTGAATTAACAGGAATAAGTGGTACAATCTGTATTCCCTTGCTAGAAGTACTAATTAGGTGTAATGCCTCATCTCTTAAAACACCTATTTTCTTTTCCTTGTTCTGACTGTAGTTGTCTACAATGAACCATGCACAAGTAGATTTGTACACAAGATGAACTTATTTGTCGAACATCATCCAAATTGTTTTGTGGTTTTGTTGGAGTGCTCGATTGGTCCAGGATCCTAAAGGAAGGTTGAGGTACTTGATAAATGAGGAATCCGTTCTTTCATTTTTGGGTTAATAGGTATATTACAGAGAAGAGCGCTCAACAGTGGACATGGATTTGGTATTTCTGGCTATAAAACAATGCCTCTTCTAATTTTGGCAGGAGGATAAGAAGTTCTAAACTCAGGATAAGAAGTTCTGAACTCCCTGCTTTGAATTCAACACGGTCAATATGATTAGTTTTAAAGAACTGATTTGATCCTAGTTTTTTTTGTTAGAATTGTGTCTTTGTTAATGCTAGACAATGTAATCTATCTATACAGATGGCGATTTGGAAACTTAAACAATGCGTTGAATGGATGTTGTATGACTCAAACCTATGTTATTACTGTGAAGTAACAGGAATAAGGGGTATAATTTTTATTCCCTTGCTAGAAGAAATAATGGGGTTCATTGTTTCGCCTCTTACCAAATCTAGTTTCTCTTCTTTGTACTTATTGTAGTCATCTGCAGTTTAGAAAGAAAGGTTGAGGTAATGATCAGTCAGCCTAAATACTTTTTGAGTCTCTCTTCTTTGGATCAGTCGCAAATTCAATGGATGTTATTGAAGGGAGGTTTTATGTTACAATTTAATGGGGGTTTCTCTTCCAAGGAATTTTATTCTTAATAGAGCCTGTGTTTTTAGGGGAGCATATCATTTGTGCAAACAAGCTTGTTGTTCAGTGTTGCCCCATTATAAATTGTTGTTTGGTGGAAAATAGTACGAATGGGCTTTGATGTTATTGAGATCACAGATCATCCATTATGTTTGAAGTAAATAGAAGTTTATTATAGAAGTTAGCCTATTATTCTCTTCTGTCTAGTGATAAAACTATTATTAAATTTTCATTCCCATTGAACAAATGGGAGAAATAATAACAAACATTTCATTTTCATTCTTTTTATCTTAGGTCTATAGGAGAAAGGTTACAGGGAAGGAGAGCTCTTCACAATGGACGTGGATTTTGTGTCAGCTTCCAGTTTTGAAAGGGGATGTCAATCTCTACTTCCTTCCTGGTTCCAATTCAACTCTATTTCTTTGATTACTTGAAGTAATGTTTTGATCCTGTCTTCTTAGCATTGTCTTTGGTTTATGCACTTTCTCTATAGAGACTGGTGAGTTGGAATTCCAACATGGCGTTGAATAGGTGGCACGAGATTTGGATATGCTTCATCATTATCAGTATACTCTATTGGGTCCTAAAGGATTTGTGAAATTTCCTTCCATGTTGAACAGTATGCATTTGAAATAGGTAGGGTGATGTTTGATTATATCATCCAGGTTCAAAAATTTTTTGATGGGTTTAGGAATCTATTTAATCTAACTCTTGCTTCTTGTGAGCATAATTGGAATGAACATTCAATTTGTGTATTGACTACAACTTAGGTTATTGCTGTGAAGTAACATGAATGTGTGTTATTATCAAGGTCTGAAAGTTTGTTCAACAAATTATTCTATACAGTCTAAGATGATAAATGTTTTGCTAGAGTTTCATTTGTATTAAATAGATGGGAGGAACGGCAATAGAAAGCATTTCATTTGCTGGTGTGAAGTATGACTTCATGGAAATATGAGGATATCATTCTTCTTTTTTGGTTGGTCTGAAAGTTTGTTCAACAGATTTATTCTATACGGTCTAGTTGATAAAACTATTGCTAGAGTTTCATTTGTATTGAACAGATGTGAGAAATGGCAATATAAAACATTTTTTTGCTTTGGAAGGAGCGGAGTTTACCTTAATGGAAAAATCAGGATTTCATTCTATTTTTAGGTTTAACAGAAAATTACAGGCAAGAGCAAGCGCTTCACAGTGGACATGAATTTTGCCAGCTTCCAGCTATAAAACAAAGCAACATCCAATTGGCAGTAGGTTGTCAGTTTCTCTTCCTGATGAATTCAGCGTTGTCTTTGATGAAAGAACTCTTTTAGGACATGGACAACTCTCACGCAGCTATTGCCAACATTGGCTCAACTACCCTGCTTCATTGAGATAGGGATTGTGAGTATGCATCCACCAAGCAACACCAACACCTTGTGATAAGGAGTGGTTACTCTCCACCCCTTAAGTCCACTTAGAACTTCTATCTTCCTAGAAGACTAGAGGGCAGGGTTACCCTATTTCACCCCACTATAGGTACGATGTTCATCTTGGACCACCTTGGTGCACTACTAGCATGTGGTTGTTTCAAACAACCAAACACTACCCTCTATTCCTCCTTAGGTCTGTCCCAAACAATATTCTACACAACACTATGAATGACCGAATCACTCCACAACCTCCACATATAAGTTTCTTTAACAAATTCTTAGGCTATCATAGAATGATGACCCATATTGATCTTTCACCATGTTGCATGTATATTAATTGTTTGGGTTTATTTTTAGTGCATGTGTTATTTAATTTTTAAAGCTTGTTATGGAACACTTTTAGAAGTTTCTTTGTGTGGTATAACAAGTCACTTGTGTGCAATATTTGAAGTTTGCATAAGTTTGAGTTGTGGGTTTGGCAACTATTTGGGGTTTCCAACAATTGGCACGTATATTCTTGGTTAATTGTCTAGGTTGATTTTAAGTGCATGTGGTATTTCATTTTCAAAACTTTTAGTTTTTTAGGTGAATCTTGTGTAAATTATATTTAAAGTTTTCCTAAGTTTTGAGCTTTGGGTTTGGCAATAGTTTGGTTCTACTAGCAATTGGTAGGTATATTCTTGATTAATTGTCTAGGTTGATTCTAAGTACATGTGATATTTCATTTTTAAAACTTTTGGTTTTTAGGTGAATCGTGTGTAAGCAATAGTATAAGTTTGAGCTTTGGGTTAGCAATTGTTTTGTTTTGCCAGCAATTGGCATCTATACAGTTATTTTAAAACTTTTGAATTTTAGGTGGTTGGTAAAATTTTAATTAAAAACAAAAAATTGTACACATTTTTGGCACAAGTTTTTAAAACTATTTAATCTCATGCATTACAACTAACCAATCCATGTAGAACAATTGTACAACTTGGAACTTCTATTCTATGCAGCACATCTTGTAATCAATCCAATTTGCTCAATTGTGATAACCATCTAATAACTATAACCAATCCAAGTACTACAATTGTACAACTTGGAATTTTAATTTTGTGTAATACTTTTTGTAACCATTCCAATTTTAATGATGTTATAACTATCTAAAGTTACAAGATTACTCGTAATTGCAATTAATAATCTATCTAAGTAAAACACCTATGATTGCTCTATTGTGAACATACTAGTAGTAAAATTGTAAAATCCATTTTACATGACTTGCAACTATCCAATATTTCTTTCTTTTACATTATTATGGTATTAAAGCAAGTAGCTTGGGGTTTTAGGAGTGATGTCATTTAGAGTATGTTGTGACTTGGTTTTTGAGCATTAATAACTTAAAAAGCAAGAGATGTCTCATCTTTCCTATTAGAAGTAGCACTTGCATCAAAAGCGGTGAGAAGATCATCTCAAGAGAAATATTGGCGAGTTATTAAATATATCTTAATTTGTGCATATAAAACATTTTCTAGGATTAAAAGTATATTATTATATAGATAGATCAATATAATTAAATATTTTCTACAAAGGCAAAGTTTCTTGCCACTTTGGTGAAGCGAATGGTGATTGTACTAAGCTTTTGTACATTCTTACCGGGGTTTTGTGAGGGGCATTTAATTGTGCTCAGTATTGGGTGAGAAGTGTTTTTTTGTCATTGTAGTGTGGTATTTCCTTGTTGCCCTTTTTTTTCCTTTGGTAGTGAAGGGTAGGCTTTGGTCTTCTTGCTATTGCTTTCCTTTGTGTGTTGATGCGACTTCTATTTGGAGTTGGTACAATTTGCACACCTTTGTGGGTTTTTCCATGTGTTTCTTTCAGCTTTGGTTGGAGATTAGCAGAGCAAGGTGCTTCCTCCAATCTAGTGGGCTCAAAGCCATATATACTTCATCTTTGATTGGAATGGAGGGGCATCATGTTTCTTCAAGTTTGGTGGTTGTTGGTATTGTAGTGCAAGGTGACTTTTCTTTGGGTGTGCATGCAAGGCCACCAGCCTCATTTTATGTGGGTGAGGATCCCAAACTGAAGAAAGTGAATGGTTGTTTGCAAAGGAGCCAAGATCATTTGATTTTGGTTATTCCTCTAGAATTGGTTATGAAGGATGTCTATTGTTGGAGCAACCATGCTCTACTATGTAAATTTGTTGGGATTTGTATTTTTTTGTGATGTAGGGAGAATCTCCCTCTCAAACCACATATTGCAAGACACTTAAATATGAAATAACTTAGAAACAAGAAGGAAATTTCAATATGAAACTTGAAGCATATATTCTATTGGTAATCTTGAATGGAAATTACAATAAAGTTCCTTTGAATATACAATGCTTTCAACCTTAGAGGCACATACAATAATATGATATCTGATATAAATAAAAAATATTGATGTAATTAATATATACTTGAGCTACAATTTCACTCCAATCTTTGTCCTTCAACATGGAATTGTCAAACTCAATCATTTAACTCCTGTCTTCAATTTACGAAATGTGATGACAAAACAAACTCCTTTTTTTTTGCATTAAATGGTCTCATAATGCAGCACAAGTCCATCTCCTCCCCCCAATGAAAAATAACATAAATTATTAATGCAAAATAAGATCTATTGCAAATACAACATTTAAATAAAAAGGCTACCATAAAATAATAACTAGAATGCATGACGCTTCATAAATATAGTCATAATCCACCTCTTTTAAAAGCCAATCAAACTAGTCAACTATGGCAACTATATAACTCTACAAGCATCTATAGTAAGACATGCATTGCCACTTGTTACATTGATACCCACTTGTGAAGAGATGCTCTTTAAACATAGCAAATGTAATATTTTAAAATATGTTATCTACTAACCACCACCACCAATGGCCAAAGTGGAAGATTCCAAAATAGGCTAAGAAGATGTTGCCGCTAGATTAAACCTTAGGACTTGCCAAATAATTTATCAAATATTTTAGGCTTCATTACATCAAATTTATTCACTAACAAATTTAAAACTAAACTATTGCAAAAATTAGATAAAACATCTTTATGGTCAATGCAAGATTACTCTTACATCCCAAGATGCTCCAACATTAGTTTGTCAATGTTGGAATCAAAGAACCATTTTTCTAGGCATGTTGAGGATGATATGGAGAATATGCTGGCTACAAATAGTTATCTAGGTTTTTTAGGGAAAGCCTTACATTTACAATCATGTAGGTTTATTAATTAAATCTTGTCGTTTGGGTTTCAATTTGGCTAGAGAACTTCCCTTAAGAGTTCTTATCAGGTTTGTCTCTCATGGCTTTCATTGGTGTTTTGGAGAGATGGAATTTTGCAAATGATTGTTTCTCTACTTGGGAATCTGACTCTAATAGCTCAGCAAACTCTTGATAAAAATATAATTGCATTTTCTCGTATTTGTGTGGAGATTGATCTAAATAATCCCTTATTAAATTATGAGATCATTACTTTTTAGTGTTAGATTTGTCATGAGCATAAACACCTTCAACAACAATGTCCTAAGGTTAATAAATTTGTTGGTGTTAATAATTCTCCTTTTTCCTCAACTCAATCAGCAAATGGATAAAAGGAACAAAGGAAAAACTCCTATGATGGATGGTGATTTAGATAAGGATGGTTTTACGCATGCTAAGCCTCATACAAAGGGGAAGAGACAAAAGAGGAATTATAGGAATATGCAGACTGATGAGGGTCTAAATCATTTTAGGTGTTGGACACATTGGCCTTAGAAAAAGGCATTCTAGTTGATGTGTCTTTTGGGGCTACTATCATGGGTATAGATGAGGTGCAAGAAGAGGGTATTATTCAGGAATTTCACTCTTTGGCACTTTGCAAGACCTTCAAAATCCCTAGGTGTCTCCCAGTGGTTCTGACTTACAAGATCTAGGTGATTTTATAGTGTTTCAGGATGATACATTTTGGTAAATTTGGCCAAGGAGGTGTTGGAATCTAGTAAAGGAAATGACTCTTCTTAGGCTTTGAGCTTGTAACAAAAATGGTCCCTTAAGAAAGGTCATTTTGAGAATTCTTTTAAAGGTAGTTGTAAGGACCAAGAGAAGTTAAAATTAGTTGAGAAATTATTGGTGGAACTTGGATCCATAAACTTCATTGATGCTCACTTTTCCCAATCTCTTAAATTGTTTTTCTCTCTTGGAATGTAAGGGGGTTGAATAACATCTCTCGACAAAAATCTATTCATGATTTGGTTACAATTCATTCTTCGAATATCTTTTGTATCCAACAAACTAAGCATAATAATGATTGCATGCTTCGACATTCTTGAGCATCTAGTATTTTAGTCAATGTCAATGTAATGGTTCCTTGGGTTATTCTATAGGTTTCCAAGTGATTCTACAATCTTGCAAGATGATATGCTTTTGGCATATTTGTAAGAGGTGTTGGAATCTGGTAAAGGAAACAGTTCTTCTTAGAATTTGGACTTATAATAATAACCCCTTAAGAAAGGTCCCTTTGAGAATTCTTTTAAAGGTGGCCACAAGAAAGACCAGAGAAGGTAAAATTAGTTGGGTACTATTGGTAAAATTTGGATAAGTAAAATTCATTGATGCTCACTTTTCTCAATCTCTTAAATGATTATTCTCTCTAAGAATGTAAGCAGGTTGAATAACATCCCTCCGACAAAAATGTATTCATGATTTGGTTGTTATTCATTCTTGAAATATCGTTTATATCCAAGACTAAGCTTTCATTTGATTGCATGATTCAGCATACCCTATTATCCAGTGTTTTAGTCATGTGAACACATTGGTTCTATGGTTTGTTCTAGAGATGTGGCTTCTTTTGGGACCCAAGAAAGATTATTCCACTTTGGTGGATATTTAGTCATTACAAAATATCAATTGCATATTCGTGAGGACAAAAATCCTTCCGCTGACCATTAAAACAAATGCTTGACACCAAAGCTATTCTTCAGTCTTCACCATTGAAAGCAACCCATAATACTTTCCAGCGAGACAAATTTTGCCTTGATAAATAAAATTCATGCCAAGTGTCATATTCATGACGGCGCTGAATCAATGAATGTAATCCGCTGCAGATCATTCGGAACGAAGAGCTGAGGATTTTGCAGAGTTGAAAGCTGACGGTGACTGACAGTACGGCTATGCATGGCGGCGGGGCTGGGGAAATTTGTCGGCTCCATTGCGATGATCCTTTCTCGCGCTTAACGCAGTCAAAACTATTAACTGACGTTGAACTGGAATTATAACTGAGTGCGAGAGTAATGGTTGAGTTAACTGCAGTTAGCTATATTTAATGTTTTCGTTTTGTTTTATTAATCATGGAGACTTGCATGTCAAGCTTCTAATTTTAGATTTCACGCATTCTACTAAATTGTGAAAACCTATATCTCAACAAACCCTAAAAAACCAATCCTCTCTATTTATATTTTGCTCACTAGAGTATATTGCGAACAGTTGTAATCAATCATTCAAGAAAAAATGGGAAAAAGCAGAGGAAAAGACAGGGTAAGTGCTATGGCTTCCAGGCATTCAAGAAATGGGAAAAACCAGAGGAAAGAAGAGGAGAATCATTTTGAACTTCTTTCAGAGGAAATCAATGCCGAAATCTTTTCCAGGCTGCCTCTTCCCGCTGTTTTTCAAGCTCAAAGTGTTTGTCGTTCATGGCGAACTCTTATTTGCTCTTCTCCCCAATTTCACAAAATGTGGGATGAGAAGAATAGTGAACAGTGGCTTGTGATGGATGAGTGTGATAGTGGGGTAAAGATCTTTAATCCCAGTGGAGAGTTCAAAAAGAAGATGTTTGATTCACCATCTTGGCTTCTGAAAGCTGCAAGTGGAGGCCTTTTGCTTTACCAGCATATGACTGAAGGACTGCTTCAAATTCTCAATCCATTAACAATGGAAGCTCGGCAGTTGCCTGATCCAGCTTTGGGAGAACAAAATCTATCCTTTTATCTGAAGACAAAACCAGTTCCACTTAATCTTATTGTTGACCCAACAACCAAGACTTATCAGGTGATTATTTTTAGCAGTTTGAATCAAACTGTGAATCTTTTGATATACAGATGTACATCATCTTGGGAAATTAAAGTTGTGGGAGGAGGAATTGCAAGGTCATATTGGGCGCCCTACAAAACAGTGGGCAACCAAACAGTTTACTGCCTTCCATTGCAGGGGCATGCTATGGCTTCTTACAACCTGTCATGTGGAGAAATAGTTCATGCAAAAGAAACATATGGAGGAGAATTGGAAGGATCTGCTATTGGAAAAAATGTTAAAGTGGTAGAATGGAGTTCACCCATTGGGAGGAGTTTCTTGTTTATATTTGAATTGGAGGATGAGGCTTCTTGTCAATGGCGGGAGGTGTCTGTCTGCAGATGGAACGGGCGTGGTCCCAATAGAGTCAGCACAATAACTTTTGGTGAACTCCTGTTTGAAAAAGATTTTGTCTTGAGTTGCCTTGGTGCATCCAAGGATTGTATTTGGGTAATGCCTGCATTTAGTGATGAAGATGTACACCAAACCAGGTTGATGCTGCATCAGCAGAAAGATATTCTCAAGGGTCATAGCCAAGATAAGAACAAAGCATTCCCCACACCCTTGAGATTTTCTATATGCCCCTGAAGCATATTTTTCATTGGATTTTATTGTCAGTTTTTGAGACCTGACATGGATTCTTTCACTGTGATGAAAAATTTGTATTGTGATCCTTGAGATCAATAGCTCCTTTGCTATCAATGTAATTGTAAGACCGACGTTCTCTTGTGTATAATTCTCATTTATGTTTACAATTTACATAGAATATATCACATAGAAGTTCAATTAGATGCAAGCAGCTGAATTTTGATGAAAGGAGTAGTCAGTGAAATTGGCTGTCATGAGGTCAGGAAGCTCTGGATACTATCACTCACAAATCCCTAAAGGTCATGAGCATCAATTTTCTCATTCTAAAAATGCATTATGATTAGTGTTATAGGCTTCGGCAGCCTCGCACGCATAATACATTGTTTTTCCTTTTGTTTTCCTTACGAACAGTTGCTTAGTGTATACGGCTCAATTGTGGGCACGACAGAATGTGCCACTGCGATTGACAACTCATGTCCAATCTAGGCGGAGTTATCAAACCGTCTCTTTTAGAACACAAATTTTTTACTTTTATATATAAAAAAAACTTATGTTTAACTCTTAAGTGGTATTATTTTTTTATTTTTATCTATTATTGTTCGGTGTGTGTAACTGACACGTTTTGGTAATTTTTGTTCCATCTACGGACCCACAAATTATCCAGTACTGTACCCATGCACGTATTGGCGCCCCTACCCTATATACGGTGTTTTGAAACGTATGGATAGTAGTAATAGTTCTGACAAATGGCATACATTAATGGTGGGTGCGTTTGTAGGAGTTCAGTGTTCGTTGTTCTGAGAAAGATGATGCGGAATAGGTCTATTAAGGATTGGAGGCATTCTCTGCACCTTGACCTGGAAAAATGTAGGTTGCATTGAAAAGGAAAACAGAGCATAAAAAGAAGCGTAATTAAAATTGTATGCAACATTAACTCTTCTGAGTTCTCAGAAATCTGTATGTTATGTTCCCTGAAAATAATTTCATAGCTGCATATTACAAATGAATTTATAACAAATGTCTCCTTCAGCAATTGGTGGAGAAACTTGCAAGACATGGAAGGTTCAGAAGAAATAAGATCAGACTTCCTGCAGAGAAGACCACATAAATACATATAAGATTCTCAAATCAGATTTTCTCCCATGCACATCAAGATAAGTACAGATCAGATTTTATGCAGAGTCGGTGGTGGTGGGAGAAAATAGTTAAGACTGGAGGAGAAATTATGATTAATCTTAATTCCAACATTTCCTCTTTATTCAAACCTTATATTCTTAAGTAGAATTCTTGTTACATCATGTAAACTCTTATATTTTTTGTATGATTTTCAAACAACTCCCTTGTCAAGGGTTTTGTATATATATATCTATGCCAATTGCTCTTTTGACTAGTAAAATTCTATACAAATTTCATTTTCATTTATCAATTCTGGAATGACAATACGCTTACTTCTCTTTATAGAAAACATGATTCTTTGCTTATACAATGGCAGATTTGTTGTCATATAGAACAGTCAATTCATCGATTTCTATGAGCACAAGTATAACTTCAAATTTCTTTCACAAACATCTGAAAAGTCTTTCAATCTCTCACAACCTCTCTTTTATTCGAGAGATCATCTCCATATTGTCTGTTCCCTGAATATTATTTCGAAGTTGCATATTACAAATATATTTATAACAAATGTCTCCTGCAGCAGTCAGTGAAGAAACTTGCAAGATGCAGCAAGTTAACAAAAAACAAAATCAGATTTTAGACCAGATAAATACAAATAAAAAATTTCAAATCAGGTTTTCTCCTCACATGAAGATAAACACAGTCAGATTTTATACAGAGTCGGTAGCGGTGGGAGAAACGAGTCAACACTAGAGGAGAAATTATGATTAATTCCAACAAAAAAAAGTTCTTATGGAACATTGCCTTGGAGTATTAGGAAAATCTGTGAAAACTAGCAAAAAATTCAAGATCTGAAGAGTAGAGTATTGTAGTCTCATAGTTGCTTGCAGATCTAATCTTCAATCAATAGCTGTATTTTATAAAGAGAAAGCTTTAAAGATCAAAGATCTGCACAGCTGCAAGCATAAGAAGCCATTTGTATTTTTTTTCCTATAATATTAATTGCTCGCATATTCATAGAGATTGTAATATCTTATGGTGTGGTATGCTCATCTACCCACTTTTTAATCTTTCTTATGGGATGCCAGAATACAAAAATCAAAGCTTTTGTCAACATAAAACTGGCCCACAATGCCAAAAAAAATACTAAAAAAACATTGTGTCAATTAACAGTTTCAATTGGGATATTTTATTACAATTGAATTCTTTTGTTGGTGTTGGTGTTAGTGTTAGAAAGATACTGTTGGAGGTGGAGTAAGATAGTGTCATTAAGGAGTATATATTTGTTGGAATAACGAAGTGCGGTACCGTTCAGTGAAGGTAGATCACCGTACGGTGAGACTACTAGACGGTGGAAGTGAGGTTACCGTTTGGTGGAGGCGAGGTTACAGTTCGATGAAGGTACATTACTATATGGTGAGACTACCGTACGACGGTAGTAGAGCATTGTACAGTGAGACCTACCATATGTGATTTCCCTACGGTGAGGTGAAGATGAGTACGGTGTCTTCCCTACGGTGTCGTTCGGTGGATTGTACGACACGTCTTGACCGGCGATTGGGCTGGTAGACCGTTCTGGAATGTAACGGTTTCTTTACCAAATTCTACAATGAATTGTAGTCTGCATAAACGGCTGCAAGGTTCGTGAAGAAGGTGATTGGAAAATTAGGTTGATTGAATAGGCAATCTGAGCCTGTGTAACAATCCGGAGTGCATTGTATGTAAATCTTTTTACTGCAATACAAAGTTGCTCAAGGGTTTATTGAGTGGTGGGTTTTTCCTGAAAGGGTTTTCCCACGTTAAATCTAGTGTTTTCTTTGTGTGTTTTGTGTCTAGTAATTCCATATTTTATTGTCTTGCACATCTAGAGATATAGTTTCTTATTTCCCTATTAATTTGCAATTCGGAAAGCGTTTTCACATTGTTGCTTTCCTAACAAGTGGTATGAGAGCCTCACCAGTTGTGTTATCCTTGTCGAATAGGATTTGGTTTTTTGTGCCAAATTGGTTTCAGTGGGAGTTTGCAAAGTTTTTATCTATAAGTTGAGATGGCTGGTATGTCAGGAAGAATAGGCATTGAAAAGTTCAATGGCACAAATTTTGAGTTGTGGAAACATAAAATTGAAGATGTGTTGGTTGATCGAGATTTGTGGATTGATGTGTCTGCTACCAAGCCTACAGACATGAAGCAAGAAGATTGGGATATAGCGGACCAGAAATCCAAAGGACTCATAAGATTGAGTTTGGCAGATTCTGTTATGTTGAATGTCCATGAAGAGAAAACTACGTATTCCTTGTGGAAGAAGTTAGGAGACATTTATCAGGGCAAGTCCTTGGTAAATAAACTCTTCCTGAGAAAGAAATTGTACTCCTTGAAGATGGATGAAGGAACAGTTGTTGCAGATCATCTGAATGTGTTCAATACAGTTATCGCACAGTTGACATCTGTTGTTGTAACCATTGGTGAGGAAGAACATTGTATGCTCTTGTTGTGTTCCTTGCCTGATTCATGGGACCACTTGGTGATGGCTATTAGAAGTACTGAGTTACCCAGTTAAAAATGGATGAGGTAGTTGCTACACTCTTGTCGGACGAGATGCGGAGGAAGACTTATGAAGTGGCCAAAGAGGCTCTCTCTGTTCGAGAAAGATCAATTGATGGAGACGAACAGGAGGACAAGAAGACTAGGTATAAGTCTTTAGGAAATAAGTCCAAAGTGAAGTGTTGGAATTGTGGTCAGATTGGTCATGTCTGGAAGGATTGCAAGGAGAAGAAAAAGAAGAAAAGGGATGACTCTTCAAGTTCTGAATCTTCTCAAAGTGATGAAGATGTTATTAGTGTTGCTTTGGCTAATCGGTCATCTAATGATGGCTGGTTCGATTAATTTGGTCTTCATGTGGAAGATGTTTGTCATGATGCCATGTGTGACTCGACACCACTATACAGTGGGGGTTGTTTTGGCAGTGATGTGTGGAAGAAGTTTGTCATGATGCCATGTGTAACTTAACACCATGATTTAGTGGGAGTTGTTGGTAGTGACGTAGTGAATGATCTTCATTAGTATTGCTAATATTGAAGGCATGAGATTCTGATGTTGCAAAAGGATCTTTTCACATTTGTTGAAGTACTGTTTGGAGATGTTTATCTTCATGTGATTGAAGATGTTGACATCTTGAGGGCTCAACGGAGTCTTTTGATAAAGGTGTAGTTTATGGTATGTTCATATGGAGCATGTTATCACTTTGGTTGAGATGTTTTAGATCATGTTGTCATGTTTATGTTCCTGAGGCCATGGTTGAAATTTTGACATTGATCTTGGTTTTGTGTCTGTGTATTGAGAACATTGGTCATTTGCTTGACACTTCATGAAGTTGTTGTTCTGCATTTGGAGTTAGCATAGATTGATCAGGTACAGGTGCTCAAGGATACTCAACGACGGTGATGATGTTTTCTCTTGTGATTAGAGATTTGTTTGTTGAAATGGTTGATGGTTTCAGCAGGAAGTATGACAGGCATTTAAAGGTGTATGTAGAAGGACATGGTACATGATTGATGTATTGTTGATGTTCTTGATGCTACAGGTTTGTTGTTGCACTTCTATGTGATGTTGTTGAATGGAATATTACCTGTGCAGTGGGAGCTTCCTGGCGCGTGTGTGACAGGTATTGCACTTGAGGCTTGAGACTGCAAGTAACAGGTTGAATATGGTGATGTTTTGGAATCCATGTTGTTATACCTTAGAGGTATGTATAGTTGGATGTGCTAGTTGTGGGTACTATTTCAGCTATGATTGTGACAAAATGTTGATACATTCGATTATCTTTTGGCTCGAGGGTTTTGTGCTTTGGGAGACAGAGTGTATACAGTTTGCTCATTGGATAGATTCTATGTGTGTCCAGTGGCGAGGGTTTGTTGAGTGGTGGGTTTTTCCCGAAAGGGTTTTCCCACGTTAAATCTGGTGTTTTCTCTCTGTGTTTGTGTCCGAAAATTCCATATTTTATTGTCTTGCACATCTCTGAGATATAGTTGCTTATTTCCCTATTAATTTGGCATTCAAAAAGTGTTTCTGCATTATTTCTTTCCTAACAATATTCTCCTATCTGGACTCGTTGGACTTTTTTTTTTATCAATAAGGGGCCGAAGCCGAAGGATTTTATTAAAAATATTAAGTTTTCAAAGTTAACATGTTAAAAGCAGAAGAATCTGTAAGTAAAGTATTAGAGGCAACCAAAAAAAAACTGACCAACATTGCTCAGAATCTCATGAGTGTCCATATATCAAACATAAGTTGAGCTAAAAACTAAACTGAAAACTATAAGCTATAAAGACAAAAAGGGCATATTTAGGAACTTAGCACCATTGCTAATCAGAGGCAGAGGTAGAGTCATTCTCCGAACTGGTGGAGGAGCCATGAGTGACCTCTTCCTCATTTTGAGATCCAGTGAAGTTCTCCTGATCAACAAATTCTTCTTCTGAAGACCTTTGTTCAACTTCATCATCTTCCTCATCATCGATAGCATACTATTTTGCCTCATCTGCATCCACTGCTTCATTAACATCCCCTTCCACCACATCCTCCTCTACCTCAGCAGCATCCAAAGATTAATCTTCACTCCCAAGCCCATCTAGATTCTCAACATATCTATATTGGAATACCGAATCCAAATCTCAAAATATTATTAAGTTTATAATACTAATATTTTATAAGCTTTTCTATTTTATTTTAAAAATAAATTTGAATTAATATCTTAAATTGAGATTATTTTGTTTTATTTAAAATTTACAAATTTTACATAGATACAATTATATAACTATTACAATTAGAATCCTTTTACACAATCTTTAATATTTAGGTATTTTTCCTTTTATACTAATTTTTTGAACAGTTGGACACATGCTACATTTGAATGTTGTTAATGTATTGCAAAAATTTAGAATCCTCTTTAGTTTATAAATATTAAACATGAATGAAAGTAGGAACACTTGGTAAAAATAAAATTAAAACAATTTTTCATAGAGAAAAAAATTTAAATAATTCACAAATAAATTCATATAATAGGAATGAACACAAACAGTAATAGAAATGAACACAAACAATAATAGCTCAAACAACCATTAATTTTTTTAATCAGTAAAAAGCCAAAACCAGAATTTGAATTACTAAAGTTCTAAGAAAGTTTCGATAAAATTTCCAAAAGATCCATAGTATATACTAAAAGATCTCCAAAAATTTATAACTCTTTTTTAGAACCTGGCAAACACCTATTAACTTGTAGTTGTAACAACTAGAAAATTTTGTATGCTTCAATTCTGTTGTGTTCGATAAAACCGAACTCATCAAAGAAGTCTGACGACTTTATGAAACTCTCTTTTGAAAATAAAAATGTTGCAAAAATAGTGATAAACTAGCAGTTACATGCTTTTGTAAGTGCAACGATGAGGCGATAGGAGCTTTGAACTATAGTTTTATAGATAGGGCTTCCCTTGGGATTTGCAGGAGAAAAAGACATACAAAAAATAAGATAGTAGGTATATAGACCACTTTGTAGGTATAAAATGGAGAGGGCTTCTTCATTGAATGATAAACAAATTTACTCTATTTAACTCAAACTATAAGGTACAACAACCTAAAAAATCCCATGCCTAAAGTGCATTTGCTTGGCCTTACCTAGGTACAACATATTCCCATCCTTGTAAAATATAAATAGTCTCAAATTTGAAATAAGGTTTGTCCTAGTTAAAAGGGTTCCATTTCAAAGGACCTCACATGGTAATAAATAACAAATAGTTAATAGAAATAAAGATGTATACACACAATCCTTCCATTGGAAGCATGAAAAAATAATGAAATCTACTCTATATTCACACATGTTGCATATGGAGGCGAGAAAAATAAAAATGATGAATAATATATTTTAATTTGAAATAATTCTCTTTGTAAAGCTAAAGGTGATAAACCCTTGAATGGCCCACCTATCTACTCTAAGGCCTTACTTTTCTTTTCTCCAAAAATTCCACAAACTAATTTACTTCTAACATTTGCAAATAGTCATTTAAGGTGAGGTGTTTATAACCAAACACTGTTTGTAGGAAATCGATTCAAAGAAGGCCCAATTAACAAAAAAATTACTTTTGACATATACAAATGGTCATTTTAAAATTGAGGCAAAAAACCCAAATAGTGCATATTGAAATTAATTTAACAAAATTCCAATTAAGAGTTCTTCAAAAGCCCATCCAAGAAATTGCTTGACATCAGCAAAAAAAGCTTGTCCCAACACAAGGTTTTCATTGTAAGAAGTCATAGCTAAATTTAAAAAACTAAAAATTGGGAGAAAAATGGGATTGTCGCAGTTTTCCCTTTCCTTCACCCAGGGTTCAAAGCTCATGGTTTGAGGGCAACAGGGACTAAGTTTTCTAAAATGAGTGAGTCGCAGTGTGACATGAATTCGCCAAAGCAGTGGCGGAGATGGAAGCGGAAGCTTTTGTGCATCTTCTGGGAAACCTAAATCACAACAAATATGACCAAACCCTAATGATAGGAGACCAAAAAATAGAACAAAAAAATGTTAACAACCACATATAGATTTTTTAAAAAAACTCAAAGAACCAAAGCTACTAGAAATTTAAAAATGCTAGAACAATGTGTCACGAAGAGAGATAGGAAGTCAATAAGGCCTAAATATTTATCTATTATTATGATGGATATTGAGTGTTTTTAGATTTTACTATTTTAATTTATTGAAAAATAAAATCACAATTACAATATTGTACAATATTATAATTTTTTAACTCAAAAACTTACAAGGTCCTATAATTCTTTAATGGATATGTTAACCTATAATTAAACTAAAAAACAAGACATATGTAGTTGATTTTTTTATTTATTAAAATATATTGAGAAACATTAAAAATAGTATATAATTGTTATTTATAGATATTAAACTAAAGAAATAAAAATAAATACTTATTATACAATCTTTTTAAAAATGAAATTTCTTTTTTACAATTCTCAAAAGATTTCTTCTTTTATTATGAAATGTTTTATTATAAATTTTAAACAAATCAACTTCAAAATTTAATGTTATTTGTTAATTCTT
Source organism: Chamaecyparis obtusa (assembly GCA_027943335.1). NCBI lineage: Eukaryota > Viridiplantae > Streptophyta > Pinopsida > Cupressales > Cupressaceae > Chamaecyparis > Chamaecyparis obtusa. The sequence goes on along the minus strand of BSBK01000274.1, from coordinate 1,054,876 downwards.
GTTATAGTAAAGATATGTTTCTATTAGAAATTTAAAAAATAACTTCAAAACATAGGATAATTTATTGATTTATTTTTTTAATTATTTCATCTTACTTTCTAATTTTAAAACAAAACTAATAAAAAGAAAATTAAATATCCTATCAAAGATATTACATTTATTATTTTTACTTATTATCTATAAATTAAATTTTAACATTATTATTTCAACATGAATTCTAAAACCTATGCTTAATTATATTTCATTGCTTCTATTAGTTCAAAAATCTCATAGATAAACTGTTGGTTAAACATAATATTTCAAGCGCTTACCTAATAGAGTGAGTGTGTAGTTTAATTTTTGGATTAAAAACCCCACTCATAAAATATGTTTCAAAGTTGATAAATTTGGAAAAGGTTTTTCAAGTATAAATTAATTAAATATAATTTCTATAATAGTAAAATTTGTATATCTAGATATGCCAGCATTTTATATAGTCGTCCTCATTGGATCATGAAGGGAAAAGTTGCTCTTTCCTTTCTTTTTTAATAATAATAATAATAAATTACACAATAACATTGATAAGATAAATAATATTATTATATTATGCATGGGGGCGCATGTATCTTTGATGAATTTCAACCTCTACAAACCTTCTTGTGCTCTTTATTTTTTTAATAGCCTTAAAATTCATTTCTACCCTCCATTGAATTGATCCAACACAAAAAGAATGTTTTTGATAACTCAATGTCTGGCTTTCCATTAAAAATAAACAAAATCAAACACTTTCTTTCATAACAAAAATAAAATGTGAAATATTGAATTAGAAATTAAATGTGAACAAGGAGCTTCCCAAACTGTCTAAACTTTAGCGACAAAAGATGCACAAAATTATTAAAACCACTATTTTAAGAAGAAATCTCTCTCAATCTTTCTAATTTTCAAAAAATTTAGTTGCTGAGTTCAAAAAATTGTCCTCTTATATTCTTAATATTTCCAAATCCTTTTATTAATATTTATCACTATAAATAGAAACCATTGTTCTATTATGAATAAAAAAATAGAGTTTTATTCAATAGTGTCCAATCATGCTAATAATAGCAAAATTAACAGAAGACCTAAAATATATCATAACTTCATATGAACTTTGATCAAGTTCTGGATCTTCTTCTATACTCATTGTGAGTGTGTGTGTCTCAAACTAAATTTGCTCACTACTCTCCTCCCAGGCAGATACAACTCAGCATGAGCCCTGATCTGAGAATAAACCAAACAAAAATAAAATTAGAACACAGAATAAATTTTGTTATGGGCAACCTGCTAAAATACTACAATAAAAAAAAAAAAAGTAGATAAAAAGAAATAAAACAGATAAAAATAGAAATAAAAAAACAATATTTAATTAAAAGTATAAATATGATAAAAAACAGAAGCTGACAATTTTCTGACAAAAAAACTAGCAAAGCTTCCACCCTATCCGCTTAAATAGGGTGCTGCGATGATCCTTTGTCCAGTCAAAAACAGTGAACTGACGTTGAACTAAAGTGTGGAGTTAACTGCAGATAGCCGCTTCCTAAAGATAGAATAGCCTATATTTAATGTTTTCGTTTTTTAATTATTAATCGAGACTTGCATGTCAAGTTTCTCATTTTAAACTACTAAATTGTGAAAACCTATATCTCAAGAAACCCTAAAAAACTAATTCTCTCTATTTATATTTTGTCACTACAGCATATTGCCAACAGTTGTAATCATTGAAGGAAAAATGGAAAAAAGCAGAGGAAAAGACAGGGTAGCTGCTATGGCTTCCAGGCATTCAAGAAATGGGAAAATACGGAAGAAAGAAGAGGAGAATTACTTTGAACTTCTTTCAGAGGAAATCAATGCCGAAATCTTTTCCAGGCTGCCTCTTCCCGCTGTTTTTCAAGCTCAAAGTGTTTGTCGTTCATGGCGAACTCTTATTTGCTCTTCTCCCCAGTTTCACAAAATGTGGGATGAGAAGAATAGTGAACAGTGGCTTGTGATGGATGAGTGTGATAGTGGGGTAAAGATCTTCAATCCCAGTGGAGAGTTCAAAAAGAAGATGTTTGATTCACCATCTTGGCTTCTGAAAGCTGCAAGTGGAGGTCTTTTGCTTTACCAGCATATGACTGAAGGACTGCTTCAAATTCTCAATCCATTAACAATGGAAGCTCGGCAGTTGCCTGATCCAGCTTTGGGAGAAAAAAATCTCTCCTTTTATCTGAAGACAAAACCAGTTCCAGTTAATCTTATTGTTGACTCAACAACCAAGACTTATCAGGTGATTATTTTTGGCAGTTTGAATCAAACTGTGAATCTTTTGATATACAGATCAACATCATCCTGGGAAATTAAAGTTGTAGGAGGAGGAATTGCAAGATCATATTGGGCGCCCTACAAAACAGTGGGAAACCAAATAGTTTACTGCCTTCCACTGCAGAGGCCTGCTATGGCTTCGTACAACCTGTGTGGAGAAATTGTTCATGCAAAAGAAACTTATGGAGGAGAATTGGAAGGATCTGCTATTGGAAAAAATTTTAAAGTGGTAGAATGCAGTTCACCCATTGGGAGGAGTTTCTCGTTTATATTTGAATTGGAGGATGAGGCTTCTTGTCAATGGCGGGTGGTCTCTGTGTGCAGATGGAATGGGCGTGGTCCGAACAGAGTCAGCACAATAACGTTTGGTGAACTCCTCTGTGAAAAAGATTTTGTCTTGAGTTGCCTTGGTGCATCCAAGGATTGTATTTGGGTAATGCCTGCATTTAGTGATGAAGATGTACACCAAACCAGGTTGATGCTGCATCAGCAGAAAGGTATTCTGAAGGGTCATAGCCAAGATAAGAGCAAAGCATTCCCCACGCCCTTGAGATTTTCTATATGCCCTTGAAGCATATTTTTTATTGGATTTTATTGTCAGTTTTTGAGACTGACATGGATTCTTTCATTGTGATGAAAATTTTGTATTGTGATCCTTTGAGATCAATAGCTCCTTTGCTATCAATGTAATTGTAAGAACAGACGTTCTTTTGTGTATAATTCTCATTTATGTTTACAATTTACATAGAATATATCACAGATAAGTTCAATTAGATGCAAGCAGCTGAATTTTGATGAAAGGAGTAGTCAGTGAAATTGGCTGTCATGAGGTCAATAAAAGTTGGTTACATTTAAATAGCACATTTTAAATTTGATTTGTTCAAATGAATCATTTGAAATTTAACTTATTTTTAAGTAAGATCCATCTAATAATAGTTTGATTTTAAATATACAACCCTTACCCAAAACCATCTTCCCTCCTTTCATCTCAATTTTCCTCACTAGAAATTCCACACCTACTAATCCTGTTTACCTCTATGTTGCAGTTTGTTTTAATTTTTTAACATTTTCATTTTAACCTTATCAAAGGGCAGATTAACAGACGTGCAGTTATTAATTGTCCGTTGCAAAGTTTTAGGTCATTCTTATTATTCATCAATGCACCAATCTGCTTGTTGTCATGAGTTACATGATTTATTTCCAGATTTTGTTTGTTATTTTTAGATATTTTAATTAATAATAAAGTTAAACTAATTAATTATTAATAATATAAGATTGACTTAAGTTTGTCATTTAAATTAAATTAATAATTAATTATAATATTTAAAGTTATTTTAAATTTAAACAAAATTTTAATTTTCAATGATATAGGTATTATGTAAGGTTTAGGTTATATTTAGTTTTTGAATTTAATTTTTTAATAATTAAATTATTTTTATATATATTTTAAGAAATAACTTTATGTTTTGATTACGTAAAATTAGGTTTTGAAAGGACCTGAAACCTTGTACAAAGCATTAAAAAGATATGGCAATAAAAGATCAATACAACTGTGGTGCCCCATCAAACAAACCAAAGGAACAAACCATAGTTCCTACCAAGTGAAACAGAAAAACAAAAGAAAGGACAATCAAGATTTCCATTTTTGCCCATCCTTATGAGAACGTAAATTCATATCAAAAGAAGGTGTGGAAGGTTTAAATTTCTTTCCCTTACCTGTTGTCCATCCATCCTCCACCATTCCAGTAGCCTTCTGCCAAGCCATAGAATCCACAGTAGGGATAGGAATAGCACCACTACCATTCCCCCGAATGCTCCAGGAGAAGCCTAGACAAGAGACTGCACAACCCCAATAGTCAGGACGGTATCATAACCAGAGATAGCAGGAGCAGCAACAGAACCAAAGACACCAACAACAGTCCGGTCAGGAACAACACCAGAAGGGATAGCAACCACAGTCTATACCAAATCTTCAACAGGGACATCACTAGTATCACCATCCAAGGCATTATCAGTCTGAGAATGGCAAGCAGCCACAGTCTCATCCATGGAGGCTTTATGAACAATTATGAGATATAATAGCATAGGTTCACATCCAAATGAAAAAATTTCCTAAGTGTTAAACAATTGAACCTTTTATTCAAAGATGATTATGCAAACTTAGCTGTTGGTAAACACCAGTTAGGACACAAAATTCAACAAACGGTTGAATGAGAATTCACAGCTAGATTTTAATCCACCTATAGATATTACCCAGTTACTTGGGGATATGGAATATAACATACAACTAAATGGGAGTTCCGAGTTGAATTTCTCCCAAAGGTATTAGGCAAATATCTCCAGATACAGAATTCAACATAAAACTAAATGGGAACTACCTAAACATGGATATCATTTATCTAAACATTGGATTACAATACATATACGCCGTAATTGTTCATCTAAACATTGAGATACAATACATACATGTAATCAATCTAACTGATCGGTGAGATGCGCCTTAAAAATTTTAGCCCTCACTTGGGGTTTAAGATTGTTAACATTAGAGGAGAAATTATGATTAATTCCTAACACTCCCTCTTAATTATAACCATATATTCTTAAGTAGAACTATTGTTACATCATATAAACTCATTTTCTTATAAACTTCAAACTACTCCCTTGCTAAGGGCTTTATAAATATATCTGTAAATTGATCTTCTGAATTCCATATAAATTTCATCTCATTTATTAATTCTCAAATGACAATATGCTTACTTTTCTTATGGAAAACATGATTCTTTGCTAATACAATAGAAGATTTGTTGCCATCCTCGATTTCTATGCACAAGTATAAGTTCAAATTTCTGACAAACATCTAAAAACTCTCTCAATCTCTCACAACCTTTCTTTTGTCTGAGAAGTCATCTCCATATTGTCTCAAATGATTCACAATATTCATGATGACAGTTATAAAATGTCTTTTTTCATTTTAAGATTCTCAAAATCTCTCAAGTTCTACAACTTAGACATACTTTAACATGGATACGTTGTGGTAACAAGTTTCAAGAGTGTCTATGCCTTCTTTGAATATTCTGCACTAGAACCCTTGAAAATATGGTGTCATTTAAGCCCTGTTGAATAAGGCCAAGAGCTTTATTATCCCTCTTTTTATTCCCCTCCAACAGATTTTGGTCAGCATTTGTTAGGGCCAGCTCTGGATATCTATCAGTCACAAATCCCTAAAGGTCATGAGCATAAAGCGAAAGAAATTTTCTCATTCTCATAAATCATGAATCATAATTTTCTCAATCAAATATGAACTTGACTGAGCCAAACTATTGTTCAAGGCCATGTTAGATGAAATTCCAAATTGCTCTTAACACAACAATGAATCTTCACGTAGCAAGACTCCCTGAATCTCTGTGCATCTTTGTGCTCTGATACAGATCTGTAGGTTGCAGGGGAATCACTTAAAAAATAGAGTATTGATTTCAATCAGCAACATGGGAAATGTCCATATTTTCAGCAAGGGTCTCATCATCAGTAGCAGATTATGAGTCCTCATAGGAAGAATCAAAAAGAGAATATGAAGCATGTACTATCACACCAATTAAGAATACCTTTTCAATGCAAGAGAGTACATTCAGTAGTCATGTGTTTGGTAGAGAAGCACCACCGACAATGGAAGGGAAGGCCCTCGTAATCCAATAGTTGAGTCCATGGCCTCTACCCAACCATGAGCACCACATCCCCTGGAAGCGGAGTAGAGATATCCAATTCAACCAAAATGCGGGCAAAAGTAGAATGGCCCAATGTAGCAATAGATTCATCCACAATTAGGAAATGGAAAAGGAATTTCCAATGGCCTCAAAACACATCTCCTAAAAATGGAGTGGGAGATTACAAAGGTGAACCCACACTAAACGCACATTGAGTGGTTCAGTAATAGAGTTGAAGGATGTTGTCCAACGTTTGGCAGAAGGGAATGATTCCCCCAAACTCAAACCTTGTTTAAAATCAACTAGCGATCTTCAAAAGAGGAAAACAAAGCAATAAAAAATCCCTTTGAACAAGGGTAGAGGTCACTATCACAAGAAACTAAGGGTCACCAAGAACTAGTTACCTAGCAATATAAATCCAAAAGAGAGGGCTAGAGGCCCACAAATCTGCAGACCAAACCTCAACATTGGTAGAAATCCATGTTTCCTATTACATTCAGGTCGCAAACCACCACAAGGGAGGCCTTTGCACAGTTAATTGGTCTAGTTTTCACCCTTGAAGGATTGGTAGCAACATGAGCATAGCTCCTTCCACCAATGGTAGTAGGTTTTGGGGGGGAACCCCATCCTTAACATTCTCAGGGCCAAAACCACCAGAGCCACGAGCAGAGGTCTCAACACCCAAGGTGCACAACTCAACACCCCTAGCCCCAATAGAAGAAGCTGGTAATCCAATAGATAATGCACCAATAACAGTTGTCGATGCAAAAAAACTATGGGCCTGAGAGAAATGCCTGACATGCAAGGAGGGGAGTTGTTGGCACCACCTGTCAAGCAAGGAACAACAACAAAATCTAACAAACCCTCGAGATTGGCATCAGATGAAGTAGCAAAACCCCTCGACACCCCAATCTTTGCAAAGGCTCTACCATTTGAAATGCATGGGCAAGAAGATCCATTAGCATCTATCACAGCTTTCCAACTTTAGAGGTCTATACTATACGTGATCAATGTTATTCTAGGTTAACAATAGAATTATAATAAATGGTTTTTAAAGTTTGAATTGAGATCTATAATATTATCAAATCAAAGTGAAATTTTGTGTCATTGAAATTAAGGCATTCCTTTGGCATCCATCATCAATGAGGGCATCCAATCATTATTTTTTAACCAAGCACTTTGGGTCAAAGAGGCACTTGCATTTCTTGGAAATGACAATAGTTAGAACACTCTAGAGTTAAGATAAATTATCGCTAGATCAATATCCTTAACATGCATGAGATTAAATGTATCTAGGTAAACCAAACGTTGCATGATTCTAGGTGAATGGGGTCTAGAAAATGTGCTAATCAATAACCTTGATGAATAATTATTATGATTGAGGATCAAAAGCTTTATAATATTACATAGGAATGTGTAGCTTATGGGTAATGTTTAAAAAAATTGTTGTCCAAAAAAGTTGTAACCTTGAAAAGAAAAGGATTGCATGCCCATAATACTTGTATTTACATCTAAATCATCAATAATAGTCAATACCTTAATGTAAGATTAAATATATGTATAGGGTGGGAAAATGTGTGTGAATGTTGTGTGATATGAATAATCTCTATGAATAGATATATAGGATTAGGGAAGATAAGATCTTCCTCTTAACCCCAAATTCCCAAAGGAAAGATCCAAATAGATTAACCACAAGAAAATGGCCAATGCATAAATGAATCAATCGATGAAGAATATGAAGAAAGAAGAAAACCTTATATTCCGTTATGGAAAAGAGTATTAAAATCTTAATTGAATTGAAGACAAATACTAACCTCAAAGTATGACAGATCTCAAAAATGCTATTTTCTAGTGTTGATACTGAGTTTCTGGAAATTTTGCGACCGGATCTGGAACATAATCACAAAAACAGAGAAAATCCATAATTCTTTTCCTTTTTTGAGAAACGTCGATCTTGACCCCTTTATGTCAACCTTGACCTGCGTTGCTATGACAGAAATTCTATTCGAGGATCCCGAAAGTTTGCTGAAAAGGGTATCCAGATCTGTATTGTAATTCGTTGTTCTACACTTGTTCCTACAAGAAAAATGGTTTCAATGTTGTTTGGATGAGGGATTTGCCTTGGTCAAACCTGTTAATAAATATAGCGTCGAACAGATAATAGAATTATTATGATATATATATAATAATATTATGTAGATAATAATAATATTATTATTATTATTATATATTAAAATATATTATCATTATTAATTATTTGAAATATTAAAAGGATAAGTATACAATATCCGATAGTGACCGATTATTATTGGGTGAACACACATCGTATTATCGGATGTCTTGGCAATTCTTACCGTCTAGATTATCGTCGATGTATTGTGACGGTTATGTATTAACAGTCACGATACTATCGTGACTGTTAATACATAACAGTTACGATACTATCGTGATTGTTAATACATAACAGTCACGATATGTGACTTATATGTTATAATAACTAAAACATTAGTCCAAACAGATAATTGTTATGGACTGTCACGTCTGTTCATTATGAACCATCGCGCATTGCAAATATGAACAGTCATGTCACTTCTGCTAGTTCACTATATATAGATGTTTAAATATGTAGATTTAATCAATCACCAAGGCAATTGAAATCTACTACATTATTCAGTTTATATCTTATCTTCTGATCTCAAATTATTCAACAAAACCCCGGTTTTGGAATTAACCTTAAAATTGAATTGAAATTGCAATAATAAACAAAGTAAATGGAACAATCCACCTTGCCTATGTTGAAACCCTTATGGAGGATTCGAATCCTTGAATCCACAAGTATGGATGCTCTAAATAAATGTAGAATTGAATGTATGATGTCTCAAATCAATTGTCTTTAGATCTTCAACACCAATCTTGAATAGATCTTGGAATAGGAAGAAGCTTGAATGGATATGGATGGAGAAATCTTCAACAAGAGGGCTCCATAGAGATTGAATCCTTCAATGGCTACCAATGGATCTCCTTGATGGATTAGATCTTGAATGCTTGAATGCTTGAATATGGATGAATGCTTGAATGCTTTCCTTCTCCTTCTTGCTTGCTTCTTGATTACTTGATTTCACTTTCTTGAGTGCTTGAGAGATGGGATGTAAAGATTTGGTGATGGATTGAAATGAGAGGAGAAAGCTTCATTTTTTACTAGTCCAGGGCATAGACTTCTAGAGAGGCCAACATAGGAGAATTAAATTCTCATTAAGCCTATACCCTTGGAAGTGGACCTAAATTAAATATCATTTAAAAGTTTACCATTTCAAAGCCCGAAAAAGATAACCCGGAAGCGAGAAAATAAATCTTTCCAAAACCCAACCTCTAGAAACCTTTGGATTTTGAAATTTGGACCCTGGGTTAGGGTCGAGGTTGACCTAGACCCTGGGTCAGGGTCGAGGTTGACCTTGACCCTGAGGTCAAGAACCTCAAATTCTCAAAGTAGGTTACCAGGATTAGGTAGGAAGGAAGTGGAAAATGGGGCAGAACAAGGGAAAAAGCCAGATCCAAGTCAAAGATCTAAGTGAAAGTCTCACCTTATTAGAAGCATACGGTCTATAATCATCAACTCAACACCAAATGGGAAGTTACCATTTCTACTTCTCGCACCAACATGCATCACAACATTCAAGATACAAGCATCAAGAATTCATTCCACCCCCAAATATCGATCAAAGAAATGCTCCCCATACTAGGACATGCACTTGGAACTTAAGAGAGCATGCATTTTATTTGATACATTCTAATAGATGAAATAATATTCATTGGTCAAAATTTGCTAGAACTAATCAATATTCGACAACAAGCATTCTCTACCCACAATCACATTCTATTTAGAGGATGTTGAATCATGATCTTTGGTAAATTGGGACAAGTACCACCAGTAAAAGACATCTCAATATATGATTTTCATTCTTATGGGAGAACACTATGGCGTAGCTTAACAATAGTTGTAAACAAAATATTTTGACAAGTTGGGGATGATCCTATTCAAATTCAATTTCGTGCACTTCTCTCAAATTTACGAAAGGCAACACCTCTTAAGAACAAACCACTTGTTAATCATCCACACATCTATTTTCAACAAATGAGATTGTGTTGATCCATAATAAATGCATATTTATATCTATAGAAAAGCCAGTTGTTATGTCTACTACATGGCAATGTAAGGGATTACCATACTCAAATGCAGATGGAGAACAACTTCAATCAAAGATCCTCTTGTGCATTGACCAAGAAGTTATGCTATGTGAAAATTTGTGGGTTGAAACTGGACTTTTCAATGGTGCACTTGGTCAAGTCAAATCAATTGTCTTCAATGATGGCAAAAAACTACCTTAGCTTCTCTTGTTTGTTGTTTTTGAATTTAACGACTACATAGGGACATCATGGAACCATAACAACCCAAAAAATATTCTTGTAACTCTAAAGAGTCATGGTATCCACTATTAAATACCAGAGAAATTGTTTGGGCCTTAACAATACACAAATCACAAGGGCTTTCACTATAGAGAGAAACTATTGACATTGACAACATTGTCCGACAAGGCTTGACATTCACAACCAATTTCAGAGTTTGTAAACATGTGAGTCTCCGCATCCACCCCACATTCACATTCAAAAAATATTCATGCATGCAACATAGAGTTTATGTTGGTTGTTGTAAAGAAGAGGAGGCACATTTGACAACAATGATCATACATAAATCCTTCAACCATAACATATTAGTTGCAAGAACTGTAGGTTTGTTACATTATTTTCTTTAACACAAATTCCATTCTCACTTGAACGACACAAATGTCAACCATTTGAAAACAATACATATATTTGTTAACTTTTACTCTCTTCATGTACTTCATTTTTGAATAAATGTCATTTACAACTTTCCACTAATGTAATCTTTACTACCAACAAAGTGTTTATTCCATCATTTCTTCTCTAGTTGTGCGCAGTATTTTAAAGCTTTGGTCTCTACAAAGTTGCCTCCAATCTACCAATCTATTGGATATTCTTCATAGATTTCCATGTCAACGATTTAATAGTGGAGATACCAAATCGGTGTCCACTTTGTAAATTTTTTTAATACTCAACTGTAATGCATATACAAACCAATCAAAATCATTCTTACACTTCTCTAATATCTACTTCAAATATGAACAAAATATAGACAAAAAAAAGTGTTCTTTCCTAAGTACGATTGCTAGTTATTATCCTTATTATTATTATTGTTCTCCTCCAACAGAATTCTGCCAGCATTTGTTCTTTTCAACAGATTTCTGTCAGCATTTGTTAGGGCCAACTTTGTCAGGAGGCGCTGGATATCTATCAGTCACAAATCCCCAAAGGTCATGAGCGCAAAGCAAAAGCAATATTCTCATTCTCATAAACCATGAATCATAATTTTTCTCAATCAAAATATGAACTTGACTGAGCCAAGCTGTTGTTTAAGGCCATGTTAGATTAAATTCCAAATAACTGTAGTCTTCAAATTGCTCTTAACACAGCAATGAATCTTCACGCAGCAACACTTCCTGAATCTCTGTGCTCTGATACGAATCTGTAGGTTGCAGGGGAATCACTTAAAAAAAAGAGTATTGAAAAGAAAAACAAAGGATATAAAAAGGAAAACAGAACATAAAAAGAAACAGAACAGAACATTTCAAACATGCATGCTATAACACACAGAATAGCAATTCTATTAATAGATAGCAAAACACAAATATTGAACTCTTCCGAATACTCAGAAATCTGTATGTTCTGTTCCCTAATATTATTTCAGGTTTGCATATTACAAATATATGTATAACAAATGTCTGCTGCAACAGCCAGTGAAGACAGGCGGTGAAGATATTGTTGAAGGTGGAGTATGAAACAAAGATAGTGCATTGAGGAGTATATATTATCTTATCTGGATTGGTTGGACATACTCGGTTGCAACTCTCAAAATATTATAAATTTCTATAATACTAATATTTTATAATCTTTTCTATTTTATTTTAAAAAAAATTGGATTAATATCTTAAATTAGGATTATTTTGTTTTATTTAAATTTTTTTTTTTTTTACATAAGTATATAATTATTATAATAACAATATTTTCACACAACTTTTAATATTTAGGTATTTTTCCTTTTGTACTCATTTATTTGAACAATTGGACACATGTTATATTTAAATGTTGTGGAGGCATTGCCAAAATTTAGAATCCTCTTCAGTTCATAAATATTAAACATGAATGAGGGTAGCGAAAAGACGTAAAAAGAAAATTAGAACAATCTTTTATAGAGTAAAATACATTTAAATAATTCACGAAAAATCATATAATAGAAATGAACACAAACAAAATTAGAATTTTAAAGTAATGATAAAGTTTATGTGAGGATCAAAAACACAACATACTATCCCCAAATGAAAATCCAAACTTCCTTACAGAACAAAATTATTTCATTACTTATTCAATGAGATCATGCAATGACAAAATTCAAACACATTGTTGAACAATACTATTTTGTTAGTTATTCAATGAGATCAATAGTATTTTTTCAACTATATAATAAAAGAAATTAGCACTTAAGATCACAAAAGCTAGTCTTTATCAATACAAATGATATATTGTTCCCTTCCTTTAAAAACATTTATCATTACAAGATTGCATTTCATGATCTTTCAAAAACCTCTTAAAATTTCTTGGTCTATTAAAAATCTCCTCCATCATTAGGCAATTGTCCTATATCACAATCAAGAATAATTGGAAGATAAACATAATTTTTCATTTTTCACTCAAACAATATTTCATTGTTCATTCAAACAATATTTCAAGTGAGACTCATCATATACAATAGAATACTTGGGTCTTTCTTCTTTTCATTTTATTTATTCCCTGTCAAGTCCACCAATTATAACATTTACAAAAGAAGAAAAAAAAAAATGAAAAATGAAAAGAAAGAAAGACCGGAGTCTGTTCTCCACCTGATATGTTGATTGACAGGGAGCTTTGGCCTTCCAAAAATGAATGGCATTTGGAAATACCTTTGTATTAATGATCCAATAAGATTTAATATAAATTCCATGCATCTCTCCGCTCCTCTCCTTCCTCCTAGACATAAACAAACTAATGAGTTAATATAGATAGGTTTTATAAATGGATAGCATAAAGCAACCCCCATTTCAATTTGAACCACTAATACATACAAGAAGGATGAAGAGACAAGAAACAAAAAACCATTATCCAATTCCCAAACATCAACATCTTCCATCTCTACTCTTTGACTCTAACCATTCTCTAATACAAGTTGTTAAGTTTAAACCAAGAAAAGAAAATATATAAACAAACCTAAAATAGCAAAAGAAAAATATATACAAAATACAGAACACGTGAAATTATAGTGGTTCACCAAAACTAGCTACATCCACTCTCAAAGAAGTTAAATATATTTATTAGCATTCACTAGTAAATTTTAGCTTGTTTTTCGACGAGGAATAATCAATTTTTCGATGCAAAATGGTTGACCAGACGACCATCACTGTTGTTGAACTTTTTTCATCGATTATTCGACACATAATATGTTTGTCATAAATGCAACCTGTATAATCATTGAATTATTGACTGAACGAACGTCAAAATAATTACTTCAATCTGGAAGAATTATCGACATATGTTTCATCTTCTTCAACAAATGTTGGTTGAAATAATCACATAATTATGGTTGAAATAGCGACACTAGATGGTTGAAACATTCATCGAGAGTATAGCATTCTCGTCGAAACTACATTGCTATGATGGTCGAAAATTTGTCAGCAAATTTAGTTTTTTTTTATAAATAAAATATATTATCAAATCTATTATATTAATATATTATCAAATATATGGTTCTTGTGAATGGATATGAGTTTGTCTGATACATTTTGTTCTTTCCCTCATTATTTTAAACTATACTAGGGACCATAGAAGATGTAAACCCTTTGTTTTTGTGTTAACTATCCCTAAACAGTGAGCAGGGATCACAGTCACTTGGATTGTTGCAATATTGGATTGGTATGATCCTCCACTCCAGGTATAAATGAGTAGGATGGATCAGAACAAAATGTATCAGACAAACTCATATCCATTCACAAGAACCATAGAGAAATGAGTTACTTAATCTACATCTTCTATGGTCCATAGTATAGTTTAAAATAATGAGAGAAAGAACAAAATGTATCAAACAAACTCATATCCATTCACAAGAACCATAGAGAAGAATTTTTACCATAAAATCCTCTAACTGTACCCTCACGGGTTATGCCTGGTAGAATACACTAACTTTACATGCTTCTTTATAGTTCTTGTGAATGGATATGAGTTTGTCTGATACAACAAAGTCAGCAGCCCTAGTTTATAAACTCTACTATGGACCATAGAAGATGTAAACCCTCATTATTTTAAACTATACTATGGACCATAGAAGATGTAAACCCTCTATTTTTGTGTTAAGTGTCCCTGAACAGTGAGCAGGGGTCACAATCACTTCGATTGTTGCAATATTGGATTAGTATGATCCTCCACTCTGGGTATAAATGAGTAGGATGGATCAGAACAAAATGTATCAAACAAACTCATATCCATTCACAAGAACCATAGAGAAATGAGTTACTTAATTTACATCTTCTATGGTCCACAGTATAGTTTAAAATAATGAGGGAAAGAACAAAATGTATCAGACAAACTCATATCCATTCACAAGAACCATGGAGAAGCATTTTTACCATCAAATCCTCTGATTGTACCCTCACGGGTTATGCCTGGCAGAATACACTAACTTTACATGCTTCTCTATGGTTCTTGTGAATAGATATGAGTTTGTTTGATACAATAAAGTCGACAACCCTAGTTTATAAACTATACTATGGACCATCGAAGATGTAAACCCTCATTATTTTAAACTATACTATGGCCCATAGAAAATGTAAACCCTTTGTTTTTGTGTCAACTATCCTTGAATAGTGAGCAGGGGTCACAGTCACTTGGATTGTTGCAATATTGGATTGGTATGGTCCTCCACTCCAGGTATAAATGAGTAGGATGGATCAGAACAAAATGTATCAAACAAACTCATATCCATTCATAAGAACCATAGAGAAATGAGTTACTTAATTTACGTCTTCTATGGTCCATAGTATAGTTTAAAATAATGAGGGAAAGAACAAAATGTATCAGACAAACTCATATCCATTCACAAGAACCGTAGAGAAGCATTTTTATCATCAAATCCTCTTACTATACCCTCACGAGTTATGCATGGCAGAATATACTAACTTTACATGCTTCTCTATGGTTCTTGTGAATGGATATGAGATTGTCTGATACAATACAATCGACAACCCTAGTTTATAAACTATACTATGGACCATAGAAGATGTAAACCCTCATTATTTTAAACTATACTATGGACCATAGAAGATGTAAACCCTCTTTTTTTGTGTTAACTGCCCCTGAACAGTGAGCAAGGGTCACAGTCACTTGGATTGTTGTAATATTGGATTGGTATGATCCTCCACTCCGGGTATAAATGAGTAGGATGGATCAGAACAAAATGTATCGGACAAACTCATATCCATTCACAAGAACCAGAGAAGTATTTTTACCATCAAATCCTCTTACTGTACCCTCACAGGTTATGCCTGGTAGAATACACTAACTTTACATGCTTCTCTATGGTTCTTGTGAATGGATATGAGTTTATCTGATACATTTTGTTCTTTCCCTCATTATTTTAAACTTAAAAAAACAAAGACACAGTTTCATTTTATTTCATTCTGCAATTACTTCGCGCACAAAGGAGAGGTGAAGGAGGGAAGGAGGTCAAATTCAATCAGAAACACGCGTTTTTGATCATCTCTTCATTGGTTTCATCTCTTAACCCTAACCTTATCTAATTCTTATCAAAACATTGTCTAGTTTATCAGTTTTCTTATCTAATGCTTATTAAAACCTTGGTTCTTGTGAATGGATATGAGTTTGTCTGATACAACAAAGTTGACAACCCTAGTGTATAAACTATACTATGGACCATAGAAGATGTAAACCCTCTATTTTTGTGTTAACTATCCCTGAACAGTGAGCAGGGGTCACAGTCACTTGGATTGCTGTAATATTGGATTGGTATGATCCTCCACTCCGAGTATAAATGAGTAGGATCGATCAGAACAAAATGTATCAAACAAACTCATATCCATTCACAAGAACCATAGAGAAATGAGTTACTTAATTTACATCATCTATGGTCCATATTATAGTTTAAAATAATGAGGAAAAGAACAAAATGTATCAGACAAACTCATATCCATTCACAAGAACCATAGAGAAGCATTTTTACCATCAAATCCTTTGACTGTACCCTCACAGGTTATGCCTGGCATATTACACTAACTTTACATGCTTCTCTATGGTTCTTATGAATGGATATGAGTTTGTCTAATACATTTTGTTCTTTCCCTCATTATTTTAAACTATATTATGGACCATAGAAGATGTAAACCCTCTGTTTTTGTGTTAACTATCCCTGAATAGCGAGCAGGGGTCACAGTCACTTGGATTGTTGCAATATTGGATTGGTATGATCCTCCACTCTGGGTATAAATGAGTAGGATGGATTGTAAATGATATGTTATATCCCTTAATGAATTTTAAAGGGTCTTGAGGAGTTTTTGGTGTGTTGAAACACTTCTAAAGGTGACTGTTCTTGAACAGTGTATAGGATGACAATGAATTGTTCCAGATAAGTTGGTGGACTTTGGTGACCCAAACCTCCAAGAATAATAGGATGTATGGAAGATGAAGTCTATGATAATGAAGAATGTTTTCAATGTGTTTGGATGCAGGGTAGGCCAGGAAAGTGAAAGAACATTCGCTAATTGCTTGGGAATTGCTATCTCAAGGGTCACATTTATTTATCTACATGTTTTTTAACATGGATGGCTTACTCATACAATACATCAAATCGGAAAGAAAAATAGAAAATCAGATCATAAGTTCTCCATCTTATTATCTAATAAGTTATTTTAATGTAAAAGTACTGGTATCACGATCATCATTTAATATTCTACATTGATATCATTCATATTTCAACATGTGGTATAAAATGGGCTCCCATCATGTTGTTGGCTTGAAAAAATGTCACATGATGTCAAAAGTATTGGATCTACATGTAAAATTATTGTAATCAATCATGTACAATGCAATGTTAATAGTGGATTAGAAATAATGCTCAACGCAAAAATATAAAAAGTAGTGGATCTACAGCATGGAAGAAGAGAAAAGAAGTGTGACAATGCAAAATACCTAGCACCTATAGAGTTTATTTCATAATGGGTCTAGAGTATATATGAAAAGAAGTGAAAGTATCAGACTTTATCTAGGAACTCTATATCCTGAATAGTAGACATAGATTTCAATGGTAGTACATATTACCTTTATTTTCTTTCAAGCAAGCAATCATTTTAAAGGAAGTCATTATTGGAAATACTTGATTACATAAAGTATAACTTCTATATGTTCTTAAATATAACTTATAACTTAAAACTTCTATTTGAAGACCACATAATGGTGGAATTTCTTGAGTGAAGGAGAGCCAGTTTGACACCAATCACTTGGGAAGCATTTTCCATTAAGAATAGTTGGATTGGATGATGGAATATGGATGTTTGTATCCATAATGATGTGTTAGAACTAGCGAATTGATCTGGAGATGATTATGAAGTTGATTTTGCATAGGCCCTAGATAAATGACCCTAGGAACAAGGGTTTGATGATTAGATGAATAGGTAGAGAGAAGTTGTCATTTAGCAACTTTTGCAACAAATGTTGCTAACAACATTTTGCAATGTTGTGTAAAACTTGACAGAATTACTCGTAGGGTCTATCCAAGGTGGATCTAACATATTTTGATGTTGATAACATCAATTCCACCATCCCTAATACAATTCTACCCATCCACTATCCTATCAACCTTAGTGAGCCATAGAATTTATAAAATGTGATTCTTTGTTAGACGTATATTTGAGATTTCTATCAAGCTTTACTTTGCAGTTTCCACTCTCTTATCTATAAATCTAATTTGATGAACATGGTGATGCCGATAGGTTGATGAACATGTTTAAGAAGTAAAATATTTCTTAAAGTGAATGAAAAATAATATGGAATAAGAAGTAGGTGTTTTTGACCATTGAATCTACATCATTGGTTTAGTTTGAGCTTCACCTGGTTTCAAGAATAGTTTAATATTCTCTACTTAACAAGGCCAACCATGTGAAGATGGAAGCTCATTCCCCCCCCCTAACATCACTCTAAATTCCCCATTAACATCTAATAAAATTCATTCATTCATTCATCCATTTTTGAAATATAACATTCAATCATTATAATCACATAACATTCATTAACACGCAACATTTATCTTAAGTTAGCTAAAAATTACATGATACCTATGCTACAAATAACGTAGAAGAGACCATGAACAAAATTTCCTGCATATGTTAATCATTTATCTTAAGTTAGCTAAAAATTACATGATACGTATGCTACAAATAACATAGAAGACAAGATCAACAATATGCAATCACATACCTTGTACATTTCAATCATGTCATTGATCATCTTCTTCATCCATCACATCATCATCATCATCATCATCATCATCATCATCATCATCATCATCATCATCATCACCATCATCACCATCATCATCACCATCATCATCATCATTACCACCACTATCATCATCGCCATCATCATCATCATCATCATCATCATCATCATCATCATCATCATCATCACCACCACCACTGCCACCATCATCTTCTTCTTCTTCTTCTTCTTCTTCTTCATCTTCAATATCTTCTTCTTCCATCACATTATACTTTATCGGCCTTCCTCTTGGATCATGTCTAACAACAAATGACCAACCCGGTTTATGTGGAACCTCTAAGTAAAACACTTTCTCACATTGGCTTGGAAGAACATAGGCTCATCTCCAAATGGCTCAAATGACTTTGTATTAATCATTGTAAATCTTTTATCATGTTGAATAACAATTCTATCAGGATCATTTTGATTCAGTCGTAGCATGTACCATTTGATGAAGAATAGAACTAATTTGGAGTTAAAGTCACACTCAAGTATATAATCTGTTAGCATACAGTTTTTCCCTTTTCTCTAAATTAATCTTAGACCTCTTTAAAGAATGGAAAGAAGAGAAAAATCTTAATACTAACAAATGAGTTACTAAAAGCAAACTCTCTACAAATTATAAGGTGCAGCTACCTTCTAGAAAGATTTTCAATATGATCTTATCAAGCATAGAAAAATAACATCATGTGTGCTTTTCACCAGAAAACACTTAAGGAGAACATTTGGTCCATCAACATGAAAAAGAATGTGCAGATTTTAGAGAAAATATCTACTTCTATCACAATCTCAAACTTTGAATTTCTTAAATCTAAACTTCAATAATAATTCTCTTTGTCACTTCTAAGCATAGAATCCATCCATATCACAAATAAGCTTTATTCAACACAACTTATCTCCACAAGAAAATAAATCACATAGGATAAACAATAGTATTTATCATTTTAAAAGCTTAGACATATACACAACACCATAGGATATTCCATATATTCTGTAATATCAGTATTCAGAAAACTTGAAGTAAAGTTCTTAGAAAATAATTTCTCTCAAACTCAGAGAGCCAAACCCATAAACAGTTAAATTTTTTTGCATAAATAGCCACGCAGGGCTTCAACAACTAACTTAGTAAAATTGTCTTTCTTGAAAGTAAATCCTACTACATCTAATAACTGTCCTAAGCATTAAGCATAAAAAACTAGACTGGGAGCAAAAATGCCTTCCAAAAATTGCCAAGTGTCTCAGACGATTAAGGAGTTGAGGTCGCTGCAAGTTGCACTGCCTTCCAATCTTCAAATGTGGTAGTAAATGCGGATATTACTGGTTGATGTGGCAAACCAATGAAATCAATCCTCTATTTCCAGACTTCTTTCTCCCTTTTAATCTCATCTATCTTTTCTATGTGCATAACCAAATGATTTTGCTGAAGGATCATCATTGATTCCATCCGTGCAATCTTCGTGAAATGCTCATTTGTAGGTGTCTTCATTTTTTTTGAGCTTGTCGAACCAGGTATTTACCTCTTTGATTACCTGTTCGACCGGTTTATCTGACACCTCTTGAGCTTCCTGGCACCGTTTGTCAATCCATTTTATATCATTGGAAATAATTTCTTTGATCATTCTTAGCCCCTTCATGAGATCCTTTACCTCAGAAATTCCCATGGCCATAGCCTCATTCCTCCATTCTATACATTCTTTTATAACATAAAGAGCTATGTCATCCAGTCCTGGTACTGACCTCTCCATGAGGAACTTCTGCAAGCCGTACTCTTCAACTTCTTCAATCCAATGGAGCTCTTTGGTCCAGGTAGTTTTTTCTAGCTCCCTTTCTTCAATGTTGGCTTCTACTTTCTTTATTAGGTGATCTCCTTCATTGTGGGTTTGATCCAGTTGACTTAGCTACTTGATAAACTCTGCTTTTACGCGCTCCACCCAATCATCAAATGCTTTTCTCACCGCCTTACTTCTTTGAACTTGGTTAAGAAACCATTGATTATCAGGGGATTTCATGTCAATGGAGGCTGGCATTTGTTCAGAGGGAAAGGTTTAGGATGTTGAATGGCATTGATATATTGGGCCATACTCTTCATAGCCTCCTTCATTTCTTGTTTGTCCTTGGCATCCCTCCAGACTCTACTAGCAATTTTCTTATTTGATACCTTGAAAAATCTCATATCGGTGACTCTGGTGTCTCTCCCTAAATCCACCTTGGATATTTGAAAATATTGGACTTAAGCCTCTCCTTTAGCTTTTTCCTCCTTAGGCTTAGCAATCTCTGCCATCTAGTAACCGCTACTTTCATCAAAATTGATTATGGATTCCATCTTCATTTTCTTAACCTTAGAAGATTTTCCCAGATACTTGCTTACTACATCATCAAGGGGTACTAATAAAGGAACCATATTCCTTTTCTTAGCTGGGGTCTCCAACCATGGTGGGGCAGTAGAGGATTTCTTTTGAGTATCATAGTTACTCAAAAGAGCTAGTGAGTCTTTCAGAGTATTTTTGGTTTCCTCTTGCATCTGTTGATCATCTGCCATCTCAGGTACCCTATGGTCTTCAACTAAAACTACCTTTGGATCAAGGTCTGATGAATCTAAATCCATGATGATACTGGAAGTAGCTTTCTGCCTCTGAGACTTTTCTTTTACCCTTAGACTTGATCTGGTCACTCGGATTACGGGTTCAACCTACTGTTGAACTTGAATTTGAACTTGAACTTGCAAAGAAATTGGTTCAAGTTTAGGTTTGACTTTAGGTTTAGCTTTTCCTGCATAAGATTGATCAATACTTAAGTTAGTTAAAATAGAAGTCCTCTTCATTGAACTCCTCTTCTTGGTTTTTATTTGTTTCTTTGCTGACTACAAATGAGCAACAAGAACTCTTTTCTTCAACAACCATGCTTTTGTTCTTTCAATCACCCTTTTCATTCTCTTATGCAAATCATCTTCTTTCGGATCCTTCCAATCTAACTCAAGAATAGGGAGGGCTTCAACCTTCTCTGAGTATTGGGAGTCTACAACATCAACCTCACTATCTTCCCCTATCCCGTCTATATCCATATCCAGCTTGAAAGTGATGATCTGTTTTAGAGTTAGCTGGAACTAGAGTCTTTTCTTACCTCCAGTTCATCAAAATAGTTGGCCCAAAAATATTCTAGCTCAGGGATGTGCATGAATGTCTCTGGGACATTGAGATTTGCTCCTACAAAGCCTCTATAGTCAAAATTAACCCTGGGAGTATAAGTTTGCAAACAGAAGGCATCTAATTCTTCTTTAATAGCCATAGCATCTTGGAAGCTTTTGCACCTGTAGTACCCTAACTCAATAGGGAAAAGAACACCCGAGGACTTCTTTGGGGTCCCAACCTTTTGTTCAACTAGAACAAGTTGCCTGCATAGCTCCATTAAGATTACATCATCTAAACAAAATCTAGGGAGCCTTAGGGGTTCCTCATCAAATGCTCCAACCCTAAGATGAGTAAATCTTGGAAACTTTATAAAATGACAACCATAAACATTAATCACCTACTTAGCTTCCTCAGAAATCCTACAATTTTCTTTCCCTCTCAACTCAAAAACTAACCTTCCTGAAAACCTATCATTTACAGTTTTGAACACACTGGAGAACTTCTCCTTTTGTAAGCATGTGAAGTAATCATATATCCTCATATCACTTGTCCACAATTCATGAGGTAATCCTTCCCAAGCTCGGCAGCATGCTAAGACATAAACAAGGTAGGAAGACATATAAAATGCAGTCAAATTTGTCATGTTTAAGAGTTCTCTATGGAGCTTTTCTGCTATCAGGTCAGCCCAATCAATAAACTTATCCCCTTCTATAATTTTCTAGATGAAATAGTACATCCAATTTTCCCAATGAAATGCATGGGGATTTCCTTTCACTCTATTTAGAAGAAGCACCATATCGGCTATGTCTTTACGAAAGTGTTCAATTGTCAGAGGCTTTGGCAGCCTGGATCCTCCTTTCTCTAGTTTTGCAAGCCATACCTAGGCTATCGAGGAGCTGTATTTTTTCTTATCAACCTCATACACATGATCTACTTCCTCATAGGTCCATGGTTCATATGGTTCCTTTTCTAGAATTTGCAAGGCCGCCATTAATGTCTCTCAACTAATTTTGACCAAGATTTCTCCTGACGCATCCTTAATACATCTATTCTTAGCGTCATATTTGTTAGCGCACTCCAATACCAGTTCAGGGAAAATTTGAGCTAGAGGAAATGCAATAGCTTCTAAAAGTCCACTTCCTACTAACTTCCTAGAAAAAGAACCCTCGGAAGAATTTCAGGCTCTATCACAAAGCTCCCCTAGGTTTGCATTCAACAAGAAAGTATCTGCTATGTTTGGAAGAGAAACTAACAGGTGGGTTCTACTCTCCAAAAATTTTGGATGGAACAATGACATCTTACCAAATATGAATAGAAAAGACTTGCAACACAGAAAGAGCCTCTGAAAACTAAAACTGCAAAGGGGAAAGATAACTCACCAATGTCCTGCGCACCAGCTTTGTGCAAATTTCTCAATTCCAATTCCGTCGCTCCTTCTCCTTCTCCTTCTCCAGACAGAATAACTAATAGAAAAGCCTTAATTATTCTTCATTTATTCACAAATGCTTTGTAGGATCCTTAATAAATATTCAAAGCATGTCCATAATAAATGTTTTAATGGAAGAATGATTGATTTGACATGTTCAACCAATCTTAATTAATCCACCAACTATTTCAGCACAAATAACTCAATTCCCAAGGAAAATCCCTGATCACCATATCTGTATATTAATGACTCCCTCTATGTCACATCGTCAACTGTCATTTCTAATTTTCACATGCATGATCCATCTAGTTGAATGAGAGTATCTATGTATGACAGTTTCCAAAACTTAGTAAATACTCAGAGCGCTACAAAATAGAAACCTTCTTTTTGGAAAAGAAAACAATCCCGTTGAATTCTCTATGTACAAGCTATCATATTACAAACGCGAACTTGAACTTGAACTAACTTAAGGTTCAGGACTAGGTTCAAGTTCAGGTTCATCTTTGAGACCGACAGACCTTTTGAGGGATCAACAAGCATGGGCATTTTAAGACTCGGAAGCAGTAATGGGTTGAACTTGAACTTGAACCAACTTAACAAAGTTCAAGTTCAATTTCAACTTAAAGACTTCTACTGACCAAGACTAAAACTGGGAGCTGAGAAAAATGAAGTTAACATAATCCAAGATGCCATAGTATCGATTTTGAGATTTTTGAGGATGTATGTCATTTCTAGATGATATATTAGTGACCTCGAAGACTACAGTTATCCTAGAATCACAAGTTTTCTTCATGTCATCCAACTATTTTATGCAAAATTTGTGGCCATGATAGTACATAGCTTTGTGGTGCTTGACCTGCAATTTTTTAAGCATGTGAAAATTATTTGCATCGTGAGTTGATATGAAACATATGGGTCATGATCATTAATAAATGTTTACATACCTCTCTACCTCTTAAACCATATGCTAGATCAATTACCATTGGCGTAACATTAGAATCTCCATTACGATGAGCTTCTCTAACCAATGAAGCAACACCTTCCCATGTTAATGAGCAACCATTTTGTTGACATTGTTCAATCCATACCGTCATCCAATCAAGATTGTTCACAATATACAATTGTATTGCATCTCACTCTCGACCAACTATATAAAAAAAAAGACCAATTAATTAATTAACTATAGAAAAACATCTTATGATTAAAATAAAATAGACCAAAGAATTAATTAACTACAATAACATCTTATAATTACCTCTCACTTTAGTCAATCTACCTTTCCCCATCAAGTACTCCCCTTCGAATTCATTAATGGAGTTGGGATCCCAAATATGATCTATATGGATCTTTGCTGCAAACTTAGGAAGATATTCACTAATATACACTATGGTCTGGTATACCATATATCTCTCCACCATAGAACCCTTAGGATGTACTCTCTATCAAACCAAGCCTTTCAAAAATTTTAAGTGCCTCTCAACCATCCACATTGACCTAGTTTGTACAGGTCCACACAATTCAATCTCCTCAACTTGATGTATGAGGTAGTGTTGTTGTGCATTGAAAAAAGTTGAAGGTAGACACTTTTGCATTTCACACATAAGATGAGAAATTTTTCTCTTCCAATATTTTATATCTTCTTTATTGATTTCTTTTGATGACAACCACCTCATGTATTTTCCAAGATTAGATATAACTTGTTTGACACTGTTGTCGAGGTGGTGTGGGAGAGATAGAGGTAGAATGTAGTACAAGAATTGTAAAATGATCTTATTGATATTTTATAAAATAATGCAATGAAAACTATATGCAGCATACAAATATATAGTGAATACAAAATAACATGAATTACCTTAATAAATGTATGCCAATCGTGTGTTTTCATCCTTGGCCCAAATTCACTTTTCTTTGATATGAGATTGTTTATGTTTGTAACAAATCCTCTAGAAAATCATTTTTTTTTTTTAATGAATTCTTTTATAGCATTGCTCTGCTGCTCTGACAATAACCAAGTAAGGACACTTGTATCAATCTGGTCTCCATTCTTATTTGATTGAATGACATTTTTCATTGCATGGTCGGATTCTTCAATGTCACTACAAATTTTGACAATTTTGTCTTTGTCACACTTTCCATCCAATATTTTCCATAATCTCTCTGTTACATTCTTTCCAATATGCATAGCATCAAACAAATGCACAGTTGGGAGTTGCTTGTAGTATGACAACCTACTAAATTGTGTAGGATAACTTTTTAGTCCTTTTTGAAGTTGGTCATTAATGCCTTGACGACCTTCACAAGCATCAATTACATCATCAGTAAACAAAACACAATATCAAAATTTAAATTTTAAACAAAAACCATCAGATGGAATGACATTACCTCGACAATTTATTTTATTGTATTCCAACTTCCATAGGTGAGGTGTCATTCTCCATGGCTTTGATGTAGTCTCTTCTTTCCCATTGAAAAGATGTTTTGTGGTAATTCGGTACTTATGATTTATGAGGAGAAAGTGTCTATGCTCATTGAACACCTGCTTTCCTAAACTTTTTGAATGACGA
The DNA here is from genome assembly GCA_027943335.1 of Chamaecyparis obtusa. Lineage (NCBI taxonomy): Eukaryota > Viridiplantae > Streptophyta > Pinopsida > Cupressales > Cupressaceae > Chamaecyparis > Chamaecyparis obtusa. The sequence continues at coordinate 1,029,033 of BSBK01000274.1, read as the reverse complement.
GATTTCATCTTTGGACCACAAACTAGACATGAAAATTTTCCCTTTGTCTGAAGACCTACAAGATCATGTATAATTGGATTAAATATGTTAATTTTGTGTTAGCACTATAACATACCAAAAAAGAGGTGTTAAGAAGAGAGCATACCACAAAAATGTGTTAACCCAGGGGCATCATGTATTGGCCATAAAAGTATTGCATGGAATTGAAATTGTCTTTGTCCTATTGGTCTAGAGATGTCATACATAGTGACCCCATTCCATAACACCATCAACTCGTTGATAAGGGGCTCAATATATACATTCATATCTTTAACTTGGTACTTACCTAGTTGAATGAAAAAAAATATTACATAATTATTATGACCATTTTGATGGATTATTTATAATAAATTAATTTAGATGACTATTAAATGAAAAAATACCTGGAACAATCATTGCCAACATTATGTGCTCCCTCTTTATGGACATCCAAGGAGAAATGTTATTGTTGATAACAAAAACAGGCCACACTGAGTAAACAGATCTCATCTCTCCAAATGGATTAACACCGTTCGCTACCAATCAAAGATTGTGATTATGAGGTTCTTTAAAGTGTGGCCAAGTTTCTTATATTTCTCTAAATGTCAAACCATCTACAGGCATTCACATAATGTAATCTCGACTTCTATTACGTGCATGGTAATCCATAAATTTTGCCAAGTTATTACACCTGAATAATCGTTGTAGACATGGAATAATGGGAATATACTGAAGAACCTTGCGAGGCACCTTTTTTGTTAATCGATCTGATTGATATCTAGCAATATGACAATTAGGGCATTCTGTTGAAAATTCATGTTGTTTAAGATATATAATATGATCATTCAAACATGCATGTATTGTTTAATACTTCATTCCAATATATTTCATAATGGAAGATAATTCTCGATACGAGCGAGGTAGAATGTTTGATGGTGGTAACAAACACTCACCTATCAACCTACAACCAAAAATTTAATTTGTTAATATAAAGAATATTAATTTCTACATGATTCACCCTTTGTTAACTGTAAGGAAATTATGACCAAAAAAATGAAAAAAGATGGCATAACTTAACATACATGTCATTGCTACTTTGGATAAACCATTCGTAACCTTCAAGTTCACCAACAACAATACCATGGAAAAAAGAGTTGTTTGGGAGCCTTCGTATAGGGGATCGTATGCCTTCTCAAGTACAGGCACATCAAGGTCATTTTCATCATCATCATCTTGATCATCATGATCTTCTTGATCATCATGATCTTCTTCCATGGGATCATTACCTTCTACTTCTATATTCACACCTCCATGTTCCCTCATTTGGAAATCCACATTCTTCGGATTTTCATGGTCCATAACATGAAACCCAAGGTGGTTGACCTATATCAAAATGATGACCTTAAATTAACCATGACCATGATGTCATCATCAAATCATGTCTTATGTATTTTATAAATTATTAAAATACATACCAATGGACGAAATTCATTTTCCCCTTCAATGTGACCATGTTGCCTACAATGTTCCTCGGTTGTCTTGATTAGATATCTTCATATCTTTAAGCCCTTACAAATTTTGTAGGGACAATAACATTTTCCATCACCTTTTCTTTTAAAGTTAGACAAAAATCTAGCAATTGTCTCCCTATTTTTTTGTGGGTTGATATTGTCAGACATGGTCTTTCTTGAATGGAATGACTCATTGGTGGAAGAAGGATGATTTGTTTGCAACCTACAAATACAAATCGTCAATGAACAACCATTTTCTCAATTCTAATTTTCTCAACACAAAGGGACATTTATCATAGCCATAGAAACCTAATTATTTTTATATGGAATACACCAAGGAGTACCATCAGAAATACTAACCATTTACAAACATGAAAAGTAAACCTAAATCAAATAGCTCATTTTTTTATCAGCATGTGTAGTCTCTGTATATATGAAAAATAAATGAAATATCAAGCTGAAATAAAATAGTGAACAAAATAGTATTCTACATAGAGTGAATGAAATATACCATCAAAAGAAGGTGAAATAAAACAGTGAACAAAAATTCAAATTCAAGGCCTAATTTATCAAGAGCAACAAACAATGCAGAACCCCATGACAATCAAAAAAAGAAACACGATTTATCAACAATGTTCAAAATCCTTTCACCAAGCACATAAATAGGAAATAAAAAAGGGACAAAAGACAAAAAAAAAAAAGAAAAATCATTAGGGCTATAGAAAAATCATTAAGACTATAGAAAATCAAGTTCTAGAAATGGACAGTTATGATGCTTTGCCATTACAACAATTGAGCATTCGTCATTTGGTACTTCTTGGTATATTCCATTTAAGTATGTCAGGCACAAAGTATTCCATTTACATTTGACAAACATTGAGATTTGACCAAGCATTACTAGGAACTAGACCCGGCAACCATGCAATAAAAAGAAATTACTAAGGAACCAAGGAACTAATTATAATTGCAATAAAAAGTAACATACTAATGTAGACAAAATCTCAAATCAGATTGCAACATGAGAATGTTCAACAAGCCTGTACTTTTATTTTCATTTTTACAATTCCTCTCATAACTTATTCTCCGCTTCATAACTTTCATAACTATTTGTCAGGGTTTCAACTTGACAACAATCTTTGGTTTATTTTGTTGACAATTAGTTTAGACTATTTAGGAATAGTTAAAAAATAGTTAGTTGGTGTTTCAGATTTCATTTGTACGAATTGTGTCTACTTGGAAGCAATAAAAAACTAATTTCTGGCAATTTTTTGAAGTTTTATTGATTTGATATCAACCATAAGCTTGGTTATGGTTGCATGATAGGTATTAAGACATATTAGATCAATTTTGGACCTCTGTAGCTTTATTTTATTGATTTAGAGTTGATTGTCCTATACAAGTTGACAAATTTTCTTTGGTTTCCATCATGGATTTGTAACATCCATCCCCTTTTTGTACATAATGTAACTTGGGGATGGATCCACATTTGTAACATGTATTTCTAACATAAATAATGCAGAAACAAGAGGAAGTTTGTAGTGATTAATATTGGAGAGCCGAATGGACAGTATTGGAGGGTTACATGCATGGTGCATGGTTAATGCAGTAGGAGTCCAAGCCATTGGAGGGGGTCTTTTTATGGTTTAATCCACTTAGTTATGGCCTAAGGATGGTGAATCATCCCTTTATTTGAAAGTATAGCATTGGGAGGTCATACATTCACCAAGTCCTAGATTATAGGGGTTTTAGAGGAGCAAATTAGGGCTTTTGCATATGGAGAGGTCTAAGGAAAAAATTGGTTGTATAATCCATGGTTTGGGAGCATTTGGTAACTCTTCTGAAAGTCTCAAGGCCTAGTATGAAGAACTATTAGGGTTTCTTTATAAAATTAGTCAAATTAGCCCTCCTAGTTCAGGGACAATGTCAGATTTGAGAGGATTGGTCCAAAGCACCTATGGTTGATTTTTGGGTATGTTGTCAAGCTTCCAAAAGGGTATTGGAATATGTGATTTATTTTCATAGTTTTTTGGGAAATTTTGAGAAAATATTTGAAAACCCTCGCTGTTGTACTACTAGGACTGTGCCAAACTAGGCAGTTTGGAGAAGAGGGACAGATTGCTTGCAAGAAGGAGTTTAGATGTTTGTGTGAAGATGAATGAAGCATGTTGGGATCCTTAGGAAGTTAGGATCACCTTGTAAACAAGTTCCATGTGTTTGGTTGATGAACCCTATTGGTTGAGGGGTGCACTTGTATGGAGCATGTGTAGATCCCTACAGTTGTCTATTAGTGTCCTACACTTAGTCATTATCTAGGCAATGTTGATCAGTCATCACTGTGACCGAGTCATCATGTATAGGCTAAGTCATGTAATGTACATTTACTAAGCAGTAGTCACTGCCAAGTAAACCAATGGTCACCAAGTACTTTTGTATTAGCCGAGTGAGTTTTTGTCGAGCTATGCAAAGAAGACAATGTCAAGCGCCAGAGTATAAAGAATAGTGAATGTCGAATGCCAGAGATATTGAATGTTGAGTAAGCCAAAATTAACATATGTGTTTGTTATGGCACAATCACCTAGGTAAAATGTTTTGGCCGACATTCATATTTTGTTTACTTTTTGTTGAGGAAATCACAAAGGTGATTATGCTTCTATTTTGTAATCATTGATCCCTATGCAACACTTGGAGCCAATCAGAATTAGGGAAAGGTTAAGTGACAAAATGAGTCAATCTGGATCATAGATCTCAAATCTTGGAGGAATTCAGTTGTCTATATAAGATGAGATCTGAACCCTAATAGACTAGTGTGTGTGGATATGAAGGGAATGAGAGGAATGAAAAGAAAAGAGAGAATATATTCAAACTAGTGAAATATTCAAATAGAGTTTAGTGACTGAGTGAAATAGAGTAATGTAGTGAAGGACACAACAAAGATAAACTTGATAGCTAAGATCAAATTAATACTAGAAGGAGAAGATCGGTAAATAGCATACAGTGCAGACCGAAGGATCAGGTACTGAAACATTCTAACAAGTGTATTAGGGTAAATCTCTTAACAAAGTGGTTTTAACAAACCTTATGTAATCTCTTAACCGAGTGCTTACTTAGTTGTAATTCTTAAATCCTTTTGCAAGGTAGATTGTATAATTCTTTAAGCTCTTAACAAGGTAGACCCCTCATAGGGTAGATCATATTTTGTGATCAAATTTATAGCCCTAATAGGAAAACTTTATACTATAGTAGTGAAGATTTGTGGGTGTCATCCCCACCCCAATTTTACCTTTCAAGGGTTTCTGGGTAACCAAGTTACTGTGTTATGAGTACTCTCATGAATGATGTTTAGTTTATTAGTTTCATTACATTGATGAAGTCTATGATAATGCTATGCAAGTTTTTAGTAAATGTTAAAATGGATCAATAGGTGATATTTGATTCACCCCTCCCTCTTAGCATCACATTTTCCAATAGATTTCCAACAATTGGTATCAGAGCTCTAGGGTTTCTTATAGAAAGTCTAACCACTTGAAGACAAAGATATTGAGATGGAGGTTTATAAGTTGGGAAAAATTATAGAGAATCAGAAGATTGATGTTCAACTTGCATCAGAACAACTTGGAGCGACCAGAGGAGAACTGAAGAAATCCTTAAGCAAAAGAAGAGAAATTTCTATTCAACAAAATGAATCATAATACTAAGAAGAAGATACTACTAGACTATTTGATAATGGGAACTCTGTAGAAAGTGACGAAGTCATAAAAGAGCTACTGGAGAAAACTGACATACTAAATGAGGACATCAAAAATCTGAAGAGAGAACAAGAAATTGAATCTGTCAGACTCTGTGAAGTAGTTGAACAAAAAAAGAAAGCCGAAGAAGAAAAAAGACAAATATTAATGAGGCTTGATGAAAAGAAAAGTGACATGCAAAGGTTGACTAACAGTCAACTAGACATGGTAAATCAACTGCTACTGGTTAATCAAGAATTGGGTAGGAAAGATGTGTAAATCACCAATCTAAGATCAGAAAATAATCAACTAAGGAATGAACTGAGATCTGAAAAGGAAATAAATGAAAAGATGAACAAACCTAATGAATCTGAAAGATACTTTAAAGAACTGTTAAGGTCACCCAGAAGATTTAGTGATAGATCTGGACTTGGACTAAATGAGCAATCACCATCCACTAAGGAAGGAGAATCATCAAAAAGTGGAGGGAAAAGGAATTCTAAACCAAAGAACAACAAGCATACATGCCATCATTGTGGAAAGATAGGACATACAACTAACATCTGTAGAAGAAAACATGGTAAGTCTGATCCTAAACCTAAGTTTAATGGATATTATTTTAACTGTAAGAAACTTGGACATCATGCACAAGAATGCAGGTCTAAGGTCAGCAATCCACCTATCTCACCAAAATTTCAAGGACACTATTTCAACTATCAGAAGTATGGACATAGAGCATTTGAATGCAAATCTAAACCTAAATGGTCATCAAATGAGCAGACTAAGTCACCTAAGAAGGGTAACACATACAACTAGGATTATAACACTTGGTACAATTGTCATTATTGTGGAAAATATGTGCACATTGGAGAAAATTGTTTGAAGACTCATTTCAGAGGGAAATCTAAAAGTTGGCTAAATGGAAGTATGGTATGCTACAAATGTAACAAGATAGGTCATCGAAAGAAATAGTATAGATCACCCATACCAAGCAATGATCTAAGCAAGAATGAAGATATCATTGAGAAATTGAGAAATCAGATGAACAAAATATGGAAGTGTAGACGAGGATTTGAGAGTGCACCTAAACCTGTTTTGAAGGCCAAAGACAAACAAATGTCATAGCATATAATCAAATCAAGTTTAAAGGTAAACAAACTAAAATCAAAGCCACCTCAGTTTAAGCTTAAAACGGATGCGCCCATGCACCATTTGATATGCTTAGATATAGAGGGATGTGGGTGTGCAAACTCAAGCACTTGGAGCATGCAAAGTAGGATGATTTGAGGATCAAGAAGACCCAAAATGACACAAAATAGGTATGAGGAACCTATTTTGCCTCAAAGGCCTCAAGAACACACAAATATGCAAAGCTAAATAAATGAACTAAGATTAAAACAAGAAATGAATCTATGTTAATCCATTTAAGCTAATTTAGATGTGATTTAAGTTTGAAAATAATCTAAAATGATGAACTTATGCTTATGCTAGAATGAAAATGACATTATGACTTTGCTATTGAGTTTGAGAGTTGAAAGATGATTTGCCTTAGGAAGTGAGGGTATTTATAAGATTTCTAAGGCTTGGGGTAGGAGGAATGAATGGCCAGGATTGAAATCCTTAAGAGAGGCCAAGATTCACTCAAAGGGAAGCACATGGATTGTGCTAGTTCTCAGCCAATCAGGAGGTGACACATGTCACAAGGTGAGTGGATGAAGGGAAGGGCAAAAAGGAGTCAACAAAGGGGGCTCCAAGCTCATAACTCTCCAAATAAATGCTTGTAAGAGCAATGAATGGGCTTTAAGAGGCTTTGAAGACTTTGGGGAAGCAATAAATGCTTTGTGGTTGAGATATTAGGAAGGAAAGACTTTGCTTTGGTTTAGGAAAGTCTTAAGCTTGGTTAGGATTGCACAAAGGTTTAAGGGTAGGATTAGCATTAGATTAGGACAAAGAAAAGGATTAGGATGGGTGAAGAGGGTGGATTTGAGAAGATTCTAGAAGAGTCTAGATTTCTCCTTGGAATAAAAGTTATTCATTCCAAAAGCTTAAGTTTTAGGAATATTTATTAAAATATTTTCAATAAATATGGAAATTAAATATTTAACCTTAATTAAATATTTAACCTTGGGATTAGGGTTAGAAAAGATGGGATTAGCCTCTTAATCAAGATTAAGAAGGGATTAGAAGATTTTGGAAGAGGTTAGTGGTCTTAAGGAAATTGGCCAAGTTTGGGATAAAAAATAAATTAAAAATAAATTAATTTATTTTTTGAAGTTTTGGGCAATTTATTAATTAAATAATTAATAAATTAGGGATAATGTCCAAATGACATTTTTAGGCTAGATTCCTTAATTAAAGATTTTTAATTAAGAGAGAGGGATTTAATGCCATAAAAATAAATTAATTAATTAAATAAATAATTAATTAATAAATGATGATGTCATCAAGGATTTTCAGAAAACAAAAATAATTTATTTTCTGAAGGATTTTTCGGTGTCTACATTTTGCCCCTCTTTGATGCGATGCCGCAAGTGGCATGGCGTCAAAGACAAGAAAACAAGATGCCGAGGCTAGAATCAGAAGAAGAGGGTATGACGCCCGGGTGGACTAGGAGAAAGAGAGATACATGCCCCGGTGGGACACAATCATGGAAGATGCACCCAGTGGGGCAAGGAGAAAGAGGGATTACGCCCTGGGACAGAGTGTGCCCGGCGGGACGAGGAAGGAAGGGCCTAGGAAGAAAGGGGAGATAAATAACCTCACTTCTAAGAGCAAATATGGATGATATGCAAGATGAGATGGAAATGCAAGATGCAAGATGTAGCTATATGCAAAGATGCAAGATGAATCTATATGATAAATGCAAGGGACCAGATAGCTCCAAGTGCAAACGGGAGTGCACAACCTAGTTTAATATAGCAATGCTAGAGACCTGCCAAGGATACTGGGATCACGAGGCCTTGTCACCAGCGTTGCAGAGGACTGACGAGGACTGACGCTAAACAAACACACAGGGTTGCCCCAACATCACACATGAAGCGCAGAGGCGACATGGCGGAATCGATGCTGAAGGAACCACAAACACACAACTGACTCACAGGCAGAAGCGAAAGATCAAAAGACCTTGCCCCAGATTATCCGCACACGCAGCACACCGTGATATAATGAATCGTGGTGACCCTGGTGGGATAATGAGAAGCCAAAAAGATTAACAAGACCCAAAGGACAAAAATCCAAGATCAAAATGATAACTCCAAAAAGACATCCTTTGCCAAGGAGAGAGATTAGGTTTGATTGATGGTGGGAAGATTGGTCGGACAGGAGGAACGATATATCCTCAAGGACTAGGATGGAAGATTAGGTCAGACAGGAGGAACGATATATCCTCAAGGACCCATGGGTTGGTGAGAGAATAAGTGTAGTTGTTCGCTGGCAAAAGCTGAAGTTCAAGGAATAATCAGGATGAGCAAGGATAAGTCGACAATTGATGTTGCTGAAGCACAAGGCCCGAGTGGGACTACAAATTTTCTGAGGCTGGGGATGGGACAAGATATTTGATCAAATGCTGCTGCAGGATGGACAAAGGCTATGTACAACAAGGAGGAATGATATGCACAAGGGATATGTACAGAAGCTCAGGATTGGGGATAGGAAGATCACACTCAGCGGGCCTCTCACTAGGACGGAGACAAGAAGGATAAATACAGAAAGGAATGCGCTGTACAGGAAAGGGAAAGGGATATGGTACAAGATATGGTACAAAGCTTTGGAATAGGATATGGATTGCAGATGGGTTGGAGGAAGATGGAAGCTGAATGCTTGGAAGATAGGGGAGATGGAACTGCTGGGAGATCTGTTAAGAGATTATGGATGGAGGAAGAGGACGGTAGCTGAAAGGACAACTGAATAGATAAATAGCTCAGTCTACTATGTTGGCGCCTGTTTACCAGGTTTTCACCAACATACTTGTCCAAGGTGCTTGAATTGCCAAGTTTTCACCGTTGGACGATTATTTTCTCTTTCTCTTTTCTTTTTTGCTTTTTTGCTTTCTTGCTTTTTTGCTTTTTTGCTTTTTTGGATTTTCTGATATATGCAGGATCAGGTTCAGGCATAGAACCTCTTCAGATGGATGATGTTGATAGGATCATTCAAGGGCTCGCCTTCTGGTGTTGATAGCTGATAGGCGCCGGAGCCGAAGGATGTGGTGACAACATAGGGGCCTAGCCAAGTAGGCTCAAACTTGCCTTTCTTTTCTCTATTTGTTAGGACCTTCTAATTTTCTTTAAGGACCATGTCACCGACTTGGAATTGTCTAGGATGGACCTTTTTGTTATAACTCCTTTTGAGTCGATTTTGGTATGCCACCAAATGATCATAAGCTTGCTGTCTCTTTTCATCTAGCAGATCTAGCTGTGTGAGCCGGGCCACACGATAGTCTTCATCAGTTGTATAGTTCTTCATGGAGACGCGCAAGGATGGGAGCTCAACCTCGATCGGTAGAACAGCTTTGGCACCATATACAAGGGAGTATGGGGTGGTGCCTGTGGGAGTGCGATAAGAAGTACGATAGGCCCAAAGGGCAGGATTGATTTGGAGGTGCCAGTCACGACCAGAATCATTGACAACCTTCTTGAGGATTTTCAAGATAGTTTTGTTAGTTGCCTCAGCTTGGCCATTTCCTTGAGGGAAATATGGACTGGAGAAACGGTGATGGATGTGGAGTCTGGCACACAGATCATCCACATGCTGGTTTTCAAAAGGTGTGCCATGGTCTGTGAAAATGGTAGATGGTATGCCGAAGCGGCAAATGATATGGTAAAGGATGAACTTGGATATTTGGATGCTAGTAGTTAGCGTGAGCGGAATCGCTTCAACCCATTTGGTAAAGTACTCTGTGGCTGTTATGATATACTTGTGTCCATCCGAAGAGAGGGGGGTGATCAAGCCAACGAGGTCGAGGCCCCAACATGAAAAAGGCCATGGTGGTGCAATAGGCTGTAGATCCTGTGCTGGTGCATGTATCAAATTGGCATGTTGTTGACATGGGAGACATTTCTTGACAAATTCACATGCATCATGTTCCATTGTTGGCCAATAATATCCAACTCTAAGCAGCTGCTTTGCTAGAACCATGCCACTCGTGTGGGCACCGCAAATTCCAGCGTGAACTTCTTGTAAGGCCAGGACGGCCTCGTATGAGTCTAAACATCTAGATAGGACATTGTGATATCCGCGACGATATAGGGTGTTGGCTACAAGAGTGTAGCGGGAAGCTCTGCGAATAAGGTTTTGGCGTTGGTTATTGGTGAGATGGGGAGATATGATACCATTTTTTAGATATGCATGGATGTCGTGGTACCATGGGGATTGGGGACCAACCAAGACACACACCATGTCTGCATCTGCATTCTCATAAGCTGGTGAATGTAGCTGCTCGACTAGAAATTCATACTGTGATGCGTCTCGTGGTATTTCCAATAAAGATCCGATGGTTGCCATTGCATCTGCTGCTTTGTTCTGAAGCCTTGGGATCTGATTGAATTGTAGATGTAGGAAATGCTCTTTCAGTTTATCCACCAGTTGCTTGTAGGGTAGCAATTTGTCATCCTTTGTCTGATATTCATCTAGGACTTGCTTGATAATGAGCTGTGAATCTCCAAAGACTTGTAGTTCTGTGATGTTCCATTGGATAGCTATTCTGAGACCTGAGATGAGTGCCTCACATTCTGCAATGTTGTTGGTACAAGGGAATCCCAACTTGAATGATTTTGGAATATAGTCACCTTGAGGTGTGACGAATAGGATTCCTGCCCCAGAGCTATGGGATGTGTTGGAACCATCAAAGTATAGTTTCCACATGGGCTGCTCTTCAATCATGCACAGATGTTCATCGGGGAATTCCATGATTAGTGGATAGGCATCCACCAGTGGTGCTTCTGCTAGTTGATCGGCAATGACTTGCCCTTTGATTGCTTTGCGATCTACATACTGAATGTCAAATTCGCTGAGTAACATGACCCATTTTGCCATACGGCCTGTGAGGGTTGTCGTTGATAACAGATACTTAAGAGGGTCCACCTTTGATATGAGCTTGATTGTGTGGCTAAGCATGTAATGTCTAAGTTTTTGAGTGGCAAAGACCACTGCTAAGCATGCTTTCTCCATGGGTGAATAGTTAAGCTCATAGCCCACAAGAGTGCGACTGATGTAGTAGATAGCTCGTTCTCTATTTTCCTCATCATGCTGTGCTAGGAGTGCCCCTAGTGCTGTAGCTGTTGTTGAGATGTAAAGGATGAGTGGGCATCCTGAAACCGGTGGTACTAGGATTGGAGCATTAGCTAGATACTCCTTGAGCTTATCAAAGCTTCTTTGACATATGGGATCCCACTTGAAGTTGGTGTCTTTGCATAAGAGATGTGAGAATGGTTGACACTTATTCGCTAGCTGAGAGATGAATCGCCGAACTGATTGAAGTTTGCCCTGTAGGCTTCTAAGCTGTTTGAGATTTCTTGGTGGAGGCATCTCCGTTATTGCTTTTACCTTTTTAGGATCGATCTCTATGCCTCGTCTAGAGACGATGAAGCCTAGAAGCTTGCCAGATGTAACACCAAAGACACATTTCTTAGAATTAAGCTTTAAGCCATAATGATTCAGACGATCAAATACACGCTCTAGGATGTTGAGGTGCTCATCTCTTGTTTTGGATTTTGCAAGGATATCATCCACATAGTCTTCAAGGATCTTGTGGATCATGTCATGGAAGATCGCTGTCATTGCTCGCTGATATGTTGCTCCTGCATTCTTTAGCCCAAATGGCATCATGTTGTAGCAGAAGGTACCCCATGGGGTTGTGAATGCTGTTTTATGTTGATCTACTTCCGCTATATGAATTTGGTTGTAGCCTGAAAAGCCATCCATTAATGATAACATCTCATGATCCGCTGTAAGGTCTACGATCATGTCTATGTTAGGTAGCGGGAAATCATCCTTAGGGCATGCCTTGTTCAAGTCCCTGAAATCAGTACAGATTCTGATGTCGCCAGAAGGCTTTGTGACTGGCACCATGTTAGAGATCCACTCTGAATAATCTATTGCTCTGATGATCTTAGCTTGGAGGAGCTTCTCAAGCTCTGCTTTGACGAGCAATGCTACCTTTGGATGCATTTTCCTTAGCTTCTGCTTCACTGGCTTGATGTTTGGATTTACTGATAGATGATGAACAACAAGGTTTGGATCAAGCCCAGGCATGTGGGCGTATGACTATGCAAAGTTGATGATTGATTCCTTGAGCAAGGCACTGAGAGCGATTTCTTCTCCTTCTGTTAGGTTGACTGCAATGTAGGTGATCCTTGGACATTCTTCTGTTCCCAAGTTGATTGGCTTGGTCTCCTCTATGATGATAGGCGACTGCTCTGGTCTATAATCTTGGATAGGGGGAAGAGGCAAGGCTTCATCTTCTAGCGCCTGAATTGCCAGGTTTTCACTAGAAGATACGCCCTTTATTTTTACTATTTTGGAATCAGAATGTGCCCCAAGGGGGTTTTCACATAAAGACTCATGATGTTCTTTTGCTATTTCATTTTTGCGACTAAAGCTTGCCTCTTCCCCAAAATATCCTTCTGGGTGAAGCGTATAAATAGATGTCGATGTTGGATCCTGGTTGACTGCTGGATCTGATGCCCCCATGAATTCTAGGAGTGCTTGTGCGCTTTGGAACTCATCGATGTGTGCGATGCTTGGTTGGTCCCAATCTATGAGGTCGAGGTTTGTGAGGGGAAGATCTATGAGGTTAATGGAGAGTTGTTGGAGGACAGAAGTCCCCAGGAGGGTGTCGTCGGCAAAGATATCATCGTAGGATCGGATGTCTTTCTCTTCGGGGATGTCTTCGATTTCCACGAGGTCATCCTGGCTATTCGAAAAGTTCACTGTAGACTAGGATTTTGAGAGTGCACCTAAACCTGTTTTGAAGGCCAAAGACAAACAAACGTCATAGCATATTATCAAACCAAATTTAATGGTAAGCAAACTAAAATCAAAGCCACCTCAGTTTAAGCTTAAAACGGATGCGCCCATGCACCGTTTGATATGCTTAGATATAGAGGGATGTGGGTGTGCAAACTCAAGCACTTGGAGCATGCAAGATGGATTATTTGAGGATCAAGAAGACCCAAAATGACACAAAATAGGTATGAGGAACCTATTTTGCCTCAAAGGCCTCAAGAACACACAAATATGCAAAGCTAGATGAAAGAACTAAGACTAAAACAAGAAATGAATCTATGTTAATCCATTTAAGCTAATTTAGATGTGATTTAAGCTTGAAAATGATCTAAAAAAAAAAGATGAGCTTATGCTTATGCTAAAATGAAAATGGCATTATAACTTTGCTATTGAGTTTGAAAGTTGAAGGATGATTTGCCTTAGGAAGTGAGGGTATTTATAGGATTTCTAAGGCTTGGGGTAGGAGGAATGAATGGCCAGGATTGAAATCCTTAAGAGAGGCCAAGATTCACTCAAAGGGAAGCACATAGATTGTGCTAGTTCTCAGCCAATCAGGAGGTGACACATGTCACAAGGTGAGTGGATGAAGGGAAGGGCAAAAAAGAGTCAACAAAGGGGGCTCCAAGCTCATAACTCTCCAAATAAATGCTTGTAAGAGCAATGAATGGGCTTTAAGAGGCTTTGAAGACTTTGGGGAAGCAATAAATGCTTTGTGGTTGAGATATTTGGAAGGAAAGACTTTGCCTTGGTTTAGGAAAGTCTTAAGCTTGGTTAGGATTGCACAAAGGTTTAAGGTTAGGATTAGGATTAGATTAGGATAAAGAAAAGGATTAGGATGGGTGAAGAGGGTGGATTTGAGAAGATTCTAGAAGAGTCTAGATTTCTCCTTAGTTTCATGGAATAAAAGTTATTCATTCCAAAAGCTTAAGTTTTAGAAATATTTATTAAAATATTTTCAATAAATATGAAAATTAAATATTTAACCTTAATTAAATATTTAACCTTGGGATTAGGGTTAGAAAAGATGGGATTAGCCTTTTAATCGAAATTAAGAAGGGATTAGAAGATTTTGGAAGAGGTTAGTGGTCTAGAGGAAATTGGCCAAGTTTGGGATAAAAAATAAATTAATTTATTTTTTGAAGTTTTTGGTCAATTTATTAATTAAATAATTAATAAATTAGGGATAATGTCAAAATGACATTTTTAGGCTAGATTCCTTAATTAAAGATTTTTAATTAAGAGAGAGGAATTTAATGCCATAAAAATAAATTAATTAATTAAATAATTAATTAATTAATAAATAATGATGTCATCAAGGATTTTCAGAAAACAAAAATAATTTTATTTTCTGAAGGATTTTTCGGTGTCTACATTTTGCCCCTCTTTGATGCGATGCCGCAAGTGGCATGGCGTCAAAAACAAGAAAACAAGATGCCGAGGCTAGAATCAGAAGAAGAGGGTAACGCCCAGGTGGACTAGAAGAAAGAGGAACATGCCCCGGTGGGACAAAATCATGGAAGATGTGCCCAGTGGGACAAGGAGAAAGAGGGATTACGCCCTGGGACAGAGTGTGCCCGGCGGGACGAGGAAGGAAAGGCCTAGGAAGAAAAGGGGAGATAAATAACCTCACTTCTAAGAACAAATATGGATGACATGCAAGATGAGATGGAAATGCAAGATGCAAGATGCAGCTGTATGCAAAGATGCAAGATTAATCTATATGATAAATGCAAGGGACCAGATAGCTCCAAGTGCAAATGGGAGTGCACAGCCTAGATTTAATATAGCAATGCTAGAGACCTGCCAAGGATACTGGGATCACGAGGCCTTGTCTCCAGTGTTGCAGAGGACTGACGAGGACTGACGTTAAACAAACACATAGGGTTGCCCCAACATCACACATGAAGCACAGAGGCGACATGGCGAAACCGATGCTGAAAGAACCACAAACACACAACTGACTCACAGGCAGAAGCAAAAGATCAAAAGACCTTGCCCCAGATTATCCGCACACGCAGCACACCGTGATATAGTGAATCGTGGTGACCCTGGTGGGATAATGAGAAGCCAAAAAAGATTAACAAGACCTAAAGGACAAAAATCCAAGATCAAAATGATAACTCCAAAAAGACATCCTTTTCCAAGGAGAGAGATTAGGTTTGATTGATGGTGGGAAGATTGGTCGGACAGGAGAAACGATATATCCTCAAGGACCAGGATGGAAGATTAGATCAGACAAGAGGAACGATATATCCTCAAGGACCCATGGGTTGGTGAGAGAATAAGTGTAGTTGTTCGCTGGCAAAAGCTGAAGTTCAAGGAATAATCAGGATGAGCAAGGATAAGTCGTCAATTGATGTTGCTGAAGCACAAGGCCTGAGTGGGGCTAAAAGTTTTCTGAGGCTGGGGATGGGACAAGATATTTGATCAAATGCTACTGCAGGACGGACAAAGGACTATGTACAACAAGGAGGAACGATATGCACAAAGGATATGTACAGAAGCTCAGGATTGGGGATAGGAAGATCACACTCAGCGGGACTCTCACTAGGACGGAGACAAGAAGGATAAATACAGGGAGGATAAATACAAGGAGGATTGCGCTATACAGGAAAGGGAAAGGGATATGGTACAAGATATGGTACAAAGCTTTGGAACAGGATATGGATTGTAGATGGGTTGGAGGAAGATGGAAGCTGAATGCTTGGAAGATAGGGGAGATGGAACTGCTGGGAGATCTGTTATGGAATGGAGGATGAGGACGGTAGCTGAAAGGACAACTGAATAGATAAATAGCTCAGTTTACTATGTTGGTGCCTGTTTGCCAGGTTTTCACCAACATACTTGTCCAAGGCGCTTGAATTGCCAAGTTTTCACCGTTTGGACGATTATTTTCTCTTTCTCTTTTCTTTTTTTACTTTTTTGCTTTTTTGAATGTTTTTGGATTTTTCGATATATGCAGGATCAGGTTCAGGCATAGAACCTCTTCAGATGGATGATGTTGATAGGATCATTCAAGGGCTCGCCTTCTGGTGTAGATAGCTGATAGGCGCCGGAGCCGAAGGATGCGGTGACAACATAGGGGCCTAACCAAGTAGGCTCAAACTTGCCTTTCTTTTCTCTATTTGCTAGGACCTTCTGATTTTCTTTAAGGACCATGTCACCGACCTGGAACTGTCTAGGATGGACCTTTTTGTTATAACTCCTTTTGAGTCGATTCTGGTATGCAACCAGGTGATCGTAAGCTTGCTGTCTCTTTTCATCTAGCAGATCCAGCTGTGTGAGCCGGGCCACACGATAGTCTTCATCAGTTGTATAGTTCTTCATGGAGACGCGCAAGGATGGGAGCTCAACCTCGATCGGCAGAACGGCTTCAGCACCATATACGAGGGAGTATGGGGTGGTGCCTATGGGAGTGCGATAAGAAGTGCGATAGGCCCAAAGGGCGGGATTGATTTGGAGGTGCCAGTCACGACCAGAATCATTGACAACCTTCTTGAGGATTTTCAAGATAGTTTTGTTAGTTGCCTCAGCTTGGCCATTTCCTTGAGGGAAATATGGACTGGAGAAACGGTGATGGATGTGGAGCCTGGCACATAGATCATCCACATGCTGGTTTTCAAAAGGTGTGCCATGGTCTGTGAAGATGGTAGATGGTATGCCGAAGCGGCAAATGATATGGTAGAGGATGAACTTGGATATTTGGATGCCAGTAGTTAGGGTGAGCGGAATCGCTTCAACCCATTTGGTAAAGTACTATGTGGCTGTTATGATATACTTGTGTCCATCTGAAGAGAGGGGGGTGATCAAGCCAACGAGGTCGAGGCCCCAACATGAAAAAGGCCACGGTGGTGCAATAGGCTGTAGATCCTGTGCTGGTGCATGTATCAAATTGGCATGCTGTTGACATGGGAGACATTTCTTGACAAATTCACATGCATCATGTTCCATTGTTGGCCAATAATATCCAACTCTAAGCAGCTGCTTTGCTAGAACCATGCCACTCGTGTGGGCACCGCAAATTCCAGCGTGAACTTCTTGTAAGGCCAGGACGGCCTCGTTTGAGTCTAAACATCTAGATAGGACATTGTGATACCCGCGACGATATAGGGTGTTGGCTACAAGAGTGTAGCGGGAAGCTCTGCGAATAAGGTTTTGGCGTTGGTTATTGGTGAGATGGGGAGATATGATATCATTTTTTAGATATGCATGGATTTCGTGGTACCATGGGGATTGGGGACCAACCAAGACACACACCATGTCTGCATCTGCATTCTCATAAGCTGGTGAATGTAGCTGCTCGACTAGAAATTCATACTGTGATGCGTCTCGTGGTATTTCCAATAAGGATCCGATGGTTGCCATTGCATCTGCTGCTTTGTTCTGAAGTCTTGGGATCTGATTGAATTGTAGATGTAGGAAATGCTCTTTCAGTTTATCCACCAGTTGCTTGTAGGGTAGCAATTTGTCGTCCTTTGTCTGATACTCATCAAGGACTTGCTTGATAATGAGCTGTGAATCTCCAAATACTTGTAATTCTGTGATGTTCCATTGGATAGCTGTTCTGAGACCTGAGATGAGTGCCTCATATTCTGCAATGTTATTGGTACAGGGGAATCCCAACTTGAATGATTTTGGAATATAGTCACCTTGAGGTGTGACGAATAGGATTCCTGCCCCAGAACTATGGGATGTGTTGGAACCATCAAAGTATAGTTTCCACATGGGCTGCTCTTCAATATGCATAAATGTTCATCGGGGAATTCCATGATTAGTGGATAGGCATCCACCAGTGGTGCTTCTGCTAGTTGATCGGCAATGACTTGCCCTTTGATTGCTTTGCGATCTACATACTGAATGTCAAATTCGCTGAGTAACATGACCCATTTTTCCATACGGCCTGTGAGGGTTGTCCTTGATAACAGATACTTAAGAGGGTCCACCTTTGATATGAGCTTGATTGTGTGGCTAAGCATGTAATGTCTAAGTTTTTGAGTGGCAAAGACCACTGCTAAGCATGCTTTCTCCATGGGTGAATAGTTAAGCTCATAGCCCACAAGAGTGCGACTGATGTAGTAGATAGCTCGTTCTCTATTTTCATCATCATGCTGTGCTAGGAGTGCCCCTAGTGCTGTAGCTATTGTTGAGATGTAAAGGATGAGTGGGCATCCTGAAACCGGTGGTACTAGGATTGGAGCATTAGCTAGATACTCCTTGAGCTTATCAAAGCTTCTTTGACATATGGGATCCCACTTGAAGTTGGTGTCTTTGCATAAGAGATGTGAGAAGGGTTGGCACTTGTCTGCTAGTTGCGAGATGAACCGCCGAACTGATTGAAGCTTTCCCTGTAGGCTTCTGAGCTGTTTGAGATTTCTTGGTGGAGGCATCTCTGTTATTGCTTTTACCTTCTTAGGATCGATCTCTATGCCTCGTCTAGAGACGATGAAGCCTAGAAGCTTGCCAGATGTTACGCCAAAGACACATTTCTTAGGATTTAACTTTAAGCCATAATGATTCAGACGATCAAATACACGCTCTAGGATGTTGAGGTGTTCATCTCTTGTTTTAGATTTTGCAAGGATATCGTCCACATAGTCCTCAAGGATCTTGTGGATCATGTCATGGAAGATCGCTGTCATTGCTCGTTGATATGTTGCTCCTGCATTCTTTAGCCCAAATGGCATCATGTTGTAGCAAAAGGTTCCCCATGGGGTTGTGAATGCTATTTTATGTTGATCTGCTTCCGCTATATGAATTTGGTTGTAGCCTGAAAAGCCATCCATTAATGATAACATCTCATGACCCGCTGTGAGGTCTACAAGCATGTCTATGTTTGGCAATGGGAAGTCATCTTTAGGACATGCTTTGTTCAAGTCCCTAAAATCAGTACAGATTCTAATGTCGCCAGAAGGCTTTGTGACTGGCACCATGTTAGAGATCCACTCTGAATAATCTATTGCTCTCATGATCTTAGCTTGGAGGAGCTTCTCAAGCTCTGCTTTAACTAGTAATGCTACCTTTGGATGCATTTTCCTTAGCTTCTGCTTCACTGGCTTGACGTTTGGATCTACTGATAGATGATGAACAACAAGGTTTGGATCAAGCCCAGGCATGTGGGCGTATGACCATGCAAAGTTGATGATGGATTCCTTGAGCAAGGCACTGAGAGCGATTTCTTCTCCTTCTGTTAGGTTGACTGAAATGTAGGTGATCCTTGGACATTCTTCTGTTCCCAAGTTGATTGGCTTGGTCTCCTCTATGATGATCGGCGACTGCTCTGGTCTATAATCTTGGATAGGGGGAAGAGGCAAGGCTTCATCTTCTAGCGCCTGAATTGCCAGGTTTTCACTAGAAGATACGCCCTTTGTTTTTACTATTTTGGAATCAGAATGTGCCCCAAGGGGGTTTTCACATAAAGACTCATGATGTTCTCTTGCTATTTCATTTTTGCGACTAAAGCTTGCCTCTTCCCCAAAATATCCTTTTGGGTGAAGCTGATAGACAGAGGTTGATGTTGGAGCCTGATTGTTCGCTGGACCTAATGCCCCCATGAATTCTAGGAGTGCTTGTGCGCTTTGGAACTTGTCGATGTGTGTAATGCTTGGTTGGTCCCAATCTATGAGGTCGGGGTTTGTGAGGGGAAGATCTATGAGGTTAATGGAGAGTTGTTGGAGGACAGAAGTCCCCAGGAGGGTGTCGTCGGCAAAGATATCGTCGTAGGATCGGATGTCTTTTTCTTCGGGGATGTCTTCGATTTCCACGAGGTCATCATGGCTATTCGAAAAGTTCACGTTGGTCATGTTTGTGCCCGCAGTTGTGGTATTGGGCCCTTGTTCAAGCAGGCGAGGGGTATTAAAGCCAAGTCCTTGCTGTTCTAGATTCTGGGATGGTATGATAGGAAACAAGTTTCCGTCCTCTTGTGGTCCTAGGCCACCACCTTGATAGTTATAGTGTTCTGTGACATTTTTGTAGGGGATTGGATATTTCTCTTTGAAGTACTCAAGAAGTTGCGTGTCACGTGATGGGGGATCTTTGTATAACCATTTGTTAATATCTGGATCCATTTCTTTGCTGTTGATGTTGCCATGAGACTCAAAAGTCATGTTTCCGATATGCTTGAGCTTATAATGTTCCTCAATAGGCTTGTTTTGACAACTTGGGCGCCCTTGAGTATGTGGATCAGGTGGAAGAGCTCCTACAGCAAATGCATCACTGAGGCTATATTCGCCACAACCCTGGTTGTTGATCTTGACGGATGATAAGGTGGAAGAGAGGATGGTCTCTGGATCGCGATGGGATCGGGATGAGCTAGCAATAGAAGTACCAATATCGGTTCCAGGACAATGAGTAGAATGAGGGAAAGATGTTTCCATCGCAAGGCAGTATGCGAAGGGGTTAGGGTCAGCGTGGATGGTAACCTCAGTGCCTTGATGTGGAAACTTGATGCACTGATGGTAAGTAGATGGTACGGCCTTAATGGAATGGATCCATGGACGACCGAGGAGGATATTGAATGGTAGGTCAAGATCAACAACGTGGCAGAGAGTATCTTGTGTTGCTGGGCCTAGCTGAATAGGTAAAGTTATAGTACCTTCAGAGGTACGCTCCAAGTTGTCATATGCTTTGATAGTGATTTGCTCATGTTGTATGTCGGCCTCCGTGAACCCGATCTTCTTGATGAATTTTAATGTGCACAAGTTGAGGGCTGAGCCATTATCCACTAGAACTCGTTTGATGGCGAAATCTCTGACCATGACAGCAATGCGGAGAGGAAGAATATGGTCAGGAGCGACATCTGGTATATCAGATTCTTTGAAGGACAGGGCACATGCTGCTGATAGGTGTCCCACAAGAGTTTCAAACTGAGTTGTGTTAATGTCCGTGGGGACATGGCCTTCTTTTAGAGCTTTGTCTAGGATCTCCTGATGAATGGGTGATGTGCGGAGCAAATCCAAGATAGATATTTGGGCTGGCATGTTCCCAAGATGCTCTATGATATTGTATTATGCTCTTGGTGCATTATGTTATGTTGCACGTGCATTTGATGCTGGCCTGGTGTTAGATTATGTTGTGGATGCAGTAGATGTTGGCCTTGGAGGAGCAGCTAATCTCGGAGGAGCACCGGCAACAGTTATCCTACCACTGCGGGTAGTTGCAGCACATTGTCGATCCGGCCCTCTGACGTGGATGGTATTGATGGTGGGCTCATCTTGGATGGGCTCAATTTGAGTTATGCATCCGACATACTTGTCATAGTTGATGTAGGCCGCTGTGTGATCTTCTTGCTTGTCTTTGCCACAATTTTGGGGCTGATTGGCGTTGGCTTGATTCTTCCCGGTATCATGTTGAGGGAACACATTTTGATATATTTGCAAACCGGCGTTGGGTGAAGCTTGAGCTGGTGCATCAACCTGGATTTCCTTGCGATCAATGAGATCTTGGATGTAGTGCTTAAGCCGCATGCACTTCAATGTAGTGTGTCCTTTCACACGATGGTAGTCACAGTATTCATGTTCTTTATACCAATCAGACTTTGGTGCGTTGTCATCTTTCTGTGGGATGGGCGGATATGTGATCATATTTGCCTTGGCTAGCCGATAAAAGATCTGATCCAGAGGCTCACCCAAAGGTGTGAAAGTCCTCTTTGGATTGTTCTGATTGTTGGGCTTATTCTGCCTTGGGGCAACGTTAACTGTGTTAACAGGATTGCCTTGACGTGCTGGCTGTTGCTGTTGGTATTGCTGCTGATACTGTTGCACAGGTGGTTGATGAGCTTGAGGAGGGTGCTGATAAATAGGTGCTTGATATGCGGGAGCTGGTGGTTGCTGATAGATGGGCGCTTGTGGCGGTTGGTATGTTTGAGCTGGTGTAGGACTAGCTACAACGAATTGTACATTTTTAGTGTCAGTGGCTCCATCTGTAACAACATTCTTGTTACGATTCCAGTAACGGGATTTATCATTGTTGGGTTTGTTTTTGGAATCATCCTTAAAGTGACGAATAGTGCCTTCGTCTAGGAGAGCTTTTTCGATGCCTATGCCCTTGCTCTTGATGTCTTGGTATGTCTGGAGACAGTTCATTCGCATGTGATGGGATAGCTTTGGATGCAGGTTATCAATGAAGATCTTTGTTAGATGCTTCTCTGGCGGCTGATATGATAACCTGGTTGTAAGATTCTGCCATCTTTGCAAGTATTCTGCAAGGCTTTCTCCATCTTTCTGCTTTGAGTTGCATAGGTCTAGCAAGGACAACTCATTCTCCACATTATGGGCATAGTGTGTGATGAACTTCTCAGAGAGTACAGCAAAGGTTTTTATTGTCCCATGTGGTATTTTGTAAAACCACTCAACAGCAGTTCCTCCCAAGCTTTTGGGAAACAGGGGCAGGAGATAGTTATCACTGTAAGCTACTTCTTGGCATGCCATGTAGAACTCTTTGATATGGTTTACTGGATCTCCTTTCCCCCGATACTTGTCGAACTTGGGCATCTCAAAATGCTTGGGGAAAGGGATAGTTGCTATGGACCGATCGAAGGGATATGAGCACACCTCTTCGAACTTATATGTTTTGTTCTCTGTTCCACTTTATAGCTCCTTTAGAGCATTTTTCATTACTTCCCACTCAGCATTGAGTGGTGAGGGAACTGGAACTTCTGCTTGTGATGGAAGCTGTGGAACTGGATATGGTGCTTGCTGTGGATAAATGGGTTGGAACTGATTTTGGGGCAATGGTTGTTGGGGATATTGCTGGTGTGGCATAGGGGGATATTGTGGTAAATGATATGGAACTGCTTGATGTTGTTGGGCTGCTTGCTGTTGTTGAACTGGCGGTTGTTGTGGGACTGCTTGCTGATATTGGGCATTTGGGACTTGCTGTTGTAACTGATGGGTGGGAACTTGTTGTTGCTGGGGGATGATAGGGATTTATTGCTGGGGCTGATAGCAAGGGATTTGCTGTTGTTGAGGAATGATGGTTGTTTGCTGAAAGGGGACATGTGGTTGCTGTGGGGGAGGCTGTTGGAATGATGCTGCTTGCGGGTATGATGGTGGTAGTTGTTGAGGTTGGCTTTGGTTTTGGCTGATATAAGCTAGATGCATGCCTGCGTTGTTTAGAGGTGGAACAGATGTGGGGAAGCTAGAAGCAAAGGGTGATGGGGTAAGATAGCTGGGGAAAGTTGGCTATTGAAGTGGTGGAACTTGTTGGAAGGTATTTGGGATTTGGGATGAATAGCTTGAAGCCGGCGGTGTTTGGGGTAGTTGCTGCTGTGCTGCTTGGGCGAAGGCAGTTTGTTGACTTGAAACCATAGATGTAGGGGATTGAGATGGGATCCCCCATGCCTTCATTTCTTCTTGTGTAAGGCCCCACTGAGAGCTTGTGTTAGGGTGCACTGCAGCGGATGACGGAATGGTAGGAGCAACGGGAGCTTGGGACACGAATGATGGTTGAGAGAGAGGAGCTTGTTGAGGTTGTGGTTGAGCGGATGCTTGCGAGGAAGAAAATGAAGGAAACACCCAAGAGAAGGATGAGGTTGGAATAGGGAGCGATTGCGCTAACCCCAAAGAAGAAGGTACGGGTGCTTGGGGGGTGAAGGGTGACGGTGCTCCTTTGATGGTGAAAGGCGTTGCTTGACTTGCGGATGGGGGCGAAGCTTTTGGTGTAAAAGCTTGCGTGAGAGGTGGAAGCTGTCTTTGGGTTAAGTGTTGGATTTGGGCTTGGGCAGCCATAGCAGATGATGAAGCAAAAGGGGTAGGAGATGGAGCGGATGGCGCTGCAGCTTGTGTTACGGGACTGGTGAGGCTTCCTTGCAAGAAAAGGGGAATGGTGGAAAGCTCTTGGGATGTTTGCATGATAGGATTGGGAAATGATTGGACAAATGGAGAATACGCTTGTGCTGGAACTTGGATAGTTTTGATGGGGATGCATGGATAGAGAGATGGTGGGATGGAGGTACTTTCTGGCAGGTAGTGAACAAACGTGCTCTGCTGATGTTGTGGTACAAGGGCATTGGTTGCTGGTGGGCTTTCTGGAGGATTTGCAAATGCTTGGTTTGCCAAGGGGGATGAAGGGATGTTTGGATCTTCACATGGGTTACTGGCTTGGATTTGGGAATTGTAGGTCATCATGGCATTGGTGAAAAGGTTGGGATCAGATGAGGTTGTTGATGGATAAGGATTCATGCTTCTTCTTTTCTGAGATCTGGTCTCAATAGGCATGGAGATGCAAGTGCTAAATGGATGCAAGATGTTTGGCTAAAAGATGTTGATGGATGCAAAGTTGATGAACTTCTAAAGATGATGACTTCTAAATGCAAGGATGGATCAAGATGGCGATGATGGAACTGATATGGATCAAGATGGTGGAGGAAAGATAGGTTGCTGGTGGAAAGTTGGTGAAAGATTACTGAGTGGTCAACAAATGAGCTGCTGTTTTTCCCAAATGGAGGATCAGAGATATGATGGGGTCAACCTAAGATAGACTGATGATCTTCGGTCAACAAGTTTCTTATCAATACACTCCAATCTCTTGCTCGAGATGATGGCTATGCAAGGACAAGGTTTTGATTTCTTTATGACAACACGTTGTGCCAAAAAAGAAGATGATGGTCTCTGATCTTGGATATGGGATAGAAACAACTCAGAAGGGTAGAACACTAAGTGTTGGTGGAACTCTGGATTTGGAGCAAAGGATGGTGGATCTGTTGGAAAGATATGGAAAGCTGATGGGGGGATGCTGGTGGAAAAGGTTTTGAAGGGTGAAGGGACAATGCTTTATCTAAAGGGATAATGCAAATGACAAGGATTGATTCTAGAATACTGGTAGGAAGATGAATGCATATGCAACTTTATGATGTTTTGAAATGCAACTAAGGTTTTGATGCTGATGCAAAGGATGAAAGCTAGAATGAAACTAAGATGCAAGGCTGTTGGAGACAAGATTTCAAGATCTGAAGATGGAACAAGACATGAACAAGGATTGGCTAATCTTCTGGCTCAAGGTTGACAAAGTGATGGTTAACTTGGAAACGGAAGGTGAACTGTTTGATGCGGACGCTATGGGCAATGTTCTCAAGTCTGGCTTGGGACTTTTCCTCTGCTTGGGTTGCTTGGATAATGGATTGATAGGTCTTGGTGTTCTTCTTGATAACTTTTTGCTCTTGATAGGCTTGGGATTTGGGAAACTTTGCTTTAGGATGTTTGTTCTTGCTGGGCATCACTTGGAAAAGAGGCTTCTGATTTTGAGGCAAAGGTTTCCAATGGAAAAGGTTAAAGTCAAAGCAATCTCCGCAAGAGACAAAGCAACCTTGCGGGATACAAACAAAGGCAACTGACTCTGACAAAGCTCTGAAAGTGTATGTTTCAACAAGTATTTTCACGGAGTCTTTGACTGTCAAGCACTTCAAACAGATCTACCTAAGGAAGGTGAGTATCAAAATCGCTTGCCCACAGCTTGGTATCCCCCAGAAGGAAATATAAATGGTGAGTAATCTTGAGGCGACCCGGTAAACCCCTTGGAATCGGTCCTTGCACAAGGATTTTGATACTTTCAGATGTAGATAGGGTAGCCTCTAGTTTATCAGGTTGCTATTTGTTCCGTGGTGTCTCCATACCCGGTTATGCTGATCATCCGTGACTCACTTAAGAGCCTTGCCAATTATGCTGGGGGAGAGGAATGTTTACCATCCCCAGACACGTGTTTGGCACGAACGCCCGGCGATTAGGAGATGTAAGTGATTCTTTTGGTATTCACTTATTTGTATACCGGCCGGGGGGGATACCGGTTTGAGGTCGTTCTCCGAGGAGGAAGCGCTTCTCCTTGGACAGGCCTCGCTAAAAGCAGAACAGGTGAACTTGTCCAAGTTCAAGTGTTCCACGTTGCTTACTCTAACAAGGTTTATGCAAGAATTGAAAAACTCCTACATGCACATCAAGCAGATTTTGTTCATTTTCCCAAATTTGATTAAGTGATGTTTGAACTTTGAAAATGAAGACACTCGTGATTAGCTTTTGATTTGTTCCTTTCTCCAAAAAGTAAATCGAGCGTTTGCAAGTTTTTTTGACTTGGGCATTCAAGATTTGATTAGCGAGTTGTCTTAAGAACTTTTGAAAAAGCTTTGTTTTGTCCCTTAGATCACTCAAGATTGAATTTGTTTGCTTGCTTTGGAAACTTGAAACAGATGAGGGAATAGAGTTGTTTATTCCTTTAGTGCATTCGAGATTTGGTTTGCTTTTCAAATTGACAATGACACTCTAGGACCTAAGTTCATTTCCTTAAGTTTCATTCAAGATTGAGTTTGACCTTTGCTGTAAAAGAAATGAAAAATCAGTCCCAAGCAAAAGACAAAAGGCGACACTGTCCAGCTTATAGGCGACGCTGGAAAGTGCAAATGCGACATTTAATTCCTGCAGGCGACATTCTATACCTCAAAAGGCGACAGATTAAAAATACAGAGGCATGATTTCTTTTGTTACAGGCGTGATTTCTTTACATGCAGGCGACAGAAGAAGAATTCTGGGACGTAATAGAAATTGTCAATCACAGGAAAATCTCAGTTATGCAGGCGTGAAAACAGAACTCATAGGCGTCATTTCTTTCCTCAAAGGCGTGATTTAATTGCATGAAGGCGTGACTGAATTCTTTGTAGGCGACATTTCTTTTGTTGAAGGCGACATTTTTTTGTTTGAAGGTGACATTTAATTGCTGTAGGCGTCATTTCTTTTCATTAAGGCGACATTTCTTTATTTCCTGCAAAATACAAGCATATAAAGCATAATTTCATCAAGATGATTGTGGTTTGAGTCCCACCGGGCGTGCCAGAATGTAGACTAAGATTTTGAGAGTGCACCTAAACCTGTTTTGAAGGCCAAAGACAAACAAACGTCATAGCATATTATCAAACCAAATTTAATGGAGAGCAAACTAAAATCAAAGCCACCTCAGTTTAAGCTTAAAACGGATGCGCCCATGCACCGTTTGATATGCTTAGATATAGAGGGATGTGGGTGTGCAAACTCAAGCACTTGGAGCATGCAAGATGGATGATTTGAGGATCAAGAAGACCCAAAATGACACAAAATAGGTATGAGGAACCTATTTTGCCTCAAAGGCCTCAAGAACACACAAATATGCAAAGCTAGATGAAAGAACTAAGACTAAAACAAGAAATGAATCTATGTTAATCCATTTAAGCTAATTTAGATGTGATTTAAGTTTGAAAATGATCTAAAAAAAAAAGATGAGCTTATGCTTATGCTAAAATGAAAATGGCATTATAACTTTGCTATTGAGTTTGAAAGTTGAAGGATGATTTGCCTTAGGAAGTGAGGGTATTTATAGGATTTCTAAGGCTTGGGGTAGGAGGAATGAATGGCCAAGATTGAAATCCTTAAGAGAGGCCAAGATTCACTCAAAGGGAAGCACATGGATTGTGCTAGTTCTCAGCCAATCAGGAGGTGACACATGTCACAAGGTGAGTGGATGAAGGGAAGGGCAAAAAGGAGTCAACAAAGGGGGCTCCAAGCTCATAACTCTCCAAATAAATGCTTGTAAGAGCAATGAATGGGCTTTAAGAGGCTTTGAAGACTTTGGGGAAGCAATAAATGCTTTGTGGTTGAGATATTTGGAAGGAAAGACTTTGCCTTGGTTTAGGAAAGTCTTAAGCTTGGTTAGGATTGCACAAAGGTTTAAGGTTAGGATTAGGATTAGATTAGGACAAAGAAAAGGATTAGGATGGGTGAAGAGGGTGGATTTGAGAAGAGTCTAGAAGAGTCTAGATTTCTCCTTAGTTTCATGGAATAAAAGTTATTCATTCCAAAAGCTTAAGTTTTAGGAATATTTATTAAAATATTTTCAATAAATATGAAAATTAAATATTTAACCTTAATTAAATATTTAACCTTGGGATTAGGGTTAGAAAAGATGGGATTAGCCTTTTAATCGAAATTAAGAAGGGATTAGAAGATTTTGGAAGAGGTTAGTGGTCTAGAGAAAATTGGCCAAGTTTGGGATAAAAAATAAATTAATTTATTTTTTGAAGTTTTTGGTCAATTTATTAATTAAATAATTAATAAATTAGGGATAATGTCAAAATGACATTTTTAGGCTAGATTCCTTAATTAAAGATTTTTAATTAAGAGAGAGGAATTTAATGCCATAAAAATAAATAAATTAATTAAATAATTAATTAATTAATAAATAATGATGTCATCAAGGATTTTCAGAAAATAAAAATAATTTTATTTTCTGAAGGATTTTTCGGTGTCTACATTCACGTTGGTCATGTTAGTGTCCGCAGTTGTGGTA
This sequence comes from Chamaecyparis obtusa, assembly GCA_027943335.1. NCBI lineage: Eukaryota > Viridiplantae > Streptophyta > Pinopsida > Cupressales > Cupressaceae > Chamaecyparis > Chamaecyparis obtusa. Next base: position 1,000,478 of record BSBK01000274.1, on the reverse strand, counting down.
TTGGGCTCTTGTTCAAGCAGGCGAGGGGTATTAAAGCCAAGTCCTTGCTGTTCTAGATTTTGGGATGGTATGATAGGAAACAAATTTCCATCCTCTTGTGGTCCTAGACCACCACCTTGATAGTTATAGTGTTCTGTGACATTTTTGTAGGGGATTGGGTATTTCTCTTTGAAGTACTCAAGAAGTTGTGTGTCACGTGATGGGGGATCTTTGTACAACCATTTGTTAATATCTGGATCCATTTCTTTGCTGTTGATGGTACCATGAGACTCAAAAGTCATGTTTCCAATTTGCTTGAGCTTATAATGTTCCTCGGCAGGCTTGTTTTGACAACTTGGGCGCCCTTGAGTATGTGGATCACGTGGAAGAGCCCCTACAGCAAATGCATCACTGAGGCTGTATTCACCACAACCCTGGTTGTTGATCTTGACAGATGATAAAGTGGAAGAGAGGATGGTCTCTGGATCGCGATGGGATCGGGATGAGCTAGCAATAGAAGTACCAATATCGGTTCCAGGACAATGAGTAGAATGAGGGAAAGATGTTTCCATCGCAAGGCAATATGCGAAGGGGTTAGGGTCAGCGTGGATGGTAACCTCAGTGCCTTGATGTGGAAACTTGATGCACTGATGGTAAGTAGATGGTACGGCTTTAATAGAATGGATCCATGGACGACCGAGGAGGATATTGAACGGTAGGTCAAGATCAACAACGTGGCAGAGAGTATCTTGCGTTGCTGGGCCTAGCTGGATAGGCAAAGTTATAGTACATTCAGAGGTACGCTCCAAGTTGTCATATGCTTTGATAGTGATTTGCTCATGTTGTATGTCGGCCTCCGTGAACCCGATCTTCTTGATGAATTTTAATGTGCACAAGTTGAGGGCTGAGCCATTATCCACTAGAACTCGTTTGATGGCGAAATCTCTAACCATGACAGTAATGCGGAGAGGGAGAGTATGGTCAAGAGAAACATCTGGTATATCAGATTCTTTGAAGGACAAGGCACATGCTGCTGATAGGTGTCCCACAAGAGTTTCAAACTGAGTTGTGTTAATGTCCGTGGGGACATGGCCTTCTTTTAGAGCTTTGTCTAGGATCTCCTGATGGATGGGTGATGTGCGGAGCAAATCCAAGATAGATATTTGGGCTGGCATGTTCCCAAGATGCTCTATGATATTATATTGTGCTCTTGGTGCATGATGCTGTGTTGCGCGTGCATTTGATGCTGGCCTAGTGTTAGACTGTGCTATGGATGTAGTAGATGTTGGCCTTGGAGGAGCAGCTGATCTCGGAGGAGCACCGGCAACAGTTATCCTTCCACTGCGGGTAGTTGCAGCACATTGTCGATCCGTCCCTCTGACGTGGATGGTATTGATGGTGGGCTCATCTTGGATGGGCTCAACTTGAGTTATGCATCCGACATACTTGTCATAGTTGATGTAGGCCGCTGTGTGATCTTCTTGCTTGCCTTTGCCACGATTTTGGGGCTGATTGGCATTGGCTTGATTCTTCCCGGTATCGTGTTGAGGGAACACATTTTGATATATTTGCAAACCGGCGTTGGGTGAAGCTTGAGCTGGTGCATTGACTTGGATTTCCTTGCGATCGATGAGATCTTGGATGTAGTGCTTAAGCCGCATGCACTTCAATGTTGTGTGCCCCTTCACACGATGGTAATCACAGTATTCATGTTCTTTATACCAATCAGACTTTGGTGTGTTGTCATCCTTCTGTGGGATGGGCGGATATGTGATCATATTTTCCTTGGCTAGCCGATAAAAGATCTGATCCAGAGGCTCACCCAAAGGTGTGAAAGTCCTCTTTGGATTGTTCTGATTGTTGGGTTTGTTCTGCCTTGGGGCAACGTTAACTGCATTAACAGGATTGCCTTGACGTGCTGGCTGCTGCTGTTGGTATTGTTGCTGATACTGTTGCACAGGTGGTTGATGAGCTTGAGGAGGCTGCTGATAAATAGGTGCTTGATATGCGGGAGCTGGTGGTTGCTGATAGATGGGCGCTTGTGGCGGTTGGTATGTTTGAGCTGGTGTAGGACTAGCTACAACGAATTGTACATTTTTAGTGTCAGTGGCTCCATCTGTAACAACATTCTTGTTACGATTCCAGTAACGGGATTTATCATTGTTGGGTTTGTTCTTGGAATCATCCTTGAAGTGACGAATAGTGCCTTCGTCTAGGAGAGCTTTCTCGATGCCTATGCCTTTTCTCTTGATGTCTTGGTATATCTGGAGACAGTTCATTCGCATGTGATGGGATAACTTTGGATGCAGGTTATCAATGAAGATCTTTGTTAGATGCTTCTCTGGCGGCTGATATGATAACCTGGTTGTAAGATTCTGCCATCTTTGCAAGTATTCTGCAAGGCTTTCTCCGTCTTTCTGCTTTGAGTTGCATAGGTCTAGCAAGGACAACTCATTCTCCACATTATGGGCATAGTGTGTGATGAACTTCTCAGAGAGTTCAGCAAAGGTGTTTATTGTCCCATGTGGTATTTTGTAAAACCACTCAACAGCAGTTCCTCCCAAGCTTTTGGGAAACAGGCGCAGGAGATAGTTATCACTGTAAGCTACTTCTTGGCACGCCATGTAGAAATTTTTGATATGATTTACTGGATCTCCTTTCCCCCGATACTTGTCAAACTTGGGCATCTCAAAATGCTTGGGAAAAGGGATAGTTGCTATGGACCGATCGAAGGGATATGAACACACCTCTTCGAACTTGTATGTTTTATTCTCTGTTCCACTTTGTAGCTCTTTTAGAGCATTTTTCATTGCTTCCCACTCAGCATTGAGTGGCGAGGGAACTGAGACTTCTGCTTGTGATGAAAGCTGTGGAACTAAATATGGCACTTGCTGTGGATAAATGGGTTGAAACTGATTTTGGGGCAATGGTTGCTGGGGATATTGCTGGTGTGGCATAGGGGGATATTGTGGTAAATGATATGGAACTGCTTGATGTTGTTGGGCTGCTTCTTGTTGTTGAACTGGCGGTTGTTGTGGGACTGCTTGCTGATATTGGGCATTTGGGACTTGCTGTTGTAACTGATGGGTGGGAACTTGTTGTTGCTGGGGGATGACAGGGATTTGTTGCTGAGGCTGATAGCAAGGGACTTGCTGTTGTTGAGGAATGATGGGTGTTTGCTGAAAGGGGACATGTGGTTGTTGTGGGGGAGGCTGTTGGAATGATGCTGCTTGCGGGTATGATGGTGGTAGTTGCTGAGGTTGGCTTTGGATTTGGCTGATATAGGCTGGGTGCATGCCTGCATTACTTAGAGGTGGAGCAGATATGGGGAAGCTAGAAGCAAAGGGTGATGGGGTAAGATAGGTGGGGAAAGTTGGCTGTTGAAGTGGTGGAACTTGCTGGAAGGTATTTGGGATTTGGGACGAATAGCTTGAAGCTGGCGGTGTTTGGGGTAGTTTTTGTTGTGCTGCTTGGACGAAGGCGGTTTGTTGACTTGCAACCATAGATGTAGGGGATTGAGATGGGATCCCCCATGCCTTCATTTCTTCTTGTGTAAGGCCCCACTGAGAGCTTGTGTTAGGGTGCACTGCAGCGGATGATGGAATGGTAGGAGCAACGGGAGCTTGGGACACGAATGATGGTTGGGATAAAGGAGCTTGTTGAGGTTGTGGTTGAGCAGATGCTTGTGAGGAGGAAAATGAAGGAAACACCCAAGAGAAAGATGAGGTTGGAATGGGGAGCGATTGCGCTAACCCCAAAGAAGAAGGTATGGGTGCTTGGGGGTGAAGGGTGACGGTGCTCCTTTGATGGTGAAAGGCGTTGCTTGACTTGCGGATGGTGGCGAAGCTTTTGGTGTAAAAGCTTGCATGAGAGGTGGAAGCTGACTTTGGGTTAAGTGTTGGATTTGGGCTTGAGCAGCCATAGCAGATGATGAAGCAAAAGGGGTATGAGATGGAGTGGATGGTGCTGCAGCTTGTGTTACGGGACTGGTGAGGCTTCCTTGCAAGAAAAAGGGAATGGTGAAAAGCTCTTGGGATGTTTGCATGATAGGATCGGGGAATGATTGGACAAATGGAGAATACGCTTGGGCTGGAACTTGGATAGTTTTGATGGGGATGCGTGGATAGAGAGATGGTGGGATGGAGGTACTTTCTGGTAGGTAGTGAACAAACGTGCTTTGTTGATGTTGCGGTATAAGGGCATTGGTCGCTGGTGGGCTATCTAGAGGATTTGCGAATGCTTGGATTGCCAACGGGGATGAAGGGATGTTTGGATCTTCACATGGGTTACTGGCTTGGATCTGGGGATTGTAGGTCATCATGGCGTTAGTGAAAAGGTTGGGATCGGATGAGGTTGTTGGTGGATAAGGATTCATGCTTCTTCTTTTCCGAGATCTGGTCTCAACAGGCATGGAGATGCAAGTGCTAAATGTATGCAAGATGCTTGGCTAAAAGATGTTGATGGATGCAAAGTTTGATGAACTTCTAAAGATGATGACTTTCTAGGATGCAATGAAAAGATAGGGATCAAGATGGCGATGATGGAAGCTGGATGGAACTGATATGGATCAAGATGGTGGAGGAAAGATAGGTTGCTGGTGGAAAGTTGGTGAAAGATTACTGAGTGGTCAACAAATGAGCTGCTATTTTTCCCAAATGGAGGATCAGAGATATGATGGGGTCAACCTAAGATAGACTGATGATCTTCGGTCAACAAGTTTCTTATCAATACACTCCAATCTCTTGCTCGAGATGATGGCTATGCAAGGACAAGGTTTGATTTCTTTATGACAACACGTTGTGCCAAAAAAGAGGATGATGGTCTCTGATCTTGGATATAGGATAGGAACAACTCAAAAGGTAGAACACTAAGTGTTGGTGGATCTCTGGATTTGGAACAAAGGATGATGGATCTGTCGGAAAGATATGAAAAGCTGATGGGGGGATGCTGGTGGAAAAGGTATTGAAGGGTGAAGGGACAATGCTCTAGAAGGATGATGCAAGTGCAAATGACAAGGACTGATTCTAGAATGCTGGTAGGAAGATGAATGCAAATGCAACTTTTATGATGTTCTTGAGATGTAACTAAGGTTTTGATGCTGATGCAAAGGATGAAACTAGGATGAAACTAAGATGCAAGGCTGTCTGAGACAAGATTTCAAGATCTGAAGATGGAACAATACATGAACAAGGATTTGGCTAATTTTCTGGCTCAAGGTTGACGAAACGATGGTTAACTTGGAAACGGTAGGCGAACTGTTTGATGCGGGCGTTATGGGCAATGTTCTCAAGTCTGGTTTGGGACTTCTCTTCTGCTTGGTTTGCTTGGATAATGGCTTGATAGCTCTTGGTGTTCTTCTTGATAAGTTTTTGCTCTTGATAGGCTTGGGATTTGGGCAACTTTGCTTTAGGATGTTTGTTCTTGCTGGGCATCACTTGGAAAAGAGGCTTCTGATTTTGAGGCAAAGGTTTCCAATGGCAAAGGTTAAAATCAAAGCAATCTCCGCAAGGGACAAAGCAACCCTGTGGGATACAAACAAAGGCAACTGACTCTGACAAAGCTTTGAAAGTGTATGTTTCAACAAGTGTTTTCACAGAGTCTTTGATTGTCAAGCACTTCAAACAGATCTACCTAAGGAAGGTGAGTATCAAAATCGCTTGCCCACAGCTTGGTATCCCCTAGAAGGGAATACAAATGGTGAGTAATCTTGAGGCGACCCGGTAAACCCCTTGGAATCGGTCCTTGCACAAGGATTTTGATACTTTCGGATGTAGATAGGGTAGCCTTTAGTTTATCAAATTTTTAATAGTTCCGTGGTGTCTCCATACCCGGTTATGCTGATCATCCGTGACTCACTTAAGAGCCTTGCCAATTATGCTGGGGGAGAGGAATGTTTACCATCCCCAGACACGTGTTTGGCACGAACGCCCGGCGATTAGGAGATGTAAGTGATTCTTTTGGACTTCACTTATTTGTATACCGGCCAGGGGGGATACCGGTTTGAGGTCGTTCTCCGAGGAGGAAGCGCTTCTCCTTGGACAGGCCTCGCTAAAAGTAGAACAAGTGAACTTGTCCAAGTTCAAATGTTCCACGTTGCTTACTCTAACAAGGATTATGCAAGAATTGAAAAACTCCTACATGCACATCAAGCAGATTTTGTTCATTTTCCCAATTTGATTAAGTGATGTTTGAACTTTGAAATGAAGACACTCGTGATTAGATTTTGATTTGCTCTTTTCCTCAAAAATGTAAATGCTTCGAACGTTTGCAAGTTCTTTCCTTTTGTGCATTCAAGATTTGATTAGCGAGTTGTTTTAAGAACTTTGAAAAAGCTTTGTTTTGTCCCTTAGATCACTCAAGATTGAATTTGTTTTGCTTGCTTTGGAATTTGAAATGAGATAGGGAATAGAGTTGTTTGTTCCTTTTAGTGCATTCAAGATTTGGTTTGCTTTTCAAATTGACAATGACACTCTAGGACCTAAGTTCATTTCCTTAAGTTTCATTCAAGATTGAGTTTGACCTTTGCTGTAATAAAAGAAATGAAAAAAACCAGTCTTAAGCAACTCAAGACAAAAACCAAAAGCGACACTGTCCAGCTTATAGGCGACGCTGGAAAGTGCAGAGGCGACATTTAATTCCTACAGGTGACATTCTGTACCTCAAAAGGTGACAGATACAAAACTAGAGGCGTGATTTCTTTTGTTACAGGCGTGATTTAATTAAAAGAAGGCGACAGAAGAGAATTCTGGAACGTAACAGAAGTTGCCGACAACAGGAAAATCTCAGTTATGCAGGCGTGAAAACAGAGTTCATAGGCGTCATTTCTTTCTTCAAAAATCGTGATTTAATTGCATGAAGGCGTGACTAAATTCCTTGTAGGCGACATTTCTTTTGTTGAAGGCGACATTTCTTTGTTTGAAGGCGACATTTAATTGCTGTAGGCATCATTTCTTTTCATGAAGGCGACATTTCTTTATTTACTGCAAAAAAAAGGCATATAAAGTATAGTTTCATCAAAATGATTGTGGTTTGAGTCCCACCGGGCGTGCCAGAATGTAGACTAGGATTTGAGAGTGCACCTAAACCTGTTTTGAAGGCCAAAGACAAACAAATGTCATAGCATATAATCAAATCAAGTTTAAAGGTAAACAAACTAAAATCAAAGCCACCTCAGTTTAAGCTTAAAACGGATGCGCCCATGCACCGTTTGATATGCTTAGATATAGAGGGATGTGGGTGTGCAAACTCAAGCACTTGGAGCATGCAAAGTAGGATGATTTGAGGATCAAGAAGACCCAAAATGACACAAAATAGGTATGAGGAACCTATTTTGCCTCAAAGGCATAAAAAACACACAAATATGCAAAGCTAAATAAATGAACTAAGATTAAAACAAGAAATGAATCTATGTTAATCCATTTAAGCTAATTTAGATGTGATTTAAGCTTGAAAATAATCTAAAATGATGAACTTATGCTTATGCTAGAATGAAAATGACATTATGACTTTGCTATTGAGTTTGAGAGTTGAAAGATGATTTGCCTTAGGAAGTGAGGGTATTTATAGGATTTCTAAGGCTTGGGGTAGGAGGAATGAATGGCCAGGATTGAAATCCTTAAGAGAGGCCAAGATTCACTCAAAGGGAAGCACATGGATTGTGCTAGTTCTCAGCCAATCAGGAGGTGACACATGTCACAAGGTGAGTGGATGAAGGGAAGGGCAAAAAGGAGTCAACAAAGGGGGCTCCAAGCTCATAACTCTCCAAATAAATGCTTGTAAGAGCAATGAATGGGCTTTAAGAGGCTTTGAAGACTTTGGGGAAGCAATAAATGCTTTGTGGTTGAGATATTTGGAAGGAAAGACTTTGCTTTGGTTTAGGAAAGTCTTAAGCTTGGTTAGGATTGCACAAAGGTTTAAGGGTAGGATTAGGATTAGATTAGGACAAAGAAAAGGATTAGGATGGGTGAAGAGGGTGGATTTGAGAAGATTCTAGAAGAGTCTAGATTTCTCCTTGGAATAAAAGTTATTCATTCCAAAAGCTTAAGTTTTAGGAATATTTATTAAAATATTTTCAATAAATATAGAAATTAAATATTTAACCTTAATTAAATATTTAACCTTGGGATTAGGGTTAGAAAAGATGGGATTAGCCTCTTAATCGAGATTAAGAAGGGATTAGAAGATTTTGGAAGAGGTTAGTGGTCTTAAGGAAATTGGCCAAGTTTGGGATAAAAAATAAATTAAAAATAAATTAATTTATTTTTTGAAGTTTTGGGCAATTTATTAATTAAATAATTAATAAATTAGGGATAATGTCCAAATGACATTTTTAGGCTAGATTCCTTAATTAAAGATTTTTAATTAAGAGAGAGGGATTTAATGCCATAAAAATAAATTAATTAATTAAATAAATAATTAATTAATAAATGATGATGTCATCAAGGATTTTCAGAAAACAAAAATAATTTATTTTCTGAAGGATTTTTCGGTGTCTACAGGAAGAAGAAAGAAGAAGGAAGCACTAGTACACCTGAGGTCACCCAATCCAATGGATCATGTGATCACACTACTTCAAACTAAGAAAAGTAGGTATGTATGGAACTGAGTCTTACAATGTTTTATCTTATATCAATTCCTAACATATGTTGAGAAAAAGTCCATATCTTCATAGATAGAGATGCATTAGGACATATTTGAGCAAAGTGGAACAATTCATTTTTTATGCCGAGCATCAATGTTTTATTCTGAAATGATCGAGTTATCAATGTATGTCGAGTACTTGTGATAGCCAAGATGTGATGTACATCAAGTTGTATCCAAAGGGTTGTGTCGACCAAACTTGTGTTAGCCGAGCTTAACATAAGATTGTCGAGATAGCTGTATTCCACCTAGAATGTGTATGAAACATTTATGAAGCCCTAATCTGATCATCTGAAGCCTATAAAGTAGGATGTTACCATTCATTTCATTTCACCACTGAATTGAAAATTTCTTTGAGCGATTCAAAGAGCGTGTAACTTTTCTGTCTTAAAGCTTAAGTGCGATTTCAAAATCTTCACAGCATGCCATTGGCAAATCATCTATAGAACATTTGTGCAAAGGTACTTTACCAAGTAAAATCTTTTTTCAAGAATGTTTAGTTGAGATTAATGGCATCATATTCATTAGCTGCAATGAAGAAACAAGGAAAGGAGGTTTTCAATGTTCAATTAGTAAGGAACAAGGTGAGTAAGCCACAAAAGTCTCAAGTCATCCCAGAGAGTGCGATTCTGGGAGATCTTAATGGAGCTCTATCATCGATTTTGAAATTTTTTTTAATGGTAAATGACATTAGGTCATGCTACATGTACAAAATTGGAGAGATTGGTGACTATGAAATTAGGGAAGCATATGATAAATTGTGCCGCAACAAGGTGTTGAAGCCGGAACACCAGAAGGTTTTTGAGCAAGGGTTAGTTCATGCCCTTGATTTTCCATAAAATTTCAAAGTGGATTGGATTAAAATTGTACTAAGTAGATTACACAACATGCAAATTTGGTTAGAGGATGGACCAGTTCAGATCACAAAAGACATGATTCATTAGGTAACTGGATACCCTAAACTCCCTAGTAAGAAAACAATGAGATGTTGAAGCAAGGGGGAGATTCGGGAAAACACTCGGGCAGTCTAGAGTAAGCACGAAATGATAATCTCCACTATCACTAATCTGGAGATTGAGTTTGTAGTGAGAGTAATTGCTCATAAATTCTATCAATCTAATCAGTTGGATAGCGTCCAATGTATGATAGTGGACCAGGCTTGGAAAATCATCAAGAAAGGCCATACCTATGACCTCACCGAGCTCCGACTAACTCAACTTGCCGAGAACCTTACTTCTATCTAGAAAGTGAAGAATTCTATGTGTAAGTTTGGTTCCCTACTCATATTTCTATTCTTTTACATTCATAAGTGTTTTCCTACTGTTGGTGGAGTAATTTGGGATATGAATAGGCTAATCATAGTTTAAATTAATGAGTTTATCAGTCAGGTAGGAGATAATTTTGAGGGTGTAATGGAAAACTACTTTGTAGAACTCAAGAAGAAAATGAGGAAGAGAATTAGGATTCTTGTATCTCTAGTTGAGAAGTACAACCAGGACATTTGTTTCTTAGTAGATACTGACTTTACATATGCACAAGCTTCTTTACCAAGGGTATCATGGCTAATGCCATTACCTTATGAGGTTAATATTGATGAGACCATAGCAGAAATCACAACCCTGTTAGCTGAGGAAAATGATAAGAAGGCTCCCTACTTTGGAACATATGAGGAGGCTAAGACCAAGATAACCATGTGATTGAAGTCTACTACCATGGAGAGAAAGAGAAAAAAGATAGTAAAGAACCTAGTGAAAATGATAGGACAGAGAGAGGTAGATGCACCTCTTGAACTAACACAAGGACTGGGAGAAGACAAAGAAAGTGAATCCAGTGAAAGTGAAGAAGATGAGAAAGTAGTGGAGAAGAAAGGAAAGAAGGCAGTAATTGTTGAGCCTATGAGAAAGAAAATGCAAAAAACTAAGGCTATTTCATCACCTGTTCTTAGGCCAAGAACAAGGGCAGTCTCTACAGCTGTAGCTACCAAGCCACAAAAGAAAAACCCTGCATCAGGAAAAAGGAAAATGGTTCAACCTAGGGTAGTGCTGAGCTAGACAAGGAAGAAGCCTAGGAGGAAACTTATTTTGGAGAAATATGATAAGGAAATAGAGAGTGATGAGGAGGTTAAGAAGAAGTTATCAGTATAGAGAAAAGCACCAAATGTGGATGAAATATGCCACACCATCAAGAACTTTTTTGGAGTCCCAGGTTTGAAACAAATAAGATTTGAGAGCATGAGCATAGGAGATAAGGAGAAAATTGAAGAAGCTATACTTGAGATGCTCTGCACTTTCAAGATGCTACCAATACAAAGGGGGAAATTAATCCCTAATGAGTTATACAATAGAGTTGCACAGAAATGGGAATTTTCCCTAAAGACTAAGAAGTAGATAAGGGAAAGCACATTAGCTCAAGTTGCACCAGATCTATCCCCTGCTAGTATTCAGGAAGTCATGGAACAGTACAAGAAAAGATTTATTCCTAAGCTCAGAGCTTACTCTATCCTTCAACACAAGGTTGAGGATGTTGTTCAGAAAAGTCTTAGGACTTGGAAGATTATTTTTGGTCTGTTAATTGACAAAAGTGCACAACAAGACACTAGCACATCTAAGGGTGTTGAGATAGATAATAAAGAAGATGTAAATGATCCACATATTCAGGAGAAAGAAGCTCCCAAGGAAGAGAAATTTTAGAAGTTACCAAACATAACTATTGTTGACATCACTGAGGATGCCCCGATGAAGAATCAAGTATTGACCAAGGAAGACATACAAGCCGAGGAAGCACACGCTACATCTTTTTTGGGAAATAGCATTGTGTTATTACAAGTCATGGATTATCCAAAAATTGATGACACATCAACTATCAACACAACCCCTATCAATCCTCAAGTTGTTACAGTTGACATGTTAGCCGGTATTAGCACTACTGAGGAACAAGATCAGTCAGCAACTGCACTTCAGTCTGCATCTACTGAGGAGTCACAGAAAGAAAAAGTAGATCAGTTTGCACTAGTGATTGTAAACCCTCATGTGGAGGATAAGGGAAAAGAAGAGAAGGTAAAAAATATCGACATCCAAGAGCCTAAGGAGAAAGAGGAAATAAAATCTCTTGTACAGATGCCGAGTGGGAATACACTGAAGAAGAAAGCACAGAAAAAGAAGGTGAAAATTTCTACACCTGAGGTGACAGTCGAAGAAGTTATTGTGATTCTAAAATGGGACATAGATAACTTATCATATGAATAGATGCAGACATTGCAAGACTTATTGAAGAAGAAAAGAAGGCAGGAAGAATTGAGAAGGGAACATCAGCAAAAGAAAGTTCTGCATGAGATAAAAGGTATGTTCATTGATGCTTTTGACATGACTGATGTTAATGACTCTGACCCCATACTGGAACAACTTGTCCACCTAGTCAATAAAGTGATAGATGATGAAAGAAAAGAAAATGATAAGTTGTTGCAGTGGTCAGAAAGGAAATTTGAGACAAAGGTACTAAATAAGGTCTCTACCGAGATAGCAGTGAAGCAGGTAGAACTTTCTACCCAAATATCAGATTCAGAAAGAGTTGTACTGAATGCACAATATTTGTACAAGAAACTATGTAATGTAGAATAATTTACCAAGGATAACTAGGAGCTGGTAGATAGACTACAACTAGATATAAAGTTTAGTGGTCACTCATTGAGTTTGGATGCAAGTTCCAGCTCCAAACACTACGCCAAGCTTCTACATCCTCAAGGAAGGATAGCCAAGTTGATGGCTAATGATGGTAAGATAAGGGCTCATCTACTCTCTATTCAAACAATGTTGACACCTCACATGGAGTTCATCCAAAGAGAGTTAGCGAAGGCTAAGGAACAATTATAGAAAGATCCTCATCTTTCTATTTTCGAGAGCCTAGCCAACCTAGCTGTCGAGCTAGAAGTGTAATCAGAGGTTCTGAAAGTTGTAACATCTAGTTGGGTCTCTACATTACACATGGTTATGATGCTTCACAAACCATTTCTGGAGAAACATTGTAAGCTTCCTACTAATGAAGAAATCAAAAGTGCCAAAAACAAAAGGGAAATAATAAAATGACATATCAAGGAACATAGGGAGGTAACATAATCAAAGAGAAGAAGTAGAATAGAATGGTATGATATACTGATTTTTGTATATGTATATGTATTTTAGGGGGAGTTTTCTTTTAGTACTAAGTACTCTTGTAAATATATTGTAAATGTCATGACAAAGTGTTTTTGCCACTAATGTCAAAGGGGGAGATTGTAGATCCCTACAGTTTTGTTGTCTATTAGTGTCCTACACTTAGTCATTATCTAGGCAATGTTGGTCGGTCATCACTGTGATTGATTCATCATGTATAGGCTAAGTCATGTAATGTGCATTTATCGAGCAGTAGTCACTACCGATTAAACCAATGGTCACTGAGTACTTTTGTATTGGCCAAGTGAGTTTTTGCCGAGTTATGTAAAGAAGAAAATGTCGAGTGCTAGAGTATAAAGAATAGTGAATGTCGAATGCCAAAGATATCGAATGCCTATAAATCTAGAATTAACATGTGTTTGTTATGGCACAATCACCTAGGTAAAACATTTTGGCTGACATTCCACTAGTACATTTGACCTTAAATTTTGACTAAACAATTCGACCATCAAATAGAAATGTTTAGGTTGGTCGCATTATAGAAGGAAATTTTTTTTTTTAATACATGCCCGTGTTGGTCGAACTTTTGAATAACACAATGTTAGTCAAAATTTTGACCAACACAGGCATAACTTAAAGTAAAAAAAAAAGGTTTGAAACTTCATTTTAGCGCACACGAAGGAAGAAGCTAGAACAGGAGGTAGAAGCGAAGGAGGTATGTGCTGAATGTGTATGTGTTGAATGTGTATGTGCTGAAGGTTGAAAGGAGGTAGAAGCTAGAACAAGGTAGAAGCGAAGGAGGTATGTGCTGAATCTGTATGTTTCCAATTTCTATCATTGAGCATTATAATTTTGAATGATTTGCATGCATTGTCCATGACTTCACATCGCACATGTATCCTTATTGGCATTCTATAAAACATTACAATTTAATTTATGTGCCACTTACTTCCAAAACCCTAATCTTTGTATTGACTAGAAGTCACATCCAAAGGGGTGCCCAATCACTGAGCCCCGAATCAAGCCACAGTTCTACCAATCACTGGTCAACAACCCGCACATAGAATAAATTCACACGGTCTAGGTTTACTGCAAATGAGTCCTAAAGAATAGGGTAACCTCACATGTCATACATTACTTGTAATTCAGCTACTCAATCCATTCCTCAACAATTCATCAATAGGCATCAAAGAGTGAGAGCTTTTAATCCATAGGTGCCCATGTCAAACTACTCTTAACATGAAGAGATCAAGAAATGGTGAGGCAGAAGAAGAGGGGCATAGGAAGAGGTCCAAGCAAGGCTTAATGCCTAATAAATCTCAACCATTGTCTTGGAGAGGGAATAAATTACACATCTCCAATCTGGATTACAATGTTAGTAATAAATCTCAACCATCATCTTGGAGAGGGAATAAATTACACATGTGGGAGGTACAACAAACTGATCAATCTACTTACCCTATTTGTAGAGTGAAATCCTCTTCATCATTTCCTAATTCTTTTTTACAATTAACATTTTCTTAATTAATTTTTAATTTATATTTCAATCTCCACATTAAGCTTATAAATCATTAGTTTGAAGATCTTGAACAAAATAAAATGATACATATTCCTAATAATTTTAAAAATTAATGGATACACATACCTTATAACTATTGAAATTTATAATTTGAAATCAAACATCAATACACCAATAGAAAACTAATTACTTTGTAAAGATTTTAAGTTAAGATAAACAAGAAAGAAAAGGTATAGCGAGAAAATAGGTGTTATTATATTTAAACATAGACATTTATTACTTAGTGAAGAATACTCAAAATAGAGATCAATGGTGAAGACAAAAGGCATTCTTACATTTAGTTAAGGGTAGTACTTAAAGAATAATATAGATCAATAGTGAAGATTAAAAGTCACCCTTACATTTAATGAAGAGTACTTATTATATAGAAGAATGAAATAAATTAGAAGCTACACTCCTCCTTACTGAAGAGTATTTATGGAATATAATGAAGATTAAAAACCATCCCCACCCTTAGTGAAGAGTATTTATAGATCAATCACCAAGAGCCTAAAAAAAGTACTTAAAGAATTATATAAATTGATTATATAAATTAAGAGCCCCTCGTCCTCTTCCTCTTCCTCCATTCTCAAGAAAATTCCCTTGAGCATAAGATTTCCTATTAACAATATGAGATTTATCCTCTTGCAAAAACAACTTCCACCATACCCTACATTATCTAATTTATTCACCAATTTCTAAAGACAGTGACTCTGCAAGTTGTGATTCTCTAGTTGGGACAGTCATCACACTATTCCCCTAAGCACTATGCCTTTGCCTTCTCATCCACAAGAAACTCTAACATCATTCTAAACTCTTCTATACTCTTCCCATATCCATTCCAATCCATTGATCCAATCCATTCATACTTTTCTCATTGACCTTTCCATCATCCATTATTACCAAACTTCTCATTTTTTAGTACTGTCCTTTGCATAATGCTACCTTGGATGAATTTCCTTTAGTGGACTATCACCTTATCCTCCATACTATTAGTGAGTCATGCTACTGAGCCTCTAAAATCTTTCATGTACTTCTTGCAAAAACTTGACTTGTTGTCTACTCTCCTTTGATCTTCCATCAAGAACTACTGCATGCTCATTGTTGTTTGGCATGACTGTCATGGGATGATTGTCCTCATTGTGATGTTTCCTATGGCTATACTTGGATTTTTGGTTGTCTTCAGCTGTCTTCAAAATTTTACCTTCACAGTTAACTAAAAATCCTTTGAGATCAATGTTGTTTTGACACCAACTTGTTTAACATTGACTATTATACCTATTAGTTCATCATTCCCTTGGCCTAGTTTTATTTGTTCAACTCCAACAACATTTGTGATTGTCACGTGACCATTTAGATTGTCTTCCATTTTAGCCTTTTAAATTCTTCATAGGACTGATTGTTCTATGGTTTTCCTTTTCTGTTTCTATATGGCAACCATTATCAACATGCCATCCAACATTTTCAAAGGTCGTTCTTGTCTTGCTTGTAAGCTTTTATAGACTATTTCTACACAACCTTAATGTTTGGACTTACAATTGTCCACTATTTTCTTAGGTAAGACTGTCACTTCAACATGAAGGCTGTCATAATTTTGTTTTAGCACTGTCCGCTAATATTTATGGGACTTGAATTTCCATCTATTGGACTATCATTTTTGTTCACCATCCTTTTATAGACTGAATTTCTCAAAAATAATGACATGCCAAGGCAAAAAGGCAGTAAAATATTGTGCTTTTGCACTTCATGGATTGTCTCTCCTCACAAGACCTTGCAAAACATTTTTATAATAATCTTGATTTCAATGCGCAAAGTAATGCCAAGAGAAAAAATCATTAATCAACAAATATAGTCTATGACAACAAAGATGTATTGTCTTGCATATATTGAAATCTTTTTATAGGTCACAACAACAACTTTAGAAGCTGGACCAAAAATTTTATGCCCTCTGCATGTGGACTATCAAAACAAACCGTGTTTCTAGCTTTTCACAGTCTTCTTGAAGGCACAAGACTAGAAATCCCTACCATTATGAATCAATAAGCTTAATTTTTTCAACACCTATCATGGTCAAATGTTATTTCACCTGACTATTCACCTCAATAGGGTACCACAATCATGTTTTCTTAAGTATTTATTGTCTTTTGATAAGACCCTCAAATTCAACCCGTCACACTAGCTACTGACTATCAAAGCACCTGCCTTCATTGCATGAATATCATTCTCTTCACGAGTGTATCATTGAGTGACTTGATTTTTAGTTCTTAGTTCATGATTGATCTCTCTTATAACCCCTATTGAGCCATAGTGTCCTTTTCATCCAATCTTTACTTCAAGCTATCATGAAACTGATTTCATGGCTTTGTATCCTAGCTCAGCATTATTTCTTCATATTCTTTTCTTCTTGGATGCCTTTCCATTTTGGGCTCCTTCATGCATTGTCTCTTGTCTATGTAAAGCATTTGCTAAGCAAAGTGTTCTTCATAGCATCTTTTGAGACAATCAATCTCACTACTTTTCCATTGCAGACCATGATTGTTTTGAGACAATCAATCTTTGTAGCAATATGACTACTCGGTAATAGTGATTGCATACTCCGAGAATCAATAAATTCATCTATCCATGACAGTGAATGGACCTCTTCTAAATATTTTTGTGTTGAAAGTGTTTCTACCAAACATGGAAACCTAGGTGAACGTAGAGATAATGCTTGAAAATCAAAGAGGATTGTAGGAAAACATGAAAGACATGATGAAATCAAGAACCCTACCAAATATTGACAGATAACCCTATTTAAACATAGCTGCCCCTACTGATATAACAAAGACTTTAAACTAAACCTGCTACTATTAATCCAACTCAACCAAGTTTTGGAAGGAAACAACATGAAGGATGAAGAAAGAATGGAAGGAAATTGATCAATGAAATGCCTTCATAAAAACTTGATTCTTTTTAATTATAATTCTAATCTAACTCTTGGTTAGGTGGAAGTAAGAGATGCTTAGTTTCAATCCTATGCACTATGAAAATTTAAACTATAATTAGTTTATGAAAAAATTATAATACAAGTGTTTCTATCCAAGCATAGGCACACTACACATCATGGAAAGAAATTGTGTAATGATGCATGTCATGAAAGTCATAGCCTAGTTACTGAACTCACAAAGTACAAGAAAATTTCACCTCAATGGCTAGGTAGGTTAATCCCAATCTCTACTGCATACTTGTCATCAGTACTGAGTGATGGAGAAAAATACTTATTACTTATTACTTATTGCATCTAGGTGAAGTTCACATGGGCGAAGCATCAAGACTTCAACTATCCCAGTATTTCTCCTACTCAAGCGCACTTAACCATGGAGCTTCTACCAATGTTAAGTACAATTAGCTTGCTACCCCATTTACAAAACCTTCAACAAGTGTCGTGCCTTATGAACCATTCATTATAAATCCCTTTTAGCTCATCAATTGATAAGTAGGAGATATCTTCTACTTATAAAAATGATTCTTAATGATCTTCTTCTTCTTCCTATTTCACTAGTGTATCTCACCGCCTCACCATAGTGAAGCAGAGATCATCACATTGTTCATTGTTGTTGGTCATCAGGTCATGAATTTTTAACCAGTCCAACACTTGAGACCTTAAATGTATTGGATGCTATATTCATATACACAATGAAGGTTAAATTTAGCTGATATGATCCTTTCTGTAGATAGATTACTAATATTGGAAGTACTATGGACTTGTAGAGGCAATTTAACAGTTCAGGAAACTAAGAAATGAGTTGTCATTATGGTAAGCCACAAGAATGATCTTGGGAGTATTATGGAAGAAGAAGATATTGAAGATGATGAAGAAGCAGATGATGAAGATCAAGATGATGATGATGATGGTCGTGGTGGTGGTGGTGATGATGATGATGATGATGATGATGATGATGATGATGATGATGGTGATGGTGATCATGGCGATGATGATGATGGTGGTGGTGATGATGGTGATGATGATGGTGATGATGATGGTGATGATGGCAATGATGATGATGATGATGATGATGATGATGATGATGATGATGATGATGATGATGATGATGATGATGATAATGATGATGAAGATGATCAATGACATAATTGAAATGATTGACATGATTTATTGCTTTCAATTGTAATGATTACATATTTATTATGTTCAATTCTAATGATTACAACATATGTGATTTATAATTACCGATGTTTTGCTTACGATGCTCAATTAATTGCTACTAATACATGTATATATTGTGTTTGATTATCACCCTTTTTGCAAATAGGCAATTGACTACAGACATTGTCACCCCTTCTATTGACGATCTTGCATTCCATATATAAGGTAAATTTGTTCATGTTTACAATGTTTCATATTGTTCATGTTGTCTTCTAAGTTATTTGTAGCATATGTATCATGTAATTTTTAGCTAACTTAAGATAAATGATTAATAATGTTTATCAAGGAGATGATGAAGAGGCTATCTAAATTGAGAGTGCAAGCATGTCATTATGAAGTAAGCAGTAATGAATCTTTAGTTATAACAAAAGTTCAATAAAGGTTTATATTTTATACTCTTTTATGTTGTGAAGTATAATATGTAATATGCGTTCTTGTTATAGGAATTTTTGGCAACTGATCCAGAACCTAGTCAAGGACAATGCAGTGAGGCTGGTACTAGCAGAGCTTCGGCTGCCTTAGGTAAAATAATCCTTTAGTTGACAAGTTACAAGGAATTTTTTTTTGGAACATTCAAAAACTTCTTAAGTTAACTCTTACTTTTATTATTTCAGAATGTCTTTGCTAACAATGTATTGTTCAGGTCATCAAGTGTAGGAGACTCCTCCTAGGAGGTCGATGAATGTCCATTCGAGATTACCAAGTGCAATGTCGGCAACAAGGGGCATGTAAACATTGATGCCTTCACGATCTATGCCAGTTGGTAAATCCTTGTTTTACTATATTCAGTTTTGTGTTAATTATGATTTGATAATTTGTACTTTAATCTTGGGTGCATCACATAGTGGCTTATTTTTTTGGAGTAGGAGATACACTGGCGACACCATCTGGTATGCCATATACAAATAAGAGTACATGTATTGGTGATAATTCACCATCATTTCTTGGATCTACCTGTGTTTCTAGCACGAGAGTTATGTAGACATCATTGTTGATTAACAATAATGAATCGATGCCTTTAAAATGTCCTAAGCTTCCAGGTACTTTAAATAATTATTTTTTATATTGTAATATACATTTACCTATTCACAACAAGTTTTGGATTGATTATCCCATGACATTTTTTGCAGGAAATGATTCATTTTATAAGAAGCTTTATGACCTCGCACTGCATATATTCATGCCCACCATACGTACAAGGTGGAACATCATAAGTGAACTAACTTTATCCCACTGTTTGTTTTTCATATCATTAATTGGTACATTATTTTTCCTTTCATTCGGGTTTTTTCTTTTACTAGCTATATCTAACAATTGTGTATTTTTTCTTAAAAGGTGGAACTTGCAAGAAAAAAAATTAAAAGATCAACTCATTAAAGATTTAGAGCATGAGTTTGGTAATAATATTTTTGACGAGAAGAAAATTTTAGAAAGAGCTTGCAAACATCTTAAGACTGTGAGGGACTCATATTTTTGACAAAGGCCAGGATGCAAAAGATTGGGCAGCACAGACTTGGCTCTGGTGGATATTCAAAAATTAAAGCACGAATTGTAAGTAGCAGTAAAT
Organism: Chamaecyparis obtusa; assembly: GCA_027943335.1. Lineage (NCBI taxonomy): Eukaryota > Viridiplantae > Streptophyta > Pinopsida > Cupressales > Cupressaceae > Chamaecyparis > Chamaecyparis obtusa. Next base: position 980,382 of record BSBK01000274.1, on the reverse strand, counting down.
GAATTGCAGAGAAAAATTATTTATAAAATGCAAATAATTTTGTTTAATAAAAAAATGGAGGGCTTTGATTTTAATTTAGAGGCCACAAAATAACACAAAAAAATTGCCTTCAAGGAAGGCTATCAAGCCGTGGTTGAACGCCTACGACAAGCTTCCACTGGCCCAACCGAAGAGTCTCCTGCATCATGTGCACAGGTAAATATGCCAAAAAATATATTAGAAATTGAATACTTGAGCAACAATCTATTTGATAATAATGTGCATGACATTGCAATGCAGCCTCTTAATCATGACATAGATCATACGCCGCATCATGAAGCCCTTGATGTGCATCGTATTGTCCATGGAGGTGCTCATTTTCTATTTAAAATTAATTATGTAATTATTAATACAATTTAACATCTTAAATTGAACTTGGCGTAACCTTTTTGTGTATATTTTAGAGGATACAGAATCATGTCATGTTGAACGAGTGCCGAAGGATGTTCAGACTGATCACTATGTAGATCATGTGGCACATTCAGGTAAAGAAAATCTATGTTTTGTTCTTTTAAATTAATTTTTTGATTTATAGTTCTTTTACTTAAATAAATACTTGTAATTCACTAATATAAAATGGTGTGAATTTAACCCATGAAGTAGTTGTTATTGCAGCGGACCCCCCTTTGGCGCAGCGGCCTCCTGTTCCTAAACAGATGACGAGGAGACATGTGTTGGAATTAGAATCAATAGAGGAGGGGAATGACGAGGACATTGATCTTCCTCCTAGAAATTACATGATTAAAAAAAATAGCAAGAAACCCAAAAAGAAATGATTGTAATTAACATTTTTTGCTAATGAAAGAACGTTGTCTTAATGGATGTAATTTTGTACTAGTAATGTTGATAAATGATGTGTTAATGAATTATTCATGAATTTTGTGTGGTAATGAATTTTATGTGTTAATGAATTATTCATGAATGTTGTGTGTTAATGAATTTTGTGTTAATGAGTTATTCATGAATGTTGTGTGTTAATGAATTATTCATGAATGTTGTGTGTTAGTGAATTTTATGTGATAATGAATGTTATCATGTGATTATAATGATTGAATGTTATATTTCAAAAATGGATGAATGAATGAATGAATGAGTGAATGTTATTAAATGTTAATGGGGAATTTAGAGTGATGTTGGGGGGGGGGGAATGAGCTTCCACCTTCACGTGGTTGGCCTTGTTTAGTAAAGAATATTAAACTATTCTCGAAACCAAGTGAAGCTCAAACTTTAAAGATAAGCTTAGAGTTAATAGTGACAACCAATTAGCAAGTTGAAATGAAGTTCTTCGTTATAGGTACCTTTTTAGTTTTTCAAGCACAATGTCATGTTTTAATATTGTGTAGTTTTTTTCTTATGTCAAAGTATTCTTTTACTATAAGAACATAATTTATGACCATTTTAGTAACTATTCTAACATTGCTTTATGACAAATCCTATTTTGGCAAAGATGGCAATAAGTGGTGTTGTCTATTCCTTGGGAGATTGGATTGCACAAGTCTGTATCTCAAAATCATTTGTATGTGGAAGAAATGCATACTTACAACCATTTCATTCTACATTTAAAAACATTGATGACACTCTAGACACAAAATAATGCTCATGATGTTGACTTGATAGTGCTATGAAGGCAAACCAATTTTTGAATTTGATCGAACCCGGATGTTCAGATCTGGTCTCCTTGGATTTAGTCTTCATGGTTCTTTGTCTCATTATTATTATCATCCTAGTGAGGTAACACCTTTGCCTTCTTTCTTAGTCTCTTACAGTTCATACTTGTTTAATTTGAATAATTTTTGAGTTCCTTGCAAAAAGGGTATGACAAAAAAATATGGTTATACAGGCTCTATTTCCTTTACTTGAACTTGATGTTATGATTTATCATTTGACATTTTAATATTTTGATGTTGAACTTGAAGCATATGATGATATGATGGTATGATCATGATGCTATGATTACAAGTTTATGGTGTTTTTGTTGTTTATATGATATTATGTGACATTCTAATCTGGAATCATGCTTATAGCCAAAATTCCTCTTCATAATGTTTCTCCAAATCATCCCTTTGTTGTTGCACCTTTGCTATCAATTTGTCTGCCATCTTCTATTGAGATTATGGAGATAAGTAAGATCAAGGTTCATGAACTACTAGAGCTTACTTTCTCCATGTGGACCTTGTGTGAGTAGACATGCAAAATTTGAAGAAGGATTTAGATGAGCAACTCCAATACCACTAGGATTTGATAGACAATAATGAGGTGCTCTGATGCTATTGACCTGAGGCCAAATTGTGCTTGAAGGACAACACACTCAAATGAATTCACATTTGTTATAAACAAAAATGAATATCATCTCCCTAAAATCCCCTTTATTTCATGTTGCATGGGTGAGCTTTGATACTACAAAAAAGAGTAGCAAAAGTGAAGCAGAGACAAAAAGAGACAACTTGGTTCAATCCTTGATTATATCTTCTGAATAGGCAATGTAAACAAGGGAATAAAAAGTATATGTACGAGTCTTCTGATTTTGTAGATTGTGATGTGAATACAAGTAGAAACAAATAATCTCTTAGATGTTCTGTAACACATGTATTCGTGATTATATCCAATGACCTTTATATATGAATTAATGTAGTACATTTATGGTTTTATTTCTGTGATAATATTTTTTCTTAAAAATTTGCCTCCATGAATTATATTGACCTCAAGTTCACTGTTTTAGTGATTTTCATTTTATCTATTCAAGCCATATACACTTTTGGAAGCATCTTGCTTAGATTTGAGTCAAGATAGATAATTTTTGTTCACCTATTGAAGCGACTAGGGTTACTCTAATTATTTGATTTGAAGCTACAGGCAACATATATGCTTCCTGTCAATTTTGAAGAAGTGGAAACTAGTATTCTCAAGATTATGAATAATTTGGCTCACTTGAATCTTACTGTTGTACAAAGTATGCTGGTGAGTTGTGTACTATTTTGAGTAACTAATCAACTAAAATATTCAATGTTTCTTTACTCTTCTAAAGACATTTATTTATCGTCTTGCAGAAATTATCTTCTTTATTATTTGGATTTGATTATTTCATCGTCATTTAACATATTTTAATACCTATCATCAATTAAATATTATTAGGCTTCCATGTATACTAGTCAATTAAAGGATTCAATATGCATGATTTGAAATAGTTTTTTTTTTATTATCTGTCCCACAAAACTTTTTATGTTTTTGGTTTGCAGGCAAGGCCAGACTTACAAATGGAGTTCTTCCATTTGATGAGCTTCCTTCTTTCTCATTATATAGGCAAGTGGAAGACTGCAACTGATCAGGTATTTTTGCAGGGAACATAGTTTGTAATTTTGATCACAATGATGGCTTTTAATCTTCTTGAGTTATACTTGTTGTTTTGATTCTATTTATTGGATCTTTCTCTAGTATTTCCATGCTATTTATTATCAAAATTATTGATAGCTTTGGTTGATATGCACCACATTTGGAATTTTTGAACAAAACTTGTAAGTTTATTAAGATATATTAGACAAATAGGCTTTCCACAGAGTTGGTCATGAGAAGTATACTTTTGCTTCCTTTCTTGCATGTTAACGCATCTATGCTCAGGTGCTTGTTTAACACAACTAGTTTCCTTAAATTCATTGTGTTCATTATGTGCCTATGCTCCTTTGGACCATACCCAAGATCCAATACCCCTAGCCTATCCTCACTAGGCCTAATTCTCCACTTTTACAAAGAAAACCCTAACTCCACTTGCTCCCATGACTCCAAATACTGAAACGGTCTTTCTAGAGGTTGAGAAATAATGGATTCCAAACTTACAAGGTTCTACTTGTATGCACCCAAAAATGGTCGCCTAGACTTTGGGCCCCATTTATTTGATTTATCAACCCTCAATCAGTTTTATCAATAATCAATATTTTCAACATTATCAATTTCTTGATCAAGTCTTAATTTCAATCATATATTGGATTTTTATCCTATGGGCTAACCATTTTATCCTAAGTTTTTATTTATTTAAAAGGAATATTTCCTCTCCTTTTATTAAATAAAAAGCCCCACCTTTTCCTCTTATCCTAAGTTGCACAAATAAAACACTATTCTTATTTTATAAAAAGAGAAAAGCACTTTTTGTCTCATATGGACATAAAGTCAACTCTTATTTTCCTATTGGAGGATACTTGTGCACATGGATTGCTCCTCTTTCAAGTTCTACCATTGATTAAGTCTTTTGCCTCTTAATCTCAATGGTCCATTCCTTTGCATTTCTTATAAAAGGAGAGCTCTCTCCCTCATTTTAGGTCACTTGTTTTATGCTAATGTTATGCTGCAGGTTTTTTAGGTCATTTGGAGCTTTCTTTGAAGACACTTTTGCATCCAAGCTTTGAAGATCTTTGTTGTTGCATTTCATTTAGTTTCATATTTTCTTCCATAGTTGCATAATAATGGCATTCTTAGTGTAGATTTCTTTTTATGCAATAGATTAGCTTCACATAGTCTAAATAGGAAGGATTTGTAACACATGTTCTTTCCTTTTCATAGAATACTTTACATATTTTCATCCTCATTTTAGTTGCATTTCATAGTGATTCTTGGAGATATTGGCATTCTTGCCCTTGTCTTCACTTGAATCTCTCATTGTGTGGTTGACTAGCAAGGTCACAAGCTCAATAGCTCTAGCTAAGAGCAAATTCATAATCTTGCAACTCCATGCATAGAGAGCTATGGATCGATTTGTGAGGGCTCATTCTTGAGTTTCCTTGCATGTAAGGATTCATAGAAGTGTGGTCATATTTTCACCATACATTTTTGGCACCCACTGTGGGGCAGAGTAGATAGACTTTGTCCTTTAGTTTCTTGCATTTTGCAGTCTCTATTTTTGGTCTCAGAGTATCATGCGACACTTCTCAGAAATATCATGTGATATACCTCATAATATAGGTGCGACACTTCGCACAAAGGAAGAATCGCCTGCCTGTATTCTGGTCTATCGCCTTGTATCGTGCGAAGTATCGCACTACTATTGTGCAGAATATCGCACAGACATAGAAGTATTGCCTAGTATAATGCAAAGTATCATGTGATTCTGGTGTCTGTACTATGTTTGTACCCGACAGTGAGCTATTTTAGAGTTATTTTATCTATCTTGCAAGTTTCGGGTTCTTTGCTAACTTTTTGAAATTTTTGAGAAATTTTTGCAAATGGTATCGAAAATTGAAGTGTGATATATTGTTGGAAAGGTCTTTCCGAGCCTAATCCAACTATGATGGTTTCATTTTCAGATTTTGTCATTTGATTAATTATTTTTGTAGATTATCTGATGTTTCATGTGCTAACCATTATTAGATTTTGGATTTTGCTAACCTTGTTGGTCTAACAAGTTGTGGTCATAGGTGCCTCTTGCTTGAATATTTTGTCAAAATCGCATGTCAAAGAGGGCTACTAATGATTTTTGTAGAGCTGCCCAAAAGCATAAAAACAAAAAAAAATCTTGCTTGTTTATTTGCTTTCCTTTTAAGTGTGGCAAAAACTAGTTGTTTCATTTATTAGGCACTTAAGATCTTGTTGTAGGAATTCTTGGGTGGTAGGAGAAGTATGCTCTTCACCATTTTGGTGAACCAGAAAATCTTGACCCATCTTTGAATTTTGAAAACAAGAGGGTAAATGAACTTTGCTTGGTGTGTTTAGGAGAGATTCTTGAGATAGGGGAGTATGCTCTTCACCCTTGTGGTGAACCAAAAACCTTGAACCTCAAGAGTTAATCCACTCTTTGTTTAGATTTAGAATCCTTTAGCGGGCCTGCTCTTGAGCAATCAAGAGGAACAACCCTAATGGGGACAAGCCTTTTGCCGGCTATTCTGACTCACTATAATCTCAAGGCTATCGAGGACACAAAACCTTGGTAGACATAACACTTGTCTTCACTTGATGTGAGTAGCTCATGGGATTGCGACCATGGGGAAAGCATTGAGCAAGAATGCTTAAGGTACTCTTGAGGCCATGAGGTCCTAGTCCTTTATGAGGAGCAAGAGGGGTGTTATGAATGGAAGCCCTTACTACGAACCACTAGTTAGAAACCACCTTATTTTTTTTGCTTAGCTTCTTGGTGCAAGGATTGATCCAAGTGGACTTACTTGGATCACCCCAAGACACTCACCATATGTGTTCCTTTGGTTGTGTTTTTGACACTTCCATGACAATGCCAATATCTCTTGTGGGCAACCACTTGGTGTGAGGCAAGGGAGCATCAAGTTGTGGGCCAAGTTGCTAAGTAATGAGCCTTGTCCTTCGAGGTAGTAATTGCTTGAATTGTCTTCGATTGTGCTATACCAGTGTAAATGTTCTCACATACAAACAATCGGTAGCTTCCATAGGGTGCAATTTTATTTTTGATATCACAAGTGCTTGTCTTGGCAAGGTTTCTTTTGCCCTTGTTTCAAGTGTTTGAAGACATGTTTGATCCCCTACTATTTGCAAACCTGTCCAATTGTTGTTAAATTTGTGATTGAAATCAGACATTTTCACCCTCAAATTCAGAAACTTGAAATTAGACCTTAAAAAAAAAAAACCCAAAATTTTGCACAAATTGGTCAAGATCAACATCAATATCACATTAGAAGGTTTTTCTTGGTGAGAAAGTTTATCTCTAGAATTGTGAGCTACATTCTTGGAAAATTCCCGTACTCTTATTGTCCAAATAATTTTCATTTAATCTCAATTTCAATGATATTTTGGCCTAGTTCAACCTCCTGATTCAAAAGTGCAAGGATATTCATCCTTTGATTTGAAGCACCTCTTTGACAATGTTGGTAAAGCCCCTTTTATTTCTATCCTTTCATTTCTCTTTGGACAATAGAGAACTTTGATTATCCTAGTTTGGTGTTGACATTTTGTGAGGTCATCCTATCACCAAGGGTCTTCTATTTTCAGTCTTCGTTGGTCAGTCTAGATCTCAGATCCTAGGTGTTGTCATGTTGCTCAACATCTCAATGAGAGTTATGGTATCAATTGCACAAGATGACTCTTAGTCTTCTTCTTTCTTCTCCATTTCCCATGTTCTTCTAAAGTCTTCTATTCCCATGGGAAATTCTTCTTCTTCTTGATTCTTTTTCTCCTACTATCTAGTTTGCATTCCTCTATTTTCATTTCTTCCATGCTTGATTCCTTCTCTTCTACAACCATGAATTGCAACTACCTTGCCATGGAACCTCTCTTGAGAATGGATGATCTTGAACTCATTTCTCAATTTGAAGAATTTTGTTCCTCCAATGGTTCTTCTAAATATGGCATGGGTGATAAATTTATGACAAAAATAAAAGAAAAGTCAATTAAATCAGATGCCTTTGCTAGAATCATACTCATGATCTCATCCAAATATTCTTCATCTTCTAAATCTTCTCATCATTCCTCACATTCTAAATCTTATCACGATTCTTCTAAACATTATTCACATTCTTCATCTTCTAAGTCTTATCATGATTCTTCTAAACACCATTTGAATTCTTCATCTTCCAAATCTTATCATGAATCTTCTAAATATTATTCAAATTCCTCATTATCCAAGTCCTCTTCCTACACTAAGTCTTCAATTTCCTCTTCTTCATGATCTCATTCTTCTTCTACTTCTTCAAAGAGTCTTACTTCTCTTCACAAGACATACCATAATGAGCAACATGATAGTCCTTATGATACCTCTTCCATGAAGAGTGACGCACCCACCTATGATGACTATGATGACTATGATGATGGACAATGTAGTGATGCCCATGAAACTTCTATTCCTAAGCATCATCCTCGTGGTACACTTGTGATTTCTAAAGGATCATCCTATTGGGTAGATTGTGATGGGGATCCATATGATTCTGATTTTGAAAGAGAATATGATATTTTTTGTGAACAATATGATACATCTACTTCTATTGAGGAAGAGAAAGCTTTCCGTGCTAATTGTAAATTTAGATACTATGAGCATCTTTCCTCTAAAAAATCTCATGCTGAAAATAAAGATCTCACTCTCAAGCAAGATCATGTTAATGTTGAACCTTTGTCTTGTGATGGTTCCCTTCCATCCTCTACTTCATCCAATGCCATACATCTCCTAAAGCTTCTAATTCTTCCAAATCTTTCACAAATACTTCATCCAATTCAAATCCTAATGCTTTTCATGCGGTTCCCTATAGTTACTCTCAAGGGCCACCTCTTAAAGATACTCAAGCTAACCTTCACTTGGCTGCAAATACTTTCAATAATGCTAAACCTAAAGAACCCAAGCCTTCATGCGCTATAATGCCTAATTCAACTAACCCTTCACCATCTCTTCTAAAGTCTTCCATACAATTCCAACATGCTTCCTTGTCCTTAGAAGTGGCTCCATGTCAAGAGGACTTTGAAAATGATACAGAAAAGAACATAAAGAGAGATCAAGATCAAGGACCCTCCATGTCATTCACTCCTTTTCATGATGTTCCCTATCCATGTCATGGTTCTTTTGATCCTTTACACCCTTTCTCATCCATTCCACCATGTCATAAGTCTTCTCCTAAGCAAGATCAAGCTACTACTTACATCACTGAGCTTATCAAAAATAAAAATAACCTTACTACACTTACACCTTCTGAAGATGATACTTCCATTAAGGTTATTGAAAATAGTGCTGCTACTTCCAATGTTGAGCCTATTGGAATTTTTTTTTAAAATGATGTGCTTATGCTATCCAAAGATCCTTGTCAAGATCAAAGTCTTCCATCTTCTTGTTCTACTGCTCCATGTTCACCTTCACTTTCTACTCTTCCTAAATCTTTGCAAGCTTCGAATAATCTTATTAAAGAAAGTGCTCCTATTCAAGACATTCACGATTCTATTGAAAAGCCTAATACTCCCTCTAAAGATGCTGATGTCCTTGGTTGTCATATACATGACTATGAGCTTATTGATTATCCTTTTGCATCTTTCACGTCCATCCTTGGACCTCCTCCATCAATACTAAGGGCTTCACATCTACCTTCCATCTTGGGCCCTTATGTCCCTTCACTTTCCCCTCCTAACTCTCCTAATTTTTCATCCATCTTGGGTCCGTAGGTCCCTCCATCTCCTATCTTTCCTCAAGATCAACATAGATGCATACCCTTGAATCATTTTCATCCATCCACCCATCTAAACCAGACGTATTTTCCTTCTTCTTCCACAAGTCCCAAGTCTTTTGGAAGTAACTTGAATGTTCAATACAAGAAAAAGAAGCAATAGAAGAATCCATCAAAAAAAGAAGATCACCATGTCTCCTCTAATCGACATGGGGGCATAAAGTCAAAAGAGATATCTAAGAAGAAAACTACAAGACAAGTATGGGTTCCAAAATCCATCATTCAAGATATTCTCTCTAAGTTATCAAAAGGAAATGAAAAGCCTAAAGCTATATGGATTCCAAAGTCTCTCTTGAAAAAGTCTCATGTTGAGCAAAAAGTGAAGTTGACATTCAAGCTTCCAAAGGCTTCCACTTCATCTTTTTCCAAAAATAGTCTTCCATTTCATGCGCCTGAATCACAACCTCTGCTACACATTTTCCATATTCCTTCTCGTATTCCTCCATTCACATTTGATAATTATAAGAAGTACACCAATCCTCTCTTCAAGGAGTCAGATAGCAATAATGAACCAAAATATGGTTTGCATTTGGACTAGAATATGGTTTACATTTCCTCCATTTTTTTTCCCGCCACCCTTCAAGGTGTGTATTGACATCAATCTTACCTTTCTTTCCATCTACCTTTTCACAATCCTTCCATTCATTATCCTTCTACCTTCTATCATTTTTCCTCATTTTCCTATTCATCCTCACTCGCTTTACATAAAACCTTATCCTCCATTTTTTTTCTTCCATTTTCCTTTCCCTATCAGCATCTTTGAGCATATCATTTTGAATCCTTGGCATATCATGGTTTATCCTTTCAAGGAGCATTATCTAAAAAGTTTGCCTTCTTCCAAACAAAAAAAAAATTCAAAAAATAGAAAATTCAAAAAGAAAAAATTGAACATGTACCATGGTGAAAACCTGGAAACAGGCACCTTGGTAGGAAAAGTAAAGAGAAATAAATTCATCCTATGGTGAAAACCACTCCCTTGTGGCGCCTTGGATAAGTACCATGATGAAAACCTGGCAATCAGGCATCATGCGTAGTTCTTCTACATTTTTCATCCATTCCATCTTCTCTTTTTGATCTTGACAAGGTTGAACTATATGTGAACAACTGGCTATCTTGTGAGCTATCTTATGATGGTCTTGCTTTCATTCCGTTCATTTTTAGCCTTCATATCTATTTTTCTCCCTTCATTCTAGCCTTTCGCTATCTTTTTCCCTTTTGGTCTTGATCTAATAAAAAAGAGTAAAACACAATGCTATGAAGTCTCTTGACATGTCTACTCCTTTGGACTGCATCCTTCCTTCTTTTGCAGTGCGCTTTTGTGACTTATCCTATGCTAGCCTCTCATTGCTTATCCAAATGTGCTTTGCATGATAATTTTTCCCTAGCTTGATAATTCTTGAGGAGTTTGACCTTGAGGATTTCTTCCCTCCATTTGCCTTCATTCTCCTTTCCTCCATCTCAGTCACTAGCTTGCTAATCCCTCTTGTTCCCCACCTTGCTACACACTGAGACTACACGATGTGATCTTGCTTGGGATTTTGATGCCCATTCTGTCTGGGGGCATCCTTTGTACATATTTTATGATCCTGAAAAAATACTGAAAAAATTGATATATGATGCTGAAAAAATCTTAAAAAGTATAAAAAGTCCTGAAAAAATACAAAAAAATTAAAAAATAGAAAAAATAGAAAAAGTGCCTTGGTGAAAACTTAGAAATAGGCGCCTTGGTAGTAGAAAATACAAAAAAAAAAAGAAAAAAAAAGAAAAAATTGCAATAAAATCCAAGTGGTGAAAACCTGGAAACAGGGACTACTTGAGGCCTTTTGCACTCCTATTTGTTAGCATGCGTCCTCGACAGTGAGCCACTTTCCATCATGCCTTGACCTTATTTGACTTGGTCTGGAATTGGTCTTTATCTTTGTCTAGGGGGCATAACTTTTCACATAGGTCCTTTAGGTGTGTTTGTCTCTTGGGGCATTTCACAATTAGGTGTTTTTCAACAGCACCCCAACTGTGTTTCTCAACACTACCCTTGCGTCAAGTGTTTCTTAACACTTATCAGATGTCTTACCCAATAGTCTAAGTTTGATGCGATATTTCTCATTTGCAGATGTGATGATCAGAGTTTGACTCTATGACCAACACACGCACACTTAAACAATCAACTTGTTGAGATATGTTGACTTTTTTTTTGTGTGTGTGCTATCTATGAGGATTTCTTTGATGAGTGGTCTCTCCCTGAGAAGTTTTTGATGATGCATAGCTAGAAGACTGAGGGTATGAGAGCATGTTTTATTTCTTTATCTTCTTATGGGTATATTTTGTTGATCCTAACTGTCATGAGCATTTATGTTGGTCTTACTTGACACTTGGGGTTGACAAGGTATTATCCTTGACTGTTTTGCAAGTGCATGCTTCTAGTTATCCTGACTTTCATGTGTCTTGATACAAGCATAATCTCGCCATATCAAACTTACGTAATCTCATTGCATTAGTCATCTTGACCCATATGTCTTTGATGCCTAGGTGAGATTTCCACATTTCTATCTGATAAAGATCATATTCATATTCACATAGTCATACTAGTGTGCATTGTATGATCTTATGACGCTACCAATAAAGCTTGATGATGATAATTAGATGTCTATAAGCATTGTGACCTTGCAAGTCAACCACTTTCATAGTAGCTTGCATTCTTAGGTTCATCATAGTTTAGTTTTTGCATCTTGCATATGGAGAGAGCTCTCCTTTTTATCATCTATGGACTAGTTGGTCAACTGTGCTCATTTTCTGATTCTTTTGCATCATATCTTTCATTTTTGGTCTTTCATATCACATCATTTTCTATCCATTTTTGGACTCGAAATTGAAATATGAGTCACCTTTCCAAGTTTTCTCATTCTTCTATGTAGTTGACTGACCTTTTGAGGCATAATTCTTCGATCTTTGATGGAATTTCTTCCTTTCCATGTCTTTCAAACTTGTAGTCTTCCATTCACCCCACTTCTTTTCTTCTAATTCATCACTGGGGCATGTTTCATTGCCTAATGGTTAATCTAATTGACCTTTACCTTCGATTATGATTTCCTTATGATTTGATCAACCTTATCGATTTGCTATTTCTCCTCTACCTAATTTTGATTTTGATTCTGAGGGGGCAGTATTTATGGGATTCTCATCCTTGATTCCTTGATTTTCCTGATTCAGACATCTTTTGTGAGCTTTTGCTCAAATTTGAGATTCTTATCTCTTACTTTGAATGTGATCCCGAATCGACCTCATGTTCAAAGGCCTTTTTTTATGTTTTATTTGGGTGTGATCCCGAATCGACCTCACATCTGAGTTGTTTTGTGATCCCAGATCGATCTCACATTTCAACTTCATTCTTTGACTACATGTATTCCCAAATCGATCACACATTAGTCAAAGAGGGGCAAATGTATGCACCCAAAAATGGTCACCTAGACTTTGGGCCCCATTTATTTTATTTATCAACCCTGAATCATTTTGATCAATAATCAATATTTTCAACATTATCAATTTCTTAATCAAATCTTAATTTCAATCATATATTGGATTTTTATCCTATGGGCTAACCATTTTATCCTAAGTTTTTATTTATTTAAAAGGAATATTTCCTCTCCTTTTATTAAATAAAAATCCCCACCTTTTCCTCTTATCCTAAGTTGTACAAATAAAACACTATTCTTATTTTATAAAAAGAGAAAAGCACTTTTGGTCTCATATGGACATAAAGTCAACTCCTATTTTCCTATTGGAGGATACTTGTGCACATGGATTGCTCCTCTTTCAAGCTCCACCATTGATTAAGTCTTTTGCCTCTTAATCTCAATGGTCCATTCCTTTGCATTTCTTATAAAAGGAGAGCTCTCTCCCTCATTTTAGGTCACTTGTTTTATGCTAATGTTATGCTGCAGGTTTTCTAGGTCATTTGGAGCTTTCTTTGAAGACACTCTTGCATCCAAGCTTTGAATATCTTTGTTGTTGCATTTCATTTAGTTTCATATTTTCTTCCTTAGTTGCATGATAATGGCATTCTTAGTGTAGATTTCCTTTTATGCAATAGATTAGCTTCACATAGTCTAAATAGGAAGGATTTGTAACACTTGTTCTTTCCTTTTCATAGAATACTTTACATATTTGCATCCTCATTTTAGTTGCATTGCATTTCATTTCATAGTGATTCTTGGAGATATTGGCATTCTTGCCCTTGTCTTCACTTGAATCTCTCATTGTGTGGTTGACTAGCAAGGTCACAAGCTCAATAGCTCTAGCTGAGAGCAAATTCATAATCTTGTAACTCCATGCATAGAGAGCTATGGATTGATTTGTGAGGGCTCATTCTTGAGTTTCCTTGCATGTAAGGATTCATAGAAGTGTGGTCATATTTTCACCATACACTACCCTTCACCCAACTCATTTTCCACCAAACCCTTGGTTCTAGGGTCACTAATCTAGGACCTGTTCAATAGGACCTCTAAACTCACTCCCAAATTAAAAAAAAAAGAACAAACACTTCATAAATGTTCCCCCCATACACATTCCATCACCAAATCTTCACTTCCATGGATCAAATCACTTTCATAATGAGTGGTGTCTCAATCCTGGCTTAGTCTCCATCAGCAAACAACCAACTTTTGTGGTTCTTCCAACAAATTTGCACTCCCCTGCATACAATGGATATAACACAAGTTGAACAATACATTTTCATCCTCTCCCACCAATCACAGTGATTACAAAGGATGGGAGAGGTTCACCATCCTTAAAGCCTCAGAACAAGAAGTATTTGATTGTGCCCAACTAGTCACTGTTCTTGAATGCACCAGTCTTTTATTCTTGCCTATGACATGGTGAAATTAATAAGAAATGAAAGAAAAAGGTAAATAAAAACTAATACAATGCCCTATGGTATTTCTATGCCAAGAAGTCACTGCAAACTATCAAGATAATTCACTCTTTCAGACTGTACCCGTGGAACAGTGAATAGATATTGCAGAGAACAGTTTGTTTTTTATTAATTTGATATTCTTTACATTTCTTTTTGATACTCCACCATCTCTCCATGCCTCCTACACACACCTACACCTACCAAATAGGCTTCCAAAAGTAGTTTATCCTCCTGCATTACCGTAATAGTCAGTTATTTGACTATTGCTGGTTAGTTATAAACTAATACAAACTAAAATTGTGTTGTCTAGTTGACACTAAAGTGTCAACTTCAACAACTTATAACCATTAAGTTTTTATCTCTATTCCTTAGCCTTCTTAAAGGCCTATAAACCTATCAAATCTCCTAAAACTTCCTAAATATCCTATAAGCCTTATCAAGCCTTAATTGCCAACATGGCACATTACAACTTTGGGCACTCTTTGGTGCTTTCACAACCTTTTAAATTGTCCTTAGAGACCCTATTACATTGGTCAAAGACCGTATAGGCCTTTAGATCCCTTTGATAGACTAGGATGAACAAAAAAACCTTTAATGAACCCCTTTAGGTACATGTTGACCTTTCAATGCCATTTTCCTTTGTTACATGCCTTTATAGTTTAGGCTTATCACATTTAAAACATCGATTAAAAAAATGGACCATAGGTCCAATTATATTAAAAATTTGATCTTCCTAGATCATTAAACCTTCATGAGTCTAAATGACTCTCCTTGCATGCTTTTGCCAAGGTTCCCTACACCACGTTCCTAAATCATAGCCAAGAAAATGCCACTTCACAAACAATGAGAACAACTTGTTGTTACTAGACTGTACCCGTAGGGACAGTGAATCACCAGTTTGCAAGAAATTTTCAATTCTTATTCAAAATCACTTATCTTTTTCATTCTTTCTGGATACAATAACCTTGGATCACATCACATTGCCTTCCATCATGGCTCCCCTATCCAAAAGACACTAACTCCTCAAATAACCCAAGAGTAACCACCCAACTAACTCCTAACTGTCTGTAACAGTCAAAAACTGACTGTTCACTAACATAACATATGAAAATGTTGTCAAGTTGACAACAAAGTTGTCAGCTCGACAACTCAACATTTCTATACTAATCTAAAGACTCTTAAAAGGTTTAAAGAAAACCTTTAATAACTTCTTACCTCTACTAACTCCTAACTAACCCTCCTTAAGCCCATTTTGGCTTATATTGCCCTCATAGGCAATTTACAAGTTTTTGCACTTTTAGTGCTTTTAACATCATTTAGAGGCTCTATTGGCCTTATTACATCGTTATAGGCCCTTATAGGTCATTTCCAACTATCACTAACCTAGGATCAACATATCATCTATTCCTAGTTTTGTAAGCATAGCTATTGATTTCGTATTCTCTAGTTTCGGTCCCTATACCTTGTCCATACAGGATGCATGCATCTCATGTTGGTGTCAAGAATCCACATTGTCCTTGACTGGTACAATTATTTAAGACAATGAACTAATAAAGCCCACCAGTTGATCTTAATCAAATTCTCTTTCATTTCTAGTAGATTAAATTTTTTTTTTAATCTCTTAGTAGCATAATGTTACTTATATTTTATGTATTTTTTTGTCACATTAAGCTTATATCCACTTTAATTAATTGATCTCTCTAGCTCACTAGAGTGCTAGTAAAGTGATGTGGAATCAGGCTGATTCATCCCTTGAGATTTCATCAATCTTGAGCTTGCCAAATTTCCTTCTCCATAAACTCAAAGATAGGTTATCTAACAAAAAACCTCTTATGGAAAATATAATACATTTAAACATCAACCCAAGGATGTAGGCATGCCATGGTTTAGCACTATATGTGCATGCTTTTACTTAGGTTGTCATCTATTATGTTAAAAAGAAAATTACAATGAAAACCATACACTTAACAAAATAAAACTATGAACAATAATAATTAATGCAAAACAATGAATTGAGTAGTTCTCAAACAATTAATAATAAGTAATAACATATGAAAATCAAAAGATTATATATACCTAAACTAAACTAAAAACATGCCAAAACTAAACTTACTAAAGAATTGTCTAAGCTACAAGAGCATCACATAGTCCAATAGTAATGTTTAGCAGAAGCCAAGTTACTGACTATAAAATTTAATTATCTATGCTAACATGAAAAAAAAGAGTAGGGACATGTATCTCAAGTGGGCCTACTTGAGAAATAATCTAATTGTGCTAAATAGAAGAAAATAGCTAAATCAAAGCTTCATAGATTCATATATGCATACTAATTATAGACAAGAAATATATTTAACTAAAAGTAGGAATATATTGAAAATGGTGTCAATTTTTTTTTTAAACAAAAGTTAGTATTGGTCACTTTTTTGACCTTTACATAGTACTAAATTCGACCAAAATTCTATGCATTTGACGGTCACTTCGACGCACTTGGGTGGATAAATCGACGACAAAATGGTCTCAATTTTGACCTTTACACCAGTTGAATCGATGACAATGCTATGCTTTCGATGTCTTATTTTTCCAATTCCAAGGGATTGTTTTAGTCGATAATTCAACCAGTTATATGGTCAAAATTTTGACTATTATTTACCCTGTAGAAAATTTGATGAAAAAAGATCGACGACAGTTTTAGTCGTCTATTCGACCAATTGTTGTAGAAAATTTGACTAATTCTCATCAAAATTTAGGGTAAAATTTACTAGTGTTCATATTTTTTTTACTATTTGTTGAGGAAATCATGGAGGTGATTACACTTCTATTTTTTAATCATTGATCCCTATGCAACACTTGGAGCCAATCAGAATTAGGGAAAGGTTAAGTGGCAAAATGAGTCAATCTAGATCGTAGATCTCAAATCTTGGGGGAATTCAGTTGTCTATATAAGATGAGATCTAAATCCTAATATAAGAGTGTGTGTGTGGATGTGAAAGGAATGAGAGGAATGAAAAGAAAAGAGAGAATATATTCAGATCAGTAAAGTATTCAAATAGAGTTCAATGACTAAGTGAAACAGAGTAAAGTAGTGAAGGACAGAACAGAGATAAACTAGATAGATAAGATCAAATCAATACAGGAAGGAGAAGATCTGTAATCAGCATACAATGTAGACGGAAGGATTAGGTAATGAAACATTATAACAAGTGTATCAGGGTAAATCTCTTAACAGATTGGTTTTAACAGACCTTATATAATCTCTTAACCGAGTTCTTACTTAGTTTTAAGTCTTAAATCCTTTTGCAAGGTAGATTGTATAAGTCTTTAAGTTCTTAACAGGGCAGACCCCTCATAGGGTAGATCAGATTTTGTGATAAAATTTGTAGCCCTAACAAGAAAACTTTATACTACAGTAGTGAATATTTTTGGGTGTCATCCCCACCCTAGTTTTACCTTTCAAGGGTTTTTGGGTAACCAAGTTACTGAGTTATGACTACTTTCATGAATGATGTTTAGTTTATAAACTAGGGCTGTCGAATTTGTTGTATGAGTACTTTCATGAATGGATATGATTTTTTCTGATACAACAAAGTCGACAGCCCTAGTTTATAAACTATACTATGGACCATATAAGATGTAAACCCTCATTATTTTAAACTATACTATGGACCATAGAAGATGTAAACCCTCCATTTTTCTGTTAACTTTCCCTGAACAATGAGCAGGGGTCACTGTCACTTGGATTGTTGCAATATTGGATTGGTATGATCCTCCACTCTAGGTATAAATAAGTAGGATGGATCAGAATAAAATGTATTAGAAAAACTCATATCCATTCACAAGAACCATAGAGAAATGAGTTACTTTACATCTTCTATGGTCCATAGTATAGTTTAAAATAATGAGGGGAAGAACAAAATGTATCAAAAAAACTCATATCCATTCACAAGAACCATAGAGAAGCATTTTTACCATCAAATCCTTTGACTATACCCTCACGGGTTATGTTTGGAAGAATACACTAGCTTTACATGGTTCTCTATGATTCTTGTGAATGGATATGAGTTTGTCTGATACAACAAAGTCGACAACCCTAGTTTATAAACTATACTATGGACCATAGAAGATGTAAACCATCTATTTTTGTGTTAACTATCCTTGAATAGTGTGCAGGGGTCATAGTCACTTGGATTGTTGCAATATTGGATTGGTATGATCCTCCACTTTGGGTATAAATGCGTAGGATGGATCAGAACAAAATGTATTAGACAAACTCATATCCATTCACAAGAACCATAGAGAAGCATTTTTACCATCAAATCCTCTGGTTGTACCCTCACAGGTTATGCCTGGTAGAATACACTAACTTTACATGCTTCTCTATGGTTCTTGTGAATGGATATGAGTTTATCTGATACAACAAAGTCGACAACCATAGTTTATAAGCTATACTATGGACCATAGAAGATGTAAACCCTCATTTTTTTAAACTATACTATGGACCATAGAAGATGTAAACCCTTCATTTTTGTGTTAACTATCCCTAAATAGTGAGCAAGGGTCACAATCACTTGGAAAGAAAAAAATATATCAGACAAACTCATAACCATTCACAAGAACTATTAACTCTGATTAATAAACATTGTTTTCCCAATGGTTTTAATAAGCATTTGTAAGGTTATGGTTAAGAGATGAAACCAATGAAGAGATGATCGAAAATGTGTGCTCATGATTGAATTTGACCTCCTTCCCTCCTTCACCTCTCCTTTGCGCGTGAAGTAATTGTAGAATGAAATAAAATGAAACTGTGTCTTTTTTTCAAAAGTTATTGTATCATCTTAAAATGGAAGCACTTCCATGATAAGAGTGTTTAGCCCTTCGAGTAAGTGGTCTGGGGTCATGTTAAGCGGTAGCACCTTGATCAGGTCTTTGCATGTATTTGGATTTTCCCCCTCTTCTGCTTTCCTATCCACCTGATTTTCACTTCATATCTCCATTTCCTAGCATTCTAGGTCAAGGTCCTAAGGTTTTTTACTACAAGGTCAAAGTTGACCTTATGGGTCAAAGTCGACCTTGACCTTGACCTAGTTAGGATCGACCTCAACCCTAACCTAGGTCAGAGTTGAGCTCATCCTTGACCCCCTGTCTAGATTTTAAATTTCCTTGATTTTCAGGTGTCGAGTTTCGGGGATATTTGTTTTCCCACCTCCGGGTCGGCCATTTCGGGTTTTGGAATGGTAAATCCTTAAATTGCATTTAATCTAGGTATATTTTCTAAAGGTTAGGACCTAATTGGGATTTAATTCTCCAAGGTGGCCCCTCTAGAAGATTGTGCCCTAGTTCACTATAAAAGGAGGCCTTCCTCCCTCATTTTCTCAATCCATTATCCACATCTCTCAAGAAATTTCATGAGTGATCTCTCAAGTGCAAGTGAGTAAATTCAAGCATTCAAGTGTTCAAGCATTCATCCATCAAGGAGATCCATTGTTAGCCATTGAAGGATTCAATCTCTTTGGAGCCCCCTTGAAGATCCATCCTTCTACATTCATCCAAGCCTCCTCATATGCAAAGATCTATTCAAGATTGGTGTTGAAGATCAAATGCCATTGATTTGAGACATCCTAAATTCATTCTACATCCATTGAAGCATTCCTAATTATGGATTTGAGGATTCAAATCCTCTACAAGGACTTCAACATAAGTGAGGTGAATTGTTTCATTTACTTTGTTTATGCATACCACATTTCAATTCAATTTCAAGGTTAATTCCTAAATTTGGGTTTGACCAAGGCAAACCCCCCATACAAACAAAAAACCCCTTTTTCTTCCAGGTATAGGTGCAAAATTTCAGATCTGAGAGCATATTTGGATACCCTTTTCGGTGAACTTCTGAGATATACGAACAAAGTCAGAATCGGCCTTCAAATAAAGAATGTAGCCCTTGACCTTTTATGAGGGTCAAAGACTACCTGTCGTCAGAAAGACAAAAGATTTCTGGATTTTCTTCGTCTTGGCATTTCCCGTCCAATGTAGGTCACAAAATTGCCCGAAAGTACACATAGACATCAGAAATTGGCATTTTCTAGATTTTCCCTATTTTGAGGTTAGTACTTGTATTTCAATTATTTCAAGTTTCAAGCACAATTCCTTTATAGGGAAATATAAGGTTTTCTTCCTTTTCCATATTCTCCATAGATTGATTCGATTGTGCATTAACCTTTTGGTTGATCAAATTGGATCTTTCCATTGGGAATTTGGGTTTAGAAGTGGATCTCATATTTCCCCCATACATTACATTAAATAGAGGTGATTCCATTTTACCCCTATTCATTTTGGTGAACCCGACATACTTACTCTCCTTTCTTTTGTGGAATTGGATGCCCTTTTGTGTTTTGTGGTGTCAAATTTCCTTTTATCTTGTTAGTATTATATTTCTCCTTTATGTTAGATCTTGCATGCTAATTAGATTTTAAAAATACAAAAATATTCATGCTTGATGTGTTCTTAGTTTAGTTCATTTGCATTGCATTGGTTTATGAGCTTTACTACTACTAGTCCTACTTATAACATTCCAGTTAGAAGAAGTCATAGACTCATGGGTGCCTTTGATCCTGAATCTTCATCTCCTTTCCTTAGGGTCCTAGATGATAATTTGATTCTTCATGATTCCAATCCTACTATGGAGCAAAACTCTTCTCACTCATCTCATGATGAGGATGACACTTTAAGAGTTCCTCCTGAACAAGCTCAAAAACTTTCAACTGAACTTGATAAAATGGTTAATTGGCTCTTTCAAGAGAACAATAATCAAGATTCTATTCAAGCTATAGAGGCTCTTAAGAAAGTTCTCCATGATAGTGATCAAGGTGTTAACCTTTTGCATGGTATTACTCACCTTGTGCATTCAAATGTTAAACCTTTAGCTCAAGAAGCTCAAGATTTAGGGTTGATTCCTCCTATCACTAGTGTTGAACCTCCTTCTAATCCTTTACCTAGTATTCCTACCTATACTCCTTCTTTGGTGACTGTGATGGTTCCCTCTATTCCTATGAGTGTTCCTCCTGTGTCCCTTCCTACATCACAACCTTCATATCATAATGTTCCTTTTACTTATTCCAATCCACTTCCAACTATAGTTCCTAGTGTTCCTCTAGTTGTGTCTTCTATTCCTATAGCTTCTTACACTTTACCTAGTGTGTCTAATGTTGCTACTCCTCCTATTTCCTCTAATGATTCAAAAATCATCAGTTTGGCTCAAACTGTGTCATCCTTACAACAACAACTTGCTTCCTTAACTCAAAACAAGTTTAGTATCTCTACATGTGACATGGGAAGTCCTTTGTCCTTGGATATTATTCGTACTCCTATTCCTCAGCAAGTCAATATGTCTCGTATTGAGAATTATAATGGAAAAGGAGATCTTGTTCATCACGTTAAAACATTCCAAATCCTTTTTAGTGATTGTGCTCATGACCATAGGATTTTAGCCAAACTATTTTCTAGAACCTTCCATGACAAGGCCTTACAATGGTATTTTTCCTTGCCTCCTTATTCTATTTATTCCTTTCCAAAACTTGCTAATGCCTTTATTCAACAATTTCAAAACAACATTGGCCCACAAGTGTCTTTGACTAATTTGATGCATTGTAAACATAGTGCTAAAGAAAAATTAACTGAATTTATTGGTAGATTTAAGTATTTGCATGCCCAAATTTCCTATCCTGTTCCTGATATTGATGTTCAACGTATGTTTATTTCAAATTTGCAAAAAGATATTAGAGATAAGATTCTGCTTACTGAATTTACCTCTTTTCAACAACTTTGTGCAGTGGTTCATCATTATCAATTACAAGTGAGTCAATTTGAGAGCAACACTCCAATGGCTCCTATTCCAGTTGATAAGAGTGATGCTACTCCTAATCCAAACAAATTTCAAAAATTCAACAACTATGTCAAGATAAACAAACAAGTGAATGCAGTTGCTGATCAAGTTGATGTTGCATCTCACAATGCCACTTCTGCATCCATTGCTTTTTGATTAAATTGTACATTTACTCCTCTTTCTAGATCTTTACATGCTATTATGAATAGGTTGTTAACTGCTAATATGATTACTTTACCTCCTATTCGACCTCTTTTACCTGTTACAATTGCCTCTAAATCTTTTGATCAAAATGCTTTTTGTCAATATCATCATCAGAATGGTCATGATACTGAGAAATGTTATTCTTTAAAACATAAGGTTCAAGACTTAATTGACTATAATGCCTTATCTATTGATAATCTTAATGGTAGTGGAAACAAATTTGTCTCTCCTCCTAATCAAAACCTTCAAATCTATACGAATCCTTTACCTACACATGATACTAATACCATTGCTCAACCATCTGCTATGGAAATTATGTATGATTCTAAGATGGATGATCTCAATCATGTTGTTAATCAAGTGGAGCATGTTGGTCAATTTGTATCTCCACCTCAACCTCAACCTCAACCTCAGATTCAATCTCAAGTTCAATCTCAACCTCAACCAAAACCTTAACCTAAAATGAAAACTCAACCTAAACCTCGACAACAACCTAAGAATAAAAGACCTCAGGAACTTTTGATTACCTTTGATGACTCTGAGACTATTAAGGCTCCTGATGGACCCCTTTACATTTATGCTAGGATTTCTCAAAAACCTACTCATGGTTGTCTTGTTGATCCTACATCCTTAGTCAATGTTATTACTAAAGAAAATCTTTTCATGAAAATATTACAACGTGATTCTTATGATACATCGGATGTGTGGATTCAAACTTTTAATGGTTTTATTTATCCATCATTTGGTTCTATTACTTTACCGGTTGAACTCTGTGGAAAAATTTTGAACACTACCTTTGTTGTGGTTCGTACTTTTGATCAATTTCAAGTTAAGCTAGGTTTTCCTTGGTTGAATTCCATGCATGTTTTTGCTTCACCTATCCATAAGTGTCTTAAGCCCATTCATGATGAAGAAGTGAAGACGGTTAATCATAGTTTATATCAAC
The DNA here is from genome assembly GCA_027943335.1 of Chamaecyparis obtusa. NCBI lineage: Eukaryota > Viridiplantae > Streptophyta > Pinopsida > Cupressales > Cupressaceae > Chamaecyparis > Chamaecyparis obtusa. The sequence continues at coordinate 957,259 of BSBK01000274.1, read as the reverse complement.
CTTCCAAGCCTAGATATTGTGTTGCTATGGATTTGTTTTGGCCTTCATTACCTAATTCATGTCCTCCTCAACCTGATAATCTTTTTTGTTCATATCAAGCTTATAAACATCACAAGATTCTTGAATTAAGAATACCTCCTATGGATCTTAATCATGATCTTTTGCCTACACCTTCTATACCTCCTTTAACTACGGCTTTTAGTTCTGTTAATCAAGTTCCTTCTATCGCTCTTCCTAAACAACCTAAGACAAATCCTATGATTATTCCTCTTATTGTTGATAATCCTATTGATCTTCCTAAAGAACCTATGAAGGATCCTATGATTGTTCCTCCTAGTTCTCAACCTATTTCAAATAAATCAAAACATAATCAATCTACTAATGAGCATCGTAAGAAGCATCGTGCTCATGCTAAACCTCGTAATTCTATTCTTCAAAGATCTCTACCTTCTTTAGATAATACTATGCATGATGGGTTAGAAGAAGTTGGTACTAATAATGATGTTAATATGCATGATTATGATGATTCTATTTGTATCTTAGATCCTATTTTGATTAATTTGGATGAATAAGATACTCTTCATGATACTGATGATGTTAATGATGAATATGAGACTATTGACATTGACATTGATTTACCTAATATGCTTTCATCATAATTAACTATTACACCTAGTGTCTGTTATCTCTTTTGAGAATTTATTGTCACTTAGTATCAAAATCATTACTCAGTTATCTATACTACACTAGTCGATAAATACAAGGAGACATGGAAGTCGGTAATGCTTCACAGAACAGTCAGTTAACAATAATCACTGAAGCATCAAACAGTCTACCGAGCATGATACACACTAACACCGATGGTCAATATACACCGAGTCTTCCAGACAACACCGAGCAATCTAGACAAGCATTTACTGAGGGAAACAAAAATGGTCTAGGAATCAGTGAAGGCACAATTTTCAAGACAAACGGTTACAACAAATTGACTCACATGTAAGAAAGATCAAGGAAGCATATAATGTACAGATACTCATTAAATGTGATGAGAATCTCAATGTAAATATTTGATCTTAACTATTTTTGTACATCGTAGATGTTAGGGTTATTAATTTTGCTTAACCTAATTTTTGCTTAAGCGGCAAAACCAGAACACTATAAATTCAGTGTGTTTGTATCATTTTAGGGTGTTGAATGTTGTTGTATGCACTTGAAGCTATTTCCTACTTCAAGTCTAAAGGTTATCAGACATAACTGAGAAGAACAGATAGAACCGAGCAGAATTGTATTCAGAGAAAGTATTCAGAACTGACTAGGCAACCGAGCATCACAGAGCAAAAAATCTACACATGCAAGGTGATATATAAATAGTATTTAGATTATCTATATCAGAAAAATATAGTTGTCAATCAGAGCAGATACACTTTTCTATTGCTTTCTAACAACTATAATAGAGTTATCAAATTCTCCTAACTGAGTGGATTTAACAGTCCTATTGTTAATTTCTTAACCGAGTGCATACTCAATTGTGTTGCTAAATCCTATAACTAGGTAGATCTAGTTGATCTAACATGTTACTCCTAACAGGGTAAGATCACCAGAAGTGATCACAATTGTAGCCTTAACATGCAAACACTTTTCTATCTGCAGTAGTGAAGAATTTGTGGGTGTCATCCCCATTGCAGTTTTTACCTTCTTACAAGGGTTTATGCGTTACCAAAATACTTGTGTTATGTGATTACATTGATGAGTTTATGTTTATTTACTTTCATAAGTTATCTATGTAATTGTTTCATGCAAGTTATTTTGATCAGTAAATATAGTTTACATATTCAGTATTGAAGGGATCTAAGTAAAAGTTTTAGTGGATGTTGATTCACCCCTCCCCTCTCAGTATTTATCTCTCCTATTTCCAACAATTGGTATCAGAGCGCAATTCTCTTGTTGAACAATTTAACCACTGAAGGGTAAAGATCTAAATCATGGAGAGGTACAAACTTGAAAAATCTATTGAGAATCAAAAACTACAACTACAAATGTTTGTAGAATAGTACAAGAATGCCAAGGCTGAATTGAAGAAATTACTGGTACAAAGAAAGAATATTGCAATTGCTCAGAATGAAATCGGTTATCATGAAGAACCTTTTGAAGATGCATTTGATCATATTGGATCTAGCTTTGGAAGCATCTCTGATGGATCTGAAAGTACAATCAATGATTTATCTGAAAGGAATCAGCATCTATCTGATCAGGTAAAAGCACTTTAGATTGGACAAGAATCACAAATGGTAAGAATGGTGGAGATAATGAACAATGCAAGACAAGCTAAACAAGACTGAAACCTAGCCATTGAAGATAGAAGACTGATGACTGAACAACTACAAACTAAAGAAAGTGAAATACAAAGGCTTACCGATCATCACTTTCAAGTGTCAAATCAGGTACTGATTGCAAATCAAGAAGTAAACCAAATCAATGGTGAATTATCAAGGAATCTAGAAGATGTTGCAAGATTGAGAGAAGAAAATGAAAAATTGAGAAATGACTTGAAAAATCAACAATAGCACAATGAGATGAAAAGATTGGCTGAAGAAAGTTCCAAGAAGATTGATGATTTCCTGGATAATTAGAGAAGATTTGGAAGTAGAGCTGGTATAGGTTACACTAGCGAAGGTGAATCATCAAAACAAGAGGCCAACACCAATCAAGGTCAGAAATCCAATATACTTACTTGTTGTCACTGTGGAAAACTTGGACACACTTCAAATGTATGCAGAAGCAAAGCTCAAGGTAAACCACCTGCTACTACTACAAGATTTAATGGTTACTGTTATTACTGTGGAAAGTATGGGCATCAAGCACATGAATGAAGATCTAAACAAAAGGACAACCCTGAAAAGACCACTACTAGTAAGATATGTTACACTTGTAACAAACTTGGACATACTGCAAGTGAATGCAAAGCAAAGATGAAACAAGTTTGGACTCCCAAGAAGCAAACTCAAAGGAAGTCATATCAACCGAAAAGACAAGGTAACTCTTATGTATGGGATTATAATACATGGACTAGTTTTATTGCATGTGGTCGGTATGGACATATAGCTGCTAATTGTTACAGGGCACATCAGATAAGAAATTCTAGATATTGGGCAAGTACCCCAATGGCCTGTATGCACTGTCACAAAGTCGGTCATGTAAGAAAAGATTATAAAGAATGTGCACCAGATGAAGATCATGTATTCAAGAGTGGATACACCATTGTAGATATCATGAAGATGAGAAATACTATGTGGAAGAAGTCAACAACGGAGACTGCTGAATCAAGTAACACTGTCGGTGAAACCTCGTCCACTGGACTGGGTGACATCGGTAACTCCACTTAAGGTGACAAAGGTATGTATGGGACTGATATTTTAAAAGATCATATTTTTTTATACAATTCCTCATATATGATGTATTAATACCAAATCAGCATGAATGAAGATGTGTTATGGTTTATATTCTATGAGCTAACAATGTTATAAAGTCGGTAAAAGCAAGATCGAGAATGGGTTACTAGTCAGTAATCATTATGCAAGGTTAACCGAGGAAACAATGCAAACCGACAATATCATATGTTAACCAAGTTGACAGCCATTTCACACTTTGAAGTAAGGTCATGCATTTATTACAAGCATTTGAGTGGGAATTTGCAGAAGTCTATAAATACTCGAGAAATCAAGTTCATTTTTACATTGCGAGCATCGAAGAACGGATTTTCAGAGCAACCAGAGTTTGAGCTAAAGATTTTTAGAGAGATTCAAACCACTATTACATCGAATTGATGACATTCTTCGATGACTCAAGTAGGTTTTTCAGCTATCTATACACCTGTGCACTTATTGTTCGCCGAAACCCTAGTTTATTTTGATGGCATCTACATGTACTGCTGAAAAATCACAAAAAGTTGAGGAGGAAGTAGAATTGATTGTTAGGACACACTTTGCCAAGGGTAAATTTAAGTCACATCCTAGGGTTGCATCTAAAATGGATTCAATGGGTGCATTTTCAAGCATACCAGATAGGGTTTTGTTGATAGAGGATGTTAGGGCCTACAGTCATTGCAAAATCGGTGAAGTTGGGAACTTTGAGACAGTTGCCGCATTTTAGAATGTTTGTGATCCTGAAGGAAAAGTGAAACTAGAATATCAAAAACTTGAAGATGTTGGACTGTTGGGCATTCAACATTTTCTGCATTCATTTACGAATGAATGGATAAGGATAGTATTGAGCAGATTCCATGATGGGAAGTTTTGGCTAGATAGACCGATCGAGGTCACGAAGAAAATGATAAGTAGGGTTACTAGTTATCCTACTTCTGACAGGGCAAAAACATTTCACAGCTCATCAAGACCAGATGTTGAAAAGAACACCAGAGCTTAATAGGATGGTAGAGCACTAAAAATTGGAAATATTAAGGATCCCACGGTCAAGTTCACCACACATGTGATAGGTTACAAGATATTTCAATCTAGTCAGTTGAACAGTGTACCGACGAATGCTGTGGACATGGCGTACAAAATTGTGAAGAAAGATCAACAAGTTGATCTAGCTAATATCTTGCTTCATTAGCTTATAGATAACATGAAGGTAATAAGGTCCAGGAAATTGAACACTTGTAATTTTGGGTCATTACTTGTTTTCTTATTCTTTTACATACAGAAATTCATCCCTGGTATCGGTAAAGTAGTATGGGAGCAAGACAAACTGATCACTCAAAAAATAAATGAGTTTATGGGGAAGCTCAGAGATAAGATGGACTCAGAATTCGATGCCTACTTCAAAGAATTTTAGTAGCGAATGCATCAACGGAGTAGAATACTGAGAGAGTTGATAAAGAAATTTGAAGATGATATTTGTTTTGTTGTGAGCACAGATCATTGCATGATAAAGGTTGTAGAGCCCAGAAAAAAGTGGCTAGCACCAATGGGATATGAAATAAGTCATGATTTTGTAGTGAAATCTATAAATGCATTGCTAGTGTTACCGGTTGACATCACTGCTAGTAGGTTCGGCACCTACGAAGAGGCTAAATCAAGAATTGATACCGACATAGTTATCGGTAAGATGTCAAAGTGAGGGAATAAAATGAGAAAAGATTTAGAAGCCAAGTATGGTAAAGCACCCGATTCTAATGAAACACCAGTTGACATTGCAACCAAAGGTCTACTAAAGTTAGCAGATAAACCATATGAAAGTGAAGAAATTGAATCTGATGACGCATCGGTTCCTTCTACTGATGATAAACAAACAGAAGAGGTATCTGTAAGAAAGGGAATGAAGACAAGGTCTTCTGCAGCTGCTGCATCATCACCAGAGGAAAGATAGGAAAAATGAAGGGTAGCTACACCAACAAGGAATTATGAGAAAATAAAGACAAGGGTAGCAGCTGATGCACTGAAGAAGAAGGAAAAACAAGCCCCTACTACCGACGGCACTGAAGAGATGGAAGATGATCAGAATCAATTCAAGATTGTAAAGCATAAGAATAGTACTCTTGATGAATTGATAGAAGAAATAATAGAGAATGGGAATCTTAATGATCCAGCATTATGTAAATATAACAAAATGTCAACAGAAGATAAAATGAAGATAGAACGTGCTATCATTCAGATGATGATCAAATTCAAATAGGTACTGATGGAATTTTCCTGTCAATTACCAAAAGAACTAGATGACAGAATTAATGTGCAATGGGCTACTACACTAGAAACTGAGAGAAGGAAATGAGAAAGGTCATTAGTTCATATTGCTACAACTATGAGCTTTGGTGAAGAAAATGAATATTTGACAAAGTACCAACAAAGATTTTTAGTCAAGCATTGGGCATTGCAAATATTGGATGAAAATATAGGTGACATGGATGTCAAATGTGATTCATTGTGGACATCTATTTTGAAAGTAGAAGAGCAAGATGAACAGGAAGCATTTCTAAACCTGTCTAGGAAGAGACAAAATTCAAAAGATAAAGGCATTTACATGGATACTGGTAAGGGAAAGCAAGTACTAGACTCTGGTATATCAATTATTGAGGTAATTGATATCACCAAGGACACCACAAAGGTGAATATATCACAGGAAGCACCAGAATAAGTTGACATACAATTGATGAATAGAATGGATGATGGTGTTTTTATTCAAGACATTACAGATGGTGATCCTGATGATCAAGATGACATGGATGTAACTATAGTACCATTGAAGGATAATGAGACAGCATCACTATCGGGCAATCTACCGACTCTAGCTAAGGCTATAGAACTTATTTCTAAGATTGCATCTGACGAGAAGAAACAAGAAGAAAATAAGGATGCTAAAGTTACACAAGATATACAAGACACTTGGAAAACTACAGATACAAATCAGCCTACTACAGAGGCACAGTCCATAGAACCTAAGGATACAGATGAAAACAAGGATACCGATGATAACACAGAGGTGAACCCTCCAGACACAACTACCAACGCTCAACCTATGAGCACCGAAGAGAAAAAGATAGATGAAACTGTGTCTATAGGGAAGGAGACTCTGAAGGATGAAGATACTACAATAGTATTAAGGAGCTCACCTCTCAGAAACAAGAAGAAGAAAAAAGGAAAAGGGATAGTTACTATTGATGAGATCATAGAAATCCCTCACTATGATCCAAGAACTCTTAGCCCTGAAGAATTGAGGAAATATGGGGAGTTATGTCAAAGGAAGGTAGCTCAAGAGAAGCTAAAACAAACCAAAAAGAACAATGAAATACTCATTGATGTTCGAGACATTCTACAATAGGTTATTCCTGATGCAGATGTTGATGAGAACAAACATATTATGGACCAACTAGCTACACTTACAGAACAAATCCAGAAGCCAGATATTGATTTGGAGAAAAGGATGGAAGAAAGAATTGAGAGAAAAGTATAGGATAAACTTGCTGAGAAGCTATGCCAAGAGATGGCAATAAATAAGGTACAGTTATCAAAGGTAATATCTGACTCTCAGATAATTACAAGTTATATTTATCAGACCTTGTTGAAATTATGTCATGCTAACTCGTTCACTTCTGAGATTAGTGAAAAAATAGGAAACTTAGAGAAAGAAATTTTAGCATGCACACAGGAAGCATCAACCGAGCCCCAAACCTTATCAAAGCATTTCTTAAGGATACATGAAATCAGGCGGTTGCTTACCGATCTCAAAAACAAAGGAGAGTGAATCATAGACCAGGTTACAGAGTTGTAGAAAGAACTCATTTTACACCTAAAGATTTTTTATCAACATATCGACACGGCACAAACACTTGTATCCACACTAGAATTCTTTGTGTTGGATAATGTTATGGATATGCGTGTACAAGTTAGTTATGAGAAACTTGCTCTTACTAAATTGAAGGAGGAATGGGAGAACCTCTTAGATTCACTGAAGAACACCCATCAGAACATTTTTGATAAGCTGTAAGTATACATTCTATTTTTGGCATTAATCTCAAAAAGGGGGAAAACAAATGTATATGCCAATAGATATTCATTTTGATATATAGCTTTACACACTACCGAGATTATTGTAAGGGGGAGTACTTACTGTACTTAAGAAATTTTGTATATGTATATATCAGGAGATATAAGGATTTGTGTATATACATTTTTTTGATACTAATGCCAAAGGGGGAGATTGTTATCTCTATTGAGCATTTATTGTCACTTAGTATCAAAATTATTAGTCGGTTATCTATACTACACTGGTTGGTAAATACAAGGAGACAGGGAAGTCGGTAATGCTTCACAGAACAGTCAGTTAACAATAATCACCGAAGCATCAAACAGTCTACCGAGCATGATACACACCGACACCAATGGTCAGTATACACCGAGTCTTCCAGACAACACCAAGCAATCTAGACAAGCATTTACCAAGGGAAACAAAAATGGTCTAGGAATCGGTGAAGGCACAATTTTCAAGACAGACGGTTACAACAGATTGACACATGTGTAAGCAAGATCAAGGAAGCATATAATGTACAGATACTCATTAAATGTGATGATAATCTCAATGTAAAGATTTGATCTTAACTATTTTTGTACATCATAGATGTTAGGGTTATCAATTTTGCTTAACCTAATTTTTGCTTAAGTGGCAAAACCAGAACACTATAAATTCAATGTGTTCATATCATTTTAGGGTGTTGAATTTTGTTGTATGCACTTGAAGCTATTGCCTACTTCAAGTCTAAAGGTTATTAGATAGAACCAAGAAGAATAGACAGAACTAAGCAGAATTGTATTTAGAGAAAGTATTCAGAACTGACTAGGCAACCGAGCATCACAGAGCAGAAAATCTACACATGAAAGGTGATATATAAATAGTATTTAGATGATATGTATCAGACAAATATAGTTGTCAATCAGAGCAGATACACTTTTCTATTGCTTTCTAACAACTGTAATAGAGTTATCAAATTCTCCTAACCAAGTGGATTTAACAGTCCTATTGTAAATCTCTTAATCGAGTGCATACTTAATTGTGTTTCTAAATCCTATAACTAGGTAGATCTAGCTGATCTAACATGTTACTCCTAATAGGGTAAGATCACCAGAAGTGATCACAATTGTAGCCTTAACAGGAAAACACTTTTCTATCTGCAGTAGTGAAGAATTTGTGGGTGTCATCCCCACTGCAGTTTTTACCTTCTTACAAGGGTTTCTGCGTTACCAAAATACTTGTGTTATGTGATTACATTGATGAGTTTATGTTTATTTACTTTCATAAGTTATCTATGTAATTGTTTCATGTGAGTTATTTTGATCAGTAAATATAGTTTACATATTCAGTATTGAAGGGATCTAAGTAAAATTTTTAGTGGATACTGATTCACCCCTCCCCTCTCAGTATTTATCTCTCCTATTTCCAACAGTATCGAACATTGTGATTCTCAAGAGGATCCTTGTTTGGAACTAGGTATCATTCCTACTATGTTGGATGTAGTCCCTCTTGCGAGTTACCCACCTTCCCTAAATGACACACAATGAGATGGGGAGAGTAGGTGGCACACTTGATCAGCTTGTCCTTCATGGTAGCTTTGTTGTGTGTTTGCATGTTGTACTATGCTTCTCCCATAATGTGTTTGCTAAATGTTGTTAGATTCTTTTATACGGTCCTTGTTACTCAATTGGTACAAGGTGATAAAGGAATTGAAACTGTTGTTCAAATTCCTCTATACGTATCTCTATTCTTCTATGTGTTTTTCACTGTTATTTTGTAATTGTGCTATTATTCATAAATGTTTCCTTGTGTAATCTTCTTGGATTTGAGATATGGTAGCACTAATTCTTTTTGGTCTACATGTCATGGTCCAAAAAGATTCTCCTTCATATATCTTATGTGATCTTTCCTCCTTTGTGATTGTAGTTCTACTTTCTTTGGGGAATGATGTCAATTCATTTGCAATAATATCATATATATTATCTTCTGATCATACTGACCCCACGGTAGGTAGATCCCTTCTATGTTCTCTGTATGTTTCTATGATATTTCCCTTGATTTGTCTTCATCTGGGGGCATCTCGACATGGAAACGTAATCAATGGAGTTGTTTATGTTTTCGTTAAAGTCATTTCTCCTATTAAAGTGTCAGCAATGACTTTAACATGGGGGCATACACTCTACTCACCTATTGCACACACGCACTTTTTTATATGCACATATTTTTCAAGATACCTTTTCTCCCTTTTTGGATTAGTAACTAATCCTTAAAGCATGGATTTATATTTTAGGATCTCTTGATCCCTCCAGTTTCAAATATACATACATTTTGATCCCTTAAGGTCGAAGGTGTCCTTAAGATTGGATCTCTTTTGTTTTTTTGGTTTTATTCTTATGGAATAGAATATTCCTAAGGGTGAATCCTTGATGGGTTGACTAGTGAGTAGTCACATTCACTAGGCGGTTCAATTCCATCTTTCCATTTGCGTTGTTTCCTTGTCTGGTTCACAATGGGACATAAATTCTCATTGGGTGAGGTAATCACACCCTTTCTTTCTCTCTCTAGAGATGTCTCTCTTATTGTGATCTGGGAGTCACTTGAGTCCCTAGGGGATTAAGGTTTCTCTTTGTCCCTTGGATTATGATAAGATTATCTTTTCATTTCGATCTCCTTTACCAAGAGTTTGCATTGATTCCATACACTTGCTAAAGTGGGGGCTTAATGTATCATCTTAAAATGGAAGCACTTCCATGATAAGAGCATTTAGCCCTCTGAGTAAGTGGTCTAGGGTCATGTTAAGCACCTTGATCAGGTCTTTGTATGTATCTAGCTTCTCCCCCTGTTCTACTTTCCTCTGCACCTGATTTTCACTTCATATCTGCATTTCCTAGCATTCTATGTCAGGATCCTGAGGTTTTTTACCACAAGGTCAAATTCGACCTTATGGGTCAAAGTCAACCTTGACCCTGACTTGGTCAGGATTGACCTCAACCCTGACTTAGGTTAGAGTCAAGCTCATCCTTGACCCCCTATCTAGATTTTAAATTTCCTTGATTTCTAGGTGTCAAGTTTTGGGGATATTTGTTTTCCTGCCTCCGGGTCGGCCATTTCAGGTTTTAGAATGGTAAATCCTTAAATTGCATTTAATCTAGGTATATTTTCTAAAAGTTAGGACCTAATTGGGATTTAATTCTCCAAGGTGGCCCCTCTAGAAGATTGTGCCCTAGTTCACTATAAAAGGAGGCCTTCCTCCCTGATTTTCTCAATCCATTATCCATTATCCACATCTCTCAAGAAATTTCATGAGTGAGCTCTCAAGTGCAAGCAAGTGAATTCAAGCATTCAAGTGTTCAAGCATTCATCCATCAAGGAGATCCATTATTGGCCATTTAAGGATTCAATCTCTTTGGAGCCCCCTTGAAGATCCATCCTTCTATATTCATCCAAGCCTCCTCATATGAAAAGATCTATTCAAGATTGGTGTTGAAGATCAAATGCCATTGATTTGAGACACACTACATTCATTCTACATCCATTGAAGCATTCCTACTTGTGGATTTAAGGATTCGAATCCTCTACAAGGACTTCAACATGAGCAAGGTGAATTGTTTCATTTACTTTGTTTATGCATACTAAATGTCAATTCAATTTTAAAGTTAATTCCTAAATTGGGGTTTGACCAAGGCAAACCCCCCATACAAATAGAAAACCCCCTTTTTCTTGCAGGTACAGGTGTGGAATTTCAAATCTGAGAGAAAATTTGGATACCCTTTTTGATGAACTTTCGAGATCTACGAACAAATTCAGAATTGGCCTTCAAATAAAGAATGTAGCCTTTGACCTTTTATGAGGGTCAAAGACTACCTATCATCAGAAAGACAAAATATTTTTGGGTTTTCTTCGTCTCAACATTTCCTGTTTGAAACAAGTTGTAGAATTGCCTGAAAGTACACACAGACATCAAAAATTGGTATTTTCCAGATTTGCCCTATTTTGAGATTAGTACTTGTATTTCAATTATTTCATATTTCAAGCAAAATTCTTTTATAGGGAAATATAAGGTTTTCTTCCTTTTCCATATTCTCCATAGATTGATTCGATTGTGCATTAACCTTTTGGTTGATCAAATTGGATCTTTCCATTGAGAATTTGGGTTTAGAAGTGGATCTCATATTTCCCTCATACATTACATTAAATAGAGGTGATTCCATTTTACCCCTATTCAATTATATTCCCATGTTGGTTGAAATTATGACCACCTATCGTGGTCGTAATTGTGACCAACAAGGGAATAGATTTAAAAAAAATGAATTTTTTCCTTCTATAAATCGACTAAGGAAAATCATTTTAATGCTTGGTCAAAAATGTTGGTCTAAAAAGTGGGTCAAAAGTACTAGTGATTACACCAATACACCATTCATGACCTGTACACATCCATTTATACAACCATATACAACTATCAAATGAAGAGATAAAAGACAATGAAAGATCAAGTGACTGTTGGACTTCACATTCCCAACATTCTCCCACTTGAAGTCTAACTCAAATGGCCATGAAGTCTCTCTCTCTCTCTCTCAATTCTTGTCAAGTGTTCCCTGGTACTCTCCACAAATTTGATGGTAGAATTATGGCTTTTCTCTGTGGCCTTGAATTATGGATTTTCTCTATGGCCTTCTAGAAGGGATTACATCTTGATTAGGTTTTCCTCTATTTCTATTCATAGGTTTTTAGTTCCTCCAATACCCATCATTATTGTTTCTTTAATGTGAATGTTTGGTGTATCCTTTTCATAAGTTTTGGTTTGAACTTTGCTAGAATAGTTAATCTTTTCTTGGATGTATTTATTTATTTATTAGAGGATAAACCAAGGTATTCTCCTTTATTTTATTTAGGAGATTCCTATAGAAACCCTACATGTATTTTTCCTCTAGTCCAAGTGGGAGGACATGTCACATTTTGTATTTCCTTTAAGAAGGAAACTAGTTTATCCTCCTTAAGAGGATCTTGACACTTTGCACACACCTACTCATATCTTTTGTGTGTATTTTTTATGTTAATAAGGAAATTTTCTATTAAAAAAAATAACTTTGAAAGCTTAGAGAATTGTGAGCATGAGAAAACCATGATTCAATAGTTCAAGCAAGCCTTATCATTTTTAGTAGGAAGCAAGAAAAGGTACCAAGCATTTTCGGTTGGAAGAGAGAAAAAGTATAAAGAGAGAAAAACTTTAATGGAAGAAAGATCTCGAACCCTAGATCTTTGATTTAAGATTTCATTTAAATTTTTATGATTCTCAAATGATTATTTCCATTGTTGTTTAAGATTATATGTTTGTAAAGGATAAAATAGTGTATGGAGTCCTAGGATTAAATATAGATGACTAATATTGAAATTAAGAAATAAAGGTACTTACCTCTGAAAAAGAATTGGTTTAAAACCCTACCAAACGATCTCAAAAAATATTGATTCTTGCAATCCTAAATCGAAACTATGAGATCTACAAAACCCAGAAATCTTTTTTTGAGATGGCTCAGCTCGGGTTTGACTCTCATAAAAGGTCAAATACCACATTTTTTTATTTGAAGTCCAAGTTGAATTCTGTTCACAGATCTCAAAAGTTTGCCAAAAAGGGTATCCAAATCCGCTCTCAGATCCAAAATTCTGCACCTGTACCTGCAAGTAAAAGAGGGTTTTTGGTTGTTTGTTTGGGGGGTTTGCCTTAGTCAAACCCCAATTTAGAAATTAACCTTGAAATTGAATTGAAATTGCTGGAATAAACAAAGTAAATGGAACAATTCACCTTGCTCGAGTTGAAACCCTAGTGGAGGATTTGAATCCTTGAATCCACAAGAATGGATAAATTTAGAATCAAATATAGGATGTCTCCAATCAATTGTCTTTAGATCTTCAACACCAATCTTGAATGGATCTTGAATTAGGAAGAGGCTTAAAATGGATGAATCTTCAACAAGAGAGCTCCATAGAGCTTGAATCCTTCAATGGCTTCTAATGGATCTCCTTGATGAATTGGATGCTTGAATGCTTGATCTTCTTGCTTGCTTGCACTTGAGAGCTTGAGAGATTGTGAGATGAGATGTGTTGTGAAAATAAGAGAGGAAGGCTCCCTTTTATAGTGATCTAGGGCACAAGAGGGGCCTCGTAGAAAACAATAATTAAGGGCCCGTGGCACAAAACTCTAGAGAGGTGCACATGGAAAGGAAATTAAATTAAAGTCTTGACACAAAACTCTAGGAGGAGACCACCTTCCATATAGAAATAAAATAATTATTTAAGAGCCTTGTTACAAAATTTGAGGTAAGGCCAACCCCAAAGTTAATTTGAGCATTAGGCACAAAACTTGAGAAAGGCTAATCTCCAATAATAAATTAGGATTCCTATACAAATCTCGAGAAAGGTCCACCTCAAATATTAATTTGAGACTTCAACTCTTAATCCGAGAAATAGTGGTCCCGAAGAGGGAAAAGACAAGTTTTTGATGAAATCCCACAACCAGAGGCTAACCCTGAAGATCCTAGACCTTAGGGTCAAGGTCAAGGTTGACCCTAACTAGGTTAGGGTCAAGGTCAACTTTGACCCCATAAGGTCGACTTTGACCTTAGGGTCCAAAACCTCAGGTTCATAGTCCAGATTGCTAGGAAAATGCTAGGAAGAAGCGGAAAAGGGGGTAGAACAAGGGGAAAAGCTAGATCCAAGTCGAATATCCATTCAAGGTGTTCAACATGACCCCAAACCACTTACTCAAAGGGCTAAATGCTCTTACCATGGAAGTGCTTCCATTTTAAGACAATACAATGTTAAAGTGAGAAGATGAATGAAAGTTAGATTTAAGATTTAATTTTAATGATGATTTATTTATGTATAATAGTAAAAAATAAGTATTTAAATTTATTTTTTCTATATTAATTTAATACAATTGCAATTTTTTACATTGTATGATCTCCTTTCACATGTCTTTAGCCTACCCATTGCACACCAAGGTGGATTGCTAGTTTATTTTATTTTTTATTATTATTTTTTTAGTGTGTTTTGTAGGGAGCTTAGCTACTTCCATAAATGATGAATTCAATCCCACACCCTATTAATGCTTTTCCTTGGATGAAGAAAGAAAAAACTTGGGAAAATAACCCCTTCACTCCCTCCCATTCTCACGACTCAAGTTGGGCATTGCTTTCTGTACATAACATAATGGCTCCAAGTAGAACGTGATTAATGATTTATCCGATTCCTTACTGTGCCTTGTACTGACTAAATTTCCTTTCGATCAGGTTGTTTGTTGTTCTGTGCTTTCTAAGAGATGGAAATTGCTTTGGAGGTTCTTGCCCAAACTAAGTTTTGCAGCTAACATGTTTTATTCATCAGACAGCCTTGATGATATTCTCAAGTTACACAGTGTACTCCTTGAGATTTTCTACTTTAAGGGTGTAATCAGCTTCATCGATTCAAGTGAAAAAATTGATGACTGGATTCAGTATGCTATGCTAAAAAATGTGAGATAGATACTTCTCAATTTTTTTATAGAAAATATTGAGCTTTCGACTTCTATTTTTTGTTGCTGCAACCTCAAATTTTTGGTGGTCATGAATTCTCATGTGGAAAATGTGTTTGGCTCCTGGGTTGGCTTCCCCTGCCTCAAAATGCTCCGTTTTAACTACATTAAGCTGAGTGACAATACTTTTGAGCTAATATTACCTTGGTACTCTACACACAATAAAGTATTTCAATAAAAGACTCAACAAGATAGTAGAGGCCATAAATGTGGTTTTTGATGAAGGTGTCTTATTAAAAAATAATCATGATAAGGATATTGATGAAGTATTCACTCAAGGAATCAAAGCATATGTCTAATGTTTAGAAATCTAATGATGTTGATTTAGATATTGAAGCACCAGATTCCTTTAAACAAGAAATATGTTCAAGTCCTAAAGTGAATGCAAATCTGAAAACACCTTCCAGGATTATTGCCAAAAGACATCCTAAGTCTTTTGTCATAGGAGATAAAAAGGCAGGTATTTTAACTAGAAGAAGAGAAAAAAATGAAGAACAAGATCAAATTGTTGAATATTTATGTTTAATATCAAAATATGAACCTAAGACAATAGTTGAAGCACTAACTGATCCATGCTAGTTAAAAGTCATGCAAGAAGAAATAAATCAGATTGAGAAAACTAAAACATGGAAATTAGTGCCTAGACCTGGTGATAAGATTGTTATTGGTGGAAAATGGATTTTTTGAAATAAACTGATGAAAATGGACAAGTTGTGAGTAATAAAGCTAGATTTGTGTGTAAAGGTTATGCCCAATAGGAAGGTATAGATTTTGGTGAAACTTTTGCACTAGTTGCTAGAATGGAGTCAATTAGGATATTTCTTGCATATGCTAGTTATAAGAAATTTACTATTTATCAGATGGATGTAAAAACAACTTTTTTAAATGGATATCTTGAGGAAGAGGTTTATATGGAACAACCAGAAGGTTTTGAATCTTTTCAAAAATTAGAATTTGTGTGTCACCTTAAAAAGGCATTATATGGCTTAAAACAAGCCCTCAAGGCTTGGTATTCAAGACTGGATAAACATCTTATTACTAATGGTTTTACTCATGGTGGTGTAGATAATACTTTATACACAAAAGTTGTAAATGGTGATATTTAGCAGTTGAGATTTATGTGGATAATATCATTTTTGGGTCCACTAATGATGATTTGTCAAAATAGTTTTCTATCATTATGGAATCTGAGTTTGAAATGTCTCTTTTGGGTGAACTTACATTTTTTCTTGGCTTACAAATATCACAGCTTGAACATGGCTTATTCTTGTCACAAACAAAGTATGCTAAGGAAATGTTAAAGAAATTTTCTATGGTTGATTGCAAACCAGCTAGTACTCCTATGGAAACCAATTGTATGTTGGTTAAAAATTATGATTCTCCTGCAATTAGTCATACAGAGTATAGATCCATGATTGGTAGTTGTGATATCTTTAACAGCTTCTAGACCTGATCTTATGCAAGTTGTATGTCTTGTATCTCGATTTCAATCTACTCCAACATAGTCCCATCTTAATGCAGTTAATAGAATATTCAAGTACATTCAAGGTACACTTGATTTTGGTCTATGGTATCCACACAGTAATGATTTTACCTTACTTGGTTATACAGATGCAGATTGGGGTGGTTCTAAGGATAAAAAGAGTACTAGCAGTGTGTTCTTTCTTGGTGATCATTTGGTTGCCTGGCATAGTAAAGAACAAGAATGTGTAACTTTATCTACTTGTGAATCTGAATATGTTATTGCTACATCATGTTGTACACAATTAATTTAGATGGATTATCAACTGTTTGATTTAGGCATACAGGTGTCCAAGACTATTTCTATTATGTGTGACAATCATAATGCTATTCAGTTAAGTAAAAATCTCATTCTGCACTCTAGAACTAAACATGTTGTTGTTAAGATTCATTTTCTTCAAGATAAGATACTTGAAAATGTATTTAAAATGATCTATGTTCCTACTCACGGTCAAGTTGCAAATATTTTCACAAAACCTTTGTCTCAAAACTCTTTTGAACAATTTCACACAAGGTTGGGTGTGATCTCTTACTCCTTATTGCAATAAGTTTCTTCCATTGGGGGAGTGTGTTGTAGGTTTATGCTCCTTCTTACAGATCTTCTTACTATCAAAGAATTTTTTTTATGTCCTTGATGCAAAATGGGGGAGAAGTTCTTGTTTATTTGTTCAGTTTTGGTTGCAGTTTGCAGTTTCAGTCAAATTGATTCTTTGATTTTAGTTCTTGTTCAGTTTTGGTTGCAATTTGCAGTTTCAGTCACAGTGATTCTTTGATGTCAGTTCTTCAATGACATGATAGTGTTTCAGAGTTGTTGAGATGATTTTCTAGTTCATTGTGAGCTACAGGTGGTTGCAAGTTCATTACACAAGTATATATGGAATTTCATTTGTTTTACTTTGTATATCATAGTCAATATATTCAAATATAAATGCATGTTTATAGTTATCTTATATGCAAGTGAGGATAAGTTTCTAATATTTTATATACTTACTTGTTTATGTGATTCTCTTGAACATTCACCTATATTTATCCATATGATATTTGAGGGGATGAAAATGGTTTTTCCTAAAGGACAATGGGGGAGTTTGTTGGTGTTATTGTCTGTTGATGCAAAATACTTATTCAAACGATGGCAAAGATGTTTTGTTGAAAAGTCAAACAATGATTTTGTTATGGTCTATGAAAGTCTATTTTTCCTTGATAGCAATGTGTACATGTGTAATGTGAGTGGATCACTTGGTCTTTTTGAATCCACATGTGAGTATCTTATGGTGGACTCCAAATTATTATGTAATTTCATTCTTTGACATCTTACAGAAAGCCAAATAGGGTTTTGCATTCCACTTTGTTGTTTTGTTTCTTAGCCCTAAGGTTGTCACCATTGTTATTTATATAAACAACATTATGAAGGGTGTGCCCATTTTTTTTGTGGGTCTTCTGTATATTTTGTATCTTTGCATGGTGAATAGGATGATATTTTCTTGGGTCTGAACAAGTCATTTTTAAAAGGTAATGATAGAATATTGTTTTGATCGCTCACTATGAGAGAGCTTGTACGTTTATGGATTTTCTACATATCATTTATCATGGTGATTAATAGAATATTTAAATGTTTGAGGTTATGTGTTGATTCTATTGGTTCTAATAAGTTTATTGTCTCATCTTGTTGTTCTGTTGAGATTATAATTTTGGGAACTTTGTGTATGAGCAATGTTGAAGCACAAATGCTTTATTTTTTATGGTTTATAAAGGTTTAAAAAGATGTAATAGAAGAATTCTTTCGAGTCACAAGTATTAAAAAAAAACCCTTCTAGTGTCTTTCCTTGAAACACCATTTTTGCTTGAAAGAAAGAAGTTTCTATTATTTCCAAATTTTTGGATGAGGAATGACTTTGAAGAAGACTACAATTTTCATATACTTTGCAAAAAAATTTTAAAGGAATACATTATTTTCAAATGTAATACTTGTTGCTTCTTATAGTTCTTTGAGACTTATGAAACAGTTGCATTGGTTAAAAGTGTCAGGATATAGTTAAGTTTTAAATGAGGTTAAAATGGTTTATTTTCCTTGATAGGAAAAATTGATATGAAGGATTCTACTTGAAAAATATGATCTTTCATTACCCATAACTTAAAGTTTTTTGGGATAGAAAATGGTTATTGTAAAAAATATTTTTAGTTTAATCAGTTGCTTGGATTCAATTGATTTTGTTAAAAAGGATATTTCTTTTCAATACATCCCTATATAAGGGAGTGTACATGTATGTTTAAAGTATGGATTTTTGTTGAAAAATGTACATTTATACTCACTTATGTATGGAGTATTTTGGGATACAATGTTGAAGAAAGAATTTTATGATTACTTATATATATAAAGTGTATGAAGTAAGAATATACATTTATGTATATATGTAATGTTGGTATATCAAGAATGTTGCAAGAAAGGGAAAGGGTTGAAACCCTAGGTAGTTGAAGTTGCAGTTGTAAAGTGCAAAGTTGTTGCTCAATAAAGTTCACAGGTTCAATGGTGTGTTTTTCTCCTTATGATAAAACCTTATAGTTTTGAGGGTTTCCCACTCAGCCCAAAATCGTATGTCATCCTTTTGTGAGTTATTATCGTGTGTCTTCCTTTTGTGAGTTATTTGTGTCTTCCTTTTTCTCTAATATATTGCACTACCATTCATATGTTTAGCTTGCTTATACAGTTTTATTTAAAGATATATGTGCAAATAAATTTGAATTAAAAGATCTTTAATCTTGTATGAAATCCTTTTTATTCTAATTCACCCCCCTTCCCCTCTCAGAATTGCCATCACTTCCAATAGTTATAACATTAATATGTTTAATTACAACATATGTAGAATTTAATTTATATTTACTATTAAATTATTTATATTAATATACTATAACTTGAATGATAAATTACTACCAAAAAAATCAATCATTTTCAACAATAATATAGGCATTTTTAAATTTTCATACTATATAATACAAGGATGAATGGTTAACATAATCCTCACAATGCATTACTAAGAACAAGATCATATCCTCTATTTTTAAGCTTTCTATACTCCTAGCATAATGCACATGGTTCACATAGAAAATGGACCGAGAGTAGGATCATATCCTCTATTTTTAAGCTCTTTGTATTTCGATAAAAGCACTCAAACCCCATACAAAATTCTCCCAAAACAATTCCCCAAATTTACCATTAGTAGTGCCTCATGGCCATTGTTATAGTGATTAAATTATATCCAATACACATTTCCCAGACATTGAATTAGTAGCCATAAAAAGTAGATTTACTCGGCCATAAAAAGCAATACTTTCACTTATGATACAACACCTAATGTGTGTTCTTGCCAACCTCAAAACCTCTATAAAGACAAAAACTCCACTTGCGAAACCCATGTTTGATCACTGACCTTTAATTTTACATCCAAAATCTCCCTTAAAAATCCCACCTTATGGAAATCAGAATCATTTACTAGGTATGTACAGGATCATGGTATACCAAACTATGACCTTAAGTGGCAATGAAAAATTAGTAAATCAGGGTTGGTCAACTTGACATAAAAAGTTGTAAGAATAGAATCTGTAGGAAATTGAATGTAGTTTCTAAAACTACTAGCCCTCATCTGAAAAAAAAAAAATTTAAAAAAAATCTAATTGTTTAAAATTTTAGATTTCAATGCAATAGTATGAAAATTTCAGGGAAAAGATAAAAAGTACGTGTATGTCTAACCACCTTAATCACAATCAAATGATGACATAAGATTCTAGATATAAGTAGTAGACTCATGCCTGGATGTGATGCATATTTTTTGTAATGTTTTGTCAAATAAATAATTAATTATGAATTTTCTGCTACAACTTTTTCAGAAGAAAAAAACTCTTGTGTCTAACCACCTTAAGTAATTCTAAACTTTACAAAATTGAAAAAAAAAATTCTTATAGTAGTCGAAGCATAGAATGTGACGCATGTTTCAAATTTCAAAAAGGTTAAACGGTTTGAAAGTTATAGTTTTTTTTCAATCAGTATGTCAATTACGACTTTAAAGATAACTAAATTGAAAAATAAGTAATAATTACTTACTAAACTTGAAATTTGACAGCAATTATATTGATGGAAAGCTGATAATGTCTTTAAGAAACCCTTTTCGTTTCATCAATTTCAGGTAAAAAAATAGTCATTAGCTACATGGTCAAAGTCTCGATGTCAAAAATAATCTTCTAAACACGCCTAATGGGTTGACCACTCACGTTTGGCATTAACCAAGGCAAATACCAATCCTAATTGAAAAATCCAGATATCCGAAACTTCCTGCCTAATTCAAATTTTCATTTGGACTAGTTTTTTCAATTTCAAGTTACATAATAAATTGTATTTTTTTTTATGTTAGTATTAATTGAGTTGAGTATTTTTTCAATTTTAAGTTATATATTACAAATATTTTTTTTAATATTAATATTAAATAATAATAGCATAGCATCAATATTATAATATAAATTTTTATATTAGTATGTATTATATTATTATTATTTATTTCTCTATTGTAGAATAGTATAATATTAACTTATTAAATATTTATATTATATGTTAAATATTATACCTAAGAGAGACAGAGAGAGTATTTTTTCAATTTTAAGTTATATATTACAATTTTTTTTTTTAGTATTAATATTAAATAATAATAGCATAGCATCAGTATAATAATATAACTTTTTATATTAGTATGTATTATATTATTATTATTTATGTCTCTATTGTAGAATAGTATAATATTAACTTATTAAATATTTATATTATATGTTAAATAGTATACCTGAGAGAGAGAGAGAGAGAGAGAGAGTGAGAGAGAGAGAGAGTGAGTGATGCAGAGAGACATCAATTATTTGCTCAAATCTACATAGCACATCGTTCTTCTTATTAAATGTTGATCAGAGGCTCATAATCTTCCAACATCCCAATAGTAATAATGAACCCTCAACAATATAATAACACTGATTAAATGTTATACTTAACAACCAATCACTAATCCACCACTAGCTCCTGTGGGTCTCCTTTAACCTATGTGGTTTTCTTTACACTGCAAATTAAATTGAACACAACACAATCCCACTGAAATTCCAGAGTGGACCTAAAATGAATCTTGAAATTTTAAAAGGTCGAACATCAACCATTACACACGCACATACATTATATCCTTCGGCTTCACGCTGCTGGACAAACTTAATAGCCAGTCCCCATGGAGTTTGAATGATTTGAAATTATCCCAAGACTTGTGTAACGGTTCTTTAAACCATTTTAGAAATCAAAATCAATCAATAATGAGGCATGGGTTTTTGGTTCATTTCTTTGTCACCAAAACTGAATTCACTAAACATTAACCTTCTTCAATGAAATCATGAGACCATGAATTAACTTATATCAACAAAACATAGAGATCTTCGAACTGAACAACAAAACTAGTTTCATGAACCGATTGCCATGAGATATTAATATTTAAAATAATCAAAACTTTTCCAACCACAAGACCATTAATGTCCCAAATCGAGACTGTCACCAAAATTGATGTATAACAAAAATAGATTCTTGAATTTTAAACACCACCAGCCTTACAATCTTGGAAAGACATGAATAAGAACATAACAGAAAATATGTCAATCCAATTATAATTGTTTCTTAAATTTCAAACATGGTGTAAACACTAAGAGACTATGGTTGTGCCTTACAGCCAGTGATTAAAAAAAATTCACTAAAACATTACATGATTTTCATTGATTCTCAACATCCTCTACACTACTCTACTCTCCCCCATTGGTTTTTTGAATTACATACATAAATAACTTTCAACAACCGAATTCCACCCAATAACCGACTCTCTAACATAGTAAGTCCTCTAACAGTTCTTCATGACCGATTAGAGTAAGCATATTAGCTAAACTAGTAAAGTATCATGGATTTGACAACAAAGTTGTCAACTTCACGATTACACAAACCTTTTATTTATTAAATCAAAACACTTACTTCTACCCAATTAACAACCATTAAAAATACTAAGAATCTACCTAATCAAATACATCCAAATTGACACTAAATAGCTTATCAAGCCATATTACAATATAAAAATAAGCATTTATAACACATGTAGAGTCTGGATCTTTGAAATAATTGGAGTCCCAAGATGCGCCTGCATCATGCTCCTAGGGACAAAAGAATTCAAGTCCCTTTGAATTGGCCTTTTTTCAATTCTTCCAGTTCAAGTGCATCAATTGGTGAACCCCTGCAAAAATAAAGATAGCTGACAAAATAAAATCTTCAAAGTAAAATCCCAACTCAAAGGCATCAACAATGATAGGCTTCACCATACATGTGCCTTGCACACCTACACCAAATAAAACAAACATTTCTCCTCCAAGAATTTGAATATTGGATTGATCCTGTAAAGAAATCCGAACTCCATTTCCATATCCAGCAATAGAAAAACTTCCCTCATTGTGAACTACTCCCATGTTATCCTCCACGCTCACCAAGAATAATGTCTTTTCATGTAAGATCTCATCAGCCACCATTTGATCATCGCGAACCATGCCCTTATCTTCAAGTTTTTCTGGAATCAAATTGTTGCTGCCCAAATCAATAATTTTTTCAACATCTTTGTCTGCAACTAGAACCTTCTCAACATAAGGCTCATCTTCAACCTTTTTCTCTTCACCAGCATTGGTTTTCTCCCATTTTCCTTCCAATGGAAAACTCTTCTCCTCCATTTCTACTTCTTCATATGCTATCTGGGCTTCAATAAATTCAAGTATGGCTTGATCTCTTTTGCTCATCATTTCTAACCTCATCTCATATGTTGTTAAGTCCTCTTCCATATTCTTTCTTCTTGCTTCTTTTTTTCTTTTGTTTTCTTCTTTTCTCTTTTCCATTTCTTCTTTCTTTTACATTTTCTCATGTGCTTCCTCATATGGAATCCATGCATCCAATTTAAATAACAACTATGCCATCTCTTCTTTACCTTCCATTAAGACCAAATAATGCAAACTTGTTACTGATCTAGCACTTCTAAATGCTTGCGAAGGACTCAAACCCAGTTAGCCAAATGGGATTTGGTTTCCCCAACAATCATTCACAAATGGGTGCATAGCACCAAGAAAATCTAGCAACTTGTTGCAAGAATACTAAAAAATCAAACATAATTTGACACTGCTAGGTCTTGGTGTGATTTCCACCTATCACATGCTCAAGAGCTTCCTGCTCTAATACGAATTGATGCAAAGAGACATCAATTATTCACTCAAATCTTCATAGCACATCATTCTTCTTATTAAATGTTGATTAGAGGCTCATAATCTTCCAACATCCCAATAGTAATAATGAACACTAAGCAATATAATAACACCAGTTAAATGTTATACTTAACAACCAATCGTTGATCCAAATATATCTCATGTGAGTCTCCTTTAACCTGTGTGATTTTCTTTACACTTCAGATTACATCTAACACATAGCACAATCCCACTGAAATTCTAGAGTGGACCTGAAATGAATCTTGAAATTTTAAAAGGCTGAACATCAACCATTACACATGCACATACATTATGTCCTTCGGCTTCACGTGGCTGGACAAACTTAATAGCTAGTCCCCATGGAATTTGAATGATCTGAAATTATCCCAAGACTTGTGCAATGATTCTTTAAACCATTTTAGAAATTGAAATCAATCAATAATGAGGCATGGTTTTTTGGTTCATTTCTTTGTCACCAAAACTGAATTCACTAACATTAACCTTCTTCAATGAAATCCTGAGACCACAAATTAACTTATATCAACAAAATAGAGAGAGCTTCAAACTGAACAACAAAATTGGTTTTGTGAACCGATTGCTAGGAGATATCATTAATATTTAAAATAATCAAAACTTTGCCAAACACAAGACCATTAATGTCCCAAATCGGGACTGTCACTGAAACCGACATACAACAAAAATAGATTCTTGACTTTTAAACACCACTAGCCTTACAATCTTGGAAAGACATGAATAAGAACATAAAAAATGATATGTCGGTCCAATTATAATTGTTTCTTAAATTTTAAACATGGCGTAAACACTAAGAGACTATGGTTGTGCCTCACGGCTAGCGAGTAAAAACAATTCACTAAAACATTACATGATTTTCATTGATTCTCAACATCCTCTACACTACTCTACTCTCCCCCATTGGTTTTTCAAATTACATACATAAAGAACTTTCAACAACCGAATTCCACCTAATAACTGACTCTCTAACATACTAATTCCTCTAACGATTCTTCATGACCGATTAGAGTAAGCATATTAGCTAAACTAGTAAAGTATCATGGATTTGACAAAAAATTTGTCAACTTCATGATCACACAAATAAACACACTTACTTCTACCCAATTAACAACCATTAAAAATACTAAGACTCTACCCAACTGGTTACATCCAAATTGACACTAAATGCCTTATCAAGCCATATTACAATATAAAAATAAGCATTTATAACACATGTAGAGTCTGGATCTTTGAAATAATCGAAGTCTTGGCATGCGCCTGCATCAGAGAGAGAGAGAGAGAGATTTTAGAAAGTAAAGTCCACCAAGATAACTGATAGGAGGGGTGAACCAATTATCAAATAAATACAAATTTTATCAACTTCAATATATTTTAACCATGTAAGCAATGTAATAAACAACCATAGAAAGATATACATGCACAATAACACAATGACACAAGATATGTTGACTAGGGAACCTCTTGATCAAAGAGTAAACCCTAGTGGGAATGATGCCCACAAAAGATGCACTAATATAAAAGTTCCTTGTAAGAGGATGGACTCTATTAGGAGTCTTATGAAATACATTTAGTACATATGAGTCCATGTTAGGAGACTTTGAATCCCTGCTAAAAGATTATAACTCTATTAGGAGTTATGGAAGATAGAAGGACCCACTCCCAAACAGCTTCAGAGGTAAGATCACTGAACACACTGTCCAACTAATTTTAGTATTACTCAATATAATAACACCAAAAGATTACTGATCTCAACAATTCAATAATCCTTCTCTGATTGTGCCAAATTGCACCAACTTCTTCTTCAGATCTCAATACCAGATCTCTATACTATGCATATCCTCTTCCAACAAGTATTGCACAATTCCCCAATTCACTTTCAAATACAATTCACAACTACTACATTACAACAAGGAAAACATTACTTCCTTTATACGACACTCAAGTAATTAAAAATGAGTCAGCATATAAATTACAAACTAAAAGTTTCCACACATTACATAAAAATTACACAAAACTGTCAGCTTCCAAGTAAGATAATTCTTCACTTGTGTGACCTAGGATCCTGCCCTCATGTCCATGTCACCAACATCATGTCTTCAACTACCTCATAACTATGCATGATCAGATTCAATCCCAATTCAGAGATATCATCCAATTTCTGCAAACCGCTACTCAGGAACACTACCTGAATACTGCTTCCACTGATTTCCTCATAACTGTCATGAATAAATGAATTTATGTATGTGATCTTAACCATGATCTTATATAACATCATAGAGTAAGTCCTCAACTCCGTGCTAACTCAAACACTGTCTTCTTCTCTGCAAATCTTCAGTAGATCACTGTATTGACATCAATGACAATCACAATCATGAATGCAACAAAAACTATTATAGAATGGCTACGAATACTCCCCTATAGGATATATTCAGAATTCATTCCTAAAAATCTCCCCCATTGGCATTGATGGTAACATAGATGAAAAAACATCCAAGTTCCATGAATACCAACATTGCAACACTGCTGCTCTAAAAATGCTTTCAAATCCTCTTCATCAATCAAATCTTGCTTCTTTTTTGTATTCAATTCTCTCTGATTGATGATTTTTCATGAATACTTCTCCTCCATTGACATTAATGATAGATGTTTCATCATTATGTCAACAACAACTTCAATGTCAAAATATACTTTTTCAGAAAATACATTCACTAGAGTCCTCATGACTTAGCTCAGATACACATACTCCCCCATAGAGGAAGTACCACCATCCAGTCCAAAAGAAAGATAGGGCTCATATACCACTGGATGGATGCAATAATCTGCATCACTTCTCAAAAGTAGGCTAGGGCATAACCCCAAGCATACCTCTCAAATACTCAAATGTATCCTTAGGCAAAGGTTTTGTAAATATATCTGCAATCTGCTCTTTTGTGCTTATATACTCAAGTCTGACTTATTTCTTTGCCACTTTCTATCTCACTATATGATACTTTATCTCTATATGATTTATCTTAGAATGTAACATAGGGTTCTTAGACATTCTAACTGTGCTGGTGTTATCACAATGTATAACAATAGGCTCAACAAATTTTATTCCAATATCCTTCAGCATTTACTTCATCCAAATTATCTAATTACAATTGTTTGCTACTGCCACATACAATACTTATGTTGTGCTCTATGAAATATAGTTCTACTTCTTGCTTAGCCAAGAAACTAGTCTTCCTCCAAGGAAAAATGCTCCACCACTGGTGCTCTTTTTGTCATCAACACTACCTCCCCAATCAGCATTTGTATATGCACATAGGGTAAAATCAATAGATTTTTCATACCACAATCCATACTCAATTGTGCCTCTTAAGTATCTCAGTATCCTCTTTACTACTGCATAATGTGATTCTCTGGGTTCAACTTGAAATCTTGCTACAATTCCAACTGCATGTGATATATCAGGTCTTGTATGAGTCAAATATTGCAATCCTCCAATCATAGATCTCTACTTTTTCCATTCCACTATAGGAGTCTCATTTGTGCTAGATAACTTGTGTCCTATTACCATAGGTGTTCCAATTGGTTTACTATTCTCTATTCCAAATCTCTTCAATAAATCATTCAATTACTTTGTCTGACTTACAAAGATACCATCACTGTTCTGTGTTATCTGCAATCCTAGAAAGTATTTCATTCCATCAATCATACTTATTTCAAATTCAATCTTCATTTCATCTACAAATTTATCACCGGCTTCATCTTCTCCTCCAAAGATAATATCATCAACAAAAATAACAACATTTTCAATTTCCTTTGTGTACAGGTTGCTATCAGCTGTGCCTTTTTTAAATCCTAACTTTATCAAATACTTATCCAATCTTGCATACCTAGTTCTAGGTAGGTGCTTCAGTCCATATAAAGATTTATTTTGTTTACATACCATATCTCCTTCTTGAGTTAAAGGAAAACCTTCAAGCTACTCAATGTAGATTTCCTCTTCCAATTCTCCATTCAAAAATGTTGACTTCACATCCATCTGATACACTTTGAATTTCTTGTAAGCTGCATAAGCCAAAAACATTCTTATTGCTTCAATTCTCGCTACTAGTGAAAAAGTTTCTTCATAGTCAATTCCTTCTTGCTGTGAGTATCCTTTACATACCATTCTTTCTTTGTTCCTTACTACTTCTCCTTGTTCATTCATCTTGTTTCTAAATACCCATTTTGTTCCTATAACATTCTTATCTTTAGGTCTAGGGACCAATTCCCATATCTTGTTCTTTTCAATCTGATCTAGTTTTTCTTTCATAGCTTTAATCCAATGGTCATCTTCATAGCCTTCACTAGTAGATTTAGGTTCAATTTGAGAAATCAAACACAACTATTCTTGTACCTTATTTCATGTCTGAACTCCTCTGTCAATGCTTCTAATAATCTACTCAACAAGATGATCCCTTGATAGATTCCTATTAGGTGTCATTGTCTCACTTCTTGTTTCTGTTGTAGGTTCTTCAATGATTTCTTCACTATAGCTTTCATTCAACAAATCACTATCAATTTCATAGAATAATTCAGTAGTCTCTAGATTAGTTCTAGGATGAGTTCCTTCATCTGATTCATATTCAAGAATTCTTTCTTGAATTTTGATTTTTTCATCAACTTTTACATTTGCACTCTCAACAATAGTCTTAGCTCTCTTATTGTAACATTTATAAGCTTTTCTCTTCAATGAATATCCAAGAAATATACCTTCATCACTTCTAGGATCAAACTTTCCAATGTCATTATCTCTCTTAATATAACATTTGCTTCCAAAAATTCTAAAATACTTAACTGATGGTGCATGTCCAAACCATAGTTCATAGGATGTCTTGTTTGTGTCTGCTCTGATTTTTACTCTGTTCATTGTATACACTATTGTGTTCACCACTTCTCTCCAAAATATCTTCACTAAGTCATTCTCAAATAACATAGCTCTTGTTGCTTCAGTCATTGATCTATTTCTTCTTTGTGCAATACCATTTTGTTCAGGTGTCCTATGGGCTGAAAATTGTCTCTTAATACCATTCACTTCACAAAAAATGTTAAATTATTTTGAAGTAAATTCTCCACCTCTATCTGATCTCAAACATTTAATCTTCATTCTAGATTCATTCTCAACTTTCTTCTTAATGATCTTAAACTTAAAAAATGCTTCAAATTTTTCTTTAAGAAATGCAATCCACATCATTCTTGTAAAATCATCAACAAGAATCATAAAATACCTTTCTCCATAGAATCCTCTAGTCCTTGTGGGACCACTGAAATCTATATGAATAATTTCCAACTTCTCTGATGTTGTAAACTTCTTGCTGGGAAATGAGCTTCTCTTATGTTTTGCCATCACACATTCCTTGCAAATCATGTTAGTAGGCTTCATAATTTTAGGCAAATCTCTTACTGCAAGTGTAGTACTTACTTTCACAATGTTATCAAAGTTTATATGACAAAACCTTCTATGCCATAACCAACTATCATCAATCTTAGTTATCAAGCATGTCATCTCAGTAGGATTCAACTGAAATACATTACCTCTGGTTCTAGATCTAGTACCAATCAAATTTCCATCCTTGTCTTTCATTACACAAGTTTTCTTAGTAAACCAAACTTGATATCCCTTATCAACTAGCTATCCAACACTCAAAATATTATGTTTCAAACCATCCACAAAGTAAACATCATCAGTATTAGTCTTTCCATCAAGAGTAATAGATCATATACCTTTAATCAAACAAGGTGCATTGTTTCCAACTCTAACAACTCCTCCATCATAATTGTTAAACTTTATAAACTCTTTCATATCTCTAGTCATATGATGTGAACAACCACTATCTATAATCCAATCAGCTTTCTTTTCTACTTGAGACACTAAAGCCTTTTCAACCTTAATTTCTGTTTCAAAATTTTCTTCTTTAATTACTACAAATCCTATATCATCATTCTCCGTATCACTTTCACTCAAAGATTTCTCCAAACTAGCTTCAAGTTCTTCATCATTTTCATAGTAGCATTCTTTAGATCTCCTAGGATTAAATTTCTTTCCATACTTCTTAACTCTCTTAGGACATTTAGATACAAAATGACCAAATTCTTCACAAGTCCAACATTTAAAAATTTTCTTACCATCTAGTTCTCTTTTCACAAGCAAGGCAATACCTTCTTCAATCTTCATGTCTTCTTCATTTCTAGATCTATTGCTGCTAGCATAGTCTCCACTTACACTGATGCTTATTGACAAATTACGGTGAACACTAAGTGCACTGAATGTTGTCTCCATTCTAGGTAAGTATCCTGATAGCCTCGGGTTCATCTCTACTACTTCCAATCTTCCAAGAAGATTTTCTCTAGTAAATTTTTTAGTACAAGGTATAACTTGTTCAATCATCTGTGTTGTCTTCTTAAATGCGGGAGTCAATGTCCTCATAATTTTCCATATCACTTCATTCTCTATCTTGGTTCCTCCATAAGATTCTATACCTGCAAAAATCTCTGACATTTTACCAATATAGCTTCTAACAAATTCATCTTCCATCATTCTTATATCTTCAAATGCACATATCCAATTATGTAATCTGAATTTCTTTGCATGTTCATTACCTTCAAAAGTAGATTGTAAAGCTAACCAAATTTCATGAGATGTTTTTAGATATTTTACCTGACTGTACTCATTTTCTAGAAGGGATGATAAGAGTTCTTCCCTAGCAAGTATGTTACGCTTGAATAAATCTCTTTCCTCATTAGTAAATTCTTCAATCTTATCCTCATCAATGATAGTCTTCTGATTCTTTGTGATTAACCAATAAACTGGTCCTAAACAAAGTAAATGTGTCTTCATCTTTTCTTTCTAGATGTCAAAATTTACTCCATCAAACTTAGGGCTTTCTTTCCTGAAATGATTCACCATGGATCTCCTTAAGCTGTTAAACTTTTCCTTCAAGGACTTGCTACTTTGATACCAATTGTTAGAAAGTAAAGTCCACCAAGATAACTGAGAGGGGGGGGGGTGAATCGGTTATCAGATAAATACAACTTTTATCAACTTCAATATATTTTAACCATGTAAGAAATGTAATCAACAACCATAGAAAGATATACATTCACAATAACACAATGACACAAGATACGTTGACTAGGGAACCTCTTGATCAAAGAGTAAACCCTGGTGGGAATGATGCCCACAAAAGATGCACTAATATGAAAGTTCCTTGTGAGATGATGGACTTTATTAGGAGTCTTATGAAATACATTTAGTACATATGAGTCCCTATTAGGAGACTTTGAATCCCTACTAAAAGATTCTAACTATGGTAGGAGTTATGGAAGACAGAAGGACCCACTGCCCAAACAGCTTCAAGTGTAAGATCACTGAACACACTATCCAACTGATCTTAGTATTACTCGGTAGAATAATACCAAAAGATTATTGATTTCAACAATTCAATACTCCTTCTCTGACTATGCCAAATTGCACCAACTACTTCTTCAGATCTCAATACTAGATCTCTATACTTCGCATATCCTCTTCCAACAAGTATTGCATAATTCCACAATCACTTTCAAATACAATTCACAACTACTACATTAAAACAAGGAAAATATTCCTTCCTTTATACCACACTCAAGTAATTAAAAATGATTCGACATACAAATTACAAAATAAAAGTTTCCACACGTTACATAAAAATTACACAAAACTGTCGGCTTCCAATTAAACTAATTCTTCACTTGTGTGACCTTGAATCTTGTGCTCACATCCACATCACCAACATCATGTCTTCAATTGCCTCATAACTAGACATGATCATATTCAATCCTGAATAGGAGATATCATCTGATTTCCACAAACCGCTACTTAGGAACACTGCTTAAATATTGCTTCCACTTATTTCCTCATAACTATCATGAATAAATGAATTTCTATATGCACTCTTAACCATCATCTTATAGAAAATAATAGAGTAAGTCCTCAACTCTTCATAGCTTCACCTTCAATATCCCAAGTGTGCTAACTCAAACATTGTCTTCTTCTCTGCAAATCTTCAGTAGATTAATGTGTTGACATCAATGATAATCACAATCATGAATGCAACAACAACTGTTGCAGAATGGCTGCGAATACCCCCCATAGGATATATTCAGTATTCATTCATAGAGAGAGAGAGAGAGATGGATATTTATGCATCCAACCACCAAAACAAAGATCTTCAATACCCAAATCCACACAAAAATGGATTCTTGGATCACTTCTTGATCATTTACCCACACCCAAGTACACACTCCTGATGAGCCCTATAAGGAACTTACCCTTATAGCTTCAAAAAACATTCAAATATGGATGGAGACTAATTTCTAAAACCCAACCAAGTAAGGATTCACACCCCAAGGAATCCTACTAACCCACAACACCAATTTCTTTGTTTAGGCCTACAATCCTTGTAGCCTTTCAATCCCTGATTTTGGTCCCTAGTTCCCAAAAATCCTTAACAACCTAGGAAACTAAACATAGATCCAAACACCCTTTTGGATCTCCCTAAAGATCCCTAAATATTTTAGGTTGATCCTAATCCAGCACCCCCAAACCCTCACTAGGTGGCCTAATTGGCCAGATTAGACTAGGAACTCAATGAATAATGTGTAGAATGGGTTCTCAAGACCCATAAATCTTTTGGAAATACTTAACACACCTTATTCAACCAAATTAAACAACTTACAGGGTCCTATGGGTCTCTTTCATCGACTATCTCCATGTAGCCACTTCTTTCCTAGCCAAACATAGAGATGTTTGGTCTAGGGTTGGCTTTTAAAAAGACCAAACCTTCTCTCCTCACCTCTAGCCTCTGGATTCCTTGAGACCATGCTCCTAAATTGCATTCCCCTCAATTTTATGAGGATCCACCAGTGGAATAGCAAGTTAGGGCTCCATTTCTCCAAGTCCCTAAAAATCAGGGTTGTTGAGGGCCACCCAAGCCAAATTCAACACAACTTTGGACTGGTGAATCCAAATGGACTCAAACCAAAAGAATTCAAATAAAGAAACAATAATCTTACTCAAACAATTATTATGCAACCATTATCAGACTATACAAGGCCATACAATTCACTGGTATCATTCAGCATTCTAGAAATTCAAGGTTTTGAATTTAAATCTTCAAGCCTTCGATTAGAATATGATCAGCCCCTTGGTCAATCATTCCAAATGGATTTTAAATCCATTCCAATGGTTAAAACCACTTGATTATATTTTCTCAACCAAATTACAACCTTAGACAACTTTTCCAAAGTTATCAAGCAACTTTTGAAAGTTGCATTACAACATTTGCCATTTTTGCTCCTAGGCTCTAACTAGGCCCTACCCAAGCCTAGATTGATCTAACCCATCCATTCCAAGCCTAAACTACTAGATCCTATCAAAAATCACTAAATCTAAATATTTTAGACCTTTTGGTCCAATTGAGCAACTTGGCTTATAAGATCACCTAAGTGCCAATTGACCTCACACTTGGTCTTTTATTACATCCAAGGACCCCAAAAGGATCCTAACTCCTATCTACCCTTTCCTATCACCCATGCCTCCATAGGAGTGCCTTGGTGCCCTGCACCATACTCCGTAGGCCAATAAAACTCAAGTCTCTCAAGTTGGTAGAGTGGATACCTGGTATCTCAACTTTTGAATTGTTGCTTCAGTCAGCCAACTAGCATCTTCCACTGGCTAATCTATCCATTTGATGAGGTATTCAAGGTAGACCTATCTCCTGGTCTTCTTACCTTCCCTCTTGTCCAAAACATACTCAATCTTAGGGGCTTGGGTTTTAGGAAGGGCCTTGATGGTCTCATGAGCATCCTTTGGCAATGCTTCTCCACTAATATCCATCACTACCAGTCCCTTATAAGCATAGAGATCAAAGATGTTAAAGGTGTTTGAGATCCCAATGTCTGATGGAAAATCAACCTTGTAAGCATTCTGACCACACTTCTACAAAACTTTGAGAGGACCTATCTTCCTCATCATCAACTTGCTATGTTTACCTTTGGATAACCTTTCGTTCTTCAGGTGAACCATCACCATATCTCCTACTAAAAATTGGAGATCTCTTATTCTACTATCTGTAGCCTCTTTATACTTCACTATCACCTTCTCCAACCTATTCCTTACCTCCTTTTGGATATCCCTCATGACCTCTGCAAAGTCATTGGCCTGGGTACTTTTCCTCTCCATGGAATTAACTTCCCTCAAGTCCATCACACCCCTTAGATGGGTGCCATATGCAATTTGAAAAGGACTTTGTCATGTGCTCCTATTCATGGAATCATTGTAGGCAAACTCTACCTGAGAAATAACTAAATCCCAAGTTGAGCCATGCTCCTTGGTTAGGCACCTTAATAGGTTTCCAAGAGACCTATTGACTACTTCGGTCTAACCATCTGATTGGGGATGGTAGGAAGATGAGAAGGCCAACTCTATCCCAAGTTTCTTCCACAAGGTCCTCCAAAAGTGACCAAGGAACTTGGGATCCCTGTGTGAGACTATGGATAGAGGCAATCCATGTAGTCTTATGATCTCCATGAAGAAGATCCCTACAATATGTGAGACATCATGGCTAGTCTTACAAGGCAAGAAGTGAGCCATCTTAGAGAACCTATCCACCACCACACACACACTATCATAACACTACTTGGTCTTAGGAAGCCCAAGCACAAAATCTAGACTAACAGCATCCTAAGGCCTATTACAAATGGGAAATGGAGTGTAGAGACCTACATTATAATACCTTCCCTTTTCTCTTTGGCACACCATACAAGCCTCCACAAATCTCTTGACATCATATGGTATTCTAGGCTAATGGTAGAATCTCCTCACTAGCTCTAGTGTCTTGTCTAATCCAAAATGGCCTGCCAGACCCCCATAATGCTTCTCCTTCACAATATTCTCTCTAAGTGATCCTCTTGGGATATGCAACTGATTGCCTTTGAAGAGTAGTCCCTCCTACAATATATAGTTAGAGAAATTGCTATGATACTACCATGTCATGTCCTTGTAGGCCTGGTATGCTTCCTTGAAGTCCTCATCTTCCTCATACATATCCTTGATGGAATGAAACCCCACATTCTCCAACCTCATCTCTTGGATGGTCAGATTTATCCTACTAAGGGCATCAGCAACCTTATTTTCTACCCCTTTCTGATGCTTTATTGTAAATGTGTAGGATTGGAGATATTCCATCAACTTCACATGCCTCTGATTCAACTTCTCCTACCTATTCAAGAAACTCAATGCATGGTTATCAGTATAAACAAAAAATTTCTTTGGCAACAATTAGTGCCTCCACTTCCTTAGGGACTAAACCATTGCATACATCTCCAAGTCATAGGTGGAGTACCTTTTCTTTGCCTCATTTATCTTCTCACTGAAGAAGGCTATAGACTTTCCCTCTTGACTTAGGACTCCTCCTATGGCCCTATTGTTGGCATCACACTAAATGGTGAAGACTTTACCAAAGTCTGGTAGCACTAGGATAGGTTGTTCTACCACCTTCCTTTTCAAAAACTCAAAATCCCCATTAGCTTCTTGAGTCCACACAAACTGACATTTCTTGCCTCCCTTAATGGTGTATATCATGGGAGTACTCACATTACTGAAACCTCTAATTAATTTCCTATAAAAACTTGCTAGGCCATAGAAACTTTTGACCTCACTTGCTATCCTTGGAGTGGGCCAATCTAGTATGGAATCCACCTTTGATGGATCCATCTTGAGGTTTCCTTTAGAGATGACAAAACCTAGGAATATTAACTCCCCCTACAATAAGACACACTTGTCCAAGTTGATTCTCAACTTCTCCTCTGGCAATCTTCTCAAAACTTGTTCCAAATGCTCTATGTGTTCTCCTTTGCTCTTACTATAGATGAGTATGCCATCTAAGTAGACAACCACAAAGTGGTTAATGAATGGCTTAAGCACCTCATTCATGAGCCTCATGAATTTTCTTGGTGCATTTGAGAGACCAAAGGGCATAACCATCCACTCAAATAGCCCTTCATTGGTCTTGAATGTTGTCTTCCACTCATCTCCTTCCCTCACCCTGATCTGGTGGTAACCTACACTTTTTAAATCCATCTTAGAATAATTCTTTTCCCCTCCTAGGAAATCCATCAAATCTTCCATTCTTGGGATGAGAAACCAGTATCTGATAGTGATTTTGTTGATAGCCCGGGAGTTAGTACATAATCTCCATGTACCCTCCTTCTTTGGGGCTAACAAGGCTGGCACTACACAAGGACTTATGCTCCTTCTTATGAACCCCTTACTCAAGAGTTCTTCAATCTGCCTAGCTAAATCTTCATTCTGACTAGGTGTGAGCTTGTATGCTACTTTTTTTGGGAGTGTGGAACTAGGTATGAAGTTAATGCAGTGACTTACATCTCTAACAAGGGGTAGTGTCTCTATTTTTCCATCTGCAATCACACCCTTATACCTCCCTAGAAGCTCTTGCACCTCCTTGTGTCCCACTTTCCTCCATGGTTCTTCCTTCTCTATCCTACACTCCTTTCCTTCTTCCTTAGGCTTTACCACAATGGCATAGCATGGAGTGTCTTTCTTTTTTATTGTCTTCATGAAATCCTTTTCCCCTACAACTAGCATGATGTTGGCTTGAGGAGTCTCCTTTCCATCATCTAGCAGGGGTCACATGGTGAACTACCTTCCACCTTTAGTAATCTCATAGACATGTGTCTTCCCATCATGATGTGAATTCACATCATATTATCAAGGCCTCCCTAATGATAAATGGAATGCATCCATATCAGTCACATCATATGGGAGAGCGAGAGAGAGAGAGAGAAAGAGAGAGAGAGAGAGAGAGAGAGAGAGAGAGAGAGAGTAACTTTAAGAACTTGCTCGAGCAAATTTTGCAACTTCTTGTCAAAATTGCTAAAAGGAGGTTATAGCGGTTGTAACCAAATATGCTTGGTATATGAGAATGGATTTGATGCATTTGAAAGTGTTGTGGTCCCACAACCATGCTCTGCTAATGGCCCTTATGACCTCAAGGGGCCCCCTCTTGCTTTCTGCTTGTCTCACTTCT
This sequence comes from Chamaecyparis obtusa, assembly GCA_027943335.1. Taxonomy (NCBI): domain Eukaryota; kingdom Viridiplantae; phylum Streptophyta; class Pinopsida; order Cupressales; family Cupressaceae; genus Chamaecyparis; species Chamaecyparis obtusa. The sequence continues at coordinate 920,230 of BSBK01000274.1, read as the reverse complement.
TGTCTATCTGTGGGTTTTTTTTCCTTAGTTGTTTCAGTTTTCATCCTTTTTAGCCTTGTCATCATTTCACACTTTCAAATGTCTAAAAGTGCAAAAAGGCCGGTAGAGCAAGTTCACCGAAAATTAGGTCTTTTGGCAATAACCCTCTTTTCAGACCTTTCAGAGGTCTGGAATCCCAGAGGTCCAACCCTCACAAGGGAGTTAGCCTTTCGGCTATTTAGGCCCTTCGGAGGTCTAACACCCCCAAAAAGGTTGAAAGGCCAATACATGAGGTGCCTATGTCAGCAACCTCGGTAGCCTATAAAAGGCATCTCAGGGTTTTCAAACCCTCACTTTTGTGCTCGCTCCTCTGCCTCTCACCTGTTTTCTCACTAATCTTCATATTTTTCATCATTCTGGTCTCGTCTCCTTGCTGGTCATCATCAAGTTCTTCATCTCCTAGGTAGGTGGTTTTTCTCCTCTTTTTTAGTCTTAGATTAGGGTCTTCTTCTCTCAGCCTCTTCAGCCTATCTTAGTTTCATAGGTTTGTGTCTTTTTGGCCTTATCCTTAGGTCTAGGTTGTTAGGAGTCAACCTTTTGGGCCTTGGGGATCATCAAGGTTGTCATCTTGCATCCCCTTGATGAGTTTGTGGTCAAACTCATCGTTAGACTTCTTTTCAAGTCTTACTAAGAAACCCTAGTTTCGGACCTTCAAGGTCCAAAACTTTCAACAGCTCGCAAATCGACAAATTCTCTAAGTGCTGACACCTTTCAACATTTTAGTGTTATCGTACACTAAAATAATTCACACCTCCAAAACACCAAAGTAGACCTTTCCTTATGTTCTTTGTTTCGGCCTTTTTAGATGTTTCATCCCTTTCAGCATTTTCACATGCCAAAAAAATATTAGTCCCGAGATCACTGAGCATTTGTGTTGCTAGAAACCTTTCCTCAGCTTTTTCAGACATTTAAGCCTTGTTGGTCTTCAAGGTTTCATTACCTCTGATCCTCCAAAAGAGCTGAGATTTGTCAGCATAGCATTTTTGGCCTTGTCAGCCTTTCAGAGTCTTCACAGCCCCGAAAGTTCGAAAGGCCAAAATCTCCTTTGTGGCCCATTTTGAGCTCAAAATTCAATAATATACTTTTCTTTTTGAATTTTTATTCCTCCTACTAGGGTACTAATCTATGTTTCATCCTATCTATAGGTATGGCCAAGAAGGTAGTAGCATCACCAACAATGAAGTATCAGTTCAAAGGATACCATCCACCATCCAAGGTGACTGACTTGCATGCAGGAATAACTTATGCAGATATCAGGAATGTGAGCTAGAAGGAATACCTGAACAAGTGTGCATAGCCAGTGGGGCATTTGGAGGACTACACTTCATTATTCCATTACTTTCTAGTGAATGTGGTAGCACACCCAGTCTCCATCCAGTCAGCGAAACTTATCAATACACTGGCCAGTAATTATGTGCCAGATGAGTGCATGGTCAGGAACAACATTGGAGAAGTGGTCCTGGACTTGAGGCCTGATAACATTGAATATGTCTTCATCTTGCTCAAGGGGGTAGATAAGTTCTTTAATTTTAATATAAATAAGGGAATGGAGTTTTACAAGGACATACAAAGGGCTCACAACATTGTTAACAATGAGTACCTGATGCAACCATTTCCCAAGAACAAACTGGATAGAATTGATATGAGGAGAGGCTATATGAAAGAAGATATCCAGGTAGCCATAAAAATGATTAGCAGGGTGTATGGGCTGCCTAATTCCCATCAACTAGAGCCTTGGATGATCTTCTTAATCCAAAAGATAAAAGAAAGACAAGAAAGGTATGATTGGGCCTCCATTTTAAGTGACCAACTGGATGAACAATTGATTCAGGTGAAGACAGATACCAGTTTCTACATGACATCTTATTTCATGTACTTACTAGTTGCCAAGGTAGTATATCTAAGATTGACCAAAGTTGGAGCCATTGAAGAACATAACACATGGCCATTCACTTTGTACCCTCAATTGGTGAGGAAGGATTTCTATACTCACAATAGTCCTGACTTCAGAATAGTCAATGATGCCTTAATTTTTGCGATCATATGATCCATTGAGGGAGACTATTCCAAAAGGCTATCTACCAAAGTAGTAGCTAAAGTAAAGGCCATTGTGGCTTTCTACATACAATTCCAAACCTTCACTTACATTCAAGTGGTAGGAAGCACCCTGGTAATGAGAAGCTACCAAGGTACCCTTCAAATAAAATAGTTCTCATGGAAATAGAAAGCCAGTTATCTGATGCCCATGAGCACATCAAGCATAAGAAGAAGCACTGCTAGGATTTTCCTATTTCCATCGGCCCCCAGTGTGTATCAGACATGAAATTCTGCAAGTCTTTGACTGCAGAATGGGATGAATTCCCATTGTCAACCTACAATCTGGTGAGGCCTCACGTTGACCGCATTGGTACCTATAACCACATAATGGGAAGACACTACATTCATGAGATTCATATTGAAGACCATTGGGCTAATTGTGTAGATGATTATGAGGTAATAGTCTGTGACTATTGTCGGATGAGTCTAGATTTGGCACAGTGTGCACATTTGTTGAAGATTCCACAGAAGGCAGTAGATGTTGACTCGAATAAAATTTTGGATTCCATATACAATACAGACAAGGTGTTCGCAAGGGCCATCCTAAATGTGGAGGTAGATCAAGATGAGAATGACAGCATGGATTTCAGAGCCCAGCATGTGCTCAAGCTAACTAAATATTGGGTTGCTCATCCTTTCCCAATGCAACCACTCCCCATGAAGCAACTCCCAGAGAAACCCTCTCAAGAAAAGAAGGGAGAAAAGATACTGAAACCACTGTTCAAAGAGGCCACTCCTCTAAAGCTAGAGACTGTATATCGACATGAGCTCCCCATCCCATATGGTCTAGCCACGCACTCCAAGAAGGTGAAAACTAGGATGACTGGAAGTATTGCACCACCAGAAGCACCTTTACCAAGTGACCATGATTCTCCAAGCTCAGAGAAGAGAACAAAATTCAAGATCATAGGGCCCAAGCCATTTCGAGTGGTCAAGGGTCATGTATACAAAAGAAAGAGAGGCTCAATGCCCACACAAATGGATACCCTGGTGGAGGATGATGAAGATGTATTGGATGAAGTTTCCCTCAATAAGAGGACCCAGTCTGTGAGATTCTTGAAGAAAAGAAGGATAATGGTGTAATACCCTAAAAATGGGCTATAGGTTCATTAACCTCTATCAACACATCGAACAAAATTGACATCAAAGTCCTAACCAAAGGCACATCTGCACATCATCGAATCCTAATTGATTATCTTAAATTTTGCATCAGGGAATATTCCTAGTAATATTCCTAATCATCATAATTATCTTTAATTTAATGATTATTTGGCAATAAATCTTATTTATCCTAAAGTTTGATTAATTGAATATTCTAAATATTTAATTAATTAGATTTAATTCTGCCACTTAATTATTTAATTAAAGTTAATTCTATTTATTCTTAAATCATATTATTTAATTTTGACAATAAATCCAAAATCCTATGAATAATTGATTATATTCTTATTTAATTAATTAAAGCAAGTTGTCAATTTTTAATAATATTATTTTTGAATAAAAGTTTGATTAAATGATTGATTAACCCATAAATCAATTGTTTTATTTTTCAAAATCAGTTAAGTTGGAAATAAATCACTTTATTTATTTATTAATTCATAATTATCCATGTGCACAATCAAAGAGCAGTTAAACTCCAAATCAAAAAATCAATGCAAGTTATTGACTTTTTGGAACTCAACATCATTTTTTGAGTTTTAAAGTTGATCTAAACTTCTAATTTGAGTTAAAAAGTTATTTTTGCATGATTTGCATGTTTTTGTGAGTTAATTATTCTTTATTAAAAAAAATAACTCAAAAATCAAGCTGAGTTATTTGAGTGATTTATGGCTTTTATCCATGCACCTCTAAAGCCCTGGATTTCTATAAATTAAGGCTTTAGCTCTTCACAAATCATCTCTCAAATCCACAGAATCTCATAATTTGCAAACTTATGCTGGTGAATTGCTATCTGGAGAATCAGAGCTTCTGTGTGAATCAACCACGTTTTGTGAGATCACTTTTGTTTTCATATTATTGTTAGATCAATTTCATATAGATTAGATTTCATATCAAGTTTTTATCATTCTTATTGCATCTAAAATCAAAAAAAATAGATTAATTGCATTCATATTTCATATCAGTTTTGCATTCAAATCCTTCATTTAGGTGTCGTCAAGGTCACTGATCTCGATAACAATCTGAGAACATCATACTCACACCTATTAGAAGGTAGTAAATCGCTTGGTTAGTTTAGCTTTCAATTCATTGCACGATTTTGTTTTTGCTAACCTCTAATGTTTTATTGAAGTGTTGTGTCTATAGATTAGGTACAATTTTCACACACACATTTCTGGCACCCACCGTGGGGCAACCCACCTTTACATGTTAGTTTTGATTTTTTTTGGGGAGCTAAAACCCTAAAGTTTCAAAGATTTAATTTTATCTCCCAAAAAGCTTGTATTTTTTCTCTAAAATATTTTTTTTAGGTTGGACACATATCAGGGAAGCTACAATAAAAAATTTAGAATTTTCTAATTTGTTTTGAATTTTTAATAATTTTTTCTTGAAATTCTGTAAAAAATCAATATTTAAAGAAAATCAGCATATTTTTTGGAAATTTTTATATTTTCAAAAATCTCTTTAAATTCTATATGGGGTCCATTCTTTATATTTTGAATTTAGATGCAATATAATAGCTCAAATAGTCAATTTACAAAAACTAGTCTATTTTGGTAAAATGGGTCTCTAGGGCACAAATGAAGAGATTTTTCTAAAAATTTTACATTTTTGGAAAGCTCTCTATTTTTTAGTAGGGGTCTCTATTCTAAATTTCTATTTTTATAGCCAAAATCATATCAAAAAAATTAGATCTTGTTGACTAGGTCAAATGCAGCCAAAAAAAAAAAAAAATTTGTGATGGGTATGCACTTATTTTTTTTACATGTTTCAATGAATGATATGAGTTGTCATTTGGGTTAATTTCTGGTTATTATTGCTGATAATAATTGATTTTTAGAGCTAACCCTAGGGTTTTCATAAGTTGAAGATACGTTGCATATCTTGTTTGCTTGTTTGCTTGTTTTCTTATCAGAGAGTTTGTTGCTTGCTTGCGCGGGATTGCTTAACAAAGATAAAAATCAAGTAAATATCTACTAAGCACGTCACAAGGATCTCAAGTATTCTACTTATTCTGATAATATTTCAATTTGGACTTAAAATAAATCTCTCGTGTGTCTAGCTTGAGTGCTTCTTTTCATGCTTTTGTTTTACACACTTGCATAATTGATACTAGGTTGTGACACCTTAGGTATTCATTTAAGTAGTCTTAGATACTTGTGATTGATCTAGATTGCTATCTTGGGTTATTGGACTCGCTAATCCACTGGCCCCTCATTCCACCCCGTGGTTTCAATCTTAGTGCCATAAAGGGGAGGGGTCTACAGGATAGAAGTGTTAATTGTTCCACCAGGCAACCCTTTTGTGCTTTTTAGAACTCACTTATTTTCTAAGTTGTTGACTCATTTTTAGCTTGTGTGAGGGGTTAATTGTTCCACCTTGTGGACTCACCTCATATTCTCTTTAAGCGTTAAGTGTTCCTCTTTCTTCTTTTGGGTACTTTCGAAAGATTTACTTTCAAAAATATATCTGTGCTCACATAGTAATTAGGCCCTATGAATACTATTTGTGATTCTTGAGAGATTGGATTCCTAGTGAAATCCTTCTTGATGATGGAATCCTTGTAGGTAGGGAGGATACTTAGTGTGTTTCATGTTCTACTCAGTTAGTGCATCTTCTCTTATTGATCGATACATTCTCTCTCCGAAGAGGTTGATAGATCACATGGGGTTGACATCAAAGACCTTGGTGAAACAAACTTTGTCTTAGCGTGTCAGATTAATCTTCTTGCTTTGTTTGGGTTAAAAGTGAAGAGGTGTCAAAACCTTAGATCTGGAGCCAAGTCCCCTTGTGGTATCATACTATGAGCAACCTTTAGAGAGGGTTAACCGTAGCAGACGATCCCTTCACAGGGAAAACTGCATTGACGGAACCTCAAGTGGTAATAGCCATTTCAGACGTGGTAGTAACAACCGCTATATAAATGTCCTTGTGGAAGAAATCTTCACAGGTGTGGTTCATTGTTGGGTTGTCAGATCTCCCTAGCAGCTCCTTATTGATTAAATTCTCAGACTGTGTCAAAACCCTGGTGCGCCAGGATTGGAGTTCACCCCTTTGGGTCATAAAAGTTGCAGAGTCAAACCATTACTAAAAACCCTAGCGAGGCCAAATTTTTATTTTCTAGGGTATATGTGCATTATTGCAAAACATTTTTGGAACATACACAATTAGCACTTCTAAGGATTAGAATGAATAAGTCACTTGATTGTTCATGTGCAAGGTTGCTTTTGCCCTTGTTCATTATTTTCAGACATGCTTGAAATCACTTGCTTACTATTTTGCGTGCTTGTTTATCTATCTGGTTATTGAAAATGGACAAATCTATTACAATCCTCAAATCTGGACAGTACAATTTGCAAACAATCCGAATCTGAAAACTTAAAATTTGCAAAATCTGAAGTAAAATTCTTTTCTGGAGTCAAAAGTCATCTCAAGATGTTAGAAAGTCATACGAGTTTCTATCAAGTGTAATTTCATTACTGCCCATGTGTCATATGATAGAGAACCCAGTGTCGTATGAGTCTTTCTGCCAATCAAAATTCCAAAAGTCAAATCCTGCTAGCAACTGTTGTATGAGTTTTTCAACTGTCGTTTCATAGTATACCCACTTTCGTATGAGTCTGCAGAGTGTCATTTGAGAAAAATTTTTAAGTTGTCAGAAAATTGTCAAAATTGCCAAATACTTAGCTTTTTCAGTCTAGTTCTAGAATCTGTCGAACAAATCACTATGTCAGGAACAGAGTAGTAGCTATTGAGAATCAGTACACATGTCTCAAAGAATCAGTACACATGAGGAAGAAATTCTAATCACAGCTATGATGAAGCAAATGCAAGCTATGCAAGTCAAACTTAACAAACTTGAGAAAGAAAAGGAACCTAAAGAGTTCTCCATGGAAGCTCTATGTCCTTTTCCATTTGATAAAGACTTGTACATGTCACCATGCCCCCAGATAGAATTTGAGCAATGTGATAATCCTTATGATACCTCTTCCACAGAGAGTGACACATCCATCTTTGGAGACTATGATGACTATGATGATGGACAATATAATGATACCTATGACACCTCTGTTCCTAAGAGTCCTCGTCGTGTGTTCTTGCTTACTGGAAATGGGATGTCACATTGGATAGATCGTGATGGTGATCCATATGATTCTAATTTTGAAAAAGAATTTGATGATTTTTGTAAACAATACCTTGATTATGATCCATCTACTACTGCTGAGGACTATAAAATGCATCGTGCTAGCTTGAAGCATCAATACTACAAGGATCTCTCCTCTAATAACTCTCATGCTAAAAATAAAGATTACACTCTCAAGAAAGATCATGTTAATGTTTAACCTTTGTCTTGTGATGGTTCCCTTCCATCCCCTACTTCCTCCAATAACCATACACTTCCTAAAGCTTCCGAGTCTTCCAAATCTTTCACAAATCCTTCATCCAACAAAAGTCTTGATACTTTTCATACGATTCCCTATAGTTATCCTCAAGGGCTACCCCTTGAAGAAACTCAAGCTAACCTTCACTTGGCTACCAATACTTTCAATAATGCTAAACCTAAAGAGCCTAAGCCTTCATATGCTATAATTCCTACTTCAGCTAGTCCTCCACCATCTCTTCCAAAGTCTTCCAAACAATCCCAACATGCTTCCTTGTCCTTAGAAGTGACTCCATGTCAAGAGGACTCCAAAAATGATAAAGAAAATAACATAAAGAAAGATCAAGATCAAGCACCCTCCATGTCATCCACTCCTTTTCACAATGTCTCTTATCCACCTCAAGGTTTGTTTGATCTTGCACACCCTTTTTCATGCATTCCACCATGTCTTAAGTCTTCTCCTAAGCAAGATCAAGCTACTACTTACATTGTTGAGCTTATTGACAATCAAAATAACCTTACTACACTTTTGCTTTCCAAAGATGATACTTCCATTAAGGTTGGTAAAAATGGTGTTGTTCCTTCCAATGTTAAGCCTATTGAAAATCAAGAGAAAAATTATGTGCTTATGCTATCCAAAGATCCTTGTCAAGATCAAAGTCTTCCATCTTCTTGTTCTACCACTCCATGTTTGCTTCCACTTTCTTCTCTTCCTAAGTCTTTGCAAGCTTTGAACAATCCTATCAAAGAAGGTTCTCATATTCAAGATGTCCATGATTCTATTGAAAATTCTAATGCTCACTCTAAAGATACTGATATCCTTGGTTGTCATATAGATGCTGATGAACTTGTTGATTATCCTTTTGTGTCTTCCACTTCCATCCTTGGACCTCTTCCACCACTACTAAAGGCTTCACATCTACCTTCCATCTTGGGTCCTTATGTCCCTTCACTTTCCCCTCCTAACTTTCCTAATTCACCATCCATCTTGGGTCCTTACATACCTCCATCTCCTATCTTTCCTCAAGATCAACATAGATGCATACCCTTGAATCCTTTTCATCCACCCACCCATCTAAACCAGTCATATCATCCTTTTTCTTCCACAAGTCCCAAGTCTTTTGGAAGTAACTTGAATGTTCAATACAAGAAAAAGAAGCAATACAAGAATCCATCAAAAAAAAAGATCACCATGTCTCCTCTAATAGACATGGAAACATAAAGTCAAAAGAGATATCTAAGAAAAAAATTACGGGACAAGTATGGGTTCCAAAATCCATCATTAAAGATATTCTCTCTAGATCATCAAAAAGAAATGAAAAGCCTACAACTATATGGATTCCAAAATATCTCTTGAAAGAGTCTGGTGTTGAGCAACAAGTGAAGTTGGCATTCAAGCTTTCAAAGACTTCCACTTCATCTTCTTCCAAAAACATTCTTCCATTCCATGCACCTAAACCGCAACCTCTGCTATCCATTCACCATATTCCTTCACGTATTCCTTCATTCATGTTTCCTCCATCCTCTTTCCACCCTTCAAGGTGTGTGTTGATGTTGATCTTGTCTTCCTTTCCATCTACCCTTTCACAATCTTTCCATTCATTATCCTTCTACCTTCTATCTTTTTTCTTCATTTGCCTATTCCTCCAATCTTCCAACCTCACTCACTTTACATAAAACCTTATCCTCCATTTTCTCTTCCATCTCCCTTTCCCTATCAGCATCTTTGAACATATCATTTTGAATCCTTGGCATACCATGGTTTATCCTTTCAAGGAGCATTATCTAAAAAGCTTGCCTTCTTCCAAAAAAAAAAAAAAAGAAATGAAAAAAAAAATTGAAAATGTGCCTTGGTGAAAACCTGGAAACAGGTGCCTTGGTAGCAAAAGTAAAGAGAAATAAATTCATCCTATGGTGAAAACCACTCCCTTGTGGTGCCTTGGATAAGTACCGTGATGAAAACCTGGCAATCAAGCATCATGCGTAGTTCTTCTACATATTTCATCCATTCCATCTTCTCTCTTTGATCTTGACAATGTTGATCTATACATGAATATTTGGCTATTTTGTGAGCTATCTTACGATGATCTTGCTTTCATTCCCTTCCTATTTAGCCTTCATATTTATTTTCCTCCATTCATTCTAGTCTTTCGCTATCATTTCCCCTTTGGTCTTGATCTAATAAAAAAAGAAAGAAAGAGTAGAACACGATGCTTTTAAACATCTTGACATGTCTACTCCTTTGGACTACATCCTGTCCTTCTTTAGCATTACGCTTTTGTGACTTATCCTATGCTGGCCTTTCATTGCTTGTCCAAATGTGCTTTACATGACAATTTTTCTCTAGCTTGAGTATTCTTGAGGATTTTTCCCTTGAGGATTTCTTCCCTTCATTCTCCTTCATTCTCTTGTCTTCCATCTCTTCCACTAGCTTGCCAATGCCTCTTGTTCTCCACCTTGCTAGACATTGGGACTACATGATATGATCTTGCTTGGGAGTTTACAATGGAAAAAGATGCTATCAAGTATAACAAGTATCAGAACAAGTATCAAAACACCTATTGGGACTACACCTTTCACTTTATTTTATGGGTCTGAAGCGGTACTGCCTATTGAGGTCAAAATCTCATCACTAAGAATCAAAATGCATGGTCTAGTAACTGATGATGACTACAAAGTTTCTAGGTTGCAAGAACTTGAACTACTAGATGAGCGTAGACAAGTAGCATATGATCATCTCAGATTATATCAGAAGAGAATGTCTAGAGGCTACAACAAGAAAGTCAAACACAAAGAATTTTAGGTTGGTGATCTAGTCTTGAGAGAAAATCCTAAAAATCAATCCCATCAAGAACACAAGGGGAAGTTTGAACCCAATTGGCTGGGTCCCTTTGTAATCACTACTACTTTTAGCTCTAGTGCCTATCAACTCTCAACGACTGAAGGAGAATAGCTCTGAGAACCAATCAACGTTCTCCATCTGAAGAAATTCTACCCCTAAGGCATTCAGTCTATAGTAAAATGTCTTGAAAAAATCTTTAAAATTGGAAAATGTCCTAAAAAAATGAACATCTTGATGAAAAGCTAGCAATAGGCGCCTTGATGATTCACAAAAAAATGAAAAATATCAAAACTACAAAAAAAATTGAAAAAATGAAAAATACAAAAAAATGAAAAAAAAAAAAAAGTGCCTTGGTGAAAACTTGGAAACAGGCGCCTTGGTAGCAAAAATAGAATCTCTGCCAAGATGGTGAAAACCTAGCAAACATGCACCACTTGTTTCAAAATGCCCCATCCATCAGTACAATCTTGGTCTTTCCCAGCTTTTATTCTTGCTTTAGTTTGTACATATCTCCCAGTTTGTTTCTGCATTTCCAATTTTCAATAAGTCGATTTGTACACCAATTAGCTCAAGTGTCTGTATCCTATCAATGTTTAAACACTTGGGGGCAATCACAGTCATATCCTATGGTCTCTAGTATATCTTAGATGTATCATATCTAGTCAGAGTCCTTTGAAGCTTCATGTGAGTCAATCATTCAGTCTTGTCTCCAGAAAGGATTTTGCATCAACAATGCAATCAAACATCAAAACTCAACTGAAAACAATCTATTATTTTTACATGTTTTTATCTCCTTGTATGCTTACTGATTCACATTGATATTTTTGCATATTGTGTCCCTTCGAGCTCTTCGATGATGTCCTTTACAAGATTTAGAGAGTGATGACTGGGGGCATAATCTTTTCTTTATTTTCTGCTTGTATGGGAAATCTAACAACTTTGAAAATTCTAGATTGAAATGGTGTCTGACTATAAGAGCCTCTATCTCAAATTGGATGGCCATGCGTACCTCGACCATTGATACCTGGAAAATTCAAGGAAGTTTGATCTAACTATTGTCTTTTTGAGTGAGTTCTTTCTCCTACTGTGAAACGTGATCTTGCCTAAGGATGTGAATGATAAAGGGTCACTATGGGTAATTCACATTGGATTTAGAATGATCTCTTGACTGTTTGATGTGTTTGTACACAAGGCGTATTCAGGTCATCATGACATTTATATTTTGATGTTTATACAAATTGTTGTATCAAAATGGACATGATATTCAGGTCATCCTGGTGTTTGTGCCTTGGTGCTTAAAGCTAATCCGACATTCTAAAAACAAAATCAATATTCATATGTCCATGGTTGCCTAGCCTGTGGGTGTTGTATTGATTCTTGTGCATACAAATTGATATTCATATGTCTATGGTTTCATAGCTAGTGGGCATTGTATTGATTTATCCGGTTACCTAAAAGTTCAATGATGATAACAAATTGACACATGATTAGTGACTAGGTCCTAGGTCTTAGGTTGCATTTCATATTGCATGCTTCTTTGCATTTTTCATCTTTGCATGATCTCACAATGATTAAATGAACTTCAATGCTTAAACGATTCTTCAAATCGCATCTTCAAATCTAACAAGAGCCGAATCTTACACGAAGCTTCCTCCAATGAAACAACAAGTAGAATCCTTTTTGGGGATCAAAATCAAAATCTGAGATTGTTTATATTATTAACTACTTGCATAATCAACCTTTAATCATAGTAGAAATCCATTTTTCAACTTAACTGATTATCTTCCATCAAACTATTGAAATTTCAACCATGGTCAACTCATGGTAAAACCTAGTCAAACTTGGTCATCTGGACCTCTAAACGATGCAAAAGGTGTTCTCGGACGTGTTTCACCACTTCTCCAATCAATTAACATGCTTCTAAACTATAAATGCTGACTTTTCTTGTCAGATTTCAATTTTAATCCCAAAGGGGGCATGGAATTGTACATCATTCAAAGTCTGTAATCTAATTTTGAAATCATATCTTTCCTCAATAATCAAGACAACAACCACGTCTAGTTACTGATTCATAAAATTAAAAAAAAACCTCATCGCTTGGGGCAAATCAATCATCGCTTGGGGCATATCAGATTCATCGAGATCCATATCAATCTGGTATTCTCTTAATCTTCTAAATTGTATCAGTTTTTGCAACTATCAGTTCAATTGTGTTATTTCCTTGATTCTTCGGTAATTGAAGGGTTCAGATGTGATACCTACGTGATTCTTCTAAGGACAATCGAGTCTGGAATCGGTCACTCACTTCTTCGCAATCATAAGGTTCAAAATCAGGCATTTTGATGCTTTTGTTTCATTGGTTCATTTGCTGTTATAGTTAACATTATCTTTGGTCATTCAGGACCTATCATCTTCATATCAAATATTTCAATCAGCTTCTGTCTCATATCAATTATCAATTTTGAATCAATTTCATATCTTTATCAAACATAGACTATCTTTGAACCACTGCGCTTCGCACAGTAATTCAAAGAGGAGCAAAATGTAATACCCCAAAATTGGGCTATAGGTTCATTAACCTCTATATCGACACATCAAATGAAATTGACATCAAAGTCCTAACCAAATGCACATCTGCACATCATTGAATCCTAATTGATTATCTTAAATTATGCATTGGGGAATATTCCTAGTAATATTCCTAATCATCATAATTATCTTTAATTTAATGATTATTTGGCAATAAATCTTATTTATCCTAAAGTTTGATTAATTGAATATTCTAAATATTTAATTAATTAGATTTAATTCTACCACTTAATTATTTAATTGAAGTTAATTCTATTTATTCCTAAATTGTATTATTTAATTTTGACAATAAATCCAAAATCCTATGAATAATTGATTATATTCTTATTTAATTAATTAAAGCAAGTTGTCAATTTTTAATAATAATGTTTTTTAATAAAAGTTTGATTAAATGATTGATTAACCCATAAATCAATTGTTTTATTTTTCAAAATCAGTTAAGTTGGAAATAAATCACTTTATTTATTTATTAATTCATAATTATCCATGTGCACAATCAAAGAGCAGTTAAACTCCAAATCAGAAAATCAATGCAAGTTATTGACTTTTTGGAACTCAACATCATTTTTGAGTTTTAAAGTTGATCTAAACTTCTAATTTGAGTTAAAAAGTTGTTTTTGCATGATTTGCATATTTTTGTGAGTTAATTATTCTTTATTTAAAAAAAATAACTCAAAAATCAAGCTGAGTTATTTGAGTGATTTATGGCTTTTATCCATGCACCTCTAAAGCCCTGGATTTCTATAAATTAAGGCTTTAGCTCTTCACAAATCATCTCTCAAATCCACAGAATCTCATAATTTGCAAACTTATGCTGGTGAATTGCTATCTAGAGAATCAGAGCTTCTTTGTGAATCAACCACGTTTTGTGAGATCATTTTTTTTTTCATATTATTGTTAGATCAATTTCATATAGATTAGATTTCATATCAAGTTTTTATCATTCTTATTGCATCTAAAATCAAAAAAATTAGATTAATTGCATTCATATTTCATATTAGTTTTGCATTCAAATCCTTCATTTAGGTGTCGTCAAGGTCACTGATCTCGATAACAATCTGAGAACATCATACTCGTACCTATTAGAAGGCAGTAAATCACCTGGGTAGTTTAGCTTTCAATTCATTGCATGATTTCATTTTTGCTAACCTCTAATGTTTTACTGAAGTGTTGTGTCTATAGATCAGGTACAATTTTCACACACACAAATGGATGATGATCCTAAGGATGCTGAAGGGGCTACACAGAGAGAGCCAATAAATCTGGATGCCCTTGGTGATGATGAATTCAACATCACAGATTTTTTGGGGTTGCATGGTTTCAAGGAGTTTGAGAAACAAGCTCCTATTCAGTTTACTAGTCTTTTTAGTGGCATGGGAGAGGGTCTACAACAATGACCTCAAGGACAAGATGATATTGAGATGACCGAGGCCCAAGGGGAAACTACAGAACTAGAAAAGGACTCTTTTATAGGGGTCACATCAAAAGAAGGTGTAACTACACAGGTACCATTGGTTTCATCTGTTCCACCTCTACCTCCACCATGGCCTTCAACTCCTCCTACAGTTCCACTTCAAGAGCTTCCCACTACTCCACTATCCACTCCAGTACAAAACACTTTGTTGTCTCAATAGCATTCTTCATCTCATGTTCCCCTTTTGACTCCACCTCCACCAGCCCATTCAACCACTCCCTGTGTGTCTCCTACACCTCCCCCGCTCAATATTCCTCCCCAAGTTCATGTGCCCTTACCATGGATCCACAGTGAATCAGTTCCCCAGAGCTCGCAAGAGCTAGAGAAAGAAGTAGAAGTCACTGGCAGAGAGAAAATGGGAGAAGTCTGACAAGTTTGAAATTTGGGGGATAAAGGACTTGGTACTTAGTCAATTTTGGGTCTTGAGTTTTTCGGACCAACTGTCAGGATTTGGGCATTTTTTGACACGTCTGAAAGTTAACTCCAATTATCTCAAAGATCACTTTCCAATCATCTAGGCTTCCTTTTTGGGATCGATTGTGCATGATTTTGGGATCTCTTCTAATTGGTTCCATGTGGAGAAGCTAGAGCCAAAGATCAAGGGTAGAAACATGAAGATTATCAAGAGCATGCACGAGTTTCAGCTCCCTTCTTGAGTTGTTTAATGCCTGATTTGTTCAAATCTTTGTAATGCATGAGGAGTAATTTCATGCTAGGATATCTTAGCTAAGTTTTAGAAGTAGTTTCTTTAATGCAAGCTTTAGTTTAGATTTACTTTCAAGTTTTAGTTATAGCGAAACCCTAGCTATGAAAATAAGAGCAGAGCTCTATAAATTGTAATAAAATGATGTGATGAGGGTCAACTTGATGATTAATACAACAAATAAAATTGGTGCTTCATTCATGGTGTGATTTATCTTCTATCTATGTGAAGTTTGTGAATGTGGGATTGCTCATTCTTTATTTCAAAGAGCCAATTGGTTGTTTAATGATTTTAAGTCTGCAATCTTTTAGTCTGGTGTTTGCTGGTATCACATTGTTGTGTTGTGATGAATCTCTCAAAAGATCATTCTTTGGTGCTTGAAGATTAACTTGTCTCATGTATGCGCACATCTAGAGTGGCTTCGTGATCTGATGAGTTTTGACTTATCATACATCTGCATTTGCTTGATTCTGTTAATGATTACATCCATTTAGTTGAAGATTGTGACACAATCTAATCTTTGTTTTGTGGGTTTCTTCATCTTCTTGGTTGTTTAATTCGCATAGTAGTGTGAAGCTAGCATATGTCCATTAGATTTCCTTTTAGTAATTCTTTTCAATTTCTTGTTACCCTACTACTTCTTACCCTCTTTTCAAATCATTTTAGTAGATTAATTAAATTAGCATTGCTTTATTCTAAAATCTAAAAATCGTATCAAAAAAGAGATATCTTGGTTTCCTAAAGTTGGTCTTGCAATTTCCCTTGAGAGAAGAACCAGCAAAGGCCTCCTTGTTAACAAATTCACATTTTTCTTCCATTGAGCTATCCAAGCGGTTGAGACCCAACCAGAAGGAACCTTGAGATTGATTCCATCAGTCATCCAAGAGGGGGATTTGCTCACACAAATTCCTAGCCATTGTCTTTGTGTAAAAATGACACTCAATAGAAGTGACGCTAGAAGGAGGGTCCTGAAAAGGGACACCCTGGAATATCGGATCATTCTCTCCCATGAGATTTTAATGAGTCCTTAGATCTTCACCCAAAAAGTAGAGTTCCTTAAACTTACAAAGTTTTGTAGACCTCACAACAGTAAAAAAAAGCACAGAGAGGATACTTCGGATCATCTAAATCTTCCTCCAATTCCAACCATTGCTGCCCCGCCTACTGCTCCTCCACCACCTGTCCCGATGGAATTTTTTGCAAATGCTCAAAGTTCACCATTGAACTTGTAGGAACAACTCCATTAGCTGCCCAAGAATCCTGAGAAATTTTGCCCACGGTTCATCTATGGAGAATCCAGGACAGTAGAAGAACACGCCCGCGCATTCAAGGAATTGTGCAATTGGAAAGAGATTGCTCATCAAGACATCGTGTGCTACCTCTTCCCCTACACACTAGGGGAGTTCTCATATAATTGGTATCTAAATCTACCATGAGGATCCATTGCTACCTGGGGGGAATTTGAAACAAATTTCCTAAATCAATTCAAACTGTATGTGGATCCAGCAACTCTTCATCACCAATTCATCTCGGTGAGAAAGGACCTTAATGAATCGATCGCTATATTTAATCACCATTTTCACAAGATGTACCAGAAGCTTGAAGCTTCATACATGGTACCAGTTGGCACTATCATACAAGTGTAATTGCATGCCTTGGACCCATTAACATCTATATTCTTGAAAAGGCTACCTCTAGGAGATATTGACACTTTGGAGAAAGTGTGCAATGAAGCTATCTTATTCACTCAACAAATGGACCCGCAAGCAGGGGGAATTATGGCATCCCGCCAACATTGGGGAATGCTATTGTGACTGGTCCATTCACAGCAAATAATCAACTTCCAATACAACAAACCTCAAGGATCAATCTGGTACCAACTCCATATGTTGTGGCCCCACCATTGGCCATCACATACCTGAGATATGATACGCACAGGGATGCCTTGTGTGAACAAAAGGTCACTGTCCCAAATGAACTAGATCAAGCTATAGTAAATGAGTTAGATGTCATGAAGAAGATGATGTCCCAGTTGAGTTAGAGATCACCCAAATGAAGCTCAACCCAACTCCAAATCAAGTAAATTATCCATGGCCAGTTGTTGTCCCAACCTACTCTCAAAATCAGAATCATAATTATGGCAATTACAGCAACAACAATAATAAAAATGGAGGAGGTTATGGGAATGACTCTCAAGACAAATAGTTTGGGCAACAAAGGACAAATAGGACTTGGAAAATGCACCCAAATAATGGTAGTATCCCCATGGGCAATGCCAATTTCTTCAGTTCATCAGAAGCTAGCTACACCCAAGGTCCTAGCATGCATCAACCAGATTATGAATATAGGGGGGAGTCTGACAATCAACAAACTCAGGATCTTGAGAGTTCCTAGGCCCATTTCAGTCCCATGGTTTTTGAGTCATATGATCCAAGTTTGAATAGAACTCTGGTCAATAACACTTTAGAGGAAGAGTTCATCTTCCCATTTAATCAAGAAAACTAACAGGAGTATTCCGAAGTCCATACTTTCTAGAACAACAATAGAAATACCCACAACTTGAGAAGAAAAAGGGAGCCTTTGACAGATGGCATTCCTCCATGTATGCAGCCCACTCCACCTGATCCAAGGGCTAGTAATAATCCTACGCCCTTGAGGATACCTAGTACCACTATTGTTTAGGCAACACTATATCAACCTACCACATTGAAAAATCCAGTATAGGCCAATGAAAGATACAGTGCAGTAGAGGAATTGAAGAAAGTTAGAATGAATATATCGATGTATGATATGCTGCAGAGTTGTCCCACTCAAAGAGAAGCTCTCCTAAAGTCCTTGGATCATTCCAAGTTAGCCTCACCCAACAATAATGCCAAGAATGTATCTAACGTAAATGTTGTAGAGGCAATGTCGACCATGTTCAAAGATAGGGTAGAAGTGCCCTCTTTCCTACTTAGCCTCAAAATATTTGGAAAGAACCTGCATAATTGCTTAATCAACTTAGGTGCTTCATGTAATGTGATGCCATTGTCCATATGCCAGAAGTTAGGAATGAATCCTCAGCCAACAAAAACTTCCAGGTATTTCAAAATGATCAACAAATATTTGAATTCATATGAATGCAGGGATCTTTGACAAGTAGAGAATTGATGAAGAAGAGGATGAAATAGAAGAGTGGGATGACTTAGGGATCTTGAACTTGAAAATGAATTCCATTCCTAGAGGTATGGTAGCCCTAGAGAGGATTTTTTATAAAGATGAACATGCTTGAGAAAGAGGGAAAACACCAGTAGTGGGTGGAGACGATTGTGAGCTCTACAACTTGGGTACACAACTCGAACCCAGGGAGGTCCGTATAGGAAAAGTTGGCACACCAGAGGAAAAGAAATAGATGGTCGAGTTACTCATTGAATACAAAGATGTCATATCATGGTGCTATGAGGATTTGAAAACCTACAACCCCAGCATTATTGTCCACAATATCCCGCTAAACCCAAATGCTAAACCTTTCCGCCAGAGGAAAAGACCAGTGAACCTCGTGATTGAGCCAATGATTCAAAAGGAAGTGTAGAATTTTCTTTATGCCAAGATATTTTTTCCCATCAGGCATTCAACTTGGGTTGCCAATCTTGTCCTTGTGAGGAAGAAAAGCAGAGAAGTTTGGCTCTACGTGGACTTTAGAAATTTGAACAGATCCTCTTAGAAGGACAACTATCCTTTGCCTTCCTTAGATGAAGTGTTGCAGGTGGTCAATGGTTCCCAAATGATGTCCTTTCTGCATGGCTACTTAGGGTACAACCAAGTCATGGCAAAGGAAGAAGACCACCTAAAAATAGCCTTCACTACCAAATGGGGAACATTTGCCTATCATCACATGCCATTCGGTCTAATCAATGGAGGAGCCACTTTCCAACAGGCTATGGATGAGGCATTCAAGGGCCTAGTTAACAAATGCATTGTTATATATATGGATGATCTCATAGTTTTCTCTAGGAACCAGGAGGACCACATTGAAGATTTGCGAAAGGTTTTGAAGAGGTGTCGATGTTATGGGATTTCTTTGAATCCTAAAAAGTGTGTCTTTGGGGTGACTCAAGGAAAGCTTCTCAGGCACATTATATCTGAGACAAGCATCTCAATTGACCTCGAAAGGGTCGAAGCTATCCTCAAATTGGTTCCACCAAATAGCCAGAAAGAATTGAAGTCCTTTTTTAGGAAAATCAACTTTGTCAAGAAGTTCATCAGTGGTTTTGCAGAGATAGTGCGTCCTTTAAATGATATGTTGAAGAAGGATGCTAAAATCAAATGGAATGCCCCAGCTAAAGAGGCCTTCAAAGAAATCAAGACATACATTGCCACTATTCTAGTCTTGGTCAGTCCTAATTATCTTCTACCATTTAAAGTCTACTCATTTGCTTCGGAACATTCATGTGCAGGAATCCTCACGCAAAAGAAAGAAGGTGAAGACAAAAGGCCAATTTCTTTCATGAGTTACCCACTAAAGAATGCAGAACTCAAATATCCTAATTTGGATAAACAATCTTTTGCCTTGGTCAAGGCTATCAAGAAATTTAGGTAGTACATACTTCGGAGTAAGGTCATTGCTATTGTTCCGGATCCAGTAGTCAAATCCTTACTAATGCAAAATGAACTCGAACAACGAAGAGGCAAATGGATGGAAATATTGTAGGAATTCAACATTGAGATCCAACTGATGAAATTGGTGAGAGTTCAAGGCCTCACCAAGATGATGGCTGAAATAGAATAATTTTTGGTATGCTAGGTGTACACCAATGAAGGAATAGTCACTAACATATGGTATCAAGACATAGTCTACTACTTGCTGTAAAATTGTTGCCCAAGTGGATTGAATGGTTCCCAGTAGAGAGCACTTAAGAATAAGAGCAGTTCATACATGCTGAAAAATGGGAAGCTCTACAAATGCAATTATGATAGATTGTATCTACAATGTTTAGACCGAACAGAAGATGAACTGGTTCTTACATAATTTCATGATAAGTATGGTACTAGACATGGATTGGCAAAAGCTACAGTTCATCAGATACTAAGATCTGGCTATTACTGGCCAACTTTGTTCAAAGATACTCATGAGCATGTGCGCTCTTGCCATGTTTTCCAAACCAATGCCATTCAAGAAACACATCCGGTGATGCCCTTACAACCGGTATATGAAGTGTGTTTGTTCACCCACTGGGGGATGGATTTTTTAGGAATGATCAATCCTTCATCCTCGGTAGGCCACCAATACATCTTGACTACAACTGATTACTGTACATGTTGGATAGAGGCACATATTATGAAAAATTGTACCACTGAGGTGATCACCAAATTCCTAGAAGATTTCATCATCATGAGGTTTGGCATGCCTTTTTTCCTAGTATGTGATAATGCCCCCTACTTTTCATCTGCAAGTCTCATTCAATGGGCCTTTGAGAACTAGGTAATTCTAAAATTCTTATCCAATTACTACCCACAAGGGAATGGAGTTTCTGAGTCAACCAACAAGAACCTAACAATAGTAATCAAACATCTTTTGGATGACAATCTCAGAGACTAGCACACCCAGTTGAAATATGCTCTATGGATAGATCGTGTCAAAGTCAAGAATGCCTTAGGGACCTCTCCCTACTAGTTATTGTATGGTTTGCAGCTCATCTTTCTAATGAACCTGAAAATACCAATCTTGAGATTCATGGATCAATACGTGGAGGGTGAGGATCAGGTGCAGATTCACCTCATGAATTTGTTGAACCTTGAAGAAAAATGAACTATGGCCTTGGAACACATAGCCAAACACCAGGCTATTGTCAAGTGATGGTTTGACAAAAGAGAAACCATAAAAGCCTTCTGAATTTCTGATCTGGTCTTAATGTGGGACAAAGCAAAAGAAAAACTAGGCAGCCACACCAAGTTCCAACATTTGTGGATAAGCCCATTCTAGATCGCTGAGATCCTAAGAGAGAATACCTTTTGGATTAGTTCTCTTGATGGAGAATTGGTCCTGTTACCAGTCAATGCCTAGTGTCTAAAGCATTATTTTGGGTCTTGATTGACCCCTTGTACTTTACTATATATGTTTGTACTATATTGTCTTTTCTTAGTTCTCAGTTAGTCTTGTCATCTATCTCTTTTCTTTAGGTCTTTGTTGCAGGAGGTCAGTGCTTTCAGTTTTAGTGGTCCAGTCAGGTAGCCTAGATAATAAATACAAGTTTCCCGTGGTCTAAAACCTTGGAGGTAGTTTCATTTTGCAGTGAGCTAGAGACAGTGATCAGAGGTAAGGTACTTTCTTTTCAAATTTCTCAGGGAAGTTACTAGAACCAACCATCCTCAACACTAAAAAATGCACTTAAAAGAAAATCCCGAGCCACGAGCTTCTCAAAAAAGGATTCCAATTTGCACCGGGAGATGCCCATGGTCACGAAGGAAGCCTGAAAGTCAGAACCCTTTTCTGACTGAAATGTAGACTAAAAGAAAAGAGCAAGAGAATAAAAAGGAGGAATGCATAAGGACAAGATAAATAAAGGAATGATTGAAATCAGGATAGCACAGTCTAAGCGTTGCCCCGATTTTCTGAAGAAAGAAAAAAAAAAGAGCAACTAACGGTATTTTTACAAAGCTACAAGGAGCATCGAAGCAGTCCACATTGAATGAAATTTGCTAATAATAGATGCTTTCACAAGGATCGGCTTAAAAATTGAAACAAATCGAGTCTAAGAGCCCTCCTATGAAGTCTAAGAACTTCTACCAAAGCTCATTTGTAGTTGGAAAGGGGTGACTTTAGCAATCTCTATCGGGGCTATTAATGTCTACCTAACAATAGAGAAAGGTTAAATTGACTTATGGCTAACTTTGGATTGGTGGGTAGTGTGTGTGTGAATTTTGTACCTGATCTATAGACACAACACTTCAGTAAAACATTAGAGGTTAGTTGAAATTGAAATCGTGCAATAATTGAAACTAAACTAACCAGGTAATTTACTGCCTTCTAGTAGATGCGAGTATGTATTCTCAGATTATACCGAGATTAGTGACCTTGACGACACCTAAACGAAGGATTTGAATAAAAAATCTAGATATGAAATGAATGCAATTAATCTATTTTTTTGGTTTTTTTGTGCAATAATATGATAAAAACTTGATATGAATATATGCTAACAATGATGTGGAAAATTGATATGCAAACTAAGCTAAGAAATGATATGAAAACTATGCAATAACAAATGAAAATCTCACAACAACTCAAATTCTCAAGATCGATTCTCCAGCCTTCAATTCGACAATGTGAGTGTGCAATTCGTGGATGGATTTGAATGAAGAGTTGAAGCCTTAATTTATAGAAATCTAGGGCTTTGGAGGTGTATGAAAAAAAGCCATAAATCACTCAAATAACTTAGGTTGATTTTTGAGTTATTTTTAAATAAAGGATATGTAACTCACAAAAACATGCAAAAGCAGAGTTCAACTCAAAATAGAGTTTAGCTTTAATTGATAATTGATAGTTGTCTTATTTTCTTGATTGTGCATGATTTATTTATGAATTAATTTAATAATAAAGTGATTTATTTCCAACTTAACTGATTTTGAAAAATAAAACAATTGATTTATGGGTTAATCAATTATTTTCAAACTTTTATTAAAAAATAATATTATTAAAAATTGACAACTTGCTTTAATTAATTAAATAAGAATTTAATCAATTATTCATAGGATTTTGGATTTATTGTCAAAATTAAATAATACAATTTAAGAATAAATTGAATTAACTTCAATTAAACAATTAAGTGGTAGAATTAAATCTAATTAATTAAATATTGAGAATATTCAATTAATCAAACTTTACGATAAATAGGATTTATCGCCAAATAATCATTACATCAAAGATAATTAGGATAATTACTAGGAATATTCCCTGATGCAGAATTTAGGATAATCAATTAGGATTCGATGATGTGCTAATGTGCCTTTGGTTAGGACTTTGATGTCAATTTCATTCGATATGTTGATATAGGAGGTCAATGAACTTATAGCCCATTTTTGGGGTATTACATTTTGCCCCTCTTTGAATTACTGTGCAAACCGCAGTGGTTCAAAGATAGTCTGTGTATGATATAGAAACTGATGTTTGAAATTGAAAGTGATATTGATATGAGATAGAAGTTGATTGAAAGATTTGATATGAAGATAATAGATCATGAATGACCAAAGATAATGTTAACTATAACCACAATGAACTGATGATTGCGAAAAAGTGTCAAAACACCTGATTCTGAACCTTATGATTGCAAAGAAGTGAGTGACCGATTCCAGACCTGATTGTCCTTATATTGAATCACATTGGTATCACATCTGAACCCTTTAGTTTCTGAAGAACCAAGGAAATAACACAATTGAACTGATAGTTGCAAAAACTAATACAATTTACAAGATTAAGAGAATACCAGATTGATATGGATCTTTGATGAATCTGATATGCCCTGAGTGATGATTGATTTGCCCAGAGCGATGAGGTCTTTTGATGAATCAACAACTAGACGTGGTTCTTGTCTCGATTACTAAGGAAAGATATAATTTTCATAAAGATATGATTACAGACTTCGAATGATGTGCAATACCATGCCCCCTTTGGGATTAAAATTGAAATCTGACAAGAAAAGTCAGCGTTGATAGTTTAGAAGCATGTTAATTGATTGCAAAAATGGTTAAACACATTTGAAAATGCATTCTACATTGTTTGGAGGTCCTGGAGACTAATTTTGACTAGGTGAAACCATGAGTTGACCATAGTTGACCAAGTTGAAATTTCAATAGTTTGATGTAAGATAATTAGTTAAGTTGAATTCTAGATTTCTGTGATGATTGAAGGTTGATTATGCAAGCAGTAGACCGTCCTGGGTCCAAAAATTTTAAATCATAATTTTGACATAGTAAATGATCTCAAATTTGAATTTTGATCCCAAAAATGGATTCAGAACGTCGAAATTAGCCAGGGGTGCAATTTTTGTGAAAAATGGAGCACTTTTGAAAACTAGGTCAAAAGCTATATAAAGGCCGGAAGGGTCATTTTCAATTCTTTTCAACCTTTTGACTTTAGAAATCTTTGTGGAGCCCTCTAAGAAAAATGGCAGATAGAGCAGCAGAACTGAAGGTACCTGTGAGTTCACACCGATTTGAGCGTAGCCGGAGACACCAGAGACCCCGACAGTATGGACATCCGGTAGGTGGACCTCTGTGCCTTGCTAAAATGTCAATTTTTCCATGTTTTATAGGATTTTAGCAATTTTCATACATCTTTTCCATTTTTGAATTTTGCATGCATGGAAACTCGTACGACTCCCTAGCGGGACTCATACGACTTTTCAAGAGTAGCTAGGTTGTCATATGATAAGCCCCCACGAATCATATCATAGGGACCCATGAGTCATACGACATTCTGTCGGGTCCCTCATAACTCGTACGAGGAGTGATGCTTTGTCATGCTACTATGATTTGTCGTTTGGTATGGTGCGGAAAGTCATATGACTTTTCATGCCAGTCTGAGTTGTCGTATGGAAAACATCAAGCACAAAACTCAGTATTAAGTCCAATTTTTGAATTTTCTAATTCCTTAGCCTGATTCTTGACCTGTTAACCTACCTTTTGAAATACTGAACTGCCCCATTGTTGTCCTTTTAACCTACTCTGTGACCCAATTACTGATAGGATTCCCTGTTTCTATGCTGTGTAGGTCGTATATCCAGATGTACATGTTCGGATCTCTCATCCTGCTACTCAGAGATTATGTGTCTCCTTGCCAGACCCTATGAGGGTTCACCTTGAAACTTGTGGTTTCGAGCACTTGATGCATTTACCTGAGATTAGGGTAAATCATGGTTTATTGACTGCATTGATTGAGAGGTTTCACTCAGAGACCTAGACTTTCCATTTATTGATAGGGGAGCTTACTATTACTCCTGAGGATGTGTATCAGATACTGCGGATTCTATTTCATGCTGCTAGGAGACCAGAGTATGTGAGTTTGGGGAACTCAGGTGTTTTAGCTTTTAGACGTCTCTTCGGAGATGATACCCAAATGACGGCCTCCATTTCTTAGGAGACCCTAGTTTAGAGATATGGACGGACACACCGATTAGAGTGTATTATTGTTGGTATGATTGGTGGTATCATTATGTCTGACCATCAACAAAATGGTCTTCTGATGGGCTAGGCCCCTATGGTAGCACGGTTGATGGCCACTCATGCTGAGTTGGCATGGGGTCAGTGTTTGTTAGCATATATGTTCTCTGAGATGCATGAGGTGGTGTATCAGGAGAGAAAATCTTTTTCCATAGGAGCTCTTGTTCTACAGATATGGGCGTGGGAGCATATCCCCATGTTGAGACCTATTTGTACTTCACAAAGGCAGCCCCAGGAGCCTATCATATATAGATATGCCGGATATGTTATACAAGGACGGATGGGCCATGTAGAGTATTGGAGGCGATGCCTCGATGATATGACATTTATTCACTAGAGACCGTATGTAGCCATTGAACCTTGGCCTATTGCTCGAGAGCAGTTTAGCTATTTCTTCCAGAGCCATGTACTAATTGGGAGGTCCTCCTCCACCATAGAGAGATTTTTTATTACCTGGGTCTAGTAGCAGTATGGACATATTCAGGATGCCTCAGAGGATTATGTGACATATGCACGGATAGGGCGTGAGATTAGACTTGGATGGACACAGAGGCTCTCTTATGCTTTGGGTTCATAGGAATGCAGTGCTATTGCTGGTAGGGACTAGGAGTATAGACTAGATGTACTGGATGCTGGTGTTACTGATGGATTCATCTCATGGCTCGTTGATCACCCCATTCATAGATTTTTTGATCCTACTGAGCTAATACCCTCCATGGAGGAGGTGATGGATGTTACCGGTGCTCTAATGGGACAGGGTCCCAAACCTACACAGGCTCCCATTATACACCCCACACCTCTGAGACCCAGAGTGATGGCTCCACCCCAAAAACCATCAGGATAGATGAGGCCCCCTCATCCCACTAGTTCTATAGTGGGCAGATCTTCTAGTTCTCATAGATAGACTAGGGGAGAGGGCAGTACATTAGGTGGATTTGGTTCATTGGATGAGGTATTGGCAACTAAGCAGGTGGTAGGTGGTGGTATGGACTTCATAGAGGGGGATACAAGTTTTGATTTAGGTGCTGAGGTTAGACGTTGTAAGGCATAGAGGATAGAGACCACTGAGCAGGTTGCCCAAGATATTGAGATGCTAGACATTGATCCTACTTCTCCTCCTACTCCATAGGATACTATTAGATAGCTTAGTCTACAGGTCAGGGACCTGAAGTTACGCAGTACTCGATGGTAGGAGTGATACATAGAGGCAGATAGACATCAGACTGAGCTGTGTGTAGAGGTACAGAGATTACAGGCAGAGGTGATTCATCAGACCTCATGGGCATCTTACTATGTGTCCACATATTATACAGTTGTTCCTGCTACATAGAGAGTTCCCTCCTACTCACAGTACATGATGGCATCAGAGGGAGCCAGAGCACCCAGAGTAGAGGCAGTACCAGATGCACCACCTCCTCCTCCACCAGGTGCAGAGGATCAGGCTAAGAGTTGATCGATCTGTGATATGTTCTGACATTTTTGATCTTTTGATTCTGATATACTATTTTGATTCTGATAGCTCAGCTGAGCCCATTCTTTTGTACACTGTGCCAGTAGTGCACCCCTGACTAGTTTGAGATTTTTGATATATATATATATATATATATATATATATATGTATATATATATATCAGATCGATATTTTGGTTGTGACTTCATTTGTACTTGTCATGTTTTGATTCATGATGATATCATGTGATGTTTATGCTATGAGTAGTGTAGAAGGTTTGTATGGATATATGCAATGCAATGATTTCTTTCATATGTATGGACATTATGCGAATGTATTTGATTATGAAAAGATGTATGTATGATTTATGCTTATGCACATGGATGAATTATAATGCAATAGATGATTATGATATGCAAATGCAATGATACACATGATATGTTTTGTAGGTATTAATGAAGACAAGTACTCAGTCTTATGTCAAAAGGATGTTTAACACAGGAGGATAACTGCTTGCAATTTGATTGAAGAGACCTTCAAGGTAGGTTTCGTCTCTTGTTAGATTTGAAGAGATATTTGAAGAATTGTTTAAGCATTGAAGTTCATTTAGCCATTGTGAAATCATGCAAACATGCAAAAATGCAAAGAGACATGCAGTATGAAATGCAACCTAAGACCTAGGACCTAGTCACTGATCATGTGTCGGTCATTCTCATCATTGAATTTTTAGGTAACCGGATAAATCAATACAATGCCCACTAGTTATGAAACCATAGACATATGAATATTGATTTGTATACGCAAGAATCAATACAACACCCACTGATTATGAAACCATGGACATATGAATATTGATTTTGTTTTTGGAATGTCAGATTAGATATAAGCACCAAGGCACAAACTCCAGGATGACCTGAATATCATGTCCATTTTGATATAGCAATTTTTATAAGCATCAAAACATAAACATTTTGATGACTAGAATATGCCTCGCGATACAAACACATCAAGCAATCAAGAGGTCATTCTAAATCCAATGTGAATTACCCGTAGTGACCCTTTATCATTCACATTCTTAGGTAAGATCATGTTTCATGGTAGGAGAAAGAACTCACTCAAAAGACAATAGTTAGATCAAACTTCCTTGGATTTTCTATGTATCAATGGTCGAGGTATGCATGGCCATCTAATTCGAGATAGAGGCTCTTACAGTCGGACACCATTTCAATCCAGAATTTCCAAAGTTGTTAGATTTTCACATAAAAATAGAAGATAAAGAAAATATTATGCCCCCAGTCATCACTCTCTAAATCCTATAAAGGACATCATCAAAGAGCTCGAAGGGACACAATATGCAAAAATCTTAATGCGAATCAGTAAGCATACAAGGAGATAAAAGCATGTAAAAAGCATACATTGTTTTTAGTTTGTTTTTTATGTTTGATTGCGTTGTTGTAGATGCAAAATCCTTTCTGGAGACAAGACTGATTGACTGACTCAGATGAAGCTTTTAAGTACCTTGACTAGATATGATACATCTAAGATACATTGGAGACCATAGGATATGACTTTGATTGCCCCCAAGTTTGAACATTGATAGGATACAGACACTTGAGCTGATTGGTGTACAAACTGACTTTATTGAAAACATAAATACAGAAACAAACCGGGAGATATGTACAAACTAAAGCAAGACTAAAAGCTGGGAAAGACCAAGATGGCACTGATAGATGGAGCATTTTGAAACAAGTGGCACCCGTTTGCTGGGTTTTCACCTTCTTGGTAGAGATTCTATTTTTGCTACCAAGGCGCCTGTTGCCAGGTTTTCACCAAGGCACTTTTTCTTTTTCTCATTTTTTTGAATTTTTCATTTTTTCAATTTTTTTGTACTTTTGATATTTTTTACTTTTTTATGAATCATCAAGGCACCTATTGCTAGGTTTTTACCAAGATGTTCATTTTTTCAAGACTTTTTCTGATTTTTATGATTTTTTCAGGACATTTGACCATATACTGAATGCCTTAGGCATAGAATTTTTTTAGATGGAGAATGTTGATTGGTTCTCAGAGCTATTCTCCTTCAATTGTTGAGATTTGATAGGCACCAAAGCCAAAAGTAGCAATGATTACAAAAGGACCTAGCTAGTTGGGTTCAAACTTCCCCTTACATTCTCGATGTGATTAATTTTTAGGATTCTCTCTCAAGACTAGATCACCAACCTGAAATTCTTTGTGTTTGACTTTCTTGTTGTAGCCTCTAGACATTCTTTTCTGATACACTCTGAGATGATCATACGCTGCTTTTCTGCACTCATCTAGTAGTTCAAGTTCTTGCAACCTAGACACTCTGTAGCCATCATCAGTTACTAGACCATGCATTCTGATTCTTACTAATGGGATGTCAACCTCAATAGATAGTACTGCTTCAGACCCATAAACTAAAGCAAAAGGTGTAGCCCCAGTAGGTGTTCTGATACTTGTTCTATAGGCCCAGAGAGTGGGATTGATCATGAGATGCTAGTCTCTTCTTGTTTTATTAACTATACGGTTCAAGATTTTCAATAGATTCTTGTTAGAAGCCTCTGCTTGTCCATTCCCTTGAGGATAGTAGATAGAAGACCAATGTTGTGTGATCTTGAATTTGGCACATAGATCATCTAGGTTTTTGTTCTTGAATCATCCAACATTATCTGTGATTATGGAATGAGGTATCCCATATCTGCATATGATATAGTTCAATATGAACATAGATATTTATTTGTCAGTTGCTTGTGTCAAAGGGACTCCTTCTACCCATTTTGTAAAATAATCTGTAGATGTGATTATATGGGTGTGTCCATTAAAAGAATGAGGATGTATAGCTCCTATAAGATCAAATGTCCATTGGTGAAAAGGCCATTGTGTAGTAAAGGGAATTAGATCTCTCCCTGGAGCATGAATTAAGTTGCCATGCACTTGGCATTTTTGACAATTCTTAGCAAACTTGATAGACTCTTTCTCCATTTCAGGCCAATAGTACCCAGCCCTAATAAGTTTTCAAGCTAGTGTTAAACCATTTTAGTGTGACCCACAAATACCATCATGGACTTCCTCTAATGCACATTAAGACTCTTTCCATTCTAAAAATCTAAGTAGCGTACCATCTAGACCTTGTTTGTATAGATTGTGACCAATGATGACATATCGAGAGGCATTATGAATAAGGTATCTCTTTTCATGGTGGTTGAAGGTATTGGGAATGATTTGGTCTTGGAGATAGGAAAATAGGTTTTTGTATCTGGATGAATCATGACCACCAACAATGCAAATCATGTGAGTTTTGGGGGAATCATATGCAGGATAAGATAGTGCTTCCACCAGGAACTCATAGCATAGCTCAAGTTCAGGCTGTTGTAATAAAGTAGATAGTGTTGCCATTGCATCGGCAGCCTTATTCTCCATTCTAGGTATTTTCTCAAATATGATAGATAGGAAATACTTCTTTAGATCATCTACCATTCTCTTGTAAGAAATGAGCTTTTCATCTTTAGTTTGGTATACATCATTGACTTGATGGATAACAAGTTGTGAGTCTCCATTAATGTGTAGTTCTATTACCCTCCACTCAATTGCTATTTTCATACCATTCAAAAGGGCTTCATATTCAGCAATATTGTTTGTGCAAGGGAACTTTAATATGAATGCTTTTGGGATTGAGTATCCCTGAGGAGTTATGAACAATATGCCTGCTCTCGATCCATTCTGTGTATAGGAGCCATCAAAGAATAACTACCATTCTCTAGAAGAAAGAGTCATGATAGAGGAATTTGGAAATTCCATTTGCATCGGTGTATCATCAATCGTAGGTGCATCTGCTAATTGATCAGCAATAACATGTCCTTTGATAGTTTTCTTTCCACATATTCAATGTCAATTTCACTTAAGAGCATGACCCATTTGGCTAATCTACCTGTGAGGGAAGCTTTTCTTAGTAGGTATTTGAGTGGATCAATCTTGGCTACCAAATGTGTGGTATGAGATAACATGTAATGTCTTAGTTTCTATGATGCAAAGATCATAGCTAGACAAGCTTTCTCAATTATTGAATAGTTCTTCTCATATGCAACCAATGTTCTACTGATATAGTATATAGCTCTTTCCTTTTTGTTCTCATCATGTTGTGCTAGCAATGTCCCTAGTGATGTATCTATAGCGGAGACATATAAGATCCCTAGAATAGAAGGCATCAAGATAGGCAAATTTGATAGATACTTCTTGATATGGTTAAAGTTGTTCTCACATTCTTCATTCCATGCAAAGGTCACATCTTTATGTAATATTTTTGTAAAAGGTTGTGATATGTCCGCTAGCTGTGATATGAATCTTTTGATAGATTGAACTCTTCCTTGCAATGTCCTCATTTGACTAATATTCTTTTGAGGTTGCATTTATATGATAGCCTTTACTTTAGCTTGATCAACTTCAATGCCCTTCTTTGAAACTATGTATCCTAAGAGCTTTCCAGAAGTGACACCAAAAGCACACTTCTT
This sequence comes from Chamaecyparis obtusa, assembly GCA_027943335.1. Taxonomy (NCBI): domain Eukaryota; kingdom Viridiplantae; phylum Streptophyta; class Pinopsida; order Cupressales; family Cupressaceae; genus Chamaecyparis; species Chamaecyparis obtusa. The sequence goes on along the minus strand of BSBK01000274.1, from coordinate 888,774 downwards.
AGGATTTAGTCTAAGACTAAATTTTTCCATTATGTCTAGTATTTTTCTCAAGTCATTTAGATGTTCAACTCTAATCATAGATTTTGCTAAAGTATCATCAACATAATCTTCCATAGTCCTATGTATCATGTCATGGAAAATAGATGTCATGGCTATTTGATATGTAGCACCAACATTTTTAAGCCCAAATGGCAAGACATTCCAACACAAGGTGCCCCATGCACATGTGAAAGCATTTTTCTCTTGATCCTCTAGAGCAATTTTTATTTGATTATATCTAGAAAAATCATCCATTAAAGAATACATCTCAAAGTCAACAGTCATGTCCACTATCATATCAATGTTAGGTAATGGAAAATCATCCTTAGGGCATGCTCTATTTACATCTCTAAAGTCTGTGCACACTCTGATTGATTTATTTGGTTTTAAAATAGGTACAATATTAGAGATCCACTCTGCATAGTCAATAACTCAGATGAATCCAGCTTTCAGGAGCTTCTCTAATTCAGCTTTTACCAAGAGTGCAACATGAGGATGCATCTTTCTCAATTTTTGCTTGACAGGTTTGACATTTGGAGCTATAGATAAATGATGCATTATAAGATTAGGATCTAACCCTGGCATATCTGAATATTTCCATGCAAAGTTGATCTTCTTTTCTTTTAGGAATGTAGTAAATTTTTTCTTCTCTTCTTCTAATAAAGATTGTGTTACATGAATCAACTGTGGCTCTTCTATTATTCCCAAGTTGATCGATTGAGTGGGCTCAATTAGAATTGGAGATTTGTCCTATAAATGACTCAGAAGGACATCAAATATCTCATCCTTAGGCACCTCAAAGAGGTTTTCACCTTCGGATACATCTTTTATTTTTACTTTTGTAGGTTTTGAGACTGCCACAAAGTGGTTTTCACCCTCAGAACTCCTTTTCTTTTTATTCTTATTCTTATTTTTCTAGCTAAAATACTTGATGTCCGACTCTATCATGCTAACACTTAGTTCACTGATGGAAGTACTCATAGGCTCAACTGCATTGAGGTAGCAAGCAAGGGCATAGTCATTTGGGAAGGTATAAATACCATGGCTCGGATTTGTGGAGGTTTGATCAATAAGTTCTAGATATTGGATAGTCAAAGTGGGGAAAGATTGGGAGATAGTGTTTACGGATATGGATCTGTCATCATTGGTCCTAACCCGATGCTCAAGTTCAAAGGTGATATTACAACTTAATACTTTCAATTCATGAATAGGCTCAATGTCATTGTGGTAGTCCAATTCATCCATAGGTGGATCAAACTCGATAGGTTCCTCATTTTGCTCTAGACTTACATTGGGTTCAGGTGCATATTGGTGAATAACATCAACATGTTTCTCTGTAATAAGCTCATCTTCTTCTGGAATGGCTCCCCATTCATAGTCATTAGATTATTCATCTATGCCTCTAGGAAATCTAAGAACATGAGTAAAGTCAAGGTGAATACCCCAAGAAGGGTTACCCTCAGATTCTGATTTGAATTCATACTCATGAGAATCTATCTCAGAATGACTACCACCTTCCTCTTCTTGATTATTTTTGAGATTAGCTGGTTCTTATGTTGCAACTATCTCTTGGTTGATAGTAGGTTCTTGTTTTTCTACTACATTAATTCTTTTGATTGGATCATCTTTATCATCAAGAAGGTCTTTGATCTCCTTAGGCAATTTTTCATAGGAGATGAGTTCTGAGCTGTCTAAATCACTATCTGATGATTCAGCTTCCTCCTTCTTAAGAAGAGGTTCATCTAGTGTGATCTACTCTATGACATGAGAAAAATTACCTTTGAGGTGAAAGGGTTTCTTTTTAAATCCTAAGCCAACTTTTTCTTTATTTGCTCTACTAGTATGTGGAAGAGGTGCCTCAAGACCTTTTCCTCTGACTCCTAGAGGTCCTTTACCTGAATATCCCATCTTAGCTATTAATTTATCTCCTGGACCATATGCCTTAGAAGGGATTTTGGATACTATAGAATCACTAGTTTGAATATCATGGGATTCAGATTCATCTTTGTATAGCCATGCAAGCACAGCTTCATTCTCTTCAAATTCTTACTTGGAGACTTGTTCTGATACAAAATTATTTTTATATGCCTCAAGAGGTTCTTTAAATTTTGGTTTGGATTGTTTCAAAGATTGTCCATAAGACTTAGGTGAGATAGGGAGAGATGTCAAAGATAATATTGGCTCCATAGTATATTCTCCCATAATATTTTCTTTGATATTAACCTCTTTTGCAAGATCTTCCATTTTAGATGTGGATGCTTCTTTAGTTGGTTCAATGGAAGATTCTTTGTTATTATGCACAAGCTTATCTGCACTTTACTTCAATGTATTACAAGTGGTGGATATGTCTATTGGAATAGAAACCTCTACTCCTTCATAAGGAAATTTCAAGCATTGGTGAAATGTAGAAGGAATAGCTTTCATCTCATGTATCCACGGTCTCCCTAGAAGAATGTTATAAGCCAAAGGTAGATCAAGAACTTGACATACAGTATCTCTAATAACTGGACCTGCCCTGATAGGTAAGACAATGGTGCCTTTAGAAGATCTTTCTTTTTCATCATAGGCTTTGATAGTTATTTTCTTTCTAGGATCAATAGCCAATTCTAAAAATCCCAATTGTGTGATCAAGTTGTAAGAACAAATGTTTAGGCTAGCGCCTCCATCTATCAACACATGTTTGACTCTATGGTTCTAGATCAAGACTTCTATATGAAATGGTTGGTTATGCAGGTGACTCAAGGATTTTTCATCTTCCTCTAAAAAGGATATATATTGTGGAGACGTAAGATGTCCAACCATAGTCTGGAACCTATCTAAATCAAGGTCATTAGGAACATTGGATCTAAGAAAAGCTTTGTCTAGAATAGCTCTATGAGCTGGAGACATCCGAAACAACTCAAACATAGAGATTTTTGCATTAGTGTGTTGGAGTTGTTGAATAATGCTATAAGATGTGGGCCTCATATCTTTAGGATTGGAAGATTCAGGAGTAGCTTTCTATTTGGAAGCGAAAGAAAGATTGAAGGGCATCTTAGGGACATTTGATGAATCTGGGATTTGTCTGTTTAGATGTGCCTGAGCTTGTGATCAAGTAACTACGTTAGCTAAGATATGATCTCTATATCTTCACATAATTGTGATGACATTGCAATGCTCAGAGAGACAAGGTTCAACCATATTGATAACAACATTATTTCCAAGGTAAGCATAATTGACCTTTGCCCCCATATTAGGCTGAGAAGATGAAACTTCTTGACCATGTTTCAGAAATGGTTCTTTGAATGCTATATGATCATTATTTCTCTTATGATTGTCAATCATGATGTCTCCCTTATCAATCAAATCTTGAATAGTATGTTTCAAGCGTAAGCAGTTATTGATTTTGTGACCTTTACCTCGATGGAAATCACAGAATTCATTCTCTCTCCACCATTTCAGTTTAGGATCAGGATCAGATTGTCAGATCTTAGGCAAAGAGATGATGTTATTAGCCAATAGAGTTCTCATAGTTGATTCTAAAGATTCTCCAAGAGGAGTGAACTTTCATTTATTATCAGCGGACCAAGATTTGTATTCTGGCTTCTTTTGAGATGATTCAGACACCTTTTGCTTTGAGGCTTTGATGGCTTGGGTGGCAATAGTTAGATTGAAAGCTGGTGCCTTTGATGGGGCATGGATAGTATCAACAACACCATCTATGACAATGCCTTTATTCTTGTTCCAGTTTTTGTTCTTATCTTTAGAACTGGATCCTGATTCATACTTGTCCTTTTGAAATGTGATGTCTCCTTTTTTCACAAGTAATTTTTCAATTTTGATCGCATTGTCTACCATTTTATCAAAAGATGTATGATCTTGCATTTGTAAGGGGTAGCTGATTTCTCAGACAAGATTATTGATGAAGATTTCCAATTTCTCATTTTTTGGAATAGGCCTAGCATAGAGAGAGAATTTGTTCCTCCATCTCTTGAGAAATGTTAGGAATGGTTCTCCTGGATATTGTTTGAGATTGCAAATATTGATCATGGTGACTAGATGTTGAATGTTGTAGGAGTATTGCTGATAGAACAATTTGATCAACTCCTCAAAATTTTTGATAGTAGAAGGCAATCTAGAGAACCAATGAATGGTTGCTCCTCCCAGAGATTGAGGAAACAGATGCATCATATAGGTTGGTTCATGCATGAACTCCATAGATTGTGTATAGAATTCTCTGACATGATCTTGAGGATCAGAGTGTCCATCATACTTATCATACTTAGGCATCTCTACTCTTTTCGAGAATGGTGGCATGTACAAGTCTTTGTCAAATGGAAAAGGACATAGAGCCTCCATGGAGAACTCCTTGGGTTCCTTTTCTTTCTCAAGGTTATTAAGTTTGACTTGCATGGCATGCATCTATTTCATCATAGTTGTAAGTGAAGTTTCTTCCTCATGCATAATGATATCTTCAACATTAAAGCTGGGAGGAAGTTTGGCCCCTTGATGAGCTAATTGTAAAAAGTATGCTTCTCTATCTTCTTTCAAGAAATGCTTCATCATTCTTTTGAAGTTATCATCATTTTGATATTGAGCAATTTCTTTGGGTGTGGGTTCCTGATTTGCACCATGTTGAGATTGAGCTCTTTGAGAGCCAAATTTTGTCCCTTCTTGAGACATGGTAGGAGTTTTCCCTAGGATAGATTGAGGAGGAGTTTGTTGATTACCTCTATGAGTTGATGAAGGAGGAATGAAACCAGATTTCAATCAAAAGTTGCCAAGACCATCATCTTTGTAAAGACTAGAATTGTAGAGTTGCTCAAGAGTTGGACCACTGGTAGCAGTTATAGGTAAGGTATGGGATGCTTCTCCATATTTCTTGTGAGAGGAATCTCTAGTTTCCACCATTAACCTTGCGTGAAACAAAATAATATGATGAAGACAACTAAAGAAAGATCTGATTCAAAAAGATCAAATGATGCAACCTTGTCAAGGTTTGGTTGATTGAAGCTTAGATTAGATGTAAATGAAGGAGACTGTGCCCTGGATGTATGGGTGGATTCCCAAAAGATAGTGAACATGATTTCACAACACTTAGCCATTTTGATGATTGATTGAAGATTGATAGTTATGACAAGGTTTTGACACAAGATGATAAAGACTCAAATTGATTAAACAAAAGGCTAAATTAGATTCAAAAGGCCACTTTAGGAAAATGATTGGATTCTCAGTATTTGCTACTTTGTTCCTAACACAGTGATTTGTTTGACAAATTCTAGAAATAGGCTGGAAAAGCTGGGTCTCTGACAGTTCTGACAACTTTTCAAAATTTCCCAAATGACTTTCTATAGGCTCATACGATAGTGGGTATAGCATGAAACAATAATTGAAAAACTCGTACGACAGTTGTCAAACTCACACGACAGTTGATTGCAGGAATTTTGACTTTTTGGAATTGACTGACAATAAAACTCATAAAAAAAATGTACCTGATACCATACAACAATTTGGGGATTATGAAATGACAATAGCCAAAAGTTGTACGACTTTTTGACTTTACAAAATAGTTGTTGACTCCAGAAAGGTGTTTGACATCAGATTTTGCAATTTTTGAGGTTTTCAATTTCAGATTGTTCACAAAATTATTTGTCTAGATTTAAAGATTGTAGCGGATTGATTCATTCTTAGTAACCAGATAGATAAACAAGCACGCAAAATAGCAAGCAAGTGATTTCATGCACATCTAAAAACAATGAACAGGGGACAAAGCAACCCTGCGCATGAACAATCAAGTGACTGAATTGTGCTACTTCCTAGGAGTGCTAACAGTGTATGTTCCAAAAAGTTTTGCAATAACACACATATTCCTAGAAAAAATGAAAATTTGGCCTCACTAGGGTTTTTAGTAGTGGTTTGACTCTGCAACTTTTATGATCCAAGAGGGTGAACTCCAATCCAGGTGCACTGGGGTTTTGAAATAGTCTGAGAACTTAATCTTCAGGATCTACTAGGGAGATTTGATAGCCCAACAACAGACCACACCTGTGGAGATTTCTTCCAGCAGGACATTTATATAGCGGTTGTCACTACCACGGTGAAAATGGCTATTACCACTTAAGGTTCTATCAACATGGTTAACCCAATTAAGGGAATGTCCACTACAGTTAAACCTCTCTAAAGGTGACTCACAAGATATACCACATGGACACTAGTTCCAGATTCAAGGATTTTAGTTTTTGGTACTATCCAAAAAGGAACTAGAGCATAATCCCCTAGCCTTTTCACTTTTAACCCAAACAAAGAAGACAAATTAATCCGACACGCTAAGACCAAGATTATCTCACAAAGATCTATGACATCAACCCCTTCTAATCTATCAACCTCTCTGGAGAGAGAATGCCTCGATCAAAAGTTGAAGACACGCAAAACTAGTGGAATGTGAGACTCCCTCAGTATCCTCCCTACCTACAAGGGTTCCTTCATTGAGAAGAGTTTCGCTAGAAACTCACTCTCTCAAGAGCCATGAATAGTGTTCATAGGGCCTATTTACTATGTGTAACAAAGATGCTGAAAGAAAATCTATGTTCATTTTTTTAGAGCCCAAATGAAATGTGTGATATGGAAAAGAAAGGCACTCAAGCTAGACACGCAAGATGTTCGTTTTAATCCAAATCAAAATGTTATCAACTAAGAAGGTTACCTGAATTCCTCACAATGCACTTAGTATATTCTTACCTATTTTTAGCAATTCTTGCACTTTTTCCAATCAAAAACCAGTGAAAATCAATCAAAAATAGAGAATTTCAATTGTTAGGATTAGTTGTTAGTCAAAATTTGAAAACCAAATCTAACAAACTACCTAAAAAAGTGAAATGACAATTGAACTCTGGTACTAAAACTCATATGATAATGGGTTACCTTCTAGATGACAATCCAGAAACTTGTACGACACTGGGTATTAGATCAAATGACAATAGAGCTTCCAAACGATAGTGGGTTTCTACTTATGTGATCCTTGATCAAATCAACTATCGTATATAGTGGGTATTTCTTGGTATGAGTTTATGACAAAACTCATACAAAAATTGTACGGACATAGAATAAAAATCGTAGCTGGGAATAGCAAAAGATAAGAAAATGATAGAAATTGATAAAATTTGAAGGGAAACCTGTTTTAGGGCCCCACGGTGGGCACCAAAAATGTCTGTGTGAATTTTGTACTTGATCTATAGACACAACACTTTAATAAAATATTAGAGGTTAGTTGAAATCAAAATCATGCAATAATTGAAACTAAACTAACCAGGTGATTTACTGCCTTCTAGTAGATGCGAGTATGTATTCTCAGATTATACCGAGATCAGTGACCTTGACAACACCTAAACGAAGGATTTGAATGAAAAATCTAGATATGAAATGAATGCAATTAATCTATTTTTTTGGTTTTTCTGTGTAATAATATGATAAAAACTTGATATGAATATATGCTAACAATGATATGGAAAACTAATATGCAAACTAAGCTAAGAAATGATATGAAAACTATGCAATAACAAATGAAAATCTCACAACAACTCAAATTCTCAAGATCGATTCTTCAACCTTCAATTCGACAGCGTGAGTGTGTAATTCGTGGATGGATTTGAATGAAGAGTTGAAGCCTTAATTTATAGAAATCTAGGGCTTTGGAGGTGCATGAAAAAAATCCATAAATCACTCAAATAACTCAGGTTGATTTTTTAGTTATTTTTAAATAAAGGATATGTAACTCACAAAAACATGCAAAAGCAGAGTTCAACTCAAAATAGAGTTTAGCTTTAATGGATAATTGATAGTTGTCTGATTTTCTTGATTGTGCATGATTTATTTATGAATTAATTTAATAATAAAGTGATTTATTTCCAACTTAATTGATTTTGAAAAATAAAATAATTGATTAATGGGTTAATCAATTATTTTCAAACTTTTATTCAAAAATAATATTATTAAAAATTGACAACTTGCTTTAATTAATTAAATAAGAATTTAATCAATTATTCATTGGATTTTGGATTTATTGTCAAAATTAAATAATACAATTTAGGAATAAATTGAATTAACTTCAATTAAACAATTAAGTGGCAGAATTAAATCTAATTAATTAAATATTGAGAATATTCAATTAATCAAACTTTAGGATAAATAGGATTTATCACCAAATAATCATTAAATCAAAGATAATTAGGATAATTAGGATAATTACTAGGAATATTCCCCGATGCAGAATTTAGGATAATCAATTAGGATTCGATGATGTGCTGATGTGCTGATGTGCCTTTGGTTAGGAATTTGATGTTGATTTCATTTGATATGTCGATATAGGAAGTCAATGAACTTATAGCCCATTTTTGGGGTATTACAGGTAGTGATCTGACAATGATGGGATGATCATTAACGAGAGCTCATGGAAAAGGGTTTCCAAGGAAATTTGAACACACACTCTCACACACTTCATGCGGACATTATGGTTTTCTCAACCTTGATGACAATAAGAAATATACTTGATCTAAAGATCTTTGCACTTGGCTCATTGTGAATCAGGATTGTCTCCAGGTGGACTGGCCGCTGGGAAGCTTCAGTTGTTTTCCTTTCTTTGTTTGGGATATTTGTTATGGTCCCACAACCATGCTCCCCTAATGGCCCTTGTAACCTCAGGGGCCCCCCTCCTACTTTCTGCTTGTCTATTTGTGGGTTTTTTGTCCTTAGTTATTTTAGTTTTTGGCCTTGTCACCATTTCGCACTTTCAGATGTACGAAAGTGTGAAAAGGTCGGTGGAATAAGTTGCACCACAAATCGAGTCTTTCAGCTATAACCCTCTTTTCAGACCTTTCAAAGGTCCGAAACCCCAAAGGTCAGACCATCGCAAGAGAGTCAGCCTTTCAATTGTTTCGGCCCTTTGGAGGTCCGACACCCTTGAAAATGTTGAAAGGCTGATACATGGGGTGCCTACGTCAGCAGCCCTAGTAGCCTATAAAAGGTGCGTGAGGGTTTTCAAACCCTCACTTTTGCGCTCACTCCTCTGCCTCTCACCTATTTTCTCACTGCTCTTCATCTTTTTCATCATTCTGGTTTCATCTCCTTGCTGGTCATCATCGAGTTCTTTGTCTCCTAGGTAGGTGGTTTTTTTCCTCTTTTTTAGTCTTAGATTAGGGTCTTTTTCTCTCGGCCTCTTCGGCCTATCTTAGTTTTGTAGGTTTGTGTCATTTTGGCCTTTTCAGCCTTGTCCTTAGGTCTAGGTTGTTCGTAGTCAGCCTTTTGGGCCTTGGGGATCATCAAGGTTGTTGCCTTGCATCCCCTTGATGAGTTTGTGGTCAAACTCATCGTCGAACTCATTTTTGAGTCCAACTGAGAAACCCTAGTTTCAAACCTTCAAGGTCCAAAACTTTCAGCAACTCGCAAATCAACAAATTCTCTAAATGCTAACACCTTTTGGGGTTTTAGTGTTGTCGCACACTAAAACAATTTGTACCTCCAAAATGCCAAAGTAGACCTTGCCCTATGTTCTTTGTTTCAGCCTTTTCAAACATTTCATCCTTTTTGACATTTTTGCAAGCCAAAAAAATATCAGTCTCGGGATCACTGAGCTTCTATGTTGCTAGAAACCTTTCCTCAGCCTTTTCTGACATTTTGACCTTGTCGGTCTTCGGGGGTTCATTACCTTTGGTCCTCCAAAAGAGCCAAGATTTGTCATCATAGCCTTTTCAGCCTTTTTGGCCTTGTCAGCCTTTCAGAGTCTTCACAGCCCCGAAAGTCTGAAAGGCTGAAATCTCCTTTGTGGCCCCTTTTGAGCTCAAAATTCAATAATGTACTTTTCTTTCTAAATTTTTATTCCTCCTACCAGGGTACCGATCTATGTTTCATCCTATCTGTAGGTATGGCCAAGAAAGTAGTAGCATCACTAGCAATGAAGTATCAGTTCAAAGGATACCATCCACCATCCAAGGTGACCGACTTGCACGTAGGAATAACTAATACAAATATCAAGAATGTGAGCTAGAACAAATACTTGAACAAGTGTGCGTAGATGGTGGGGTGTTCAGAGGACTGCACTTCATTTTTCCATTTCTCTCTAGTTAATGCGGTAGCACACCCAATCTCCATCTAGTTGGTGGAACTTATCAATACACTGGCCAGTAATTATGTGCCAGATGAGCGCATGGTCAGGAACAGCATTGGAGAAATTGTCTTGGACTTGAGGCCCAATAATATTGAAGATGTCTTCCACTTGCCCAAGGGGGTGGATAAGTTCTTTCATTTCAATATCAACAAGGGAATGGAGTTTTACAACAAGGACATACAAAGGGCTCACAACATTGTTAACAATGAGTACCTAATGCAACCATTGCCTAAGAACAGACTGGATAGAATTGATATGAGGAGAGGCTATATGAAAGAAGATATCCAGGTAGCCATAACAATGATCAATAGGGTGTACGGGCTACCTAAGTCCGATCAACTGGAGCCTTGGATGATCTTCTTAATCCAAAAGATGAAAGAAAGACAAGCAAGGTTCGATTGGGCCTCCATTTTAAGTGACCAACTGGATGAACAACTGATTTGAGTGAAGACAAATCCCCATTTCTACATGAGGTCTTATGTCATGTACTTACTAGCCGCTAGGGTAGTATATCCAGGATTGACCAAAGTTGGAGCCATCGGATAATAGAACACATGGCCATTCACTTTGTACCCTCAATTAGTGAGGAAGGATTTCTACACTCACAATAGCCCTGACTTCAGAATAGTCAATGATGGCTTCATTTTTGCGATCGTATGCTCCAATGAGGGAGACTATGCCAAAAGGCTATCTATAGAAGCAACAGCTAAATTAAAGGCCATTGGAGCTTTCTACATACAATTCTAGACCTTCAATTACATTCAAGTGGCAAGAAGCACCCTGGCACTGAAGAAGCTACCAAGTTACCCTTCAGATAGAGTATTTCTCCTAGAAATAGCAAGGCAGTTATCTGATGCCCATGAGCACATCAAGCATAAGAAGAAACACTACTAAGATTTTCCTATTTCCATTGGCCCCCACTATGTACCAGACATGAAAGTCTACAAGTCTTTGACTGGAGAATGGGATGAATTTTGATTGTCAACCTACATTCTAGTGAAGCCTCACTTTCACCCCATTGGTACCTATAGCCACATAATGGGAAGACACTACATTCATGAGTTCCATATTGAAGACCATTGGGCTAATTGTGTAGATGATTATGAGGTAAGAGTCTATGACTATTGTTGGATGAGTCTAGAGATGGCACAGGGTGCACTTTTGTTGAAGATTCCACAGAAGGTGGTAGATGCTGACTCGGATAAAATTTTGGATTCCATATACAATACAGACAAGGTGTTCGCAAGGGCCATCCTGAATGTGGAGGTAGATCAAGATGAGAATGACGGCATGGATTTCAGAGAGCTCGGCATGTGATCAAGATGACTAAATCTTGGGTTGCTCATCCTTTCCCAATGCAACTACTCTCCATGAAACAACTCCTAAAGAAACCCTCTTGAGAAAAGAAGAAGGGAGAAAAGATACTGAAACCACAGTTCAAAGAGGCTACTCCTCTGAAGCTAGAGACTATATATCGACATGAGCACCTCACCGCATATGGTCTGGCCATGCACTCCAAGAAGGTGAAAACTAGGATGACCAGAAGTATTGCACCACTAGAAGCACCTTCACCAAGTGACCATGATTCTCCAAGCTCAGTGAAGAGAACAAAATTCAAGATCATAGGGCCCAAGCCATCTGGAGTGGTCAAGGATCATGTATACAAAAGAAAGAGAGGCTCAATGCCCACACAAATGGATACCCTGGTGGAGGATGATTAATATGAATTAGATGAAGTTCCCCTTAGTAGGAGGACCCAGTCTGCAGGATTCTTGAAGAAAAGAAGGATAATGGATGATGATCCTAAGGATGCTAAAGGGGCTGCATAGGGAGAGCCAATAAATCTAGATGCCCTCAGTGATGATGAATTCAACATCATAGATTTTGTGGGGTTGCATGGTTTCAAGGAGTCTGAGCAATGAGCTTCTATGTAGTTTTCTAGTCTTTTTAGTGGCATGGGAGAGGGTCTACAATAGGGACCTCAAGGACAAGATGATATTGAGATGATCAAGGCCTAAGGGGAAACTACAGAGCTAGAAAAGGACTCTTCTATAGGGGTCGCATCAGAAGAAGGTGTAACTACATAGGTACCATTGGTTTCATATGTTCCACCTCCACCTCCACCATGGCCTTCAACTCCTCCTACAGTCCCACTTCAAGAGCTTCCCACTACTCCATTGTCCACTCCAGTACAAAACACTTCATTGCCACAACAGCCTTCTTCATCTCATGTTCCCCTTTTTACTCCTCCTCCACCAGCCCATTCAACCACTCCCCTTATGTCTCCTATGCCTCCCCCACTCAATATTCCTCCCCAAGTTCATGTGCCCTTACCACAAGTCCATAGTGAATCAGTGCCTCAGAGCTCACAGGAGCTAGAGAAAGAAGTAGAAGTCACTAACAGAGAGAAAATGGGAGAAGTTCATATAGGATTCGAGGAGCCAGATGACAAGGGAGAGTCAAAGGTGGAAGAGGAACCACATACTGAAGAAGATAAGCCACAAATAGACACTGAGGAACAAACAGTTGATGAGCAGCAAACTGTTGATGAGGAAGAACATGACTAGGACGCTGGGAATGAGTAGGAAATAGGAGAAGAAGAAGAAAGTCAAGAGGAAATAAGGAAAAAATGCCTAACAACTTCTTCCACATTAGTTGCTCCCTATGAGCCATTAAATGCATTCTCAAGGCCCACATGGCTCACCAAAGAGGTACAACTGAGATTTAGGGTGTACACAAATGATGAGGTTGATATGACCATGTTGGGGCATGCTTTCCATCAAAAAATGCCAATTCCCCAAGCAAGGACAATGTCTTATGTCACTCAAGACTAAGCGGGAAGGTTGAAAGCACAGGTGGTTGTTCCTACAATGGATATCAGTGCTAATGAGATCACTCCATATGATTATGTGTTGGAGGAGGTAGATTTGGGGGATCCCACCAGAGAAGGTAGCAAAACATTGGCTACATTGGGATTGAAGCATGCTTTAGGCTTCATGGATAAAGACGAAGAGAGGATAAAGGCTCTAGTAGAACAGAATGAGGCTATGAATAAATTCATTTTGAAAATAGTAGGTCCAATTGACTTAGATAACTCTGAGGCCTCGTTACAGGCAATTTTGGAGAAGAAGGGGGATGTAGATAAAAATGTTCCACATTCTTTTGTACAGGCTTGTGCCGAGTGGAAGCTTGATTTTGAGCAATTCACTAGCTTATCTCTCAAGAGGATCCTAAGGCCCTTCTGGAATATTTTAGCAGGAATAACTTCTTTAGTGGAGATCATGAGTGAGGAAAATGGTGTAGAGGAAACCATCCTTAACTGGCAAAAGGTGTTGGATGAGCTGACAAGGATAAGGAAGCAATGCTTCCAGGTTTTGATGAAGATATATGAAGGGGAAGAATTTGATAATTTTGAAGAATGGATCCAAGAGATAGCAGTGGCATTGGCCGTATTTGAAAATATTCTCAAGTGGTTGAACAAGAGAAGGGATGATAGCACGCTTTTTGCAAAGGAGCTGCAGGAGTTCTTTGAAGGTTTAGATCTAGATTTGTTTGATTGAGATGATGATAAGACTATGAATTTAGTAAATGACATCATTGATTAGTACCTAGGCATATTTTGAGGGATGAAGTCTAAAGAAGACCTCCAACAGATGTTCTATCAAAAGGAGGAAACTCAGAAAATGCTATCTCAAGAGGAAGAAATAAAGGCTTTTGCAAAGGAATTGATTGACTTCAAAGATAGGCAAAAAGAGATCCTTCAAGGGATCAAGATGCCATACTTTGATGAGGTTTTGGAGATAATGGATAGGTTCAAGAAGGCACATCCAGAAGTGCCTCCTAGCTAGTAAGCTTCCAGACCAAGATCTACCAAATTTTGTATATAGAAAATCTAGTTTTGAGACTTAGCCAATTTTGCAGTGCCTGATTTTTGGCATTTCGGCCATAAGGAGTTTTCGGCCACCTACAAGTCCGACAAGTCCAAAAATTTTGGGATAAAGGATTTGGTACTTAGTCAATTTTGGGTCTTGAGTTTTTTGGACCAACTGTCGAGATTTGGGCATTTTTTGGCACGTCTGAAAGTTAACTCTAGTTATCTTAGAGATCACTTTCTAGTCATCTGGGCTTCCTTTTTAGGATTGATTGTGCATGATTTTAGGATCTCTTCCACTTGGGTCCACATGGAGAAGCCAAAGCCAAAGATCAAGGGCAGAAATATGAAGATTATCAAGAGCATGCATGAGTTCCAACTCCCTTCTTGAGTTGTTTAATGCCTGATTTGTTCAAATCTTTGTAATGCACGAGGATTAATTCTGTGCTAGGATAGCTTAGCTAAGTTTTAGAAGTAGTTTCTTTAATGCAAGCTTTAGTTTAGATTTACTTTCAAGTTTTAGTTGCAGCAAAACCCTAGCTACAAAAATAAGAGCAGAGCTCTATAAATTGTAATAAAATGATGTGATGAGGGTTGACTTGATGATTAATACAACAAATACAATTGGTGCTTCATTCGTGGTGTGATTTATCTTCTATCTATGCAAAGTTTGTGAATCTGTGAATTGCTCATTCTTTATTTCAAAGAGCCAATTGGTTGTTTAATGATTTTAAGTCTATAATTTTTTAGTTTGGTGTTTGCTGGTATCACATTGCTATGTTGTGACGAATCTCTGAGAAGATCATTCTTTGGTGCTAGAAGATTAATTTGTCTCATGTATGCACACCTCTGGAGTGGCTTCGTGATTTGATGAGTTTTGACTTATCATACATCTACATTTGCTCAATTCCATTGATGATTACATCCATTCAACTAAAGATTGTGACATGATCTGATCTTTGTTTTGTGGGTTTCTTCATCTTCTTGGTTGTTTAATTTGCATAGTAGTGTGATGCTAGCATATGTCCATTAGATTTCCTTTTAGTAATTCTTTTTAATTTCTTGTTACCCTACTACTTCTTACCTTCTTTGCAAATCATTTTAGTAGATTAATTAAATTAGAATTGCTTTATTCTGAAATCTAAAAATTGTATCAAAAAAGAGATATCTTGGTTTCCTAAAGTTTGTCTTGCAGTTTCCCTTGAGAGAAGAACCAGCAAAGGCCTCCTTATTAACAAATTCACATTTGTCTTTTGTTGAGCTATCCAAGTGGTTGAGACCTAGCCAGAAGGAACCTTGAGATTGATTCCATCAGTCTTCCAATAGGGGGATTTTCTCACACAAATTCCTAGCCATTGTCTTCATGTAAAAATGACACTCAACAGAAAGGTTAATGAAGTTTTAGTGTGATTTCCATAATTAAGAACCTCCTATATGGATGATAAACAATACTTCTCATTAATTGTAGGGTTTTTCTTATTTATTGTATGGCCTATACAGATTGGTTAGGGTGATCAAGACCCATGGAAGTGTAGAGAGTTGAGTTATCTTTCTTCTTCATTGATTAGATAGGTTCTAGGTTAGTGTAGTGAAGTTTGAAAGACATTTCAAGGCGCTAGTCTGTAAAATCCATTTACAGAGCCTCGGTGCTTGAAATGGCTCTAACCTGAGCATCCACAAGTGTAAATGGATGAAAGCATAGGGGATGGAAGGTTAGAGTCTATAAATAGTTATTATGTTTTCATTTTTGTTGTGGCACTAAAATTTCTAGGCCAGGAAGGAAGCCCTATGGCTGACTGTTGAGAATAGGTGAGCCAGGACAGGGTAAAGAAAGAGTTGGTTCGAGCACCCATGATCTTGGAGAAGGAACTTAGTGGCAAGTGAAGAATCCCTAATGAGTCTTCTTGAATATTCAAAATGTTGGAGGAAGTGAACCAAAGTTTGAAGACCAATTTGGTGGTCATTTGTGTAGATTGGTCCAGAGGCCTAATTAATAGGCTAAAAACTAGGGCATGTTGGTAACTAGGGTTATGGGTGCAACCATAAGCCTAAAGTTTGGATTTGAATATGATTATTGGATATATTGAATATTTTCAATGTATTTTTTGAGTTTTTTTGGGGAATTTGGGAGCATTAACCCAAAATCAGTGAAAATAGACCTACTAGGAAATGAGCCAATTAGACCTCCTAGTGAATTTGATACCAAAAGACTTGGTAGAGTATCCAAAAGTGTGGGAAAGGGTTCCAAAGGACTTTTGAAGTTCCAAGGACATAATTAGGATTTTATGTCATGTGTGAGAATATCCTAAGCTAGGGTTTGGGATTCTAGAGGGGAGAACTAGTGAAGAAGCCTAGAGATTTCAAGGGCTAAGTGAGCCTAAAAGTATTGATTCTTCTACAAATCAATTATACCTTGGAGGAGAAGTTGATAGAGAGGATCTTGGAGATCCATATTGAATAATAACACTACAAGGATTAACCATTGGATGGTTAGAAGAGGTTAGAAACACTTGGGAGAAGGAAAGAACACTAGAGTCCTAAACCCTCTGCATCAAAGAGAGAGAGAGAGAGAGAGAGAGAGATGTCTTGGTTGAAAAAATAAGACTTCTAAAGAAATTGGGTGATCTTAAAGCTATTAATTATGAAGAACCTAAGAAAAATGTTGAGGTTCCTATTGTTTACCAAATTTACAATACTAGAAAGCCTAAGAATATTTTTGTCCCTTAGAATAAACCAGTATCTCAAAAAAATGAGGGTGATAAAGATAAAGAAAAGCATAAATTTTTTGGTATAGTTATTTATGATCCTATTAGTAGGGGTCCCATTGGTGGTGGTATGTCTCAATGTGATATTGAGTTGGAGAACACAAGAAAAGAGAGTGAGATTATTACAAAATAATTGCAAAAGGAAGAGATAGAAGCAATTGAATTAGAAATGAAGAAGAAGATTATTTTCTTGAAAAAAATTTGCTAAACCTATCTTTGTTGGTACTTCCTCTATGGTAGCTATGTCATCTAGTTTCTAAGAGATAAGGGAGAGAGAGAGAGAGAGTGGGGGGGAAGGGGAAGGGGAAGGGGAAGGGGAAGGGGAGAGAGTAGGAGAGACGGAGAGAGAGACAGAGATAGATAGAGATAGAGAGATAGAGATAGACGAGGGGAGGGGGAGAGAGACAGAGACATGGACATGGAGAGAGAGAGAGAGAGAGGGGGGGAAGGGAAGAGAGAGTAGGAGATAGAAGGGGAAGGAGAGATAGAGAGAGAGGGGGGAAGGGAAGAGAGAGTAGGAGACAGAAGGGGAAGGAGAGAGAGAGAGAGAGAGAGAGAGAGAGAGAGAGAGAGATTTCAACAAAATTTTGGTGGGAGATTTCTTATATCCGATAATATCAAATAATTGATACTTTCGGATATCCAATTCTTTTTACTAGTGAAAAGTAAAAACTATATTATTTGGGTCCCTCCAGAGAGGCACCTTTTTTTGCAGAGAATCATGGGATTGGAGTTGTAGTGAATCATGTTGGGAGACTTTCACATTGTGATAAGAAGCTTACCGATGTTGTGAAGGATCAAATTTAACTATTTTGGGAATCTAACTCAAGAGTGTCACCAAATGTGAAGGATGTCTTGAAGTTGAGAATTGGCATTCGAGACCGCACCCCACATCCCAAACATTATTTGGAGGTGAGTCAAACAATGTTGTTCAAAACAATTTGTGAGACACATCCAACATTGCAAATATCACAAAGATCTTTTGAAGCCCTAAAACCTTTTTTTGTGTGCCTCTTAAGATTCGAAATACTTGTTGTTGCAAATATCATGTAGAGTTTTCTATGCACCGTGAATTGTTACGATCCATTCATTCTACTTTGCATAGTCATGAAATGTTGGAGGAGTGTGGTGCAAGTGCTCTTCCAAAATCATCAAGAGACTTGCTAGATCATTTTTTATGTCCTAGAGATGATGGATGTTTCTTTTATAGAAAAGATTGCTTAAATGACAAGTGCTCCAAGTGTGGTGGGCTATTGAAGTTTGTTGAATGTTTTCATGGGGGCTGTGAACATGATTTTGAAAAGACAATTGTCCACAAAAAGGTATATGAAACTATTAAATATACATTAAAAATTAGAGGTGAAGGCTCTAGATGTGAGTTGGTTACAAAAGAATGCAATGTAGCTGATTTTATTTCAAATTTTAGGAAGAATATTTTTTTACAAGTATGCAAGGCATAGTCACAGGTCTCAGTGGTTGGATAAAAAATTTAGGATGTGTAAGGACACTTTCCCGATTGGCACTATTATATCAGTTTTTGAATTTGCAGAGAACTATACATTGCATCCCTAAAATGAGTTGCAATCTCAATATTACAATTCTATTCAGGTTGCTATTTTTGTGCACATAACATATAGACATTCCCTTGATAGTACAAAAGATGATCAAAAGACAATTAAAGAGTACCATTTTTATATGAGTGATGATAGATCTCACTCATCTGAGTATGTCCAACATTTCTTTGAGAATTATTTTGAGTGGTTGTGGGAAAATAATATTGCTATGGATAGACATCTCATTTGGTTAGATAACTGCACAGGTCAATTCAAAAATGCTCATATGTTTTATTGGTTATGTAGAATGCATGTAGAGAGAGGTGTACCTCATATTTGGAGTTTTTTTTAGGCCGGTCATGGAAAAGAGGAGCATGATGGAGCAAGTGCATGCGTAAAGAGAGATCTAGTTAAGGAGAAACTAAGGATTTCAAGTGCAGAAATCCTTGATGCTCGTTCTATTGTTGATTGGTGTACTTCAACATTGTCACAAGGGGGGACTCTTGATTCAACAGTCTGCACATTCTTTTGGTTGGTTGAGTTGCACACAATAGGAGATAGGTTGGATTGTCAAACTGTGAAAGATTCTTCAAAAATGCATTCATTTCAAATCTCAGATGCTATTACATGGACCATTTGGACATGAGAGTCAGCTTGTTATTATCTGAGTTGTCTTCCATGTGATTGGGATTAGTGTGAGTCAAGTGTGTGGGTTGATACATGGGTTCCACATTATCTTACTCATTTATCTCTAACAGTCTCTGTAATAAATGATGACATGGATTGTTCACTTGACTGTGACCATCTTTTAGATCTTCTACAGCCAGGACATGTTTTTGCATTGGTTGCACCACAAGGGAATGATGAGAAATCAAATTACTGGTTAGGTGCACATTGTGTACAAGGAAAGAAGAAACTTGCACAACTGATGATAGATGATGATATGTTCACATATACAACAAGATCACATGTTTTTGTAGGAACATGGTTGCGCACATATATGATTAGAAATAATGGCATTCCTACATTTGAAGACTATTTGAAGCACAAAACCATTCTCATGTATTCACACCTTGTTATAGCAGCCAATGTTAAGTTGTTGAAACATCAAGGAAAACCAAAGACAAAGGAACTTTGGACTATTAGTACTGTTGATCATGAAGCAATATTGAATACCCTCAAGCAGAGTGATGACCCTTTAGGTACACTTCAGTAAGTTCAACTCAAGTTGCAAGGTTTTTCATGTTTATTACGATTACGTTCAATAAATTAATTATAGTTTTTTGCTTTATTTGTTTGAGCCAATAAACTTGGTTTTGTATGTGGATTGTAAATGCAATTGGATACATATATGATAGATATAGAAGATTGGCATGTGCATTTGATTATCCCATCTTTTATGATGGTAAACTTTACTATGCATTGGCTAGTCATGTTCTTTTGTTCATTTAGTTACTTATAAATTCATAATCTTTTTCTCAACCTATATAAACTTCTTATATTATCTATTAAATTTTCTTCTACATTCCAAATGCAGGGATTGGAATGTAGATGTCATCGAGTACCATGTGTTAAACTTACACTTTAGGAGTGGAAAGGACACTTATTTTTTATATATAGTTGTGTAATTTGCATATTTAGATGCCAAATTTTGTATATAAAAACAACAATCGAATGTAATGTGCATAGTTAGATGTCAAATTTTGTATATAAAAACAACAATCAAATGTAATGTACATATTTAGATACCAAATTTTGTATATATAAAAACAACAATCGAATGTAATTTGTATATTTAGATGCCAAATTTTGTATATAAAAAATTTGATGCAAAATTAGATGCAAATTTTGAAATATAAAAGAGCTCATGCGGTTGATTTGTAAATATTAAGAGCCCACATTTGTATCATCTTAATGCCATGCAAAGTGCAAAAAATATGTTCCTTGCTATGAATGTTATATCCTTATATCTGTATCATCTTAATTTTGTATCCTTACTGGTGTAGGGGCACCAAGGACAACCAGTCAAGCCATGAAGATATTCAATCCAAACATGAAGACCTTGAAGGCATTCAATGAGAGCCAGAGGGCATGGAAGATAGAGAAGGAACCTATGAGCATCAACTACAACATATTGATGGGCTCCTAAATAGCCATCTTTTTCACTACTTTTTATCCTCTTTCTAGAACAGGTTGATTGCACATAGACATGAATTTATGGTTTTAAGCATATGAACTTATGGTTTCTATGTATATGTTATATATGTGTGTGTGAACATACGTTGGAAATATGGATACCTCTAAAGACATAATATCTACTTAAATTCATGGACAGGAATGGTGAATATAATAGTTATACATGTTAATGGATATTTTCTCTCCTAAGCTATGTTTTGGGTAGTTACCTCCTGTAGCCATAGGATTTGCAAGAGTGATAATTAAGACTTACACCTTTTCCTAATATTGATGATGTGGATATATATGTATATGCTTGGATATGTGCACACTGATTGTTTTTTAGGAGTTGACCGTGGATATTCAAAGACCAACATACTGGCGCGGGAGTCATCAAATCCAATCGTAGATTGCAGAATCTTCGCAAGCAAGTCAATATTTTTTGTTGCGTGCAATGCGTAGATTTAGTGTGCACTATATTATGGGAATGTTTATTATCAATGATGTTTCTATTATGAAACTTTATGAGTTGTAATCAATCCTCAATTATGAAGTGATCGTAGATTTAGGAGTTAGTTGTTGCTTTCTTTTAAATAATCGATTGTTGTGACTCTTTTGGAGTTAGTCGAACAAACTAGTTTTTAATAGAGCTTTTGCATACTGTTTCAATCAAGTGTAATCATTTTATGAATGAATAGAATGTTTAGTTCAAGTTTGCAACTTTCATCTTGATTGTACTTCTCATTCACTCATTCAAGGGGTCCCACTTGATGATTGAATTGCTTTATTAGTATAGAGTTCATTTTCCTATTCATTTATATGTTTTAAAACTCTGTTGTTCCTGTAGCTACTGATACCAGAATCAGTAGTCTGTTCCTGCAGCACAGTTAGTTGGAGTAGTTCCTAACTATAATTTCCTACTTTGATTAGAATACATTTGCTTACCATTTTTAGTATATTTTTCCTAAAGCATAAGCATTTGAATTCCTTAGATAGACTTAAAAGAGGAGGTTTGAAGCATATACTTTGTAGACACCATTCCAAGTTTACATCCCTGGTCGATAATTAAATGAGACCAAATAATGCATTTAGGAATCATTTGGGGTGTCCAATCCTAAAAAAGGTAGTCCATTACTCTAGGTTTCTCATACTATTGTTTGGCCAAGCATTTTTGGCACCGCTGTCGGGGATGGTGTTAGTTCAAACTAATCCTTGTAGTTGCAGTCTCTTTTTTAATTTAGTACTTAAGTAAGCATTTTTATGCATAGAAGGAGAGATCACCTTGGGAGATTTCTTCCCCGTAACTACCAAGGAGAGCATTTGATTTATTTAATCCTCAATTTGAAGAACCACAAAGTGAGAATGAAGAAGAAGAACCCTTTGAAAATCCATTTGCTGATGCTCAGGAACACATATCCTCTTCATCATCTAAGGAATCATTGCATTTAAACGACCTATTTTCTGAACCTAAATATCAAGATAATCTGCTTGCTCTTATTGTATATCAGCCACCACCACAAGGTCCTCCACCCAGAGTGGATGCTCAAGTTCCCTTTCCTTTTCCTATACCTCAACAGCAAGGCAACCAAAATTTAAAAAATATACCTACTGCTGCACTTCCAAAATTTTATGGCCTCCTTACAGAGGACCCTGAGGCCTTCCTCTTTGAATTTGATATTCTTTGCCAGAGTTGTGACTATACCACTGATGCCCACAAGCTGAAGTTGTTCCCATCAACTCTAAAAGAAGATGCTTTGAGATGGTTCATGGGGTTAGGTGCCAATGTTGTAGCAAATTGGAATGCCATGTGCACAATGTTTCTTATGAAGTACAAAGAGTACTGTAGAGGTTAAGATTTGAAAGGTGATGACATTTTTAAAATGTCTCAGAAGGAGGATGAAACACTAGAGGATTATGTATCCAATTTTTTGTTCAACCTGCAGCGTAATACATAGCACCAGTTAAATGATGCATCTCAGAAACACCTCTTCCTAAAAGGTGTGAATGATGGAAGTATTGAGGCTCTAGACCTAATGGCAGGAGGGGATATCACACAAAAAGGTTGGGATGACATAAAGAATATATGTCAAAATTATTCAAGGGCCACTATGAAGAAGGTTAGGGGACTTAGAGACCTACCATATAAGTCCAATGGTGGTTCAGGAGTATCCAAAGTGGAGTTGTCTAATTTGCTATCTGAATTTAAGCAAGACATCATTAATGATGTTGCCACCTAGCTGGATAGTATGCAAGCAAGGAGGAAGAAGGAAGAGGTAGTTTTTGTGCTTGCTAAGTTCTGCTCTCATTGCAGAGAGAAGAAGAGAAACTGCAAATGTAAAACAGTTGCATCTATGGACATTAGCCTAATGCCCACCAAGTTCAAAGCTATAGATGAGAAGAATGGATAAGTTTTCTACATAGCTCAAAGGTGTCCATGGGCTTAGAGACAAGGTATGCCTCCAGACCCACTGAATAATTTTGGTTATAATAATAATAGCTATTGGCCAAACCAAAACCCCCAAAATTCTGCTCCTCAGGGTCAGAATTGGAATCATAACTGGTTCAATCAACAGCCATACTATAACCAAGCCTATCCATAGCAACCACCATTTAATCCATACCAATAGCAATATAACTCTTATCAGCAGCCATATCAGAATAGCCAATGGCCACCTCAAGGTAGCTGGCAACCACACCCTCAATGGGGACCCAATCAGCCAAATTAGCAACAAGCACTAATGCCTCCACCTCAGTAGCAAGATATTATGCTGCCACCTCCTGTAGAAAATAGCAATCCTCAAAAGCCAACTGAACTTCTAGCTCAGCCCACTCCAAATCCTAATAATAAGCAACAAGCTTATTCTTTGCACATAAATGATATCCATCTTAGATCGGGAACTACACTGCCTGCACCCAAGGAGCCAATAATCATTGAAGTTGTTGATGTTGAAGACATACTCATGAACAAGCCTGTTGATGTTCCACATGTTGCTCAAATTGCACCAGTTCCTAAGAATCCTCCTTATCCGCAAAGATTGTCTCAGGTCGTTCCTCCAAAAGAGAATCCTGTAGCCACTGATTTGATTAATCAGCTCAAGAAAATGATAGTGTAGATTCCCTTGTTGGATGCACTTAAAGAAATTCCAGTTTATACCAAAGCAATTAAAGAAGCCTATATCAAACAATCTGGAAGGAAAAAGAAAGACCCTGATACTGTCCATGTCTTAGGCCAGCTCTCTGATCTCATGCTAAGAAAAGTTGCCATGCCCAAGTATTCAGATCCAGGAAGTCCAGTGGTAACCATCTTCATTAATGGTACCCAAATTTAGAATGTTCTCATTGACTTGGGAGCATCAATTAATGTTATGACTAGAGAAGTTCTACTGAAACTTAGTATCATTGGTTTGCGGGACACACCAACAATATTGCAGTTAGCTGATAATTCCACAGTTAAGCCTGATGGAATGGTTGAGGATATTATTGTTACTTTGGATTCCTTAGACTACCCTTCTAATTTTATAGTCCTGTCACCTAAAGCCACCCTAGGAGGATATCCACTAATCCTAGGATGGCCTTGGTTAGCCATAGTTGATGCTTGCATTGCATGTCATTCAGGGAAGATGACCATATCAGATGGAATAAATACCAAAAATTTAACTCTGTATTCTCCTGCAAAACCCCAAAGTGAACTTGATCAAATTGTCTAGCCAGACTTAGGAGATGTTGCCCTTGAAGTAAGCTTTGTGCAAAAACTCATGGTCATTGATAGAAATCCATTAATGGTATCACAAGAAGAAGATGATATACTAGCAGCAATCCTTACCAACCAATATGGTTCAGAGGAGTCATCTTCTGATGATCAAAATTGTTCCCTTCAAACAATATTGTAATACCCCAAAAATGGGCTATAGGTTCATTAACCTCCTACATCTTCAAATCGAACGAAATCGACATCAAAGTCCTAACCAAAGGCACATCTGAACATCATCGAATCCTAATTGATTATCTCAAATTTTGCATCGGGGAATATTCCTAGTAATATTCCTATTTATCTTAATTATCTTTAATTTAATGATTATTTGGTGATAAATCTTATTTATCCTAAAGTTTGATTAATTGAATATTCTCAATATTTAATTAATTAGATTTAATTCTACCACTTAATTATTTAATTGAAGTTAATTATATTTATTCCTAATTGTATTATTTAAATTTGACAATAAATACAAAATCCTATGAATAATTGATTAAATTCTTATTTAATTAATTAAAGCAAGTTGTCAATTTTTAATACTATTGTTTTTGAATAAAAATTTGAAAAATAATTGACTAACCCATAAATCAATTGTTTTATTTTTCAAAATCAATTAAGTTGGAAATAAATCACTTTATTATTAAATTAATTCATAAATAAATCATGCACAATCAGAAAAGTAGACAACTATCAATTATCAATTAAATCTAAACTCCATTTTGAGTTCAACTCTGCTTTTGCATGTTTTTGTGAGTTAATTATCCTTTATTTAAAAATAACTCAAAAATCAACCTGAGTTATTTGAGTGATTTATGGCTTTCTTCCATGCATCCTCAAAGCCCTGTATTTCTATAAATTAAGGCCTCAGCTCATCTCAAATCATCTCATATTTTTGCATCCTCGCGTTGTTGAATTGGAGACTAAAGAATCATCTTTGCAAATCCAAGCTATTGTGAGATCATTCTTGTTTTTTGAGCATTGCATATCATTTAGAATTCATCTTAGATCAATTCATTGCATATCAATTTCATCTTAGATTCTAGATTCATATCAGTTTTCATCATATCATTGCATAGAAATATAAAAAAAAATAGATTAATTGCATTCATATTTCATATCAGTTTTGCATTCAAATCCTTCATTTAGGTGTCATCAAGGTCACTGATCTTGATACAATCTAAGAACATCATACTCGTACCTATTACAAGGTAGTAAATCTCCTGGTTAGTTTAGCTTTCATATTGCATGATTTTGCTTTCAGCTAACCTCTAATGTTTTACTGAAGTGTTGTGTCTACAGATTAGGTACAAAATTCACACACACATTTCTGGCACCCACTTTGGGGCCCTGAAATGGGTTTCCCTTCATTTCTATCAATTTTCTATCTTTTGAGGTTAAGGGTTTCAAGGGTTCTGGTATACTCTGCAAGACGTTATTTTTTGTTTTTTTTTGCCTACAAAAAGGGGAAAAAAAATTAGCACTTTTTTTTATCAAAACTATCTGTACACTTTGATTTTTAATTTCTATCTGTACAGTTGTCGTATGAGTTTTGTCAAAAACTTGTATCAGGAGATACCCACTGTCGCATGATAGTTGATTTGATCGAGGCTCGTATCATCATAAAAACATTGTCATTTGAAAGCTTGATTGTCATATGATCTGATACCCAGTGTTGTAAGAGTTTCTAGACTGTCATTTGGGAGGATACCCACTGTCGTACGACAGTTGATTTGTTTAAGAATCGTATCAGTAGGATAAAAGTGTCATTTGGAATCTCGACTGTCATATGATCCAGTGCCCAGAGTCGTACGAGTTTCTGGACTCTCATCTGGGAGGTAACCCATTGTCGTACGAGTTTTGGCACCAGGTTTTCATTTTCATTTCATTTTTTAGGGTAGTTTGTCAGATTTGGTTTTTAGATTTCGACTAACGGCTAATCTTAACAATTGAAATTCCCTATTTTTGACTGGTTTTTCACATATTTGGATTGGAAAAAGTGCAAGAATTGCTAAAAATAGGTAAGCATCTACTAAGCACATTGTGAGGAATTCAGGTAATCTTCTCAGCTGATAAGACTTCAATTTTGGATCTAAAATGAACATCTCATGTGTCTAGCTTGAGTGACTTTTATTGCTTTCCTATCACAGACTTCAATTGGGCTATAAAAATGAACATAGTTTGCTTTCAGCATCTTTGTTACACATAGTAATTAGGCCTCATGAACACTATTTGTGGATCTTGAGAGAGTGGGTTTTCAGTGAAACTCTTCTAAATGAAGGATCCCTTGTAGGTGGGGAGGATACTGAGGGAGTCTCACGTTCCACTAGATCCATGTGTCTTCAACTTTTGATCGAGGCATTCTCTCTCTGGAGAGGTTGATAGATCATAAGGGGTTGACGTCATAGATCTTTGTGAGATAATCTTGGTCTTAGCATGTTAGATTTATCTATCTGCTTTGTTTGGGTTAAAAGTGAAAAGGCTAGGGGATTATGCTCTACTTCCTTTTTGGATAGTACCAGAAACCCAAATCCTTGAATCTGGAACCAGTATCCATGTGGTATATCTTGTGAGTCACCTTTAGAGAGGGTTAACCATAGTGGACATTCCCTTAATTGGGTCAACCACGTTGATGAAACCTCAAGCGGTAATAGCCATTTTCATCGTGGTAGTGACAATCGCTATATAAATGTCCTATTGGAAGAAATCTCCATAGGTGTGGTCTCTTGTTGGGCTATCAGATCTCCCTAGCAGATCCTAAAGATTAAGTTCTTGGACTATGTCAAAACCCATGTGCACCTAGATTGGATTTTTCCCTCTTGGATCATAAAAGTTGCAGAGTCAAACCATTACTAAAAACCCTAGTGAGGCCAAATTTTCATTTTCTAGGAATATGTGCATTATTGCAAAACTTTTTGGAACATACACAATTAGCACTTCTAAGGATTAGCATAAATAATTCACTTGATTGTTCATGCACAAGGTTACTTTTGCCCTTGTTCATTATTTTCAGACATACTTGAAATCACTTGCTTGCTATTTTGCGTGCTTGTTTATCTATCTAGTTACTAAAAATGAACAAATCTGCTACAATCCTCAAATCTGGACATTGAAATTTGCAAACAATCCAAAACTGAAAACCCTAAATTTGCAAAATTTGAAGTGAAATTCCTTTCTAGAGTCAAAAGTCATCTTAGGAGGTCAGAAAGTCATACGAGTTTCTATCAAATGTCATTTCATTACTGCCCAACTGTCGTATGGTAAAGGACCCAGTGTCGTATGAGTCTTTTTGCCAGTCAAATTCAGAAAGTCAAATCCTGCTAGCAACTATTGTGCAAGTTTTACAACTATCGTTTCATAGCATACCCACTGTCGTACAAGTTTGCAGAGTGTCGTTTGGGAAAATTTTGAAAGTTGTCAGAAAATTGTCAGAATTGCCAGATACTTAGCTTTTTCAGCCTATTGCCAGAATCTGTCGAACGAATCACTGTGTCAAGAATAGAGTAGTAACTATTGAGAATCCTATCATTATCCCAAAGTGATCTTTTGAATTCAATCCAGCCTTCTGTTTAATCAATTTGAGTCTTTATCATCTTGTGTCAAAACCTTGTCATAACTATCAATCTTCAATCAATCATCAAAATGACTAAGTGTTGTGATATCTTGTCCGCTATCTTTTGGGAACCTACCCATACATCCAAGGCACAGTATCCCTCATCTAAGTCATATTTGTACTTCAATCAATCAAACCTTGACAAGGTTGTGTCATCTAATCATCTTGATTCAATTCATTCTTCAATTATCTTCGTCTTATTCTTTTGCTTCACCCAAGGTTAATGGTGGAAACTAGAGCTTCCTCCCATAAGAAATCTGGGGAAATATCTGATACTTTACCTTTGACTCACATAGGTCCAACTTTTGAGCAACTCTATGATTCTAGTCTTTACGAAGATGACGGTGCTGGCAACCTTCGATTAAAAATTGGTTACATTCCTCCATCAACTCATGGAGGTACCCAACAAACCCGACATCAATCTATTCCAAGGAGTCCACAAACTCCTACCATGTCTCAAGAAGGGACAAATTTTGGCTCTCAAAGAGCTCAATCTCAACATGGTGCAGATCAGGAACCCACACCTAAAGAAATTGCTCAATATCAAAATGATGATAACTTCAAACGAATGATGAAGCATTTCTTGAAAGAAGACAGAGGCATACTTTTTACAATTGGCTCATCAAGGAGCTAAACTTCCTCCCAACTTTAATGTTGAAGATATCATTACACATGAGGAAGAAACTCCACTCACAGCTATGATGAAATAGATGCATGCCACGCAAGTCAAGCTTAATAATCTTGAGAAAGAAAAGGAACCCAAGGAGTTCTCCATGGAGGCCCTATGTCCTTTTCCATTTGACAAAGACTTGTACATGCCACTATTCCCAAAAAGAGTGGAGATGCCTAAGTATGATAAGTATGATGGACACTCAGATCCTCTAGATCATGTTAGAGAATTTTGTACACAATCTATGGAGTTCATGCACAAACCAACCTATCTGATGCATCTCTTCCCTCGATCTCTAGGGGGAGCAGCCATCCACTGGTTCTCTAGATTGCCTTCTACTATCAAAACTTTTGAGGAGTTGATCAAATTATTTTATCAGTAATACTCCTACAATATTCAACATCCAGTCACCATGATTGATATCTGTAATCTCAAGCAATATCCAGGGGAACCATTCCTGACATTTCTCAAGAGATGGAGGAAGAAGTTCTCTCTATATGCTAGACCTATTCCAGAAACAAAAAAAAAACTGAAAATCTTCATCAATAACCTTGTTCTAGAAATCAATTATCCTCTACAAATGCAAGATCATACATCTTTTGATAAGATGGTGGACAATGCTATCAAAATTGAAAAAGTGCTTGTGAAAAAAGGAGAAATCACACTTCAAAAAGACAAGTACGAATCAGGATCCAGTTCTAAAGATAAGAACAAAAACTAGAACAAGAATAAAGGCATCATCATAGATGGTGTTGTTGACACTATCCATGCCCCATCAAAGGCACTGGCCTACAACCTAACTCCTAGTTCCCAAGCCATTAAAGCTTTAGAACAAAAGTCATCTGAACCATTCCAAAAGAAGCCAGAATACAAACCTTGGGATAAAAAGTGAAAGTTCACTCCTCTTGGAGAATCTTTAGAATCAGCTATGAGAATTCTACAAGCTGATAACATCATCTCTTTGCTAGAAATCTGACAATCTGATCTAGACCCTAAGCCACATTGGTGGAAAGAAAATGAATTCTATGATTCCCATCGAGGTAAAGGTCACAAAACTAATAACTGCTTACAGTTGAAACACACCATTCAAGATCTAATTGATAGTGGAGACATCACAGTTGACAATCCTAAGAGCAATAATGATCATACAGCATTTACAAAACCATTTCCACAACATGGTCAAGGAGTTTCAACTTCTCAGCCTAATATGGGGGCAAAAGTCAATTATGCCTACCCTAGAAATAATGTTGTCATCAATATGGTTGAACCATGTCTCTCTAAAAGTTGCAATGTCATCACAATTGTATGAAGAGAAAGGGATCATTCCTCAGCCAATGCAGTTACTTGATCACAAGCTCAGGCACATCTGAAAGAAAAAATCCCAGATTCATCTAATGTCCCTAAGATACCCTTCAATCTTTCATCTACTTCCAAACAAAAGTCTACTTCCAAATCTTCCAATCCAAAGGATACAAGGCCTACATCTTATAGCATTATTCAACATTTCCAGCACACTAATGCCAAAATCTCTATGTTTGAGTTGCTTTGAATATCCCTAGCTCACAGAGCTATACTAGACAAAGCTTTTCTCGGTTCCAATGTTCCTGATGACCTTGATTTAGACAGGTTCTAGACTATGGTTGGACATATTACATCTCCACAATATATCTCCTTTTCAGAGGAAGATGACAACTCCTTGAGTCACCCACATAATCAGCCTTTGCACATAGAAGTCTTGATCCAGAACCGTAGAGTCAAATGTGTGTTGATAGATGGGGGCACTAGCCTAAACATTTGTTCTTACAGCTTGATCACACAATTGGGATTTTCAGAATTGGCTATTGATCCTAGAAAGAAAATAACTATCAAAGCTTATGATGAACAAGAAAGATCTTCTAAAGGCACCATTGTCTTACCTATCAGAGCAGGTCCAGTTATCAAAGATACCATCTATCAAGTGCTTGATCTACCTTTGGCCTACAACATCCTCCTAGGGAGACCATGGATACATGAAATGCAAGCTATTCCTTCTACATACCATCAATGTTTGAAGTTTCCTTATGAAGGAGTAGAGGTTACTATCCCTGCAGATCTGAATACAACTTGCAATACATTGAAGGAAAGTGCAGATAAGCTTGTGCCTAATAACAAAGAATCTTCCATTGAATCAACTAAAGAGGCATCCACATCTAAAATGGAAGCTCTTGCAAAAGAGGTTAATATCAAAGAAAATAGTATGGGAGAATATATTATGGAGCCAGTCTTATCTTTGACATCTCTCCCTATCTCACCTAAGTCTTATGGACAATCTTTGAAATAGTCCAAGCCCAAACCTAAAGAACCTCTTGAAGCATATAAAAAGAATTTTGTGGTAGAACAAGTATCCAAGCAAGATTTTGAAGAGGATGAAGTTGTGCTATCATGGCTATACAAAGATGAACCCGAATCCCTAGTTGTCCAAACTCGTGATTCTATAGTATCCAAAGATTCTTCTAAGTCATATGGACCAAGATATAAATTAATAGCTAAGATGGGATATTCAGGTAAAGGACCTCTACGAGTTAAAGGAAAAGGTCTTGTGGCACCTCTCCCACATACTGGTAGAGAAAATAAAGACAAATTTGGCTTAGGCTTTAAAAAGAAACCCTTCCACCTCAAGGGTAATTGTTCTCATGTCATAGAGTAGATCACACCAGGTGAACCTCTTCTTAAGAAAGAAGAAACAAAACCATCAGATAATGACTCAGACAGCTCAGAACTCATCCCCTATAAAAAATTGTCTAAAGAGATCAAAGACCTTCTTGATGATAAAGATGATCCAATCAAAAGAATTAATGTAGTAGAAACACAAGAACCTACTATCAATCAAGAGATAGTTGCCACACAAGAACTAGCTAATCTTGAAACTAATCAAGAGGATCAAGAAGAAGGTGGTATTTATTCTAAAACTGATTCCCACGAGTATGAATTCAAATCAGAAACTGAGGGTAACCCTTCTTGGGGTATTCACCCTGACTTTACTCATGTTCTAAGATTTCCTAGAGATCCTAAATCAGAAGCTGAATCAAATGACTATGAATGGGGAGCTATTCCAAAACTAGATGAAGATGAGCTTATTATAGAGAAACATGTTGATGTTATTCACCAATATGCACCTAATCCCAACGTAAGTCTAGAGCAAAATGATGAACCTATCGAGTCTGATCCACCTATGGCTGAATTGGAATCCCACAATGACATTGAGCCTATTCATGAATTGAATGTCTTAAGTTTTAATATCACCTTTCAACTCGAGCATCCAGTTAGGACCAATGATGATAGATCCATATCCATAAACACTATCTCCCAATCTTTCCCCACTTTGACTATCCAATATCCAGAACTTATTGATCAAACCTCCACAAATCTAAGCCATGGTATTTATACCTTCCCAAATGACTATGCCCTTGCTTTCTACCTCAATGCAGTTGAGCCTATGAGTACTTCCATCAGTGAACCAAGCATTAGCATGATGGAGTCAGACATCAAATATATTAGTTAGAAAAATAAGAATAAAAAGAAAAAGAAAAGGAGTTCTGAGGGTGAAAACCACTTTGTGGCAATCTTAGAACCTACAAAAGTGAAAATAAAAGATGTATCTGAAGGTGAAAACCTCTTTGAGGCACCTAAGGATGAGATATTTGATGTCCTTTTGAGTCATTTATAGGACAGATCTCCAGTTCTAATTGAGCCGACTCAATCTATCAATTTGGGAACAACAGAAGAACCACAGTTGATTCATGTAGCACAATCTTTATCAGAAGAAGAGAAGCAAAAATTTACAACATTCCTCATAGAGAAGAAGATCAAATTTGCATGGAAATATTCAAATATGCCAAGATTGGATCCTAATCTTATAATGCATCATTTATCTATAGCCCATAATGTAAAACCTGTCAAGCAAAAATTGAGAAAGATGCATCCTCATGTTGCACTCTCGGTAAAAGCTGAATTAGAGAAACTTCAAAAAGATGGATTCATTCAAGTTATTGACTATGTAGAGTGGATCTCCAATATTGTACCTATTTCTAAACCAAATGGTTCAATCAGAGTGTGCATAGACTTTAGAGATGTGAATAGAGCATGCCCTAAGGATGATTTTTCATTACCTAACATTGATATGATAGTGGACATGACTACAGATTTCAAGATGTATTCCTTAATGGATGGTTTCTCTGGATATAACCAAATAAAAATTTCTCCAGAGGATCAAGAGAAAACTGCTTTCACATGTGCATGGGGTACTTTATCTTGGAATGTCATGCCATTTGGGCTTAAAAATGCCGGTGCTACATATCAAAGAGCAATGACATCTATTTTCCATGACATGATGAATCGAACTATGGAAGATTATGTTGATGATACTTTAGCAAAATCTATGATTAGAACTAAACATCTAAAGGACTTGAGCATGATCCTAGACAGAATGGAAAAGTTTAGTCTCCGACTAAATCCTAAGAAGTGTGCTTTTGGTGTCACTTCTAGAAAGCTCTTAGGATACATAGTTTCGAAGAAGGGCATTGAAGTTGATCCAGCTAAAGTCAAGGCTATAATAGAGATGCAACCTCCCAAGAATATCAGTCAAATGAGAACCTTACAAGGGAGAGTACAATCTATCAGAAGATTCATATCACAGCTTGCTAATATATCACAACCTTTTACAAAAACATTACATAAAGGTGTGACCTTTGCATGGAATGAAGAATGTGAGAACAACTTTAACCATATCAAGAAGTATCTATCAAATCCTCCTATCTTGATGCCTCCTATTCATGGGAAGCCATTGATCTTATATGTCTCCACTATAGATACATCACTGGGGGCATTGCTAGCACAACATGATGAGAACAAAAAGGAAAGAGCTATATACTATATCAGTAGAACATTGGTTGCATATGAGAAGAACTATTCAATGATTGAGAAAGCTTGTCTAGCTATGATCTTTGCATCACAAAAACTAAGACACTACATGTTAGCTCATACCACACAATTGGTAGCTAAAATTGATCCACTCAAGTACCTACTAAGAAAATTTTCCCTCACAGGTAGATTAGCTAAATGGGTCATGCTCTTAAGTGAATTTGACATTGAATATGTGGAATGAAAAGCTATCAAAGGACAGGTTATTACTGATCAATTAGCGAATGCACCTATGATTGATGATACACCAATGCAAATGGAATTTCTAGATTCTCTATCATGACTCTTTCTTCTAGAGAATGGCAGTTATTCTTTGATGACTCCTATACACAGAATGGATCTGGAGCAGGCATATTGTTCATAACACCTCAAGGATACTCAATCCAAAAAGCATTCAGATTAAAGTTTCCTTGCACAAACAATATTACAGAATATGAAGCCCTTTTGAATGGTATGAAAATA
Source organism: Chamaecyparis obtusa (assembly GCA_027943335.1). Taxonomy (NCBI): domain Eukaryota; kingdom Viridiplantae; phylum Streptophyta; class Pinopsida; order Cupressales; family Cupressaceae; genus Chamaecyparis; species Chamaecyparis obtusa. The sequence goes on along the minus strand of BSBK01000274.1, from coordinate 854,778 downwards.
GAAATTGAATGGAGAGTAATAGAAATACACATTCATGGAGACTCACAACTTGTTATCCATCAAGTCAATGATGTGTACCAAACTAAAGATGACAAGCTCATTCCTTACAAGAGAATGGTAGATGATTTAAAGAAGTATTTCATATCTATCACATTTGAGAAAATTCCTAGAATGGAGAATAAGGTTGCTGATGCAATGGCAACATTATCTACTTTAGTACAGTAGCCTAAACATGAGCTACGCTACGAGTTCCTGGTCAAAGCACTATCTTATCCTACATATGACTCCCCTAAAACCTCCATGATCTACACTGTTGTTGGTCATGATTCATCCAGATACAAAAACCAATTTTCCTATTTCCAAGACCAAATCATTGCCGATACCTTCAACTACCATGAAAAGAGATACCTTATCTGTAATGCCTCCCGATATGTCATCATTGGTCATGATCTATACAAACAAGGTCTAGATGGTATGCTACTTAGATGTTTAGAATGGGAAGAGTCTCAATGTGCGTTAGAGGAAGTCCATGATGGTATTTGTGGGTCACACGCGAATGGTTTAACACTAGCTTGAAAACTTATTAGGGCTGGGTACTATTGGCCTGAAATGGAGAAAGAGGCTATCAAATTTGCTAAGAATTGTCAAAAGTGTCAAGTACATGGAAACCTAATTCATGCTCCAGGGAGAGATCTAATTCCCTTTACTACACAATGGCCTTTTCACCAATGGGCATTTGATCTTATAGGAGCTATACATCCTCATTCTTCCAATGGACATACCCATATAATCATAGCTACAGATTATTTTACAAAATGGGTAGAAGTAGTCCCTTTGACACAAGCAACTATAAAGAAAATATCTATGTTCATATTGAACTATATCATATGTAGATATGGGATACCTCATTCCATAATCACAGATAACAGTGGGCAATTCAAGAACAAAGACCTAGATGATCTATGTGCCAAATTCAAGATCACAAAACATTGGTCTTCTATCTACTATCCTCAAGGGAATGGACAAGCAAAGGCTTCTAATAAGAATCTATTGAAAATCTTGCTTCGTACAGTTAATAAAATAGGAAGAGACTGGCATCTCATGATCAATCCAGCTCTCTGGCCCTATAGAACAAGTATCAGAACACCTACTAGGGCTACTTCTTTCGCTTTAGTTTATGGGTCTGAAGTGGTACTGCCTATTGAGGTTGAAATCCCATCACTAAGAATCAAAATGCATGTTCTAGTAACTGATGATGACTATAGAGTGTCTAGGTAGCAAGAACTTGAACTACTAGATGAGCACAGACAAGCAGCATATGATCATCTCAGAGTATATCAAAAGAGAATGTCTAGAGGCTACAACAAGAAAGTCAAACACAGAGAATTTCAGGTTGGTGATCTAGTCTTGAGAGAAAATCTTTAAAATCAATCACATCGAGAACGCAAGGGGAAGTTTGAACCCAACTGGTTGGGTCCCTTTGTAATCACTGCTACTTTTGGCTCTGATGCCTATCAACTCTCAATGACTGAAGGAGAATAGCTCTGAGAACCAATCAACATTCTCCATTTGAAGAAATTCTATGCCTAAGGCATTCAGTCTATGGTAAAATGTCCTAAAAAAAATTTTGAAATTTTGAAAAATATCAAAAATATCAAAAATATCAAAAAAATTGAAAAATATCAAAAATATCAAAAAAACTGAAAAATATCAAAAATATCAAAATAATTTGAAAAAATGAAAAATACAAAAAAATGAGAAAAAGAAAAAGTGCCTTGGTGAAAACCTAGAAACAGGCGCCTTGGTAGCAAAAATAGAATCTCTGCCAAGATGGTGAAAACTCAGCAAACGGGTGCCACTTGTTTCAAAACACTCCATCTATCAGTGCAATCTTGGTCTTTCCTAGCTTTCAGTCTTGCTTTAGTTTGTACATATCTCCCAGTTTGTTTTCAATAAGTCAGTTTGTACACCAATCAGCTCAAGCGTCTGTATCCTATCAATGCTTAACACTTAGGGGCAATCAATGTCAAATCCTATGGTCTCCAGTATACTTTAGACGTGTCATATCTAGTTGGAATCCTTTGAAGCTTCATCCGAGTTAGTCAGTCAGTCTTGTCTCCAGAAAGGATTTTGCATCAATGTCAAACATCAAACACAAACTAAAAACAATCTATGCTTTTTTACTTGCTTTTATCTCCTTGTATGCTTACTGATTCGCATTGATATTTTTGCATATTGTGTCTCTTTGAGCTCTTCGATGATGTCCTTTATAGGATTTAGAGAGTGATGACTGGGGGCATAATCTTTTCTTTGTCTTCTGCTTGTATGGGAAAATCTAACAACTTTGGAAATTCTGGATTGAAATGGTGTCCGACTGTAAGAGCCTCTATCTCAAATTGGATGGCCATGCGTACCTCGACCATTGATACCCAAAAAATTCAAGGAAGTTTGATCTAACTACTATTTTTTTGAGTGAGTTATTTCTCCTACTATGAAATGCGATCTTACCTAAGGATGTGAATGATAAAGGGTCACTACGGGTAATTCACACTGGATTTAGAATGATCTCTTGACTGCTTGATGTGTTTGTAATGCAAGGTGTATTCTGGTCATCATGACGTTTATGTTTTGATGCTTATACAAATTGCTATATCAAAATGGACATGATATTCAAGTTATCCTGGCATTTGTGCCTTGGTGTTTATATCTAATCTGACATTTCGAAAATAAAATCAATATTCATATATCTATGGTTTCCTAATCAGTCGGTATTGTATTGATTCCTGCACATACAAATCGATATTCATATGTCTATGGTTTCATAGCTAGTGGGCATTGTATTGATTTATCCGGTTACCTAAAAGTTCAATGATGATAACAAATCAATACATGATTAGTGACTAGGTCTTAGGTCTTAGGTTGCATTTCATTTTGCATGTTTCTTTGCATTTTGCATGTCTACATGATCTCACAAATGTTTGGAAACACTTCAAGGCTTAAACAATTCTTCATATCAATTCTTCACATCAAACAAGAGTTGAATCTCACACGAAGGTTCCTCCAATGAAACAACAAGTAGAATCCTTTTTCGGGATTAAAATCAAAATCTGAGATCTTTCATATTATTAACTACTTTCATAATCAACCTTCAATCATCAAAGAAATCTAGAATTCAACTTAACTGATTATCTTACATCAAACTATCAAAATTTCAACTTGGTTAACCATGGTCAACTCATGGTTTAACCTAGTCCCACTTGTTCTTCAGGACCTCTAAACGATGCAGAATGCATTCTCGAACATGTATAACCACTTCTCAAATCAATTAACATGCTTCTGAACTATTCAAAACTGACTTTTCTTGTCAGATTTCCATTTTAATCCCAAAGGGGGCATGGTATTGCATATCATTCAAAGTCTATAATCAAATTTGAAATCATATCTTTCCTCAGTAATCAAGACAACAACCATGTCTAGTTGTTGATTCATCAAAAGTCCTCATCGCTCAGGGAAAATCTATCATCGCTTGGGGCATATCAAATTCATCGAGATCCATATCAATCTGATATTCTCCTAATCTTGTAAACTGTATCAATTTTTCATAACCATCAGTTCATTAGTGTTATTTCCTTGGTTCTTCGGTAACTGAAGGGTTCAAATGTGATACCTATGTGATTCTTCTAAGGACAATCAAGTCTGGAATCGGTCACTCACTTCTTCACAATCATAAGGTTCAGAATCAGGCATTTTGATGCTTTTGTTTCATCAATTCATTTATTGTTATAGTTAATATTATCTTTGGTCATTCAGGACCTAATATCATCATATCTTTATCAAACATAGACTGTCTTTAAACCACTGCGCTTCACACAGCAATTCAAAGAGGGGCAAAATGTAATACCCCAAAAATGGGCTATAGGTTCATTAACCTCCTACATCTTCAAATCGAACGAAATTGACATCAAAGTCCTAACCAAAGGCACATCTGAACATCATCGAATCCTAATTGATTATCTCAAATTCTACATCGGGGAATATTCTTAGTAATATTCCTATTTATCTTAATTATCTTTAATTTAATGATTATTTGGTGATAAATCTTATTTATCCTAAAGTTTGATTAATTGAATATTCTCAATATTTAATTAATTAGATTTAATTCTGCCACTTAATTATTTAATTGAAGTTAATTATATTTATTCCTAATTGTATTATTTAAATTTGACAATAAATACAAAATCCTATGAATATTTGATTAAATTCTTATTTAATTAATTAAAGCAAGTTGTCAATTTTTAATAATATTATTTTTGAATAAAAGTTTGAAAAATAATTGATTAACCCATAAATCAATTGTTTTATTTTTCAAAATCAATTAAGTTGGAAATAAATCATTTTATTATTAAATTAATTCATAAATAAATCATGCACAATCAGAAAAGCAAACAACTATCAATTATCAATTAAATCTAAACTGTATTTTGCGTTCAACTCTGCTTTTGCATGTTTTTGTGAGTTAATTATCCTTTATTTAAAAATAACTCAAAAATCAACCTGAGTTATTTGAGTGATTTATGGCTTTCTTCCATGCATCCTCAAAGCCCTGGATTTCTATAAATTAAGGCCTTAGCTCATCTCAAATCATCTCATATTTTCGCATCCTCCCACTGTCGAATTGGAGACTGAAGAATCATCTTTGTGAATCCAAGCTATTGTGAGATCATTCTTATTTTTTGAGCATTGCATATCATTTAGAATTCATCTTAGATCAATTCATTGCATATCAATTTCATCTTAGATTCTAGATTCATATCAGTTTTCATCATATCATTGCATAGAAATATCAACAAAAAAAATAGATTAATTGCATTCATATTTCATATCAATTTTGCATTCAAATCCTTCATTTAGGTGTCGTCAAGGTCACTGATCTTGATACAATATGAGAACATCATACTCGCACCTATTAGAAGGTAGTAAATCACCTGGTTAGTTTAGCTTTCAATTATTGCATGATTTTGATTTCAGCTAACCTCTAATGTTTTACTAAAGTGTTGTGTCTACAGATCAGGTACAAAATTCACACACACAAATACTGCCCAAGCAACCCACATCTCTACTTCCTATAGAACCTGATTATCTCCATACTTTGCTACCCCATGAGATAAAGTCTCCATCCATAAAAAAAATTCAGATGTTAGAAACAGTAAAGAAAGTTGAGATTGCTTCAAGAAAGGAGCTAAATGTTAATAAAAACCTCACAGAATCCCAGATGTCTAGTCTTATCAAGCTTTTACAGGATAGTCAGCAAGCCTTTGCATGGTATTACACTGACATGAAAGGGTTGGATCCCAAACTCCGTACTCACAGAATATACATAAGCCCAGAATACAAGCCAGTGAAACAAGCTCAAAGAAGAATTAACCCTGCTTTAAGAGATATAGTTAAGACCGAGTTGCAGAAGCTTCTTAGTGCAGGTTTCATTTATCCTATTTCTGACAGTCAGTGGGTTTCTCCTCTTGTAATTGTTCCAAAGAAAGGAGGAAAGTGGAGATTTTTTGTTCACTATAGAGAACTTAATAAAGCCACTAAGAAGGATCACTTTCCACTACCTTTCATTAACCAAGTACTTGACAATCTTGCGGGTAAAAAGTACTTTTCATTTCTAGATGGCTTTAGTGGGTATAATCAGATACAAATATCACTAGAAGACCAGGACAAAACAACATTTACCTACCCGTGGGGAACCTTTTCTTATTCAGTCTTACCATTTGGACTATGTAATGCTCCTGCTACTTTCCAGAGAGTAGTGCTTGGTATTTTCTCTGACATAGCTTCTGATTGTGTTGAAATCTATATGGATGACTTTACAACTCATGGCACAACATTTGAAGAAGCACAAGAAAACTTGGAAAAGGTTCTTAAGAGATGTCAAGATTACAATCTCTCTCTTAATAGTGAGAAGTGCTACATGATGATGGAGGAAGGCGTAGTCCTACGACACTACCTTTCATCTTTTGGAATTCAGGTTGACCCTGCAAAAATTGAAGTTATCAACACACTCCCCACACCAGTTAAGCAGAAGGATGTTTGAAGTTTCCTTGGTCATGTCGGTTACTATAGAAGATTCATAAAAGACTTTAGCCAACTTGCAGCACCACTATATAATTTGTTGAAGAAAGAAGTTGAATTTGCATGGATAGAGGAATGTGAAGCATCATTCCAGAAGTTGAAAGATGTGATAACAACAACACCTATTCTCAGAGGACCTGATTGGAAGCTTCCATTCCATATCCACATAGATGCATCTGACTATGCTATTAGAGCAGTTCTGGGGCAAAAAGAAGGTATTATAGAACATGCAATTTACTATATTAGTAAAAATTTGCAAGGAGCAGAATTGAATTATATTGTTACTGAAAAAGAGTTATTAGCAGTTATTTATGCACTAAATAAATTTAGGCACTACATCACAAGCTATGAAGTATTTTTTTATACTAATCATTCAACTATCAAGTACTTAATGAATAAACTTTCCATTAGTGGTAGACTAGCATGCTGGTTACTCCTCATGTTGGAGTTTGATGTAAAGATCATAGACAAACCAGGAAAGTCTAATGTAGTGGCCGATTTCTTGTCATGACTGCAAGTGCCATATGATCCTACAACAATTGATGATGGTTTCCCTAATGAGCACTTGTTTTCTATTGATTATTTTAATCCATGGTATGTAGACTTAGCCAACTACCTTGCTACAAGGAAAATGCCACCTCACTTTTCTCCTAAACAACGTTGTCTGTTAGTTGAAAAGAGCTTTAACTTCTCCTGGATTTTAGGCTTCATGTTTTATACAGGACCAGACCAAGTCACAAGGTGATGCATTTGAGAGGATGAAACTTATGACATCCTTCGGGCATGCCATGATGAGCCTTGTGAAGGACACCTTGCCGCAAAGAGGATAGCCTACAAGATTTTGACAACTGGGTATTACTGGCCTACATTGCATAAGGATGCAGCAAAACATACTCGGCACTGTGATAGGTGCCAACATATGGGATGACCTACAAAGACTAATGAAATTCCCATGTAGCCACAGGTAGTTGTCACACCCTTTGACAAGTGGGGTATTGACTTTGTTGGACCTATTGAGCCCTCTTCTCATGGAAAGTCTTACATCTTAGTATGTACTGATTATGCAACAAAATGGGTTGAAGCCAAATCTATGAGACATGCCAGAGATCACAAAGTTGCTGAGTTTCTTTATGAATGCGTATTCACCAGATTTGGAGTACCAAGGGAAATTGTCACAGATCAAGGAGCACAATTCACCTCTAACCTTATCATAGAGTTGATGCAGGAGTACATGGTGTGTCATGGAAAATCTTCACCCTACCATCCTCAAGCTAATGGCCAGGTGAAAATCACAAACTGGGAGATCTAATCCATTCTCACAAAAATAGTAGTTGTGCATAAAAAGGATTGGGCTACCCATCTTCCTGAAGCCATATGGGCTTACCGCACCACATGAAAAACCACCATAGGGTTTACTCCTTTTGAATTGGTATATGGAAAATCTGCCTCTACGCCAATTGAATTTCAGCATAAAACACTTTGCGCTGCTTTGGAACTAGATATAGATATCACCAAAGCCCAAAAAGATAGATTACTGCAATTAATCAGATTGGATGAATATAGGAAGTCTGCTCTCCACAATACAAAGTTGATACAACAGTAAAGGAAAAAATGGCATGATAAGTTCATCTGTGATAATAAATTTTCTATCAAAGATTGGGCACTATTATATGATTCCAGATACCAGCACACACCTAGGAAATTTCACACCAGATGTCTTGGGCCTTATGAGATCATATCAGTACTTGACAATGGAGCAATGCAACTTTCAACAATTGATCCTATTCAATTTAAATTACTTGTCAATGGGCACCGTCTAAAATTTTACCACAAACCTATTAGCCGTGATGAGTTCCTGAAGCAATTCAAGAGCACAACTGAAGTAAGCGATCCTATAGCTGAAGAATCTGGGTCTTCTACCCAAAATTTTGTCAATTCTTGATTCCATTCAAGAGCACCATAATAAAAATTTCACATCTTGTGGAATGCTTTCTCCATAATAAATTTTTCATCTCACCTTCTCTCTTTTTCCACCCATCCAACCCATCCCATCACTTCACATGTAGGTGCAATTTTTTTAACAACTCTTCCTGCAACGCTTCCAGGTTTGTGCCACATATACTCGTACATATATTATTTTTATTCATCAATTTTTAGGATTTTGTGTCATTTTAATTTTTCACTCTTTCTTAACTTGGCTTGGTGGGACCCATGCCATTACTTAGTTGGGGGGGGGGGGGGGGGGGGGATTATTCTATTTTCATTTCAAAATCTCAAATTAGCATGTAAAATTAAAGATCGTGTCTTTGAATTATGTCTACGACATGACTTGATGACCTGTCCTTTTGTGATTGCATCATCACATTTAAAGTGAATTAAAGATATTAAAAATTGATCTTGATTTCTAATGATACGTTGCGACATGTTTAGGGTGGCAGCCTTGGCACGCGTGAGCTTTTATGATATGTTATGTAAAACTCATATCATTAGATTTCATGAAAACAAATCTTTAATTTTATGAATCAAGTTACAGTTTGTACACCGTCTTTCCTTCTACAATATTTTGTTCAGTAATGCATTGAGGTTTGTGACTTGCCATTGTTGAACTCTGTGAGAATTGTAGTTCTTCATATTCAAAAATTTGTTTCAGAGTAGTAATGGGGGGTGACCTTCAAAGGCATGAACCAGTGGACCATAGGGTTTTATTAAATGATGCGCCCTCCTGTGAAATGTTTAGAAGGAGAGGATAGTTGGATTATTGTCTAAGCCTAAAAGGGTTTAATGAGGAAGTTGCTCTGCAATTTATGTCCACCTTGAAGGATGGGTTTGCAGAAGTTAAAGGTTTGAAAATTGAGTTCACAGAAGATGTAGTAGCTAAAGTAACTGGGTTACCTCAGGAAGGTTACAATTCACTTTGCATGGTGATCCACAGTTAGATGTCGACAAGAAGCAAGGGACATGAAAATTATCTGGAGTTCATCCAGCCAGCTGCATTTATTATTTAGTACTTCACTTGTGAGGGATGCTACAAATACCAGCATGCTTTGCACTTAAAAATTCTCAGTCATCTTTGGCATGATAAAAAACCAGTAAATCTTCCCAGCTTCTTATTTAATATTGTGAAAAAACAAGCATTATTAGTCCAATCAGGAAGCAACCAATCTATTTCACATCATTGCTTAATCAAATTAATTGTAGAAAGGGAGTTGAATAGATAAAAGATTGGGACATGGGAGGAATTTTTACAGATGAATGAAGTTGAACCTAGTATAATCAGCCCTAGAGGTCATGGTGTTGGTCGTAGAGAGAAAAAATCTTCTGGGGTTCGTAAAATTGTTCATAGAATTGAGAATGATCCTAAAGCCTCTCTTTCCATTTCTAGGTCACCTAGAAAAAGAATTTTCAATACTGGAGCCTCTACTTCTCAGAGGAAGAAAAATAAAAAGGCAGAAGCTCCTAATATTCTTGAATCTTCACCATCCGTAAGGATGAGGTCTGCATCTAGGAAGGGTAAGGGAAAAATAACAGAACTAGAAGAGGAAATATTAGAACCTCAACCTAGTGATAATACTGAGAACCCTAGGGAAGAAAATCCTAAATCTCCTCCTGAAGAGAATTTTGAGAACCCTAGGGAAGAAAATTCTAAATTCCCTCTTGAAGAGCATTTTGAAAACCCTCTTGAAGCAGTGGCAAAGGAGGTAGTCGCTAAGAAAAAGAAATGAAAGAGTTCTTTGAGCTCATCCATACCCCCTACGAGAAGAAGTAGAAGGATTTCTGAGAAAGATGTTGAAGCTTATGTTCCTATCATTAATGTTGAGTCTTCTAAATCAGTAGAAAATGAGTCTTTGGAAAATTCCTCTTCTAAGGAATTGTTTCATCAACCTGCAGCCAGTGACACTATATTAAGAGAGCAGAGTCCAGAAATAGAAGTTAATCCTGGAGTTGGAGTTAACTACATTCTGATTGATAGTGACAAGGACTCTGAGGGCACAGAGGAATTTAAGGATAATACTACCGAGCAGGACACTAGTATGAATTTAGAAGAAATTCTTGACTTTGGAACTGAAATTATTGAAGAAGTACCCCAGCATGGCAGTCAGGATAAGTTAGAAACATTGGCTAAAGTGGCAGTTGATGTTAGTGAGGAAACCAATGTAATAAGGGAAATTGTTTTATGGAAAGGGAAGTCCTCTACACCAAAGAAAATAATTAAAACTCCTCAATTTTTATCTAGATGGGTAGACATACTCAATCAAGAACCTTTACCCCCACCAGATTTATCTACACCCCTTGCCGCAAGGATCAATTTATACCAGCAGTTGTTATGGGAAAAGACACAATGGAATTTAGAAAAGGAAAAATTGAAATGAGTCATAAGTGAGAAGAATTCTCAGTTGGAGCATAAATCAGATGAGATTGAGATATTGAAATGGAGGATTGATCAGATTATAGGGTTAATTCCACAGCTGATGGACTGTAGATCACCCTCACCGGTGTATGCAATATTCCTTCAAGAGCAACTTGTTAAATTTAAATTAACAAGAATTGTAGAAGGCCTCAATCCATCCATATCAACTCCCCATGAATTTTATTATGCCTTTCAGTCTGCCCCAATGACTCTGAAAAACCTATTGTGTGAATTGTACTTGCATAACTTGGCAATACCTGATGACACAAAGTAGAATTCACTCCTCTATGTAGGGGATGTATAGTTGTGAGCAGTCATGTCATGGATGTAGAATGAGATAAGTAGAGAATACCAGGTTGCGCCATACAAATAAAAAGAAATGTCAGCTCCTTTGATGATGAGGCCTAAAGTTCAACACTCCAGGTGGACATATTTTGACTGGCTTTCCATCACAGCAAACACTGGTGGAGCCAATAAGATCTATCCAGTGAGAGAACAAGCCTTGCAGACTGGGACCAGCATTCCTCACAAGATGTTGCTACAACAATTAATGCCTCCAAGTAGAGGTGGATAAGGATGTCACAGGATCTAAATAAAATGGAACATCATTCACCATAGAATCTGACCCTTGCCACAAGAAGGGCTCCATGGTATATTATGTTAGGAAGGACACTCCTTAACCATTGGTTCCCATTAAGGTTTCAACCTCCACTCTTCTTTCAGCCATTGCTGGCAATGAATGATAGTGCAGCAGATTATGACATGGCCTCTAAAGTTTCGCGCTAGGAAAAATTCAAAGAGACTTATGGATACTTTGATTATGTTCATGATGAGTCTGGACAAAGAACAACTAGTGATTTGAGGGTCTGTGCCAAGATTCAGAACTTTATGATTGTTGTAGACCAGCAATAGTTCAGTTGGGGGGAATGATGGGCTCCTAAATAGCCATCTTTTTCACTACTTTTTATGCTCTTTCTAGAATAGGTTGATTGCACATAGACATGAATTTATGGTTTTAAGCATATGAACTTATGGTTTCTATGTATATGTTATATATGTGTGTGAACATACGTTGGAAATATGGATACCTCTAAAGACATAATATCTGCTTAAATTCATGGACAGGAATGGTGAATATAATAGTTATACATGTTAATGGATATTTTCTCTCCTAAGCTATGTTTTTGGTAGTTACCTCCTATAGCCATAGGATTTGCAAGAGTGATAATTAAGACTTACACCTTTTCCTAATATTGATGATGTGGATATATATGTATATGCTTGGATATGTGCACATTGATTGTTTTGTAGGAGTTGACCGTGGATATTCAAAGACCAGCATACTAGTGCGAGAGTCATCAAAGCCAACTGTAGATTGCAGAATCTTCGCAAGCAAGTCAATACTTTCTATTGCATGCAATGCGTAGATTTAGTGTGCGCTATATTCTAGGAATGTTTATAGTCAATGATGTTTCTGTTATGAAACTTTATGAGTTGTAACCGATCCTCAATTATGAAGTGATCGTAGATTTAGGAGTTAGTTGTTGCTTTCTTTTAAATAATCAATTGTTGTGACTCTTTTGGATTTAGTCAAACAAACTAGTTTTTAATAGAGCTTTTGCATACTATTTCAATCAAGTGTAATCATTTTATGAATGAATAGAATGTTCAGCTCACATTTGCAACTTTCATCTTGATTGTACTTCTCATTCACTCATTCAAGGGGGCCCACTTGATGAGTGAATTGCTTTGTTAGTATAGAGTTCATTTTCCTATTCATTTATATGTTTTAGAACTTTGTTGTTCCTGCAGCTATTGATCCCAGAATCAGTAGCCTGTTCCTACGACACGATCAGTTGGAGTAGTTCCTAACTGTAATTTCCTGCTTTGATTAGAATATATTTGCTTACCAATTTTGGTATAGTTTTCCTGAAGCATAAGCATTTGAATTCCTTAGATAGACTTAGAAGAGGAGGTTTGAAACATATACTTTGCAGACACCATTCCAAGTTTACGTCCCTCGTCGATAATTAAATGAGACCAAATAATGCATTTAGGAATCATTTGGGGTGTCCAATCCTGAAATAGGTAGTCCATTGCTCTAGGTTTCTGATACTATTGTTTGGCCAAGCACATATTAAAGCCTATAATGTCTTTTAATGTCATGAAATGACATTGCAATGTAAACAGTTGGTTAATGGCCTAAAGGCCCAAATTTCTTGTAAGTGGGCCATTAGTGTCCAAGGGAATCAAGGGATAGTTTAGGGGTTTAGTAGTGCTTGGAATAAATCTCCTAGGTGTTTTAAATCTTTACAAGTTTTCATTTTACAAATTTAATAAGTTATTGTTGGAAATATTCAGGAATTAACCAAGTTACTGAGAGGGGAGGGGTGAATCAGTAACTCCAAATTTTCTTTCAATTACAGATGTATTAACATATAGTTTTGCATATAAAAAGCATGAAACTTAAAAGCATTCACAACAATGACACATAGATTTGGTTACCCAAAAACCTTCCAAAAAGAAAGTAAAACTGGGGTGGGGATGAAACCCACAAAGCTTTAGTACTGCAGTATAAAGTTGGCCGGTTAAGGCTTACATTTGATCACTTCTGATGATCTGCCTTGCTAGGAGCAATAAGGACTGCTAGGTCCACCTTGTTAGAGGATTTTTACAAACTTACAAAAGAAGTATGTACTCGGTAAAGAGATTTTACAAAAGACTGTTAAGTCTACCCGATTAAAGGATTTTAGTACTGATTCACCTGTTAGGATGAAACAGTAGATCTCTTGCTTTGCAACTAGATTGCTGAATGAGATTCGCTGATGTACTGATCACCTTCTATGATGAATTTGTCTTTTCTATTTCTTATACTGCTGTAGCCCTTTGTAATTCACTTATCTCTGCCTTTCTTTCTTTTTCACATTCATACTCATTACATCTTGGTATTTTTACAACATTTTTTATATACAAGTCTAAACAATTAATTACAAATACAATTACAAAGTCGGCTTGACAAATAAACATAAGTGCTACTAAGTCGGCCCAAGTATGGTTACACGGTTCCTGCAAACTAACTCGGTGACTTTCTGATACTCAGCGTCCACTGCATTACTTGGCATCATCATGCACTCGGTAGAAGTGAAGGCACGGTTCATACTAACCACTCGGTAGGTTTTGAACTCGGTAAATACTGGTGACTCGGTAGACATAATGTTACTCAGTTTACACTGTCCTGCTCGGTTTGCACTGACCTGCTTGGTTTGCACTGACCTGCTCGGTTTGCACTGACCTGCTCGGTTTGCACTGTTCTACTCGGTTTGCACTGTTCTGCTTGATTTGCACTGTTCTACTTGGTTTGTACTGTTCTGCTCAGTTTGCACTGTTCTACTCGGTTTGCACTATTCTGCTTAGTTTGCACTGTTCTGCTCGGTTTGCACTCAAAATGCAAATAAGTGTTGTCACTAGTGGCAATTCTGCTTAATGCCAACAATCTCCCCCTTTGGCATTAGTGACAAAAACACTTATTGTCCAAAACTTATATACATGAACCATACTGAGATTTATTTTGATTTTTCAAAATTTGTCTTTGGCATAGGGCTTTATAAATTATCTCCCCCTTTCAATGTGCTAACTTTTTCTTCTTTTCTTCTATACATATCTTCTTCTATACATATCTCCCCCTTTTTGGCGATAATGCCAAAGGTGTATATACAAGTGATTTACAGAGAGAATCCAAAATTTGATAGAAAAATAGAATGTACCTTCATTATCAGTGCCAGGGTTCTGTCCCAATTTTCTTGCAGAATCTTGCATGTTTGGATTGCAATTTGGACTTCTGCAGAGAGTTCAATCATGTGATCTACTATTAAGAACTGATTGTCATGAATTAATGTTTTGGAATGTTCAATGTGCTTATACATTGTATTCATGATGGGAAGGATCATGTTCTAAATGTCTAGCAGTGTGGACCGGATCCTTGTGTCTTCTTTTAGTAGTTCTGACTGCATATTTGATAGGTATGAGATTTTCATGTGATGAGCAGAGTTTGAACTTGGTTCAAGTTGTAGCTTCTGTATGCTAATCTTCAAATCCTCATCAATTTTATTCATTTTATCCTTGACATCCTTGGTGAACTCGGCAACATTGCACAGTCTAGCCAAAAGAGAGGTAACATTCGAATAGGAAGATTCAATGTTTGACAAAACTAAAGACAATTCGACTTGATTAATAGCTATGTGCTGAGCAATGTGCTCAAGCACTTTATTGTTGAATTTCTTCTCGGCTCTTTCAACTAACTTTTCTGTCCCAGATGAATCCTCATTGTACTTATTTACTACTTCTGCTAATTGTAACAAAACATGTTGAGAGGAGTCTACTTTAATACCTAATGCTTCTGAAAAAATGTCCTTAGCATCCTTAATGATTTTATATTCCTTGTCTCTTTCCTCTTTAAGTTTCTTTTTCTTCACTTTCCTTTGGAGGATTTCACCTATATTTTGCATTTGATCCACTGATAGATTTGCAAAATCCAATGTTGGAATCTCTATTTCTTCATCTAGGCCTATATCCTCTACTATATTCTTGCCCAAAAATCTTATACTTGGTTGAGCCTTAGGCTTATCTGTACTTAATGCCTTAGTAGTAGTGACAGTAGACATAGTAGGACTGGCTATAGAGAATGGTATACTGTCTACTGGAGAACTTGAAGTATTTACACTTGTAGAATCAAAAACTGGAATACTTACTGCTAGAAAACTTGATGAAATAGGAGACTGCAACTCGGTAGAAGAAATGGTAGTTGCTTCTGTTGTTGCTATAGGTGATTGGACAAATGTTGAAGTTGTCACAACCATGCTTGAAGGTGTCTCCGGGCTAGATGTAGTAACTTTTGTTGGAGAGGTAGGAAGTGATGCAATGACTTCTGCCGCTATCCTCACAGTATCATCTACCTCAGTGGCTTCTTCCTGTTCATCACTGTCATCTTCAATGTCTTTTATTATAACTATTTTAGTACTCAGTTGGTGAAGATGGTATATGTTCTTCCATGTGGAATTTGTAGCCTTCACAACCGATTCAATATTGTTAATCAAAATTAAACAAGTATTGAACTTCAGTGTCATCTTATTTTCATTCTCCTTCAATGCCTTCTTTATTTCATCATTTTTCAAGCTCGGCATTAACTGTCTCAGGGTTTGATCAAATATGTCTTTTACAGTTTGCTTTGCATTGGTCCATCTCATTTTTATTGGATCTAATAAAGCTGATGGAACCTGTGGGGCTATTTCATCAGGAGAGTATTTCCACTATCCCATCTTTTAAATAACAGCATCTTCAATCTCCTTTTGTTCTGTTTCCGTTCTTGTTTCATATTTAAAAGATTTTATATTACTTACTCCAGATCCTGATCCTTCTCTAAAAAGTTTGATCTTCTCTTGAAGGGTTAGAGGAGGCCTTTTGAATATTATATCTTTGTCTACCTTGTCTGCCTTACCTCTTGCACTTCTCCTTGTAAATACAGCAGTGGGAGGCTTAGGTGCCTTAGTGATGAATACCTTTCCTTTCTTCTTTGCAGGTTCTGGTTCCTCTATTTTCTCATCCTTTTCCTTTTCTTCTTCAGTGTCTTCTCCTTTGTCCTCGGTTAGCATTTGCATTTTGGCTATCCTCTTCTTTCCTTTATTTACCGCCTATGGAAGCTTTATGCTTAATTCAATTCTCACCTTTGCTTCTTCATATGTTCCAAAATATGGGGCTTTGGGATTAACAGGCTGATTAAGGAGGGCTTCAATGATATTCTTGGTTTCATCAATGTTTACCTCATAAGGAAGAGGTTTTACATGTACAATCCTCGGTTTAGCTGCTTGAATGTATACTCTGTCATATTCCACCATGAAACAAATATCATCCTTATAATCTTCAACCAACTTCTGTGGAATCCGGAATCTGTCATTCATTTTCTCTTTGAAAGACTCAAAATAACTATCCATGATGCTTTCAAAATTTTCACCCATTTCTGAAATATATTCATTTATCTCATAAAGAACTGGCACATCTTTTCTCCATACTACTTTTCCTTTGGAAGGGAAGAATTTCTGAACATAGAAGAATAAACAGACCAGTAGAGATCCAAACTTACATGGATTGTTTTTGGAAGTTTGAATGCTTTCCATGTTCTTGTTAAACTGTTTTAACAACAAATCTGCAAGGTCAAATGATAAGTTATTCTTGACCACTTTGTATGCTAGGTCTATGGCTTCACAGGAGACACTATTCTATTGACTTGAACTGTATATTTTATGGGCAATTATGTGTGTACCAAACTTCAGTTCAGCATCAGTAATGCTACTTACTTTCATGCCTCTACCGTCCCACTCAGCTAGGGTTTTCTTCTCCAGTTTCGGCCGACCTAGGGTTTTGGTAGTTTTAGCTTTGTTTAATATGGGAAGACCGGTGATTTGATGAATCATCTTCTTAGTGATCTCTATGGGTTTCTCAAGCCAAATCTTGCCATCATGTACATGGCTGAGAATGTATCTAACCCATTTCTCTTGAAAGTTTCGAGGTAAATGTGCAATGTGAACTAATCCCTTGTCTTCTAGATGTTTGTGTTTGGGTTTTAGAATACCATCCACACACAGTTCCTCACGCACAATATCTAGCTCTAGGTTTCCCATTTCTTGAATTGCACAATTGAAATGATTGCGAATATCATTAACAAGTAGTACCTTAGGAGGAATCTGAGATTGAGCTCTGTTCGGGTCTAGGGCTGCTGCAATTGCGGGCACGAGTTTGAAATTTGGTGCTCTCCATTCCCCTTGGACTAACATTTCTAATCCTTTCTTCGCTGAAGTGCTGGATGATGCCATGGTAGCTCACAGAGAATTCTTTTCGCAAAAATGTTTGAATCGCTGGAATGCTCTTGAAATTTTCTACTCTCAAAGTGCTAAAGTTCACGGTGAAGAATGAGTTTGATTTCTTGCCTTTTGTTTACAACTCTGTCATTAATGCTCAGTACAAATTAGGGTATAAATTCTGACAGACTGTCACCCACTATGAATTAACTGCTCGATAAAGACTTCGCAACTCAGTGAACTTGAGAATTCATGTTGCTCCGACCTCGCTCGGTAAAGACTGGTACCGACCTTGCTCGGTGAAAACTGATATTGACCTTCCTATGATCTTATTGCATCTTGTATGCTGATTTAGATCTTTCTTTTAATTCAGTTCTGGAACTGCTTGAAATTGGTCTATGAGAATACAGTTCCAGTGCTTTCTTGGGAATTTAGTTTGAGTCGGTAGAGCCACCCATTCCATTACTTAGACTGGTTTGCTCGATAGATTTAGGAACCCACTGTTGTCTCACCTGTTTCCTGACCTTAGTTGCTTCATTCTTCTTTCCATCTTCAACTTCACTAGCATTCATGCAATTTCTGGCTATGTGACCGAGTTTAGTGCATTTGAAGCATCTTACGATAGTATCTCTTTTCCTTAGATGATGTTTTATGCAGTTCATGCCAATGTGTCCATATTCTCCACAGTAATGACATCTACACTAGGTTTTGTAATCCCATCCAAACATTGCTTTCATAATTTGTTCTGCTGGATTGAATGTTTTGGATCTGCACTCGGATGCCTTGTGACCTTTTTTGTTGCATTTGTGACAATTACCTTTGAATCTTGGTTTTTCCCTGCATTCATTTGCTTTGTGACCATGTTGATTGCAGTTGTAGCATTTTCCATTGAATTTTGCTTTTTCATTGCTCCAACATTTATTTGAAGTATGTCCTATTTTACCACAATGATTACAAGTAGGTTTCTGATTTCTTTGAGTACCTTGCTTAGAAGATTCACCTTCTCCTTTATATCCAAGTCCTGCTTTTCCTTTTTGCCTATGAAGATTTCGCTCATACAGCTGATTTAAGTCTTCTTGGCTTTTCAGCATTCCTTCATTGATTTGTTTTTTGGTGTTTAGGTCATCCATCAATATTTGATTGATTTTCTTTTCAGATCTTAGTTCTTCTCTTGTGCTTTCTATTTCTGATCTTAGATTCAGAATTTCCTCATTTGTATGGGAGATCTGATCAATTAGGTTTTCTAGCTAAAGGGTTTTATTTTGGACTTCATTGTTCCTTCCATCTAATTCATCTTTCAACTTGTTTCTTTGTTCTAAGATCTCACAAAATCTTGTTGAGTGTAGTTCTTGTTCTCTTTTCAATTTTCTCACTTCTTCCTGCAGAGACCCATTCTTTTCTAGGAGTTCTTTGACAGCATTGTTTGCTTCATCCGAGCTATCTGAGGGAAAAAGATCTTCAATCTTTTCTTCAATGTAATTCTGATCATTCATCTGATTTGCAAGTTCCTTCCTTCTTCTTAGGGATTGGGAAAGATGTTCTTTTGCTTCTTTAAGTTTAGGTATGGCCATTTCCAGATCTAGCTTTTCATTTTCAATCACCTTGTTCAATTTGAATACCTCCATTGTCCTGGATCTTTGCTCAAGCTAGTTAAGCTTTATCTTGAGAACCAATACTGCTCTGATACCAATTGTTGGAAATATTCAGGAATTAACCAAGTTACTGAGACGGGAGGGGTGAATCAGTAACTCCAAATTTTCTTTCAATTACAGATGTATTAACATATAGTTTTGCATATAGAAAGCATGAAACTTAAAAGAATTCACAACAATGACACATAGATTTGGTTACCCAGAAACCTTCCAAAAAGAAAGTAAAACTGGGGTGGGGATGAAACCCACAAAGCTTTAGTACTACAGTATAAAGTTGGCTGGTTAAGGCTTACATTTGATCACTTCTGATGATCTGCCCTGCTAGGAGCAATAAGGACTACTAGGTCCACCTTGTTAGAGGATTTTTACAAACTTACAAAAGAAGTATGTACTCGGTAAAGAGATTTTACAAAAGACTGTTAAGTCTACCCGGTTAAAGGATTTTAGTACTGATTCACCTGTTAGGATGAAACAGTAGATCTCTTGCTTTGCAACTAGATTGCTGAATGAGATTCGTTGATGTACTGATCACCTTCTGTGATGAATTTATCTTTTCTATTCCTTATACTGTTGTAGCCCTTTTTAATTCGCTTATCTCTGCCTTTCTTTCTTTTTCACATTCATACTCATTACATCTTGGTATTTTTACAACATTGTTTATATACAAGTCTAAACAATTAATTACAAATACAATTACAAAGTCAGCTTGACAAATAAACATAAGTGCTACTAAGTCAGCCCAAGTATGGTTACACAGTTCCTGCAAACTAACTCGGTGACTTTCTGATACTCGGCGTCCACTGCATTACTCGGCATCATCATGCACTCGGTAGAAGTGAAGGCACGGTTCATACTAACCACTCAGTAGGTTTTGAACTCGGTAAATACTAGTGACTCGGTAGACATAATGTTACTCAGTTTACACTGTCCTTCTCGGTTTGCACTGACCTGCTTGGTTTGCACTGTTCTACTCGGTTTGCATTGTTTTGCTCGGTTTGCACTGTTCTGCTCGGTTTGCACTATTCTACTCGGTTTGCACTGTTCTGCTCGGTTTGCACTGTTCTGCTCGGTTTGCACTGTTCTGCTCGGTTTGCACTGTTCTGCTCAGTTTGCACTCAGAATGCAAATAAGTGTTGTCACTAGTGGCAATTCTGCTTAATGCCAACAATAAGTTAACTTTCAAAGTTTAAATATTCAAATTTAAACAAGTAACAGCTAGTTAGTGCATATTTAGATACAAAATTTTGTATATATAAAAACAACAATTGAATGTAATGTGCATATTTAGATGCCAAATTTTGTATATAAAAAATTAGATGCAAAATTTGAAATATAAAAGAGCCCATGGGGTTGATTTGCAAATATTAAGAGCCCACATTTGTATCGTCTTAATGCCATGTAAAGTGCAAAAATTGTGTTTCCTTACTATGAATGTTGTATCCTTATATAATTTTTATCACCTTAATTTTGTATCCTTACATTTGTATTGTCTTAATTCCATGTACATTTGTATCGTCAAATGATGTAATAGTTGGAGTCATTGAGTCAAAATTGGTCAAATGTGTCCAAAGTAAAATGTGATTCCCTAGGGTGAAGGGATAGTGTTGAAGGATTACATCCTAGCACCGAATGGACTGTTCCATTAGCTTTGTTTAGGTAGGTAAATGCTAGTGACAACCTCATTTCAACCACTGAGTCACTAGAGCATTCGGGACCATGCCGGACCAAAGTATCACCAAGGTGCACTAAGCATGATTGGGCAGTGATCTTTCAAAGCTCATATCTCAGACCCTGTGAGAGGTATTGACAAACCATGAGATGCTACAAGACCACATTTCTGAGGCCTACAATAACCTTTTTCTATTCGGGGAGATTCAATTTTTTTTGAATTTGGCACGCCAGTCTCGCTTGATGCCAAAACTTGCAATGAGGGTCAGTTGAAAGTTGCACCACTGAGTTTCTTCCAAACCGTTCATCCTAATACTGAATAGACTATTCCATTAGGTCTGGTTGGGTGGGTAAATGCTAGTGAAAACCCCATTTTGACCACTGAGTCACTAGAACATTCGGGACCATGCCGGACCAAAGTGTCCCCAAGGTGCACTAAGCATGATTGGGCAGCAATCTTTCGAGGCTCATATCTCGGACCCCGTGAGAGGTATCAATGAACTGTGAGATGCTGTAGGATTGCATTTCTGAGGCCTAAAATAACCTCTCTCCATTCTAGGAGATTTGAATTTTTTTGAATTTGACACACCAGTCTCGCTTGATGCCAAGACTTGGAGTAAGGGTCAGTTGAAAGTTGCACCACTGAATTTCTTCCAAACTGTTTATCCCGACACTGAATGGATTGTGACATTATCTCTAGTAGGGTGATTAAATGCTAGTGAAAACCCCATTTTGACCACTAATTCACTAGAATGTTTGGGACCGTGTCGGACCAAAGTGTCCCCAAGGTGCATTAAGCATGATTGGGTAATGATCTTTCGAGGCTCGTATCTTAGACCCCATGAGAGGTATCAAAAAACTATGTGATTCTACAAGACCACATTTTTGAGGCCTACAATAACCTCTCTCCATTCTAGGAGATTTGAATTTGTTTGAATTTGGCACGCCAGTCTCGCTTGATGCCAAAACTTGCAGTGAGGGTCAGTTGAAAGTTGCACCACTGGGTTTCTTCCTAACCGTTCATCCCGGCACCGAATGGACTATGCCATTAGCTTTAGTTGGGTGGGTAAATGCTATTGAAAACCCCATTTTGACCACTGAGTCACTAGAACATTCTAGACCATGCCAAACCAAAGTGTCCCCAAGGTGCACTAAGCACGATTGGGCAGTGATCTTTCAAGGCTCATATCTCAAACCTCGTGAGAGGTATCAGTGAACCATGAGATGCTATGGGACTATGTTTTAGAGTCCTACAATAATCTCTCTCTATTCTGGGAGAATCAATTTTTTTTAAATTTAGCATGCCAGTCTCGCTTGATGCCAAAACTTGCAGTGAGGGTCAGTTAAAAGTTGCACCATTGGGTTTCTTCCAAACCATTCGTCTTGGCACCGAATGGACTGTGCCATTAGCTCCATCTAGACAACCTCATTTGGAACACAAATTTAGTAGAACATCTGCAAACATGCTAGACCAAATTGTTCTGAAGGTCCACTAAGCACCATTTTGTATGTTAGCGAGCGTTCTGGTGTGTCAAGAGGCAAAGTAAGCCTTTAAATGGATCCTCAAGAGGTGAGAATTTTGATATTTTGTATTGATTGATAGTCCTTTGTAAAGGATCATGCATTCTAAGCCATTAAATGGAATTGGTAAGGGCTTAATGCACCTAGGGGTCACTAGGGGTGATTAAGTTAATCCTAGGTTAATTGGATTGATCTAAGGACCTATAAGGTATATAATGGATATCAAATGGCCAATAGAGTCAATCAAATGATGACAGTCAGTGTGTAGGGATTGTAGTCTCCTTAAGGGATTGACTCTCCTACCCACTGTAACCAATGTAATTGGTGGGAGAAGTCACTGGTGTATTATATCCTTGTATTATAATTATTTTATGTTGGGATATGTGAAGTGATGGTTGACAGAACACTAATTGATAGAGTTTACTGATTGAAGGAGAGCCTCTCCTCACACCAATCATTATGGAAGTTGAATACCCTTGAGAAGAGTTGTTCTTATGATGTTATATGGTTGTATAATAGATGGGCCATATCAAGATGTTATATGGTGTTACAATCAAGGTGGAAGACCTATTTCAATTTTTGACAATATGGAGGCTCTAGGTGCGGTGAGAGGCCTAGAATGGAGTTGATGCCAAGAGAAGTTGGGATGAGAGGTTAGAGGAAGTGAACTTGTTCAAAATGTCATATGTGTTAGTTCTCTAAAGTTAGAGAACTCTATTTGACCCTTGAGTTGAGACTAACTCCTTGAGTAGATTCCAAGATGCTTATAGAATCCTCAATTTGAGTTGGGTTCCATGAGGGGATAGTAGAGGGCTCTGCATCAGATTTTCTTGGTTGAGAGCATCAGATACACATGAATACAATGTAGCACATAAATTTTTAATTCACTTAAATTATGAATTACACATGTGAACACACGTAGCACATAAAGTGTACACATAAATTTTCTTAAGTCATGAAGCATACATGTAGCACATAGATTATAAAGCATACCACATGAATTCACTTAAGTCATGCACGTAGCCCATACACATGAATTTAGGTTATGAAGAATGTACTTGAATATACATGAATATACTTAAGGCATAAATCGTACACATGAGTACATACACACAAGCATATTTACATACTAACAATGAATAAATGAACACACAATTAACAAATTAGATCGAATATCAAGTTTCATATATATCAAAATGAACAATAATTTTATACATATTTACATATCAACATATCTAGATACAATGTGGCATACACCATCTCAAAATGTGTCATATGACATCTCAAAATAAGAAGTTCAACTAAAAATGTTTCTAGGACATCATATTCTACTGGTGGATCATCAAAATGCAACCTCTTTGAAGTACTCTTTGGCTCTGATGGATCCTGCATTCAAACACAAAAGTGAAACCCCAAGTTGGATTACTTAATTTATATCATTTCTACAAATAAAAAATAAAAATTCAGAATCATAGTCAACAATAATAAATAAAATTTAAACTAAAATTGAACTCTCATATACCTCACCAATCTATCTCCTCCTACAGATAGGATACCTAATATATGCCACCAATGTCGAATCCGACTTGTATATGTTTGCGAACATGAGATTGATCTATGATTTATACTATTTAATGTTAAATCCTTGGTAGAAAATATATATTTACAAAATAATTGAATTAACATTAAAACTTACCTGTGTTGAACTTTCTTCAGGAAATGTTGGCTGAGTCATCAGTGATACAAACCCTTGGCTTTCTACCTCCCTCAAACTAGGAGTGACCTACAAAAGTCAAACAAATACTTCATACTATCATAACTTGATCATATTATATATACTTGATAGTAAAATACACACAAATAAATTTAGAAATATATGTACCATGGGGCTATCACTGTGAATTGATATGCATGTGACTCTATCATGGTGATAGGGTCCCACGACATCATCAGATACCACTCTCTGTCAAATAAACCATGTAAATTAAAAATGAGTACGCACAAATGGCAAGTATACATGTATGCATAAACTAACTAAATTACTTAATTACCTTCCCTTGTCAATGCCTGATGCCTGCACCCCCTCACATTGCCCCCTGGTGGCAACTGATGACACTTGCATTAGTATGTAATAAGATGATTGTAAAAATTAGAAAACACATGTACATATACTATTATAATAATTTAAGGAAACCAATTAGTACATTAAAATATATGTACTGTGGAAGTGTCAAGACCAAATGATATGGCCGAAAGCATGGACCCTTCCACCTATGTCATCTCCTCCTCTGTCATCAACTAAGCATAAATGTAACACATAAAAATACATAAGTGGGAAATTATTATAAGAAAATTCTACTAAAAATACAAATGATAAAAATTAAATACAATGTAAAAATTGAACTGTTTACTCTTACCATAACAGTAGGAGTCCATGGCTCTATATGCCCCTGATGCACATCTTCATGAGGTGCTTCAGTGCCTGTAGTGTGTTGTGTAGTATCATCCACCTCGAAGACGTAGTTATATGCATCACTATCATTCAGGGGACCTAACCACATATTCTTGCACATAATGCAAGTGTGGAGCACACAAACATGTGAGCTCATGGAGGAAGTGGAAGGGCCAGAAGCATCAGGACAAGGAGGCAACAATGTCATGCTCTGTGTAACCAGCAGATCACTCAAGGTGTGAATGACTCAAATAGTCTGTGAGTTGGCCTCAGCAATAATATCAGGATGCTACACTATGGGAGGTGGTGAAATCTCGGGAGGGGGGACATATGTGCAGGATTTCACTCGATGTGCCCATGGCCTATTTTGATGAGCGCCTAAACCTACACCCTAGTTCGGTCTCATACTCTAATAATTGACCTTGTCTCTAAGCACAAATTCAGCATACAATTTTTTAATGAAATAAAATGGGACATCCAAATTCCTGTGAGGTGGTCTATCAAAAACCATCCACCAGCAGTCCCAAAAGTTGTCACATATTGCATTATATCATGTTTTGGGATCCACAAAAAGATTACATATATCATGTTTTGTTATGTTTAGGTTCATCACTTAATCATAGGCAAGCCCATCGTCAAACTGGGGATGCATGGAATCGTGCCAAAGAAGTGCAACATTATGTTGCTCTATAAGTTTCTCCATGTTTTCAATAATGGATTTCAATGTGGTAAACATGGGGCGCAATGTGGGGATATTGGCATATGTGGTTTGAAATCCTCTAAGTTGATTTAGATTGTCTCCTATGAGATCCTCTAAATGGCGAGGGTTTAAAATTGGTTCATCTTCTGAAAGTGGGGGATTGTTGGGAGGTGGTTCTAGATTATTTGTGAGATCATTGGGAGGGTTTTCTGATTGATTTGATTCCATGTC
The DNA here is from genome assembly GCA_027943335.1 of Chamaecyparis obtusa. Taxonomy (NCBI): domain Eukaryota; kingdom Viridiplantae; phylum Streptophyta; class Pinopsida; order Cupressales; family Cupressaceae; genus Chamaecyparis; species Chamaecyparis obtusa. Next base: position 829,163 of record BSBK01000274.1, on the reverse strand, counting down.
TGATTACAATTAGAAAATAAATAGATAATTATAATGAATTTTAAAAAACAATAAAAAAACTCATTTAAACAGGCTAATTTTTATATCAAAAACTACAAATTTCTATTAAAACATAATAAAAATAATAAAAAATTAAAGATTGAACTTACCTTAAGATTTTAGCAAAATCGAATATATGATAACAATGGATATCTGAAAGCCCTAGCCACATTCAATGTTTTCATAGTGAAAATGTTGAACACAGTTGGGCTATGTAAATATATAATTGCAAAAATCGGATATCCAATTAGACCTGTGCTTTGGCTTTTGGCTTGGCTAGGTGTACTGACACCCAGGCCTACTAAAAAGTCAACAAATGGATTAGTGCACTTTTGGACAAGTGAAAATTTTAGTTTTTCACATCACCACTTTTTGGCATACCATGATCCTACACTAACCCTACTCTAAATTTATTTTAAAAATCCCACCTTGTAGAAATCAAAACCATCTTCTCTCAATTTCCTTTTAAAATATGACTTCGTTGAAATTATCTTCTTTGGTGCATTCAAAGAAGATAATTCAAAGAAGAAGTATGTATCGATTTTGCTATTGTTCTTGCTCCCATCCATTGCAATTGGAAGCTCCTTGGAAGATGAAGATGATGCTCTGCAAACATACATAGTCCAGACATCCAATTCCTAGATGTCATCATCTATCAACAATCCTAAAGGATGATATTCATCTCTGGTGAACTTGTTAGAAGAAAATGATGGATCTCAGAGGATTTTGTACAATATTTACAACCAAGTGTTCAATGGATTTTCATAGAGTTCACATAGGCCCAAGCCTTCTTGAAAGTGCATTTGAAGGCTTGTATAAAGTAAATAAATAAATATGGAAGGCAAGGCAATACAAGTGTGTTGCATGCAAAGTGTGTAAGTATTGAGAAAGCCACCCACAAACTTCTAAATAATTAGTAGGCTATTCAAGGATTGTAAACTAGGTAATTTTTAATAAATCTTACTTTCTATTTTCTATTGGTTTTAACAAATTAAAAAAAAATAGTGTGTTATACAATCTTTATAATTTCTAATAATAGATATAATAATATTTATAATTTATTTTAGTTCCTTTTATAAATTTTCAAAATCTCCAGATCTTTTTACAAAAAATCAAACTACTTTAAATCAGAAAAAATGAAGGTGAATAGGAAAATCAACTCATATTTTTTGTCTGTATTTTTTATGTTAATAAGGAAATTTTCTATTAAAAAAAATAACTTTGGAAGCTTAGAGAATTGTGAGCATGAGAAAACCACAATTTTTACTTTAAATGAAAAAATAGGTAATTCAATAGTTCAAGCAAGCCTTATCATTTTCAGTAGGAAGAGAAAAAAGGTACGAAACATTTTCAGTGGGAAGAGAGAAAAAGTACGAAGAGATCAAAACTTTAATGAAAGAAAGATCCCTAACCTTAGATCTTTGATTTAAGATTTCATTTAGATTTTTTTTATTATTTCCATTGTTGTTTAAGATTATATGTTAAATTCAATCCTTGGTGGCATTATCATCGCCCAGGAACTCATTCATACTGCCCAAGTGACCAAGGAACCGAGTATGTTTGTTAAAATCGATATCCAAAAGGCTTATGATAAGGTGGACTGGAGATTCTTGTGTAAATTCTTGGAATCTTTTGGCTTCTCCAAGCATTGGATCAACCTTATATTTATATGTATTTCAACCCCCAAGATCTATGTCCTCGTCAACGGTACCCCAGAAGGTTTTTTTGGGATTTCATGAGGCATCAAACAAGGTGACCCACTATCACCCTTCCTTTATGTTATTATGGCTGAAGCCTTGGGGAGAACTATAACCAAGAAACAGTCAGAAGGCAAGATTATAGGCCTTAGAACCGCAAACAATATCCCATTCATCACACACCAACAATTTGTTGATGATACTATTCTGCCAGGATCAGCAAATTGCAAAGAGGCCAAGGCCTTCAAAGAAGTCCTTAACTCATATATGAAGGCTTCTGGCCAACAAGTCAATCCTATTAAATCAGAAATCTTCTTTTTAAATACTACACCTGATCTAGAAAAGAAAATATGTGATACCCTTGGTTATCAACGGGGTTCTTTTCCATGTAAATATCTAGGGATAGAACTGGATAAGGGACAACATTCATCAAAACTTTGGCAACAAGTTCTAGCGAAGGTTCAGGATAAGAAGAGCTCTTGGAAAGGTAAGTGGCATACTAAGCCAGGGAGAACCATTATGATTAAATCAGTCATGTCTGCTATACCTACCTATCATATGTCTATTTTACCCCTCCCTACTAACATTAAGCATGAACTAGATAAGATGATGAGAGATTTTTATTGGCAAGGGTCAAACGAGGACAAGAAAATGGCCCTAATCAAATGGGATAACTTATGCAAACCTATCTCCATGGGGGGTTTAGGGTTCAAGAACCTTATTTGGCAAAACTGAGCCCTTGGTGCAAAACTTGTTTGGAGACTTTTTAAGGAGCCCAACTCTAAGTGGGCTTCCATTCTTCTCCACAAATACGTCCCAGAGGTAGACCCCATTAATCTCTTCAGAGCCCAATCTCATGCCAAGGGATCATGTATTTGGAACTTTGTTAAGGAGTCTATAGGCATAATCAGCAAACACCTCATGTGGGATATAGGTCTTGGGAATCATGCATTATTTTGGGAAGATTCATGGGCAGGTTTCCCCGCACTTAACAAAGAGGGATTTTCACCTATCTTCATTGAATTTTGCAAAGTAACCATTGGTTCTTACCTTAAGGATTATATTAATCTTAGTTGCAAATATGTTTCAGACTTAACCACAAGAGGATTACCTTATAATCAAGAAATTCAAAGGTTATTTAATATTTTAAAAGAAAGAAATATCACTATTAAAAATTGGCCAGACAACTTCTTATGGGCTGGCTCTAATAATGGGGAATATTCAGTTAAAGACGATTATAAAACCATTATTCAAGAAGAAAAAATGGACAACTTAGACATTCCCCTTAATTTATGTTGGAACAAAGCCTATCTTCATAAGGCAAGAATTTTTTTGTGGGCTGCTCTACAAGATAGAATTTTAACATCAGATAGGATACGTAAGATAGGCTTTGCAAGTCCGACAAGGTGCCCCTTATGTGAAAAATAGGAAGAGGATGTGAATCATCTTCTGCTAAATTGTTCTTTCACGTAGAATTGTTGGAAATGGCTTCAGCAATCCTTAGACTGGAAGTCAGCTCTTCCTTCTGATCTACTAAGCCTCCTAAAAGCTTGGCTAGCTCTATACAAAGATAATCTGTATAAGGATATCTGGATTATTTCCCCATCCATCTTAGCGTGGGAGGTATGGAAAGAACGCAATTGGAGGATTTTTACGAATCAGTTCAAATTAGAATGGAAAAGCATCACTAATAAAATTGAAGCTTCAATTACGAAAAAGATTAATAGCATACTTCATGATACCACTTGTTACGAAGATTCATTCAGATCCTGGGATAATAAGATTAGACTTAAATGGCCCTCCTTAATCATACCAAATCTATTTGGTAGAGGAGATGCAAAGGCAAAAGCTAACAGAGCCAATTGTTCTTGGGTCCCTCCTGAGGAGGGTTGGGTAAAGCTGAATTTTGATGGAGCATCCAGGGGTAACCCCGGAGAGGCAGGCATAGGCGGTATCATTAGGAACTACAAGGGAGAATTAATTTCTAAATATGCCCATCCCATCAAGCCTACTATGAATAACATGGTTGAATGTCTTGCTACACTAGCTCCCCTCTCTAGCTCAGAGTTTGGTATACATATATATATATATATATATATATATATATATATATATATATATATATATATATATTACCTATTATGAGGTCTATAAGGTATCATATATATCTATGTATACTTTGAAATATTTATGGGGGTATATAAATAAAGGTCTATATATATATATATATATATATATAGACTTATTTATATACCCTCATGGATATCATCATTTATACACACATTTGGTATATTTATCTACACATATACCGAAGGTTTGTATAATTGCCTTTATGGCAGTCTGACCCTGCCTTGTTTTCCTTGGGCTTTTATTAGTTCATGGGCCTTTCTGGATATATGTTATAAGCCTTCAGATGAGTTGTGGATGTATTCTAAAGTACTACCTATCTCTCCAGCCTTTGCTTATGTTCATCACCTTTAATCATTACTCTGGATTTTTGCTTAATAGTTATATACTATATACTTGTTGAGCTGCGAATTTACATATATAATTATAACACTTGATTGTCACCAAGTGTTGGCTCTTTGTGTCACTATCCCATTAGCAGGGAAGACTTGGCACAGTCTTCATATTGAGGGATAGGTCATGTTTCGTACTTACTCTAGTGAATAGCTTTCCTCTCTCTTTCTTCAGAAGAACAATGTAAAGAGAACTTTACTATCAATAGATACTATACTTGCAATAGGGTATTTGGTTTTTTGGCTTCATTGATAATTTATGGCTATTTGAGATACTATAATTAATATTTGCAATTCTTATTTAGTCCATTCTTCATAGCGCTTTCTCAAATTTTAGCAGTTCAGTCACAAGATTATATTTGCATAAGAAGCTGATCACATTACAACCCTTTGTATCCAGGAGGGCCTATCTTTAATCAGATATTATAAGTTCAGATTGTGGGTCGATAAACATATTGTATTTAAACTTTATCTCAAAGGCTTATGGTTAGTTAGGTCCTCAAAGCATGCAAATACACACATACTATACATGGATATCTTCATGTATAGTATGTGCATATTTGCATACTTATGTATATATATAAATGTGTGCAAATTATATTTTATGAGTACATTCATATATATCTTAGCATCTCTCGAGCACATCAACAGATGCTTTATTTCTAATGACTCCTCCTCTCTTTTATACGGCTTAATTAATTATCAACAGTTCAATACTGGTATCAGCAGAAGTATAGTTGTTATATTGGTTTTCAAAAGAATGGTTATACTGGTTTTCAAAAGAAATGAGCTCGGATTGTCTCTCGGCATAGAAGGATGGATTGTTTTTTAAGTTAATATCTCTAATTTTGGTTACAAGATGTATATATATGTATACAGGCTATAGGCATATTTTGGATGCATATATATGTTTAGGTTATATATATAAATGTATACATACTGATCTATGTATACATTTATATATATTGTTATGATGAAGTCAGCCTTATCCTTATTATTCATGCAGTCAGCCAAACTCTTTTATGAAGCAGTTTGGACAGCCTTATTCTTATATATGCATCTATATACTCTTGGTTTTAGATATATATATTTTAGATACATATATATTTACTTTCAAATGTTTGGTTTTCCAGACTTTATATATATCTATATATATTGCACATAAATATATACTGATATATATATAAAGCCTTAAACATGTGTTTATTCATTCCTTCTCACATATATAGATTCATGTTTGCGAAATATATTTATGTTTTTATCGACATACGAATTAGATTAAAGTTATTACTTTCAGCCAAGATACAGAGTGTTTGGCAATTTTGTTCCCTTTAAGGTTAGTTGGATATCAGTTTTAGTATCGAGAAAAGGATTAAGGGATTGTTACTATTTAAATAGTATATTCTACTAACATTGGCAGATATTGGTATTAAATTAGAATGGAAACCCAATCCACAGCTTATCTTATATAACTGGGAGAGGTATATTTTTTTACTATTCGTATTAATTCATTTTCCTAATATTAATTAACATTTTTTAAGCTATGATGTAAATGTTGTTACCTCGATATTGGCTAACCTATGGCATTGGAGATTTGGTGTATGATATACAAGAAAGATTGAACTTCGGGAGGCACAAGTATTATTCTCGACAAAGCAAAGAGGATGATGCATTCATATATATTCATCCTAATGTATAACTATTAGATCTTGTTTTTCAAAGTAAGCAAATCTTGAGAACACTCGGGACATGGGTACGCCCATGAAGAATTGTACAATTCTTGATTTATATCAAGCCGTGGGTATGCCTACGAAAATAATGTATTTAAAAAATCTCATCAATTGACAAGTCATGGGTATGCCCATGTAAATTTTGTATAAGGACAGGACCTATGGTCCCAAGCTAGGTTGGAGGTTTTCTCTACCCCGCTCTTTCCTACCAGTGCCTGCAGCGAGTGGGGTCACAATGTAAAATAATAATTTATATTAATAAAAAAAAATTTAGGGCTTCGGCCTTTTATCGATCAAAAAAAAAAAGATTATATGTTAAAGTGAGAAGATAAATGAAAGTTAGATTTAAGATTTGATTTTAATGATGATTTATTTATGTATAATAGTAAAAAATAAGTATTTAAATTTATTTTTTTGATTTTAATTTAATAGGATTGCAATTTTTTACATTTTATGTCTCCTTTCACATGTATTTAGTCTGCTCATTGCACACCAAGGTGGATTGCTAGTTTATTTTATTTTTTATTATTTTTTGGGGGGTGTGTTTTGTAGGGAGCGGACCGGTTTGTTTGCTGGAATTGACCTAGAATTGGAAAATGGGAATTGGTTTCCCTTCTCAAAATTGAATTCACAATTCCAATTCCATGCCTCAATTCTAATTCCAAATTCTGAGGTGGATTGGTAGAATGCTCATTTTAAACCAAAATTAAAATTGACCTATACCAATTCACCAATTCTTATTTTCCAATTCTAGATGCCATAAAGAAGAATTCAATCCCACACCCTATTAATGTTTTTCCTTGGATGAAGAAAGAAAAAACTAGGCAATGCTTTCTGCACATAACATAATGGCTCCAAGAAGAATGCAATTAAATGATTTACCAAATTCCTCACTTTGCCTCATACTGACTAAAGTTCCTTTGGATCGAGTTGTTCATTGTTCTATGCTTTCTAAGAGATGGAAATTGCTATGGAGGTTCTTGCCCAGACCAAGTTTTTCAGATAACATGTTTTATTCATCAAATCACCTTGATGATATTCTCAAGTTGCACTGTGTATCCCTTGAGCTTTTCCAGTTTAAGGGTGTAATCAGCTCCATCGATTCAAGTGAAAAAATTGATGACTAGATTCAGTATGCAGCCCTGAAAGATGTGAGATATATGCTTCTCAGATTTTTTATAGAGAAAATTGAGCTTTCGAATTTTGTTGTAAAGACTGAATTTTTGACACAAAAAGCCACATCAATAAAAGTCACAATATCAAGGAGTTGGTTAAAAAGTCAATGGTTGAATGCATAGGTTGACAAGATACTAGTCAATTCCCTACAATATAGGAATAAAAGATATACAATTAAGACCAAAACTGTCGAGATGCTAAAGAATACCTTTGTCCAAAGATAAGAGGAAAGTCGACCATCTGTCGAGTGTCATGAAGAAACCACAATAAGAGATGTCATGTCAACTTCAAACAAGTACAAGTTGTCATGTCTGGGTAACAACCTAAGTGATTTTCACACTAATTATCGAATCACATCAATAAAAGATAAGGATTAGATCAAAATATGTACTTCCATATTAACGATAAAAGTAAAAAACAAAAATTACCAAATACCACAATGTCGAATATGAAATTGCATAACACTGAAAAAGAACTTGTCCTTCCTATAAGAAGTTTTAGAAACTTGTTCACAAATGTCAGCAAGGGCGAGAATATTGTGGGAGTGCATTTCCACCCAACCATGAAGCAGTAACACTTCCTTGAAATCCTTCTTGACATGAAGGATACCCAGCCCAGCTAGAAGTAATCTAAGTAAAACTAAGGAGTAATGGAATATGTGCAAGTCAAAATACATACTTCAAATGAAAAAAAATATCATCATTATGATCAATCATAAATTTTGCATCAACATGAATTACTTTTTCAACAATATTATACCAATTCAAATTTCCAGCCCAACTCATAAAGTACACTTAGAGATAGCTCAAGAGTGTGTCCCATCATTTAGTTTTAGAATAGAGGATTATCAAAACTCACTAAGCATCAAGATTACCAATTTCTTGAATACATACATAAATAAACCAAGATATCAAACATTTCATTGATAGGCACATTCCTTTCTTATCCATAAAACATTTGTTTACATCATTCATAGATATGTTTACAAGAAAAGATAGGTTCATAAAACCTTTGCAACTAGGGTTGTAATAGGCTTTAAACTAAAAAGCCAAGTGTACATAAATAAAAGCACTCATGGACAAAGTAAGCACCCAACTAGGTATTACCTTCTATATAAGTTTTCTTGCAAATTCTCTTTCATGCACATTGTATTATTAAAAGAAATCGAACCACTAAGTTTTTCCAATCTTATATGACATTAGCCTATCTCAATATGTAGAAATTGTTAATCAAATGGACATAACTACTATATTCAAAAGTGATTCTCAATCTCTTAAGAAATGATAAAATTGAATTTTCACACAAGAATGTAGTTCATATCGAACAAGATTATCCGAATAGAGTCTTCTTTGGTCTAAAACTAATAGATCATAGTGCACTATTATTCTCGTACTTTTAAGCACAAATAACTATTTTTAGTAAGGTAAATATCCATATTCTTAATTTTTAATTCATATAATAGGTATTCAATCGGGTAAAAATAAAAAATAAAACTTCATCCAACATTGATTTGATAGATCATTTTTAATAGAACAAGTAAGGAGTATTTCAAGAGATTGTAAACAGACTTTCATGCTCAGAAAATGATGAGCCAATAGGAACACACCATACCGAAGGGAAAGAGACACAAAGCTAAAACCATGACATGGTCTAAAGGGATCAAATTCATGCCTGAGTAATTTACATAATTAACAAACTACAAACTATGGTTCTCATTGCAATTCTACACAAGATCATAAACCACGATATAAGGAGGCATGTATACATGGTTTTAGCACACCAAATGCCTAAGAAATTGATGACGCTTTTGCAATAATGAATGAAACTACAACATGCAAACATTGCTAGACTAAACATATACACCAGCATTGTAACAAAATTGATTACAGGCAGTTCCTTGTTGAACGAAACTATTCTCACTTCCCTACAATTAAAAGAGTACCAAAGAAGAGAGAGAAATTTAGAACATCCCAATCTTGCAGGTCAAACAATACCAAAGAAGATCGAATCAAAAGAATACTAGAGTCCTTCAATAACTAGGGATGAAACTGACCCAAAGAACCCATGAGCCAAACATAAATAACACATGCTGGTTTCAAGGAGCATTAAAACTCTGAAAGCCTAAAATTGAATAGGCATTAGATATTTACCTCAAACTATGAGAATGACCCCATAATGAGGATGAAAAATCTGACATGATTCTCCAACTCGAAGAAGCAAAAGATCGCATACCTTCTTGATAAAAACTTCATCTAATAATTTGTATCTCTCCATGCATGAATGGTCCCTGGACTAACTGCCATGTTGATCACATTTTCTGAATAGAATATGAAGGGACTCTTTTCAATGAAGAGAAAGCTCCCATATATTTCATGGTTGTTGCCAAGATATGGTCAATCCCCAATGATTAAAACAAACTTTGCTTTTAATAAAACCCAGGAATGAAGGTGTAAAATCGACGCCTCTATTCTACATCAGGTTGTGACAGAAGTTCCTCTTTACTACCATGCAGGTGAAGAGATCAACAATGCAGACGAGGTTGACTATTTGATCAATCTCATCGACCAGCTCTTGCACTCTCTTCTAAACACTTGCCAATATAAGAGAAGAAGTTACAAAGAAGCACTAGTTCACAAACTTATTTAGAGACACTTAAGGATAGAGCAAAGTGGGTATGTGTTACTTAAATTTATGAATAAGTATGTTCAACGGGAGAAAGGAAATGGAGGGACTAGAGAAGTTGTAGCCAAAATATTGCAACAAGTGGGGAAGGTGTATTAGGTGGTTGCAGGGTTATCGTTTGTAGCTTTATTGCTAGAGAAGATTGGTCAAACTTCTGATAACCATAGTGAATGCATAGAACTCTCAAGACAAATGAGTAAGCTTGCTGGGAATATCAAAAATTTGAAGTATAATATGCCACCAAAATCTAAGAAATCAGAGCCCCCTACTCTCTCCATACTGTCCGTAATGTGAATCCTAAGATATGTTCTAAATTCCCCCCCCCCCCCCAAAAAAAAAAAATTTGTCTCCCCCTTTTTTTTACTAACTCCCATAAAACTATTGCATACTTGTGCAACTAACTCTTCCCCTATTACGCAACCTCCCATCCTCTGCTAATGGAGATTGAGTTTTTTCCTCCGTGAACTCTTTGTCTCCTCCAAAAATATTGTCATTGAGTCATTGTTAGGATTAAATTTCCTTAGTGAACTGTTAGTCTCGCTAGTCAATCACTTCATTTTACACCATGTGTCATAGTCATCTCCCTTACCTTTCGATACCATCCAAAATTGAAGAGCCCCAAAGCATATTTAAAGTCATAAATTATGCTGATAATTTTTGTCCACTTTCACTGTTGGCAATGATTTAGGAGGTGGAAAATTTTTATGTTTCAATGAAAATGGGTTGTGACATCTATTTTTTATTGCCGCAACCTCATATTTCTGGTGGTCATGAATTCTCATATCTAAAATGTGCCTAGCTCTTGGGCTGGCTTCCCCTACCTCAGAACGCTCCATTTTAACTACATTAAGCTGAGTGAAAATACTTTTGAGCTAATATTGCAATTGTGCCCTGTTCTGGAAACTTTAATCATTGGTAATTGCCATGGACTTGAGAGAGTAAATATATGCTCAGCCACTCTTCTTTATCTCAATCTTGATGGCTTAACGATTGGAGTTCTTGGTGATTTGTGTTGATATTTGTAGAATCGGTCAGATAAATAATATTGACTATATGATTATTATGAGAAATCATTTATTATATATATTCATATATATCAATATATATATAATAATTGATATTACTATATACATTGAGATATATGTATATATAAAGTTAGATTATAATTACTCTCATAATAACTAAATAGTTAAATTGATAAAATTATTATTATTATTATTATTATGTAAGTATTAGATAAATTAATATAATACTCAAGATATATATAATTTATTTTTTTTATCGGTAAAAGGCCGAAGCCCTAATTTTATTAATATATAAATAATTAATTTTACAAAATGACCCCGCTCGGTGTAGGCGCTGGTAGGAAAGAGCGAGGTTGAGAAAACCTCCAGCCTTGCCCGGGACCATAGGTCCTGACCTTATACAAAATATACGTGGGCATACCCACAACTCGATATATATATCAAGATTTTATAAAATACATAGTTCCTGTGGGCATACCCACATCTCAAAAAAATTTGAGATTTGTTTTAAAATCTTGAAACAATTGATATACAATGATTTAATGATTTTACATTTTTGGATTTGTCATTCAAACTCTAGGTCTACAATTTCTGATCCTTCTTCTTCGATATGAAGGTGTACTTGGTTCCCGAGTGATTATTTCCTCCTGAATATAAGACAGAAATCTTCCACATACAAAGGTTAACCAGCATCAAGATATTTTCAAATGAGTCCTACATCTTAGCCTTAAAACCTACCTTCGAATAATAGGTCATAAGGCATACTAAGTTGAAGCAAAAAGTATACAAATAGCCCTTCAAATTTTCTACAAAAAGAAAGGAATTACCTGTACCATAAGAAAATAGCTTCCTGACCAGAGGCCAAGTGTCCTCTTAAATTCCAATATGATTCTAAGTATTTCAAGAGATTCAATAACTATTATTATATTGCTAATATAGAAACATAAACTTAAATTCCAGATGTGAATCATACTATATCTAAGCCATTGCTCCTCAAGTAATTCTATCATCATCTTACCTTTAACTGAAGACTTGACTTACTGTCAAAATAATGAAAGAGACAAATCTTATCTTTGTGTTTAATATTCCTTACCAATTTAGATTATCATTTCCTGCCATATGTTAGCATTTGCTAATCATAACATTTTAGAAATAGTTGCATAGGGACAAAGCAGTCTCCTCTTTACTATGCTAATACTCTGACTTGTTCCACGTCATGCCTGGTTGACACTCAAAATGAAGAGATATGCAAAAATGCATTGCTAGCCTCTGTACATTAATTCAATAGAATATACACCTATGGTATTACCATGTGTATATACCTTAAACATATCTGTGAAATCTAAAGGATGACATGTTCAGAGTTGCCGAAGCTTATCTCTTTTTTAAAATTATCATATCATGGTTGAATAGATATATATATATAAATATATATATACTGTCACCAGCATATCTATATTTATATATACTTATATATACAAGTAATAGGTTTGAAGAATTCATTCAGTTAATCGAACCAGACATACTCTTCAATACTGTTACCTATTATATATAAACCATTTTTTTAAAAAAAAACACATAGTAAGGTAGCTTAGATATATATATAAATATATATACATAGACACCAGTATATATATATTTATATATACCATTATAGATAGCTGAAAGTAAGAAACCATCAAATTATAAGAGAGAGTAATTATATGTCCCTGTCTTTTACTACTGAGTTCTCATCTACAAAAGTAATGTTCCAGTATGCGAATTACTCACTTATAGAGAGTCATAGCATTAATAGTTCCTTATCTTTATACTCAAGATATATATATATATATATAATCATAATTGTCATTATATTAATTACAAAATAATGAATAGACATGTCTCTTCTTGGCTCATTCTCAATATAAATGCAAGAGACTGTTGCATTTGGAAAACACATACAATGAGATAGTGCTATTACATTTGCAATGATCCTAAAACCTTAACATGGTATCAGAGCCAAGTTGCAAATGTAAGAGAGTAGTTTATTAATAGTGAATGTGTGACTGTCTCAGAAAATACAGTTTTGGTACGAGAACCATATCTCACAAATGTACCGTTGGATTTTACTAAATTTTGGATATGTTGGTGATAAACAAATTTACAAAAATTGAATCAGAATAATTGAAGAGAAAATTTAAGGTTCAAAAGTTATGGCCGACTATGTACGTGTCTATAAAAAAAAATTGTAAAAGAGTGAGGTTCCTTCTTTATAAGCCTAACCACTTGAAGAGAGATCTGATCAAATTGAAGGTTTTAATAGTGTATAGAGCCTTTGGATATTGAAGACAAGTCATGTGAATAATTCAAGTAATGTTCGAGAACGATGAAATCATTCTTTGAATTTGCATGATATTTTCTATATGGGCTAACCTTACAGAATGAAATACTTAAAATTTATAAAAAATAAGTATTTCATATTTTATTAATGCAAATAATTTTTGAGTTTGTAATTCATGCTCTACTATTGGTTAGTAAAATATTGTATGCTTCTATCATTGGTATTTTCATTCAAGATAGTTTAGTGAGCTATTTGTAATCTCTCTCTAACATACCTTCAGGACAGAAGCACAAGATAATTACATTCAAGGGAGAAATAACTTGATGCCTGTAAATGAATTGTTGATTGAGAGGGAGTTCACTATTGAAGGTGAAACACTTCTGAGGTAATCTTGATATAATTGATTATTATACTAATGAATCATGAATATTTTTTTATGGGCCTGCCCCCTGTTTAAATCATGAGGAAGTGATGACTTCCAAATGATTATCACTTATATTTGTTAAAGTTATTGTAAGGTGACGATCTTACAATAACTTGACCTTCTATTGTGATAGACATCTTGTGATGGCTAAAACAGATCATTATAGATAGAACTTGTGGATAGAATCACCGATAGAGGCAATCCACACCAAAGCTCATGAGTTTGTGAATAGAATCACCGATGGAGGCAATTCACATGAGAGCTTGTGTATAGAATCACCGATGGAGGTAATCCACACCAAAGCTCATGAGTTTGTGAATAGAATCATCGATGGAGGCAATTCACACGAGAGCTTGTGGATAGAATTGTCGATGGAGGCAATCCATACTAAAACTCATGAGTTTGTGAATAGAATCACCGATGGAGGCAATTCACACGAGAGCTTGTGGATAAAATTGCCGATGGAGGCAATCCACACCAAAGCTTGTGAGTTTGTGAATAGAATTGCTGATGGAGGCAATTCACACGAGAGTTTGTGGATAGAATCACTGATGAAAGAAATCCACATCAAAGCTCATGAGTTTGTGGATCGAATCACCGATGGAGGCAATCCACACGAGAGCTTGTGGATCGAATCCCCTATGGAGGCAATCCACCTGAGACTTGTGGATAGAATTGTCGATGGAGGCAATCCACATATTAAGACTATGTTTCTATTGACTACATCTTGAGGATGATGCCTTTATTGCTTACATCATATGATTGATGTTGCCAAGTGTCATAAGTGTTGACATTGGATTGATTTATCCTCCCTAGCTAAGAGGGAGTGTTGATATTTGTAGAATCGGTCAAATAAATAGTATTGACTATATGATTATTATGAGAAATTATTTATTATATATATTCATATATATCAATATATATAATAATTGATATTACTATATACATTGAGATATATGTATATATAAAGTTAGATTATAATTACTCTCATAATAACTAAATAGTTAAATTGATAAAATTATTATTATTATTATTATGTAAGTATTAGATAAATTAATATAATACTCAAGATATATATATATATATTATAATCATAATTGTCATTATATTAATTACAAAATAATGAAGGGACATGTCTCTTCTTGGCTTATTCTCAATATAAATGCAAGAGATTGTTGCATTTGGAAAACACATACAATGAGATAGTGTTATTACATTTGCAATGATCCTAAAACCTTAACAATTTGGTTGGACGACTTGGTTCATTTATTGTTGGTAGTTTTTGTTGTATTCTCCTATGTAGATCTAGAGGATGACATGGATAATTAAATGTTTGTAAGGCTATTTGAGAGCTGACTGTCGTTGCATTTAATATTTGTTTGTAATGAGAGATGACTTGTCTTAGGACTTAATTATTTCATCAAGCTGACTTGTGGATGAAGATTAGTATTTAAGGAGTGTTTGGGGTAGTTGTTTAGGTAGGAGATTGGAGAGTGAAAGTTAGTGATTAGATTTGGATCCTGCGAGATCTTGAAGATCAGATTGTTATCTGATAGTTGTAATAGCAGAGCTAGTGGTTTGCGTGCTTGGAGACAAGGAGATTTTTTGGTGGCTTGCGAGCTCAAATTCAGATCTGCCTTAGGGTTTCCATCAGTTGCTGATTGTTTCATAACTAAACTAGCTAGGGTTGGGGCTTGGATCTTTGTTGATCTTGCAGAATTGTTTCTTGATTGTAATTGGCTATAACCCAGAAGGCCTTACAGCTGGCTATGTTAATGAAAATTTAGTTGAAAACATTATCTTGTTGAGTTATTCTGCATTGTGGTGTTTGGTTGCATGTGAGGACTGTCCTTAATTAGATCCTCGTTACCTGTCTTGCGTCACAACTTAGTTTGTTCCAATCTTACTCTAAGAGGATCTTCAATTTCTTCTAGCTCAAAAAAGTCTTCTAATTCACCAATTCAATCAATCAAGTCCTCAGATCTCAAAGTACCAGAGAAAGTAGAAACTTCCATTCGATAATTATTACTTAACCAAGCTCCAGATTTATGCAACCGACTAGTTCTATCTTCACCAGATCTATCTCTCCGGTCATCACCACTAGATCCAATAGATTCAAAGTATTCAGCAGCTTCCTCATAACCATCATTAGTACCAAGATTCCTCGGCATACTAGCAATAGCTCTCATGACCTCAGTGATCATGTCATTCTTCATCAATTCCATCTCAGATCTAAAATCAACTTTAACCTTCTCTGTAATCTTTGATTCCACAACATCACAGAGATCTGCAATCGCTCTAGGTTCCAATCTTCTCAGAGGCATCCTTCAAGATTTTCAAAAACCCAAAGAAATAAATCACCAACAAGGTCCTAGTGCAAACAACCTCAATTCAGAGATCGGTTTACACACTCAAGATCTTCAAGCTCTGATACCACCTGACGCGGGACAAGTAAGGAGGATCCAATTAATGACAGTCCAAACAAGCAGTCAAACACCACAATGCGGAATTACACAAAAAGACAATGTTTTCAACTGAATTTTCATTAACATGCCCGGTTGTAAGGCCTTCTGGGTTAGGGCCAAATACAATCACAAGTATTTTTGCAATCTCTCAGCTAGTCCAGCTTTGAAACAATTAGCAACTCATGGAAACCCTAAGGCAAATCTGAACTTGAGCTCGCAAGCATGCAAACCACTAGCTCTGATTTTACAAACTATCAGATAACAATCTAATCTTCAAGATCTCACAGGATCTAGATCTATACTTCTATCTTTTTCCAAGATCTGCCTCTAAACAACTACTCAAACACTTCTTAAATACTAATCTTCAGCCACAAGTCAGCTGGAAGAAACAATTAACTCCTAAAACAAGTCAGCTCCTATTACAAACAAATATTAAATGCAACAACAGTCGGCTCTCAAATAGCCTTACAAATATTTAATTCTCCATGTCAGCCTCTAGATCTATATAGGAGAATACAACAAAAGCTACCATGTTCAATAAATGCACCAAGTCGACCAACCAAATCTTCAAGAACTCCAATCGATAAGTCAGAACTACCAAGCACCAGAGAAACAACCGAACACCAGTGAGACAACCGAGCATGCCAAGCATCACCGAGAAAGCACATCGACGAAGCACCATAGGCATCGTCGAGTACAAGTTCCACCGAGCACAAGAGGTTTCACCGAGTTCCTTCAATGACCGAGCTTTCTTCAATAACTGAGACCGTCAATTAAAGCTGCAACCGAGTAACACAAAACCAAAATAACACACCACCATGCAGATTCATCGAGTACCTTAGAATGCCCCTGCATCATAAATAGAGTAAATAAATCCCAAAAGGTGCACAAGTTCAACCGGTCCAAATGATAAACAAGAAGATGCAAATGAAAATGCAAGAAAACCCAAATCAAAATCCTTATAGGCGGTCCAAATGAAATCGCATATAATCCTCTTCGCACGTTGCCCTTCTTCGTTGTGGGGAATAATGAAGTGATAAATGAAACTTCTTTTTTTTTAAGTTATGCCCGTGGTAGTCAAAAATTCGACCACCAAAGTATTGGTTGAAATTTTGACCAACACGAGCATGGATTAAAAAAAAATCAAATTATTCCTTCTATAATCCAACCACCCTAAACCTTTTTATTTGTTGGTCGATAATTTTGGTGGAAAAATAAGGTCAAATATACTAGCGCCCTTTATTTTATGTAGGAGATTCCTATGGAATCCCTACATGTATTTTGTCATCTAGTCCAAGTGGGAGGACATGTCACATATTGTATTTCCTTTAATAAGGAAAATAATTTATCCTCCTTAAGAGGATCTTGACACTTTGCACACACCTACTCATATTTTTTGTGTGTATTTTTATGTTAATAAGGAAAATTTCTAATAAAAAACAACTTAGGAAGCTTAGAGAATTGTGAGCATGAGAAAAGCGCAATTTTTACTTCAAAATGAAAAAACACATAATTCAATAGTTCAAGCAAGCCTTATCATTTTCAGTAGCAAGAGAGAAAAGGTATGAAGCATTTTCAGTAGGAAGAGAGCAAAACTCCAACGAAAGAAAGATCCCTAACCCTAGATCTTTAATTTAAGATTTCATTTAGATTTTTAGGATTCTCAAATAATTATTTCCATTATTGTTTAAGATTATATGTTAAAGTGAGAAGATAAATGAAAGTTAGATTTAAGATTTGTTTTTTTAATGATGATTTATTTACATGTATAATAGTAAAAAATAGTATTTATATTTATATTTTCTATTTTAATTTAATAAGATTACAACTTTTTACATTTTATGGTCCCCTTTTACATGTCTTTAACCTACCCATTGCACACCAACATGAATTGCTAGTTTTGTTTTGTTTTTGTTTTTTGTAGTCGTTTGGTTGCTGGAATTGACTTGAAATTGGAAAACAGAAATTGGTTTTCCTTCTCAAAATTGAATTCTCTATTCCAATTCTATGCCTCAATTCTAATTCTAGTTTTATTTTTTATTATTTTTTTTTTAGTGTGTTTTGTAGTCGTTTGGTTGCTGGAATTGACCTAGAATTGGAAAACGGAAATTGGTTTCCCTTCTCAAAATTGAATTCTTTATTCCAATTCCATGCCTCAATTCTAATTCTAGTTTTATTTTTTATTATTTTTTTTGGAGTGTGTTTTGTAGTCGTTTGATTGCTGAAATTGATTTGAAATTGGAAAATGAAAATTGGTTTCCCTTCTCAAAATTGAATTCTCTATTCCAATTTCATGCCTCAATTCTAATTCTAGATTCTGAGGTGGATTGGCAGAATGCTCATTTTAAACCAAAATTAGAATTGGCCGACTAATTCGATCCCACACCCTATTAATGATTTTCATTGGCTGAAGAAATTAAAAAAATCAAGAAAATAACCCCTTCGCTCCCATTGTCACGACTCAAGCTAGGCACTGCTTTCTGCGCATAATGTAATGGCTCCAAGTAGAACGCGATTAAATGATTTACCAGACTCCTTACTATGCATCATACTGACTAAAGTTCCTTTTGATCAAGATGTTCGTTGTTCTGTGCTTTCTAAGAGATGGAAATTGCTTTGGAGATTCTTACCCAGACTAAGTTTTTCAGATAACATGTGTTATTCATCAGACCGCCTTGATGATATTCTCAAGCTACACTGTGTACCCCTTGAGCTGTTGAATAATTTAATTCCAACAGTTCAATAAACTTTCGGTGCATTATTGTTGACTGTCACCCAGCACATGGAGAGTTGACTGTCACTCATAAACATGTTTTAAATGGAGTCACCGTCCAGTACAACCTGCCATCCACCTACTCTGCTGTCCAGAAGTCTCTTTTTTTTACTGCAGATTTCATGCATTTTGCACATGTCTGCAAACCTTTGTTGACTAGAATATGCAATCTCATCTATAAATTTGTAGATGAAGGCATGTATTTGTAAGAGTGAGCCCAGATTTGGGGTTTCTTCATTGTAAAAATTCATTGATGTTCTAATTTGTTCTGTTTCTTAAATTGTTTCATTTTCTCACAGCTAGATCTTTGAGCAGCATTAGCTGTAAATTTCTACATGGTATCAGAGCAGGTTGCTAAGAAGGAGAAAAGAAAACTCTTTACTTGCAGGTATTGCAGATCAGAGCTATTTTAGAATGAATTTTTCATTGTTTTGGGGGTTTCTCTTATTTTCTTTTCTATATTTATGAACTGAAAATAAAGTTCCAAAAGGGGATAGTCTAATATTACAATGGGAATTAAATATCATCCGTCTGTCATTAGTTTGGAAGAAGAAAATTATAAGTCTTGGCGTGATGGAATCCTAAAGCATTGCCGATGGATTCATCTATTGCCACATTTGTATGGACTTATTCCTGAACCAAGTTCATGTTGGCAGAAATCTGTTTGGGAAAGTAGAAATGATCATGTCTTAGGATTAATTGGTTTAAGTGTTGGTGAGCACACATCATGGGCTCTATCGCACATTGAGTGCCCTCATACTCTTTGGACCATTTTATGGGAAAGATATGGAGATCCCACTGAACCTCCATTCTCAGATGATCCAGCTACAGACATGCTTCTCTCCCTTGAGAAAGATGATGATCTTATGTACGACGATGACACTGAAGAGGAACTTGCTTATTGGAAGAGTCTTGATTGTCTTGATTGCAAAAAGACATCTCCTCCTGATGCTCCTCTTTCTACATCTCCAACATTGGAAGCTATTCAGTCACCTCCACCTACCGGTTTGATAGAGATCTTGGCTTCTTCAAATGCTACTTCAGATTTTCTTCAACAGGTTCACTCTTGTCTTCAAGATTCAGTTCATTGGGATGAATTTCTATCAGACATATCTTTTTTGTTTGTAGAATCCCTCATTTCGGATCTAGATGACACCATTGATTGTATACATCTTCTCTTTGATGATGATGATTCTTCTCCAATAGTTGTGAAAGAACATTGTGATCCTCTTCCTTATTCTCTTCATTATCATTCCTCACAGTCTGATATGAGTGTGGATCACTTGGCTCAACATTTGAAGGAGATTCATTTGCCTTGTGAGGAGATACATGAGTTTTTTGATCGTGCTCTACATCAGTTTCTAAATGCTTCTAGATTGTCATATTCAACATTATCTGATTTTCTTATGACAAGTTTCAGGATCAACATGGAGACCATGGAGCAATTTTCAAAAGCCTCATACATCTTGAAATCTCTTCCCACATATTCCTTTCAGGATTTGGGAAATTTCATTCAAGCATATTTGATTTTATTTCTTCCCAAAGGAAGGAATGTTGTTCGAAGATCATGGACCAGCTTCTACATCCAGTTTCAAGCATCTATCATTGGCTACACATTATGGAAGACTACATCGCCTCTTGTATTTCACTTTCTCCAAGATCTTCTTGGAGTAAAGAACATTGTAATACAGTAGTCTCATTTCTATGTTGGCATCCATTTTGAGGGGGGGTTTTGTTCTCACTGGGTTTTCCCTCTTTCCTCATTTCTCTTTTCTAGTTGTTAGAATTAAGGGGGGGTGTTGAATAATTTAATTCCAATAGTTCAATAAACTTTCAGTGCATTATTGTTGACTGTCACCCAGCACATGGAGAGTTGACTATCACTCATAAACATGTTTTAAATGGAGTCACCGTCCAGTACAGCCTGCCATCCACCTACTCTGCCATCCAGAAGTCTCTTTTTTTTACTGCATATTTCATGCATTTTGCACATGTCTGCAAACCTTTGTTGACTAGAATATGCAATTTCATCTATAAATTTGTAGATGAAGGCATGTATATGTAAGAGTGAGCCCAGATTTGGGGTTTCTTCATTGTAAAAATTCATTGCTGTTCTAATTTGTTATGTTTCTTAAATTGTTTCATTTTCTCACAGCTAGATCTTTGAGCAGCATTCGCTGTAAATTTCTACATGAGCTTTTCCAATTAAAGGGTGTAAACAGCTCCGTTGCTTCAAGTGAAAAAATTGATGAATGGATTCAGTTTGCTGCCCTCAAAGATGTGAGACAGATGCTTCTCAATTTTTTTATAGAAAATATGGAGCTTCCGACTTCTGTTTTTTGTTGCCGCAACCTCAAATTTTTGGCGGTCAAAAATTCTCATATAGAAAATGTGCCTGGCTCCTGGGCTGGCTTCCCCTGCCTCAGAACGCTCCATTTTAGCTACATTAAGCTGAGTGAAAATACTTTTGAGCCAATATTGCAATTGTGCCCTGTTCTAGAAACTTTAGTCGTTGGTAATTGCCATGGACTTGCGAGAGTAAATATATGCTCAGCCACTCTTCTTTATCTCAATCTTGATTTTCTACCCTCACTTATTGAAATGGAAACAATGACAGTAAAATGCCCGCGATTGCTGAAGCTTACAATAGAAATCATGGATACTGTGGAAAAGATGGAATTTGATTTGCCAATGTGTTTACATTTGTGGGCAAGGGTTTCACGACTTGAGCCATTGCTACTATGAAATCACTTACGAAAATAACATTGTTAAGTGGAATTTTCGTGAGCGATTTGAGCTTACTACACCAATTTCCGGATTTAAAGCAGCTTTGGATCGACTACGATCTGTATCCTACGCAGGTATGTCAATTTTCCAAAAATAGTATACTCCTGTAGTATTTTCTATATTCGTATATAAATCATTGATTTTGAACAGAAGGTGTGCCAAATTGTTTCTGTAATGACATGTTACGACATCATGCTTTTGAAAAAATGTAGAGCTATGCGCCATTTTGCAGATTGCTTGCCTCTAATATTTGCCAGGGTTATTGGCACCGATTGAAATTTCAATTTTTTGATTTGGGAATGGGTAAACTCATTGATGAAAACAAGTCAGCTCCTATTACAAACAAGTCAGCTCCTATGGAAACTCTAAGGCAAATCTAAACTTGAGCTCGCAAGCATGCAAACCACTAGCTCTGATTTTACAAACTATCAGATAACAATCTGATCTTCAAGATCTCGCAGGATCTAGATCTATACTTCTATCTTTTTCCAAGATCTGCCTCTAAACAACTACTCAAACACTCCTTAAATACTAATCTTCAGCCACAAGTCAGTTAGAAGAAACAATTAACTCCTAAAACAAGTCAACTCCTATTACAAACAAATATTAAATGCAACAACAGTCGGCTCTCAAATAGCCTTACAAATATTTAATTCTTCATGTCAGCCTCTAGATCTACATAGGAGAATACAACAAAAGCTACCATGTTCAATAAATGCACCAAGTTGGCCAACCAAATCCTCAAGAACTCCAATCGGTAAGTCAGAACTACCGAGCACCAGAAAAACAACCGAGCACCAGTGAGACAACCGAGCACGCCAAGCATCACCGAGAAAGCACATCGACTGAGCACCATAGGCATCGTCAAGTACAAGTTTCACTGAGCACAAGAGGTTTCACCGAGTTCCTTCAACGACCGAGCTTCCTTTAATAACTGAGACCATCGGTTAAAGCTACAACCGAGTAACACAGAACCAAAACAACACACCACCATGCAAATTCACCGAGTACCCTAGAATGCCCCTACATCATAAATAGAGTAAATAAATCCCAAAGGGCGCACAAGTTCAACCGGTCCAAATGATAAACAAGAAGATGCAAATGAAAATGCAAGAAAACCCAAATCAAAATCCTTATAGGCGGTCCAAATGAAATCGCAAATAATCCTCTTTGCGCGTTGCCCTTCTTCGTCGTGGGGAATAATGAAGTGATAAATGAAACTTCTTCTTTTTTAAGTTATGCCCATGGCAGTCAAAAATTCGACCACCAAAGTATTGGTTGAGATTTCGACCAACACGAGCATGGATTAAAAAAAAATCAAATTATTCCTTCTATAATCCGACCACCCTAAACCTTTTTATTTGTTGGTCAATAATTTTGGTGAAAAAATAAGGTCAAATGTACTAGCGCCCTTTATTTTATGTAGGAGATTCCTATGGAATCCCTACATGTATTTTGTCATCTAGTCCAAGTGGGAGGATATGTCACATTTTGTATTTTCTTTAATAAGGAAAATAATTTATCCCCCTTAAGAGGATCTTGACACTTTGCACACACCTACTCATATTTTTTGTGTGTATTTTTTATGTTAATAAGGAAAATTTCTAATAAAAAACAACTTAGGAAGCTTAGATAATTGTGAGCATGAGAAAGGCGCAATTTTTACTTTAAAATGAAAAAATACATAATTCAATAGTTCAAGCAAGCCTTATCATTTTCAGTAGCAAGAGAGAAAAGGTATGAAGCATTTTCAGTAGGAAGAGAGCAAAACTCCAACGAAAGAAAGATCCCTAACCCTAGATCTTTAATTTAAGATTTCATTTAGATTTTTAGGATTCTCAAATAATTATTTCCATTATTGTTTAAGATTATATGTTAAAGTGAGAAGATAAATGAAAGTTAGATTTAAGATTTGTTTTCTTAATGATGATTTATTTACATGTATAATAGTAAAAAATAGTATTTAAATTTATATTTTCTATTTTAATTTAATAAGATTACAACTTTTTACATTTTATGGTCCCCTTTCACATGTCTTTAACCTACCCATTGCACACCAACGTGGATTGCTAGTTTTTTTTTGTTTTTGTTTTTTTGTAGTGCATTTTGTAGTTGTTTGGTTGCTGGAATTGGAAAACGAAAATTGGTTTTTCTTCTCAAAATTGAATTCTCTATTCCAATTCTATGCCTCAATTCTAATTCTAGTTTTATTTTTTATTAATTTTTTTGGAGTGTGTTTTGTAGTCGTTTGGTTGCTGGGATTGATCTGGAATTGAAAAACAGAAATTGGTTTCCTTTTTCAAAATTAAATTCTCTATTCCAATTCCATGCCTCAATTCTAATTCTAGTTTTATTTTTTATTTATTTTTTTGGAGTGTGTTTTGTAGTCGTTTGGTTGCTGGAATTGACCTGAAATTGGAAAACGAAAATTGGTTTCCCTTCTCAAAATTGAATTCTTTATTCCAATTCCATGCCTCAATTCTAATTCTAGATTCTGAGGTAGATTGGCAGAATGCTCATTTTAAACCAAAATTGAAATTGGCCGACGACTTCAATCCCACACCCTATTAATGCTTTTCCTTGGCTGAAGAAATAAAAAAACTCAGGAAAATAACCCCTTCGCTCCCTCCCATTGTCACAACACAAGCCGGGCATTGCTTTCTGCGCATAACGTAATGGCTCCAAGTAGAACACGATTAAACGATTTACCAGATTCCTTACTGTGCATCATACTGACTAAAGTTCCTTTTGATCTGGCTGTTCGTTGTTCTGTGCTTTCTAAGAGATGGAAATTGCTTTGGAGATTCTTACCCAGACTAAGTTTTTCAGATAAAATGTGTTATTCATCAGACCGCCTTGATGATATTCTCAAGCTGCACTGTGTACCCTTTGAGCTTTTCCAGTTAAAGGGTGTAAACAGCTCCGTCGCTTCAAGTGAAAAAATTGATGAATGGATTCAGTTTGCTGCCCTGAAAGATGTGAGACAGATGCTTCTCAATTTTTTTATAGAGAATATGGAGCTTCCGACTTCTGTTTTCTGTTGCCGCAACCTCAAATTTTTGGCGGTCAAGAATTCTCATATAGAAAATGTGCCTGGCTCCTGAGCTGGCTTCCCCTGCCTCAGAACGCTCCATTTTAGCTACATTAGGCTGAGTGAAAATACTTTTGAGCCAATATTGCAATTGTGCCCTGTTCTGGAAACTTTAGTCGTTGGTAATTGCCATGGACTTGCGAGAGTAAATATATGCTCAGCCACTCTTCTTTATCTCAATCTTGATTTTCTACCCTCACCTATTGAAATCAAAGCAATGACAGTAAAATGCCCGCGATTGCTGAAGCTTACAATAGAAATCATGGATACTGTGGAAAAGATGGAATTTGATTTGCCAATGTGTTTACATTTGTGTGCAAGGGTTTCACGATTTGAGCCATTTGCTACTCTGAAATCACTTACGGAAATAACATTGTTAAGTGGAATTTCCGTGAGCGATTTGAGCTTACTACACCAATTTCCGGATTTAAAGCAGCTTTGGATCGACTACGATCTGTATCCTGCGCAGGTATGTCGATTTTCAAAAAATAGTTTACTTTGTAGCATTTTCTGTATTCGTATTTAAATCATCGATTTTGAACAGAAGGTGTGACAAATTGTTTCCGTAATGACATTTTACGACATGATGCTTTAGAAAAATGTAGAGCTATGCGCCATTTTGCAGAATGCTTGCCATTAATATTTGCCAGGGTTATTGGCACCGATTGAAATTTCAATTTTTTGATTTGGGAATGGGTAAACTCATTAATGAAAACAAGGGAATTGCGTTTTTAAAATATTGACATTCAGTTTCATCTCTTTACAGCTGAGCATCTCTGATGATGTATTTGGAAATCTTTGTTTGTTGTTAGGATGCAATGCTGAACATTGTACTGCCTGCGTCATGGCTGGAAAATCTAGACCGAGTTCATGTTAATGTTGCCTCATCACCTTATGATGCCCTGCCTCTGCTTATGTATCTTATTGTACGCGCATCTGCAATGAAAACCTTAATACTTTCCCGGCAGAGAGGATTTGATCGTGCTCTGGACTTTGTCAACACGCTGGTTAATCTTCCGAGAGCATCTCAGAAAGCCGAAATTCGTTTATCACTGAATACTTTTAAAAGAATTGAGAGACCTCACTGTGATATTGAGAGATCGCATTATCTGTGACTAGTAAAATGGGTGCGTGGAGCCAAAAACTTATGCGAGCAATCAATGAGGGTTTGTTGAGCTCTTGTACTCGAAAATTCCTTTTTGGTTGGTTTTTTTGAGTTAGAAGAGTAGATAGTTAAGATTAGTTCATCTTAATGCTGTGATTTTCTTCTTAATGGATAACGGTGAAGAACTATAATCGAATCTCTTGTCGATTCGGGAAATTGAAAGACAATCAAATGTTTTCCTAAAACTTTCTGTAGATTGAAAATTTGTGACATTCATGATGTTCATTAATGCCTGAACAGAATGATACCATGTTGAAATGTTTATGTACGTTGTTAATGGGTTTTCACAGTTTTCCCTTTTTCCTAAGTTGCTGAAATATTTATGTAGGTTGTTAATGGGTTTTCGCAGTTTTCCCTTTTTTCTAAGTTGCTGAATCGTGGAACTTTTCCGGGCGATTCCGGAAATTAGATTCTGGAATGAATCTCCTGTGGGTGACTTAGGTTTTTAAATGTCTGTTTAGTGATTCTAGTTTGGTCTTTTAGATATTTTTTAGGCCTAGATTGCTGATTAGCGAATTCTGATCTTATCTATCGTGAGAGTCTAGCTTGATCTTTCCAAACAGAAACCTGAATTTAAATTAGAATGAAAAAATTGAAATTTGTAATGGTTTCGTTTAGCATATGAATTGGTATATGATTTTCTAAACTTAATTCTATTTTTTAGTAGACATATATATTTGTATGAACACCTAATCTCAAAAAAATTTAGGCTGTATTGACATTTCATATCCATGTACCCGTACCTGTTCCCATTCCTGATTCAGCAATTTAGTCTTTTAGGCCTATTTGTTTGCTGGAATTAGACTGGAATTGGGATTGTCAAATTCGACATTTTCCATGTTTGTGTTCAAAACATGAAACTGGGATAGGGATTTGTTAATTCCATTTACTCTCAAAACCAGCATTTGAATCTTCCATCTAAATAGATAGATTGGAAAATCAATTCCAATTCCACTTAAATGGGAATTGGGGGTAAAACAAAATTTATAATATTTTGAAATCTATATTAACTGCAACTAAAATGCATCAAACGGTTCCAGGTGAATTCCAGGTAAATTCTGGATGAACCAAACGGTTCCAGCTATATTCCGAAAACTATTTTCCAAATTTAAAACTTCCAAAATTGTCCAATACTAGAATTTGACAATTTCAGCATTATTTAATTCCAACTATCAAACGTACCCAAGTGAATTGTCATTCTTTTCTTATTCCTTTCTAGAAGGTGGTGAAGACCAAGATTGTGAATGCCAAAATATTAAGTGTTCACAAATTACCGGACTTTAGCAATTGTAGACTTCTTTATTTCAAACTAAGCAGATCCCTTTATGTTTCTCTCTTTCATTGTATCTCTCACTACAACAACAATATTGAATTGTTTCCCGCTATTATCCACTGCTTCTACAATTCCATGGGTATTGTATAATTATTGTTCTTAGCCACTGTTTTTATAACTTACTTCAAGCCTCCTAACAACATAGTGCTTTCCAATAGTGATTTGTACCAAACAAAAAACTACTTGTACATTGTAAGTGCAAAGAGATGATTTAAAATATGAAAGAGAATATTATGTAATAAATATATTATGGACAATAGGTCATAATTCTTATCAAATTGCAGCAGCTGCAATGACTAGTGAAGCTTTTTAACAAATCTTCAATGCTCATTACACCTGTTAACTATAATATACAGTCTATAATACACTTATGATTTAGGTTTTCATTCATATTTTCAATCAGTTCTTTGCAGTTTACATAGAGCTATTTGATATACATTTAAGTTTTCTTTTGTATTTTCAATCATTTCTTTGCATGCATTGTTTATGCAGAGTTTTTTATATGCGCAATAGTTTTATTTTTGTCTGGTACCTTGCAGTCACTGTTGGAGAAAATTATGTTGTTAAGTGCCTTTACACATTCTCATGCTTGAGATTGAAAACAGCTGGGAAAGATTTGTACAAATTGGGCTCCTTACAAAACAATTTGACAACCGAACAATTCATTGTTTTCCATTGAAGGAACATTTTTTTGGCTTCTTACAGTCTATGTCAGATAGAACATAGGTATTCAAAATAGAGCTAGTAGTACTCATTTGTGAAAAAGATGTTATCTTAAGTTATCTTGGTGCATCCAAGGATTGTATTTGGATAATGCCTGCATTTAATGATAAAAATAAGAGCAAATAAGCAAAATAAGAGCACAACTTTCCCATGGTCTTAAGATTTTCTCTATGCACTCGAGGCATACTTTTAATTGGCTTTAGTCTTAACGTGGGCATGCTGCAAGCCTTTGAAACTGGCAGTAACAGACAGGGATAGTTTATTGCGATGAAAAAAAATTATTGTGATTCTTGATATCAATAGTTTCTTTTGGAAAACTGTTGTATTTGTATTCTAATAATTGCTCACATATTCATAGAGATTGTTGTTACTGCATTATAACAATGTTCAAAACAAGAGTGAGACTTTATATAGGAAGCTCTATTATAATGAATGGCCAAGATTAAATCCTGGAATCAATGGTCCAAATTAATACACCAAAGTTCTAATTATGATTTTCAGAACTACCACCAACAAATTTTAAATACCCACCAAGTTACAATAGAGCAACACCTTTTGGACCAATGATAAAACTACAATGCTTTGCTTTGATAGGCTGGTAAGAGAACTGGTTAGGTAGGAGCTTATAGAGGAAGGCACCAATCAATGGGCTAATGATAAAATGCCATATGGGCCTACAAAAAATATTCTTTTAGAAGATAAATTTTTTTGACTTTTCTTATTTTAGAAAATTCAGTGAATCTAGACATAATATTATTGAGCTCTCCTATTGAGACTTTTAGCATAATCTGATTGGTTGAAGAAATATGTGCCACCTTAGCATGCTTATTTTATAGGCTTAATAAATACATCTTGATGATGAGAAAATATCTCAACATTATCAACCCTTCCATTTTGAGGTCTCTTATTCTCAAATTGTTTCATCTTCATGTTGTCTTCTCTACTCTTAGAAATATTCTCATTGCATTTGTTTGAACTCGCGCTTATACTTGAAACCTTGATGTGTTCATAAACTCGGACTTGAATTCGTGTCTTGTTGACTTGATCTTCAACTTAAAATCACCTTGTTTTCAATTGATAAATAACTTGTAGCTTGTTGGTGCATGAAGTATTCACATTGTACTTTGCTTCAAATCCTTGCTAATCTTTCCACATTCTTGAGAATCTCTAACTTGTCTTCCATGCTCCACCTTATTTCACCTTGAAAAACAACATTATTTTGTCAAATACTTAGCATTTCATGTTTCACCTCAAATCAAAAGGGTTAGTGCCAAAAATCACATGTCTAGATGAAGATAATCTTTTATGAGCAAAACTGCTAAAGACATTTCATGAATTCAAAATGCAAGAGTTTATCCTTTTCAACTTGATTGCACCTAACCAAGATCAAGACAGTCCTAACATCCACTTAATCAAATTTGAACACTTCATTTGAAAGCACATTCACGCCCCTTATGCCATCATCCATTTTTCAATTGTAAAGAAAATCTGATTTAACTTGTCTAGATCTTTAAAAATGTATTATTATGATCAAGATGCAGCTTAGATTTATGACACCCTCTCATCATTTTATTTTCTAATTGAAATTCATCCTTAAAATACACATATATAGTCTTGAAGAAATCATAAAACATTACATAATGCAATTTAGCTTATTTTTTATGAGAATTTATGAGTTTGGAACAAATTTGATCCCCTAAAGTATCTGATATATTTATCAAATCTAAGCCTTTCTCTTTCAATTTGTCAAAGCCTTGGAAATATTTCAAATTTGATTTCATTTTCTTATAGTATTATCTCCAAATTTAGATTGTTGATGTGTAACTTGTTGCATAATTTGACCTCCACTTGTAAAACTTCCCCTTTAATGAATTCGGACTGTTCTGCTTGTATATGATCAAATTATGAATTGGGTGAAAGATTTCGACACATCCTTTCAACACCCAATTTATATGAACCTCATCCATCAAAGGTGGTGTCTCCCTATTTAGATTGAGTTGGGCCTCCATTAAGTTCATGCACTTGGGAGTGAATTCATGGATCTCACTTAAATTGGTGGCTTTTGAAAATCAGTTTGATCCCCTTTTTAATTAAATTTGAGGCTCCTTGCAATTAAATTTGTGGTCTTTGTAGTTAAACTTGAGGCTTCATTAAATTTTGGCCCTTATTAATTAGATACATGGCATGTTGTTGATTAAAATTGAATCCTCTTTTGATGAATATTCAGCTCCCTTCAATCAACGACTTCAATTTTTTAAGGCCAAACTCCCATAAATCATAATTTTTAAACCATTAGACTAGATCGAAGATATTAGTGTAATGGGGCCAAACTTAGACAAATTCAAAGATTAAATCTCTATTGGTTGAACTCATTATATCCTTTCAAAATTCCAAGCCCGATTGGGAAAACTTATTATGTTTTATAGAAATTTACACCAAGTTGATCAAACAATCATTGTGCATTCAGATTTTCATGCTTCATTGGGTTGGATACATATAGATTTTCAAAAACTTTGACTCCATTAGGCCAGACCATACGGATTTTTTAAATTTCAACATGATATTGCAAATCGCATTCCATTGTGATTTTAAATGTTTTCTTGCTGGCATTTAATTACACTACTCATTCCTTCCATATTTCCATTTGAAAACCATATTGCCTTGAATTTAATTACTAGTTTCATTTGGCCCCTCTTTAAATATTAACCCCTCATTTAATTATTTATTTTCCACTATATCGCCCTCTTTGAAATCTCATTCAATTTTAATTTCATGGTATTCGGACCCAATATAGATCCCATCATGTCGATTTTCATTTAGCTCCAGCTTCTTCACAAATTTCAAATGTCTCGGTTAAGTTCAAAGAAGGCTTGGTTAAAATCAATTGTTGAACGAGGAGTGGAAACCACCATTGAGTTAGGCAAATGAAAGGTGGAAACTACCACTTAGTTAGGCAAACTTGAAAATCAAAGTTGGAGATTAAACTACAGTTAGGAAAAACCATAACAAATGAAGTGGAAACCATCACTAAGTTAGGAAAAATCATAAAATGTTAAGTGGAAACCACTACCAAGTTAGGCAAAACTACCAAACGTCACTAGTACATTTGACCCACTTTTTAGACCAACATTTCCGACCAAGTTATAAAATGATTTTCCATGATCGGTTTATAGAAGAAAAATTTGAATTTTTTTACTTCTATTCTTGTATTGGTCGGAATTACGACCCTAAAGAGTGGTTGTAATTTTGACTAACACGGGAATAGAAGTAAAAAAAAATCAAATTTTATACATATATCCCGCCTATCGGCACATTTCATTTTATTTCATTTTGGCATAGTCTGTGAGCAAAGGAGTGTTGAAGGAGGCGGTAAGGAGGGAAGTTGTATGTGGGCATCCCCTATATGCATCTAGCTTGTAAGTTGTGGCATCTTCTTCTCTTCCACATTGCTCTTCTCAAACCCAAGCAAGCATCAAGAAGAATAGGCATTTGATTTCAACCATTTCATTGCAGCCTTGGTAAGAGATTCAATTTTTTGGCATTTGCTTAATGAAGGGTACATTTTTATTTTTATTTTCAAATTGTTTTCATTTGTCACGGGTTTGAAACCCTACAAACCCGTAATCTCTGCACTTCTAATTGTACCCCTTGTAAATTTGAATTCATTGCAAACATTCTGGGGGTTATTTTTCCATGTTCAGGACACGATTTTATGTCAAGGACTGAGAGCACATCATTATTTTCTATTTGCAACTAAGGGCACACAATTAACAAAGGTTTTATTCCAAACTTTTAATAGTTCACAGTTAAACAAAGTTTCGTTGGCTTGCGATTGAGTTTTTAATAGCTTTTATTTTCCACACTTCCGTGATAACAATGAAACCAAAAGTAGCATCAATTTTACCTTGAACTCAGTTGATGAGGAAACAAAGAACCCACCCTTAGTTGACTGCTTTGTATTTCTGGAAATTCAACACCATTAGAAGTGGAAATTCATGGCCCACTTCTAATGGTGGCATGAACACCATTAGAAGTGCAGAGATTAGGGTTTCAAACCCCTAACAAATGAAAATAATTTGAGAAAAAATGTACCCCTTGTAAATTTGAATTCATTGCAAACATTTTGAGGGGTTTTTTTTTCCATGTTCAGGACACGATTTTCTGTCAGGGACTGAGAGCACGTCATTATTTTTCATCTGCAACTAAGGGCACACAATTAACAGAGGTTTTATTGTAAATTTTTAACAGTTCACAGTTGACTACTCTGTATCTCTGAAAATTGAACACCATTAGAAGTGTAAATTCACGGGCCACTTCTAATGGTGGCGTGAACACCATTAGAAGTGTAGAGAGTAGAGTTTCAAACCCCTAACAAATGAAAACAATTTGAAAAAAAATGTACCCCTTGTAAATTTGAATTCATTGCAAACATTTTTGGGGATTTTTTTTCCATGTTCAGGACACGATTTTCTGTCAGGGACTGAGAGCACATCATTATTTTCCGTCTGCAACTAAGGGTACACAATTAACAGAGGTTTTATTGTAAATTTTTAAAAGTTCACAGTTGACTGCTCTATATCTCTAGAAATTGAACACCATTAGAAGTGGAAATTCATGGGCCACTTCTAATGGTGTTCATGCCACTTCTAATGGTCGCGTGAACACCATTAGAAGTGCAGAGATTAGGGTTTCAAACCCCTGACAAATGAAAACAATTTGAGTTAATTGTGGCATATAATTTATCTCACATATGTGTAATCTATCTCTGCTTGCAATTAATTGTGTCATAATTTTTTATTCATCTTATTTCTACTATTACGGTTATTTACAAGTCAAATTTAGAAGATTTAATATGTATTTAAATGATCTAGTCGGGTTACAGTTATTTACAAGTCAAATTTTATACATATATCCCGCCTACAGGCACATTTCATTGTATTTCATTTTGGCATAGTCCACGAGCAAAGGAGTGCTGAAGGAGGCAGTATAAGGTGGGAAGTTGCACTAGGTCCACACCCATCTACTCATGTCAAGATCTTGTCCAAAATCATGTTGAAATATCCATTGACCTAAATCAAGGTCCTTCCCTCTCACTTCCTTCATTACATAATCACTTTTGGAGTATATTCTAAAGTCCTTGAATCCAAGCAAATTTAAGAGTCTTGGTGAGTTTAATTGATATATTTGGTGTTATTGACTTACATTTGCTTGGATTCAAGGACTTTAGAATATACTCCAAAAGTGATTATGTAACGAAGGAAGTGAGAGGGAAGGATCTTGATTTAGGTCAATGAATATTTCAACATGATTTTGGACAAGATCTTGACATGAGTGGATGGGTGTGGATGGTGGGATGGGGGGTGTATTGGTGAAGAGTCGTGGCCTGGTGAGTTTAAGCCTTTTGAGTTCTAAGTGATATATTTGGTGTTATCGACTTACATTTTCTTGGATTCACAAGATCTTGACATGAGTGGATGGGTGTGGATGGTGGGATGGGGGGTGTATTGGTCAATGTGATCTGCTCGTGAAGACATAGTCTGGTGCTTATATTATTAAACTCTCTATTCAATGCAACATTGATAGGAAAAGCATTCATTGATTGGTATTATAATTTTTGATCATTCCATGTACTGATTATATTGTTTTGAAGTCTTAAAATCAAAGAATTTCATCATTTTATTAGTTGTTCTTGTACAGTGCTTGGCGTGCAAACAATCTTTGTCTTGAAGAACCAATGATTTCCTAGGCTTTGTCAAATAGTTTGCAAGCAATGATGTATTCAATATTTCTAAAGTGCTTCAAAAGGCTTAAACTCACCAGACCAAGACTCTTCACCAAGACTTCACAAGACTTCTAAGTGTATATATATTTGGTGTTATTGACTTAAATTTGCTTGGATTCACAACATCTTGACATTTAATGAAGAAGACAATGTAATGAACTACCAAGCAATAAACTTTTAATTCTTTACAAACAGTCACTTCTCTACTCGTGAAGACACAATCTGGTGTTTATATTATTAAACTCTCTATTCAATACAACATTGATAGGAAAAGCATTCATTGATTGGCATTATTAGTTTTGATCATTCCATGTACTGATTATATTTTTTTTAAGTCTTAAAATCAAATAATTTCAGTCCTTTTATTGATTGTTCATATACAGTGCTTGGCATGCAAACAATCTTTGTCTTGAAGAACCAATGATTTCCTAGGCTCTATCAAATAGTTGGCAAGCAATGATGTATTCAATATTTCTAAAGTGCTTCAAAAGGCTTAAACTCACCAAGATTCTTCACCAATACACACCCCATCCCACCATCCACACCCATCCACTCATGTCAAGATATTGTCCAAAATGTAAGTCAATAACACCAAATATTTCTAAAGTGCTTCAAAAGGCTTAAACTCACCAAGACTCTTCACAAGACTTCTAAGTGACATATTTGGTGTTATTGACTTACATTTTCTTAGATTCAAGGACTTTAGAATATTGACTTACATGGGGGGTGTATTGGTGCAGGGCACCTAGGCCATTCAGTTTTGCTTTGGGACTTGAGTTCTATATTTTGTTTTTCTTTGTAATAAAGGATGTCTTCTAAATTCCTAGACGATCCTATGGTTTGGTTTTAGTCCTTCTTGTGTGGAGGTGTGTATGGTCGAAGAAGACAATTTAATGAACTACCAAGCAATAAACTTTTAATTCTTTACAGACAGTCACTTTTCTGCTCGTGAAGACACAGTCTGGTGTTTATATTATTAAACTCTCTATACAATGCAACATTGATAGGAAAAGCATTCATTGAATGGTATTATAAGTTTTGATCATTCCATGTACTGATTATATTGTTTTGAGGTCTTAAAATCAAAGAATTTCAATCCTTTTATTGATTGTTCTTGTATAGTGCTTGGCGTGCCAACAATCTTTGTCTTGAAGAACCAATGATTTCCTAGGCTTTGTCAAATAGTTGGCAAGCAATGATGTATTCAATATTTTTAAAGTGCTTCAAAAGGCTTAAACTCACCAAGACTCTTCACCAATACACCCCCCATCCCACCATCCACACCCATCCACTCATGTCAAGATCTTGTCCAAAATCATGTTGAAATATCCATTAACCTAAATCAAGATCCTTCCCTCTCATTTCCTTCGTTACATAATCATTTTTGGAGTATATTCTAAAGTCCTTGAATCCAAGAAAATGTAAGTCAATAACACCAAATATATCACTTAGAAGTCTTGTGGAGAGTCTTGGTAAGTTTAAGAGTCTTGGTGAGTTTAAGTGATATATTTGGTGTTATTGACTTACATTTGCTTGGATTCACAAGATCTTGACATGAGTGGATGGGTGTGGATGGTGGGATGGGGGGTGTATTGGTCAATGTGATCTGCTCATGAAGACATAGTTTGGTGTTTATATTATTAAAATCTCTATTCAATGCAACATTGATAGGAAAAGCATTCATTGATTGGTATTATAAGTTTTGATCTTTCTAGCTTGGGCCTAGGCCTGGATCATTAGTATGTTTCTTTTTATTATAATTATAATTAGTATGAATGAACAAAATAATGCAATATTTTTTATAATGCAATATTTGTCAAAATAGTGTCGATGACTTCAGTCAATGTGGTGTTGGACCATACATGTTGAAGATGTCACGCACAACAAGTAATCCTGGGTGTCAATTTTGGGTTTTCCCTAATAGGAAAAAGGTCTAGATATGTAATTATATTTTATGTTTAAAAATAATGTGACAACTAATCATTTTATGAAGAACTGATGTACATTTGGTATTGCAGGGAAATAGTGGATGTCAATACTTTCGGTGGGTCGATGAAACCACGTTTACATCTACCCCATCTACATCTATACCTGATGTAGGATATAAGTGCAACTTGTGCAAGGCTCGAGAGGCAGCTAGTGCCGCCAAGATTGCTTCAATGGCAAAAGCAAAAATCATATTTATGCGATGCCTTCTCTGTGTAGTTTGTGCACTACTTTGTTGGGACCATATGCGTAAATGTGGTTAACAGAGTATCTATTGTAGATACTGAAATCTTTTTTAGAATTTCAAGTAGATACGTTGGACATATTTTGATAAACTCATTAAAAAATTATTGTTTATGACTTCGTTATGATTTTCAATATAAAATTAAACAAAATTAAAAATTAACCTTATTATCGAGCTAATTGTCGAAGGATCCAAGCCCAAGCTAGAAAAATGT
The DNA here is from genome assembly GCA_027943335.1 of Chamaecyparis obtusa. Lineage (NCBI taxonomy): Eukaryota > Viridiplantae > Streptophyta > Pinopsida > Cupressales > Cupressaceae > Chamaecyparis > Chamaecyparis obtusa. Next base: position 792,988 of record BSBK01000274.1, on the reverse strand, counting down.
CTTCCCATTCTGTTGTGGATAGATGTTTCATAAAACATGCATTCCTGTTACACATGCATTCTTGATTCAGAGTGGGAAAATCTTATTTTGGATGCGAGGGAGAGAAGCCAAACACATAAAGAACATGCACATAAACACGACAGCTAAGAAACATAAATGTATATATCACAACAACTAAGAAACATAAATGTAGGCATCACGGTCACAATTTTTTGGAAACACAACAGAATTGAGTGGTATACCCAGACGATGCAATGCAACCACTACTCCTCTAGTTCGAAGTTGACTTGGAACTGTAGGAGTAGTGGTTGTGTTGCATCGTCTGGGTATACCACTCAATTATGTTGTGTATCGTCTTAAAATGGAAGCACTTCCATGATAAGAGTGTTTAGCCCTCCAAGTAAGTGGTTTGGGGTCATGTTAAGCACCTTGATCAGGTCTTTGCATGTATTTGGCTTTTCTCCCTGCTTTCCACTTCTTCCTAGCACTTGATTCCTTCATTCTAGGTAAAATTAGGGTTAGGATCCCAAGGATTCTCCTTAGTTTTCCTCTTCTATGGCTCTATTTTCTAAGTAGGATTCAGAAATAGGTCCTCCTAGAATCCATCATGTTCATCATAGGATTTTATGTTTGTCCCTAACATTCTATCCTGTTCTGGCATCAGTTTTAGGTTTTTGGACATCCCCGGGACCTCCTAACTGGGTTCTGAGCCAATCCAGGACCAGGGTCAGATTCGAGGTTGAACCTGACTAGGTTAGGGTCAAGCTCAAACCTGACTAGGTCAGGTCCAACCTCAATTTTGACCCCTTTCTCAAAATTGCAATTTCTAGAATTTTTGGGCTTTGGGCCTTCGAGATGGTAAATCCTTTAATTACATTTAATCTAGGTATATTTTTTAAAGGTTAGGACCTAATTGGGATTTAATTCTCCAAGGTGGCCCCTCTAGAGGATTGTGCCCTAGTTCACTATAAAAGGAGGACTTCCTCTCTCATTTTCTCCATCAAGTTTTGTGAGAACACATCTACATTCAAACAATTTCATGAGAAAGCTCTCAAGTGAAAGCAAGTGAATTCAAGCATTCAAGCAAGTCTTCAAGCATTCAAGTGTTCAAGCATTCATCCATCAAGGAGATCCATTGTTAGCTATTGAAGGATTCAATCTCTTTGGAGCCCCCTTTGATGATCCATCCTTCTCCATTCATTCAAGCCTTCTCATATGCAAAGATCAAATCAAGATTGGTGTTGAAGATCAAATACCATTGATTGGAAACATCCTACATCCATTGAAGCATTCCTACTTGGGGATTTGAGTATTTGAATCCTCTACAAGGACTTCAACATAAGCAAGGTGATTCGTTCCAATTATTTTTTTTATGCATACTACATTTCAATTCAATTTCAAGGTTAATTCCTAAACTAAGGTTTGACCAAGGCAAACCCCCCATACAACAAAAACCTCCCATTTTCTTGCAGGTACAAGTGCGGAATTTTAGATCTGAGAGTAGATTTGGATACCCTTTTCGAAAAACTTTCGAGATCTGTGAACAGAATTCGAATCGGACTTCAAATAAAGAATGTGGTATTTGACCTTTTATGAGGGTCAAACCTGAGCTGAGCCATCTTGAGGAAAGATTTATGGGTTTTCTCTGTCTCGGCATTTCCAGTCCAGGATAGGTTTTAGATTTTCCCAAAAGTACACACAAACATCAGAATTCAACATTTTCCAGATCTACCCTAATTTGAGGTTAGTAGTTGTATTTCAATTCCAAGTATAACATAATAATTCTCCTCCATAGGGAAATATTAGATTTTCTTTCTCTCTCTTCCATATTAACCAACAAATTGATTCGATTGTGTATTAACTTCTTGGTTGATCAAATCAGATCTCTTCTTTGGGAAATTTGGGTTTGAGAATAGATCTCATATTTCCCCTTTACATCTGAATAGTGGTGAATCCATTTTACACCTATTCATTTTGGTGAACCCGACTAGCTTACTCTCTTTCTCTTTTTGGTGTTAGATTCCTCTCTATTGTTATTTTGGAATTGGATGCCTTATTGTGCTATCCTTTTTATCTTGTTAGTATTAGATTTTTCCCTTGTGTTAGATCTTAAATGCTAATAAGATTTCATGCTTTATGTGTCTTTAGTTTAGTTCATTTGCATTACATTGGTTTATGAGCTTTACTACCACTAGTCCTACTTATAACATTCCAGTTTGAAGAAGTCGTAGACTCATGGGTGCCTTTGATCTTGAATCTTCCTCTACTTTCCTTAAGATTCTAGATGATAACTTGATTCTTCATGATTCCAATCCTCCTATGGAGAAAAACTCTTCTCACTCATCTCATGATGAGGATGATGCTTTAAGAGTTCCTCCTGAACAAATCTGAAAACTTTCCACTGAACTTGATAAAATGGGTAATTGGCTTCTGCAAGAAAACCATAATCAAGATTCCATTCAAGCTATAGAGGCTCTTAAGAAGGTTCTCCATGATAGTGATCAAGGTATTAACCTCTTGCATGGTATTACTCATCTTGTGCATTCAAATGTTAAACCTTTAGCTCAGGAAGCTCAAGATTTAGGGTTGATTCCTCCTATCACTAGTGTTGATCCTCTTTCTAATCCTTTACCTATTATTCCTATCTATACTCCTCCTTTGGTGACTGTGACGGTTCCCTTTGTTCCTATGAGTGTTCCTCCTATGTCCCTTCCTACATCACAACCTTCATATCATAATGTTCCTTTCACTTATTCCAATCCACTTCCAACTGTAGTTCCTAGTGTTCCTCCAGTTGTGTCTTCTATTCCTACAGCTTCTTACACTTTACCTAGTGTGTCTAATGTTGCTACTCCTCCTATTTCCTCTAATGATTCAACAATCATCAATTTGGCTCAAACTGTATCATCCTTACAACAACAACTTGCTTCCTTAACTCAAAACAAGTTTAGTATTCCTACATGTGACATGGGAAGTCCCTTGTCTGGGATATTATTCGTACTCATGTTCCTCAGCAAGGTGAGATGCCTCATCTTGAGAATTATAATGGAAAAGGAGATCATGTTCATCATGTTAAAACATTCCAAATCCTTTGTAGTGATTATGCTCATGACCATAGGATTTTAGCCTAATTGTTTGCTAGAACTTTCCGTGACAAAGCTTTACAATGGTATTGTTCTTTGCCTCCTTATTCAATTGATTCATTTCCACAACTTGCTAATGCCTTTATTCAACAATTTCAAAATAATATTGGTCCGCAAGTGTCTTTGAATGATTTAATGCATTGTAAACAAAGTGCTAAAGAAAAATTAATTGAATTTATTGGTAGATTTAAGCATTTTCATGCTCAGATTTCCTATCATGTTCCTGATATTGATATTCAACGTATGTTTATTTCAAATTTGCAAAAGGATATTAGAGATAAGATTCTGCTTACTGAATTTACCTCTTTTCAACAACTTTGTGTAGCACTTCATCATTATCAATTACAAGTGAGTCAATTTGAGAGCAACACTCCAATGGCTCCTATTCCAGTTGATAAGAGTGATGCTACTCCTAATCCAAACAAATTTAAAAAATTCAACAACTATGTCAAGATAAACAAACAAGCGAATGTAGTTGCTGATCAAGTTGTTGTTGCATCTCATAATGCCACTTCTACATCCACTGCTTTTCGATTAAATCGTACGTTTACTCCACTTTCTAAAACTTTACATGCTATTATGAATAGGTTGTTAGCTGCTAAGATGATTACTTTACCTCCTATTCGACCTCTTTTACCTACTACGGTTGCATCTAAATCTTTCGATCAGAATGCTTTTTGTCAATATCATTGTCAAAATGGTCATGATACTGAGAGATGTTATTCTTTAAAACATAAGGTTCAAGATCTAATCGATTCTGAGGCTTTATCTATTGATAATCTAGATAGTAGTGGGAATCAATTTGTCTCTCCTCCTAATCAGAACCTTCAAATCTATACGAACCCTTTGCCTATGCATGATACTAATACCATTGCTCAACCATCTGCTGTGGAAATTGTGTATGATTCTAATATGGATGATCTCAATCATGTTGTTAATCAATTGGAGCATGTTGGTCACTCTATATCTCCACCTCAACCTCAACCTCAGATTCAACCTCAAGTTCAATCTCAACCTCGACCAAAACCTAAACCTAAAATGAAAACCAACCAAAACCTTGACAACAATCTAAGCATAAAAGACCTCAGGAACTTTTGATTACCTTTGATGACTTTGAGATTATTAAAGCTCCTAATGGTCCCCTTTACATTGCTGCTAGGATTGCTCAAATACCTACTCGTGGTTGTCTTGTTGATCCTACCTCCTTAGTCAATGTTATCACTGAAGAAAATATTTTTATGAAAAATTTACAACGTGACTTCTATGATACATCGAATGTGTGGATTCAAACTTGCAATGGTTTTCTTTATCCATCATTTGGTTCTATTACTATACCGGTTGAACTTTGTGGAAAGATTGTGAACACTACCTTTGTTGTTGTTCCTACTTCTGATCAATTTCAAGTTAAGATAGGTTTGCCTTGGTTGACTGCCATGCATGTTGTTGCTTCACCTATCCATAAGTGTCTTAAGTTCATTCATGATGAAGAAGTGAAGATGATTAATCATAGTTTATATCAATCTTCCAAGCCTCGAGATTATGCTACTCTGGATTTATTTTGGCCTTCATTACCTAATTCATGTCCTCCTTGACCTGATAATCTTTTTCGATCATATCAAGCTTATAAACATCATAAAATTCTTGAATTAAGTTTACCTCCTAAGGATCTTAATCGTGGTTTTTTACCTACACCTTTGATACCTCCTTTAACTATGACCTCTAGTTCTGTTAATCAAGTTCCTTCTACTGAACCTATCAAAGATCTTGTGATTGTTTCTCTGATGGTTAATAATCCTATTGATATTCCTAAAGACCCTGTGAAGGATCCTATGATTGTTCCTCCTAATTCTTGACCTATTTCAAATAAATCAAAATGTAACAAATATGCTAATGAACGTCGTAAAAAGCGTCATGCTCATGCTAAAGCTAAAAGATCTCTACCTTCTTCGGATAAACCTATGCATAATGTGTTAAAAGATGTTGTTACTAATAATGATGTTCACATGCATGATTATGATGATTCTATTCATATCTTAGATCCTATTTTGATTAATTTGGATGAGGAAGATACTCTCGATGATACTAATGATGTTAATGATGAATATGAAACTATTGACATTGACATTGATTTACCTAATATGCTTTCATCACAATTAACTCTTACACCTAGTGTCGAACATAGTGATTCTCAAGAGGATCCTTGTTTGGAACTGGCTATCATTCCTACTATGTTGGATATAGTCCCTCTTGTGAGTTACCCACCTTCCCTAAATGATATACAACGAGATGGGGAAAGTAGGCAGCACGCTTGATCAGCTTGTCCTTCGTGGTAGCTTTGTTGTGTGTTTTCCTGATGTACTGTGTATCTCCTGTAATGTGTTTGCTAAATGTTGTTAGATTCTTTTATACTATCCTTGTTACTCAATTGGTGCAAGGTGATAAAGGAGTCAAAATTGTTGTTCAAATTCTTCTATATGTATCTCTATTCTTCTATGCATTGTTCAATGTTATGTTGTAATTGTGTTATTGTTGTAAATGTTTCCTTGTGTAATCTGGTTGGATTCGAGATATGGTAGCACTAATTCTTTTTGGTCTCCATGTCATGGTCCGAAAAGATTCTCCTTCGTAAATCTTATGTGATCTTTCCTCCTTTGTGATTGTAGTTCTACTTCATTTGGGGAATGATGTCAATTCATTTGCAATAATATCATATATATATTATCTTATGCTCATACTGACCCCACAGTAGGTAGATCCCTTATATGTTTTATGTATGTTTCTGTGATATTTTCCTTGATTTGTCTTCGTCTGGGGGCATCTCGATGTGGAAACATAATCAGTGGAGTTGTTTATGTTTCTGTTAAAGCCATTGCTCCTATTAAAGTTTTAGCAATGACTTTAACGTGGGGGCATATGCTCTACTCACCTGTTGCACACACGCACTTTTCAATACGCATATATTTTTCAAGATACTTATTTTCCCTTTTTGGATTAGTAACTAATCCTTAAAGCACAGCTTTATATTTTAGGATCTCTTGATCCCTCCAAGTTTCAAATACACATATATTGTGATCCCTTAAGGTCAGAGGTGTCCTTAAGATTGGATCTCTTTTGTTTTTATTTTTGGTTTTATTATTATGGAATAGAATATTCCTAAGGATAAATTCCTAATGGGTTGACTAGTGAGTAGCCACATTCACTAGGTGGTTCAATTCCATCTTTCCAGTTGCACCATTTTCTTGTGTGGTTCACAATGGGACATAATTTCTCATTGGGCGAGGTAATCACACCTTTTTTTTCTCTCTAGAGATGTTTCTCTTATTGTGATTTAGGAGTCAACGAAGACTTGAGTCCTTGGGGGCTTAAGGTTTCTCTTTGTCCCATGAATTACGATAAGATTATCTTTTTATTCTGATCTCCTTTACCAAGAGTTTGCATCGAGTCCATACTCTTGCTAAAGTGGGAGCTTAATGTATCATCTTACAATGGAAGCACTTCCATGATAAGAGCATTTAGCCCTCTGAGTAAGTGGTTTGGGGTCATGTTAAGTGCCTTGATCGGGTCTTTGCATGTATTTGGCTTTTCTCCCCGCTTTCCACTTCTTCCTAGCACTTGATTCCTTCATTCTAGGTAAAATTAGGGTTAGGATCCCAAGGATTCTCCTTAATTTTCCTCTTCTATGGCTCTATTTTCTAGGTAGGATTTAGAAATAGATCCTCCTAGAATCCATCATGTTCATCATAGGATTTTATGTCTGTCCTTGACATTCTATCCTATTCTGGCATCAATTTTAGGTTTCTGGACATCCTCGGGACCTCCTAACTGGGTTCTAAGCCAATCCAGGACCAAGGTCAAATTTGAGGTCGAACCTAACTAGGTCAGGGTCGAGGTCGAACCTAACTAGGTCAAGGTCGAGGTCGAACCTAACTAGGTCAGGTCCAACCTCAATTTTGACCCCTTTCTCAAAATTGTAATTTCCAAAATTTTCGGGCTTCGGGCCTTCAAGATATTTAGTTTCCCGCCTCTGGGTTAATCATTTCGGGCTTCAGGATGGTAAATCTTTTAATTTCATTTAATCTAGGTATATTTTTTAAAGGTTAGGACCTAATTGAGATTTAATTCTCCAAGGTGGCCCCTCTAGAGGATTGTGCCCTAGTTCACTATAAAAGGAGGCCTTCCTCTCTCATTTTCTCCATCAAGTTTTGTGAGAACACATCCACATTCAAGCAATTTCATGAGCAAGCTCTCAAGTGAAAACAAGTGAATTCAAGAATTCAAGCAAGTCTTCAATCATTCAAGTGTTCAAGCATTCATCCATCAAGGAGATCCATTGTTAGCTATTGAAGGATTCAATCTCTTTGGAGCCCCCTTTGATGATCCATCCTTCTCCATTCATTCAAGCCTTCTCATATGCAAAGATCAAATCAAGATTGGTGTTTAAGATCAAATACCATTGATTGGAAACATCCTACATCCATTGAAGCATTCCTACTTGTGGATTTGAGGATTTGAATCCTCTACAAGGACTTCAACATAAGCAAGGTGATTCGTTCCAATTATTTTGTTTATGCATACTACATTTCAATTCAATTTCAAGATTAATTCCTAAACTAGGGTTTGACCAAGGCAAACCCCCCATACAACAAAAACCTCCATTTTCTTGTAGGTACAGGTGCAAAATTTTAGATCTGAGAGTAGATTTGGATACCCTTTTCAACAAACTTCCGAGATTTGTGAACAAAATTCAAATTAGACTTCAAATAAAGAATGTGGTATTTGACCTTTTATGAGGGTCAAACCTGAGCTGAGCCATCTTGAGGAAAGATTTTTGGATTTTCTCTATCTCGGCATTTTTAATCTAGGACAAGTTTCAGATTTTCCTGAAAGTACACACAAACATCAAAATTCAACATTTTCCAGATCTACCCTAATTTGAGGTTAGTAGTTGTATTTCAATTCCAAGTATAACATAATAATTCTCCTCCATAGGGAAATATTGGATTTGCTTTCTCTCTCTTCCATATTAACCAACAAATTGATTTGATTGTTTATTAACTTCTTGGTTGATCAAATCGGATCTCTTCTTTGGAGAATTTGGGTTTGATAGTAGATCTCATATTTCCCCTTTACATCTGAATAGTGGTGAATCCATTTTACACCTATTCATGTTGTGTTTCCAAAAAATTGTGACTGTGATGCCTACATTTATGTTTCTCAGTTGTTGTGTCCCAGGACCCCTTATGACCCTTTACGATCCCTAAGAATACATCTTAGAGGTCTTAAAATGTTGTAAAGGGTCATAAGAGGATCCTAGGAGGGGCTTCCACCTTCATGTGGTTGGCCCTATTAAGTAGAGAATGTTAAACTATTCTCGAAACAAAGAGAAGCTCAATAATTTAAGGAGAAGCTCTATAAAACCTTCACAAATATCCCTTTTTTGGCCTCCACTCATACCTCTTCTCAAAATTTAGAAACTTTGGATATTATTTCTCATCCATGCACGAAGTGTGCTAGTGATCATTTGGTTAGTGCTTGATTTTGTTCCTTGTAGGTTTGGGATCATACAAGAGTATACTGGATCACACAAGAGCGTACTGGATTTAATTCATAAATGCAAACTTTGAGAAAATAGAGTTGTCAATGATGATCAGAATCAATGGTGGAGAGTTATCATGAAGGAAATGGTTGGAGTACCTTCTATCCAATAGATGTTTGCAAGTGATCATTCTTAGTTGCTATTATTTTAGATTAAAATACATACGAACAACAACAGCTAAGAATGATCGCTTGCCAAATTTTATTTTGTATGTGAAATTTTGGGAGCTGCATCTGAAACTTACGCTAAATAATTGAATCTCACTGCTTACTCATTATGGACTGCTATTTACTGATATCCCGCTTGTAAATGTTGCTATTTATATATAAAAAAAATATAAACACCAGACTATGTCTTCATGAGCAGAGAAGTGACTATTTGTAAAGAAGTAAAAGTTTATTGCTTGGTAGTTTATTACATTGTCTTCTTTGACCATACACACTAGTTGTCAACTTCGACCACTTCAATCTTTCTTGCATCATCTTTAACCTTTCAAAAGGTTTTAGGTTCCTACCCTAATGCAATTTTAAAAGGTTTTAGGTTCCTTGACCCTTACATAAATGCTTAGTCATATCTGCATGTTTGTCAAATGTAAATGGAATACTTTGTTTCTGACATACTTAAATGGAATACACCAAGAAGTACCAAATGATGAATGCTCAATTGTTGTAATGGCAAAGCATTAGAACTGTCCATTTCTAAAATTTGATTTTCTATAGTCTTAATTACTTTTCTATAGTCCTGATGATTTTGAACATTGTTGACCAAGAGTGTTTTTTTTTGTGATTATAGTCTTAATGATTTTTTTTATTTTTCACTCTATGTGGAATACTATTTTGTTCACTATTTTATTTCATCTTGATATTGTATAGACTAGAAAGATGTAAAGGATGCATGCATATGAAATAACCACAAAAATCATACAAACTACATGCAAATCAAATCTAATTTAATCATGAAAACCACTTGAAATGGAAGAATATAATTTCTAATCTAAACTCCCTTCAAGCCCTTGTTCTCATGTTCTCCTTTCTTCTCCAAAAGATGGTTGCATGTAGCTCTTCAAATGACTAATGAAGTGCACTATGAGATTACTAGGAGTGTGGTTGAGAAAGATAAAAGAAGATGATAGAAGAAGATGGATCCCAAGAGATCTATAATAACAATGCTAATGAAGGCTCCCCAAGAGATCTATAATAACAATGCTAATGAAGGCTCTTTTGTAAAGGGAAATGAAGTCCTATTTATAAGATTTTTAAGAAAATCAATGGTCAGGATTGAATGAAGGTCAAGCGTTGAGATTCTCTCATTTTAATTATTTAATTCAAAATGGGTGGGTAGGTGGATCCACTTTGAAGAATGAAGCTTACTACAAAAAATTACCCAAATTTATATGTTATCCTTAAGTGAAGTTTTGGAGGAGTTATGAGGCTTCTAGAAGGTAGTTAGAGTCAAATTTAGCTTCCCCACTTGATATACTTAAGGTTAGGGGTTGAATTTTGGTCACTAGGTGGCCTAAGACTCATAAAAGAGCTTCCAAAAATAACCCCAAAGTCAAAATTCGAGTTTGTAGAATTTGGATTATTTGGGCAAAGCATATTTCTTCCCATGTGGTTGTTTTGTGCTTAGAAAAAGAGGGGAAGACTTTAGAGATTAAAGAATTCATTATTTTAATTTTAGTGGTTGAGGTGGGTAAGAGGGTTTGGTGAGAATTAGGAGCCATGTGCTCCCATAGAATTAAACATAATATTTAATTCCAAGTGGGTTAAAAGAGAAATATAATTAATTTAAATATATAAATATATTTATTTAAATTAATAGAAGAAAATAGAATTAAATGTAATATTTAATTCCAAGTGGGTTAAAAGGGACATGAATTAATTTAAATGTATTGATTTAAATTAATAGAAGAAGGGGATTTAATTAACTAAAGTGCTAGAACTTTAAATTAATCAATCATAGAGTTTATTTAACCATTATAGTTGATATTTAAGAATTAAATGTAGCATGTGATTAATACAGATTTAAGGTTTTTTGTATTTGACACTAAGTCAAGTAGAGTCAATTAGAAGACATAATTGCCTAGTACCATAGGACTTTGATGATTCAGAAAGATTGATCTATTGAGGCCAATTTTGGGGTATTACATTTTTCCCCTCTTTGAATTACTGTGTGAAGCATAGTGGTTCAAAGAATAGTCTGATGTCTAAATTTAGGTCCTAATTGACCAAAGATTGAGATGATGCTAATGGTACCAACAATGAACCAGTGATTACGAAGAAGTGATAAGATGTTTGATTCTAAACCTATGATTATGAGGAAGTGAGTGACCTGATTCCAGACCTGATTGTCCAAAGGAATCGAAATGGTATCAAATCTGAACCCTTCAGTTATGAAGAATCAAGGAAATAACACTACTGAACCGATGGTTACAAAGAGTTGATATAGTTAACAAGATTAAGAAGATACCAGATTAATATGGATTTTGATGAATCTGATATAGATTTTAGGATTATCTTAATAATGAAGCTTAAACCTCTGGAATCTAGGTTAGATTTTCCAGATACCGGTCAAAATTGATTTTTAGGGATCAAGGTTAGATTGCCCCAAGCGATGTGCCCCAGTGGATCAATCTAGGTTAGATTGTCCAGATATAGGTCAAAATTAATTTTTAGGGATCAAGATTAGATTACCCCAGTGGATTGACAGAAGGAAGATATGATGCCCCCTCAAAAAATTGGGTGGAAATTGATTGGAGGACAATTTTTTGAAAAGAAAAGGATTGAAAAAGAAGGATAAAATTAGACAGAGAAAAGATGAGAGTGATGATGAAACTTTTCTTTCATAAGTGCACTTCATGGCTTTAAAGCTTTATTTTGATATTGCAAAAGCGGATATGTCATACCATGGCATAGAAAGCCAGGACGATGATCCATTTGCATAAACAAACACATTGCAGACTGAGAATGATCTCATCCTTCCTGATGCATATGAGCAAAATACCCCAGAACCTCAGAAGATCATCTAACAAGCAGACGACAAAACAAAGAAAGGAAAATGATTATGTACAAATTTATTGCAGATTTTATTTTAAGTATGTGAAATTTTTTTATTTTTTTTTTAGAATTTTTTGGAAATATTTGATGTTTTTATGCATTTTTCAAGACATGTTACAATTTTTACTATATTTTTCTAAGAACATTATATGATTTTGAAGATTTTCTCAAGATAATAAAAGAGATACATGGGCAAAGAAATGCCCCTAGCATTGATAAGTATGTAAAGATGTTCGCAATGACCCTTACGTTCACTTCGTAGGACAAACAATAGGACAACGATAGTAGGTAGATGCAATGAGAACCACTGGTGACTGTTGCGAGGGAAATTCTCGAGGAGAGAGATCTCAGTGATAGTTAGGCAAGAGTTTCCCCTCGGGAGTTGTTGAAGTATAAGGTTGGATGGGACAAGATTTTTGATTAAATGTTACTGCAAGACTAACAAGGATATGTACAACAAGACATGACGATATGTACATCGGATGAAGAATATCTCAAGATGAGAAGATAGCAGACCTAAAAAAAATCTCAAGATTTGGGATAGATATGATACAATGTGGTGAGATCTTTCAAAGCATGATATTTGGGATGGTAACAACTTCTTTGATACGAGTGGGATGATTGAACATCGCGGATTGATTTTCTGACAAGAGTTGTTTTTTAGGAAGAAGTGTCACCGCGCTATATACAATGGTTATAAGGACAGGATGAACTATTAGCGGTAGGGTGCGTAGGCATAAATGATTGGTATTTAGCAAGGGAAAAGGCCATGGACAATTGACAAGAGAAAACACAACAAGTGTATCAGAGAGGAAGGCGAAGGAAGAAATATCATCAGTGGGGAGAAGAAAAGTCATTAGGCATAATGAAAGAAAGTAGAAGTGAAGATGGTGGTGATGAGAGTGTGGATGGGAGATGGGTGAGGCCAAAGCTCATGATAAGATGTCCCTAGAGAGATCCAGGTGGAAGTTAGGATGAGACATCCCAGGATCAACGTCCGTCATGGAGACCAAGCTATCCAATATTTTCCAACTTTTTTGAACAAATTCAACCAGTCGATCCACAATAGGAACTAAATCCTAGTGTACAATGGCTAGAACTAGGGCCAAGTGTCACAACTCAAGAAGTGGTACCAGAACAAGCGGTGTGGCGAAGATTTGTGTTAGAGGAAGACTATAATGTGGTGGTCAGAGAGAGAGACAACTTGCAGGGAAGTCTGGTGATGGAAAAAGAAAGGGAGGATTAGGTGGAGAGAGAGGTGACGTGGTTGCAGGGTATGATGGATAGGGTCCGGGAAGACAGTGCTCAGACTGAAGCATCCCACATGCGAGGGGTGATAGAGGCAAAATGGGCTCGAGAAAATAGTGCCCTAGCAGCCTACGACGCATTACAGAGCAGAATGGAAGCATCCTAGAAGACCATGACAGAGATTGACACCATGTCGGAGGAGACATAAGAATGACTAAATGTAGTGACTCAACAGGTGAACTATCTTAGACAATAGCTAGAGGATGTGACGGTGAATAGAGATCAATAGAGGTTTGTGGCAGAAGCCTACAAAGATGAGCGAGATATTGCATGATGGGCAGTGACACTCCCAGGCATGTCCCAGTTATTGATGGAGACTCTGTCAGTCATGAGAGAGTCAGCTAGGGTTTGTCAGGAAGCTGCATACTATATGGGATTGTACCATCAAGCAGTCCCAGTAGATCAGAGGCCAGCAACATTCATAGATAGAGGAAGGGTGCAATGGGTGAATAGGTCAATTGGTGGTGTTGGTGTTCGACCACCGAGACATAGAAGTGGGGGGAGAGGTGGTTCTTCATCAGAATCTCCTTGGGCTGAGAAGTGACACAGTTGTTGTTGTTGTTTTTTTGTTTTTTTTTAATGAATGAATATATATGTATATATATGGACTATAATAAAAGAAGGATGTTTGTTTGGACTCATGTTCCTATGCCTTTGTGGTTGATCTTTTAGTCTCCCTGTTAAATCCAACAAATGTGAAACATGTGAAACAAATGACATATTGTTGGGTATAGAGACAATCACATGTTGTTGAGAGCTTCAAAATGACTAGAATATATATATCATGAGCATTAAATGTTTGAACTTCTTCCAAATGTATCACATTGATCAGATTTGACAAGAATACCAAATCAATCTTTTGACAAATGACTTATTGGATAATTATCATCACAGAGCATTTGGTATCAGACGATCGTAAGATGTCATGCAACTCTCACTGATATGAAAGTCATGAGAATATGAATATGACATTAGTCTTAGATTTGTCGAAATGAAGTATAAGCATTAAGGCACAAAAAGCCAGAATGACCTAAACACCTATTCCTTTTGATTTAGTAAGTTAACATAAGCATCAAAGCACAGTTGCTAGAATGACCTAAATGTTTCTTTCATACAAACACACCAAACATGCTAGAGTTCCTCCTTTTGCTAAGCGATTGATAAGAATTTTAAACAATGCTCGTAGTGACCCTTACGTTCACTTAGCAGGACGAGCGTTTGCAATTTCACTTGTAGCAGAAAGAAGTCACTCAAACAAACAAGGAGAAGAACCAACCTCACCAAAGTTTCCATATAAAAGGAGTCGAGCTACACATCGCCATCCAACACGAGATGAAGGCTCTCGTAGTGGACACCCCTCTTATATGGATCCTTTGGATCATTGGAACTAAACTAGAAAATAGAAAGAAAAGAAAAGATCATGCCCCCAGTATTTGCGTCTCTCAGTCAAGATAGATGTTTTAGAGTTGCTCGAGGGAAGGATAAAGCAAAAAGGCATGGACTCAAAAGAAAAGCTCAACATGCTTTAGAGAGTTACAAATCCAATTTTAGTTTTAGTTTCAACGGATTGATGTCGGATCAGAAGTATATAGTGCAAGAAGTCTCAACAGGATGGCGACAGTAGGCGGATGCAGTGAGAATCACTAGTGATTGATGTGAGAAATCTTCCCAAGGAAAAAAAAATTGGAGTGCTAACGAAGTATCAGTAGGCAAACACAGTGAGAACCACTGGTGACTAATATAAGAGATCTTCAAGGAGAGAGATTTGAGAGCTAAGCATTAGCAGGCAGACGCAGTGAGAACCACTGGTGACTGATGTGAGGAAGCTCCTCTGAAAGTGATAGGACAATGCCCCCTAGACCAGGAAGGTGCCCCCAAGGTGTGACCAGTTTCAATCCATGTAGAGTTGAGCATAATCTCAAAAATAACTGAGAGCGAGTGCATGAGCTAGCAAACTAAAGAAGGAAAGCAAGGAGCAGTTGTACAGGGCCAAGAGGTATTGAAATAGGTATAGCTTTGTGGAACAAGAGGCGCATGTTTACCAGGTTCTCACCATCTTGGCAAAAATTCTATTTTTGCTACCATGATGTCTGTTTGCCAGGTTTTCATCAATGGCACATTTTTTTTCTTTTCCAAATTATTATTTTTTTGTATTTTGTATTTATTTATTTTTTTGTATTTTTTTTTTTTAAATTTAATTTTTTTTGGTATTTTTTATTTTTTTATATTTTTGTATTTTTAATTTTTTAATTTTTTTTGGTATTGCCAAGGTGCCTATTTACCAAGTTTTCACTAGGATAATAGATGCATCAAAGCGCCTATTTACCAGATTTTCACTAAGATGATCATTTTTTCATAACATTTTGCAATTTTTAAGATTTTTTCAGAATTGAGTATGTACAGGAGCATGCAGAAGATGTCTCAGCTATAGAACCGCTTTAGGTGCAAAGCGTTGATCAGTTCTTTAAGCTTTTCTCTTTCAGTACTAGAGAGTTGATAGGCACCAGACCCAAACACTACAGTAATAATATATGGACCAAGCCAATTTGGTTCAAACTTCCCTTTCTATGTCTGTTGCTTTTGATTCTTGGGATTTTCTCTTAGAATGAGATCACCCACTTGGAATTCCCTTGGTCTAACCTTCTTATTGTAGCTCTTGGACATCTATTTCTGGTATGCTCTTAGATGATTGAATGCCACCTACCAACATTCATCTAGTAACTCTAGCTCTTGTAGCCGAGATATTATAATGTCTTCATCAGTAATGAGGTTCTTCAGAGAGACTCATAATGTAGGAATCTCAACCTCAATAGGCAACACAGTATCCACACCGTAAATGAAAGCAAAGGGTGTGGCCCCTGTTGGAGTCTGAATGCTTGTTTTGTAGGCCCATAAAGCCGAATTAATCTGGAGGTGCCAGTCTCTACCAGATTTATGAACTGTGCGGTGTAGAATTTTAAGGATTGCCTTGTTTGATGCTTCTGCCTATCCATTACCCTGAGGATAATAGATGGAAGACCAATGCTGAGTAATCTTGAACTTGGAACATAGCTCTTTTAAATCCTTATTCTTGAACTGCCCCCCATTGTCAATGATTATTCAGGAGGGTACGCCATATCTACAGATGATGTAATTCAGGATAAACATAGCTATAGATTTGTCATTTGCTATAGTTAGAGGTACTGCCTCAACCCACTTGGTGAAATAATCTGTAGCAGTGATAATAAACTTGTGTCCATTTGAAGAAGATGGGTGAATCTGACCCACCAAGTCAAAGGCCCATTGCTGAAATGGCCAGAAAGTGATAAATGGGATTAACTCCTTGGTAGGAGCATGGATCATATTCCCATGAATTTGACACTGTTTACAAGCCTTAGCATATTGTATAACTTCTTTCTCCATATCAGGCCAATAGTAACCAGCTCTGATAATTTTGCGAGCCAGTGTCAAGCCATTCGAATGAGAACCACATATGCCTTCATGCACCTCAACTAATGCATGTGTGGACTCATCAGGTTCTAAACACTTAAGAAGGGTACCATCTAGACCTCATTTGTACAAGTCGTTAGCTATAATAACTATTAGAGTAGTCATATTATAGCTAATAATTAATTTATTTAATTATTAGTCTATTATTCTCTACACTTAAGTTAGACTTAGGCATCTTATTATTCTTTAGGGTTTTCACCTTTAGGGTTTCAGTATCCTTTTATAAGGATTCCCTCTTTGTATTTTATTTCATTCACTTATTGGATCATAATATGATGTCTCTGGCTTTTTGGCCTCCATAGTTTTTTCTTGCTTTTGTTCTTTGCTTCTTCCATGTGACAGGGTTATGCATGCAGGTGTTCTTAGGAGATTAGTTTGTCACCTAATCTAACATGGTATCAGAGCTTCCCTGTTGTTACATGTTCTGGTATTTTTGAAGCAAGTTTTTAGTTCTGATATTCTCTACGGGACATTACGGATGCCACCATTGTGCTTAGAAGGCCCAGGAGAGTCAGAATCTATATAAAACTTGTCCATTTTGGACAACTTGGCTCTGAGGCAAAAAAAATTTAGTTTCCAGTGTCGTACAAGCACGGAAACCAAGAAAAAAAAAATTTTAATCATTTTTTAAATGATTTATGCATTTAAATTAACGCAACCTTTGTTTTAAAAAGGCGTCACCGAGCGGCCACCCGGCGGCCACCGATGAGCCAACCCGCGGCCACCTCCTCCATGGTAGCCTTCGTCAACACTGCCCCCGCTCTGCTCTGCTACAGAGCTGCCACCACCCACCGCGGCCCCCACTCCACTCCGCTGCAAAGCCACCGCCACTCCGCCGGCCCTCATCGACGTCCACCGCCCCACTGGCCTCCTCCGCCGGCTCCGCCGCCTGTACCGCCACCCGGCGGGCTTTTAGCCCCACAGGCTCTTCCAGCCCTAGCGGTGGTCACATGGGTGACTAGGAGCCTTTAGCTTCAGCCCCCTACACATGCCATGCACCCAGGGGCACTTTATTTTCAGCCCCAGGGGCTTAAAAAATTTTCTTTTCGAGCCTTTCTGACCCCCTGTCACTGTTTTTGCTCTATCTTGAGCATACGGAGGTCTTTTTCGAACTTCTTTATATTGTTGAAAAGCTCTTTCTGAGATCTTTCTGATTATGGAGGTTACATTTTTTGGCTCTACTATTTTGATAGTGTTTTTTTTTTTTTCAAAGGTGATGGTTATGTTTTGCCTTTCAGGAGCCATATCTCGCTCATTCGGACTCATTTTTGGGCTCACCAGATATCGTTGGAAAGCTAGTTCTATGAGTTATTTAATTACAGGGGTCTTTTATCTAGATTTTTCTCTAGGTTCTCTCTCCTCTGAGTTTTTCACTTTCGCACTCTGGTGGATTACTTGGGTTCTACAGGTCCTGGGATCTCTTCTTCTATTCTTCTGGCTCACTCTTCTTTCTGACTTCTAAGCATTGTATGCTTCTCTTCTGTTGCATTCCTTTTCCTGTAAATGCACTGAGATAAAGTGTCTATTTTTGCATATCTAGGATCTTGTACTCCTTGTGTTTGTTTGTACTTGCACTCAATTATAAAGTGCCATGGGGGGTTATGATGTTTTGCCTTTTGTGCTCATCCACCTTTGTCAAGTGAGTGTACCTTCCATGACATTAGCCCATGCTATGTTTCTATGACACCACCCTTTATCCTGTGCTTGTACTTCTGTTGCACTATTGGTGTTCCTGATTCTTCTTCTTGCAGATATTTTTGGCATTGCATTTCAATGTTCCTGTCACCCCTCTCCTTGTTCAGCATTATGGGGGGGGGAGGGGGGTTCACCTGTTGGTTCTATTGCTTCCTTGGTTCGGTTGAGTGATCTACATATTCAGTTTTTGTTCCTATGTACTAGGTGGATGCAATGGCTAGGCACCTATGCATTTCAGTGAGATGGTTCATCTACTATATAGACTCTCATTCATTCCTATTTTGGAGGTCACCTCTTCAATTTATCAGCTCTTCAGACTTTGTCTTCTTTACTTGGTCATGCTCTATTTCAGTGGGGGATCCAACAATTTCTTCTGATAGTGTTTGTAGCTTCATGCTTCAGAGATGCTTCATGCTCTTTCTTGTTCCTTTCTCTGGGACATTCCCTAGATTGGAGGCTTTGTTTCCTTCATCTAGTTTATTTCTTGTACTTGGGTACCTGATCAGGCCTTGTTGTCATGACCCATTGCTCTTTCATGCATTTTTATTTTCATGCATCTTTTAGTCCTTAGTTGTTTAGCTTCTCCCTAAGTTACACTTAAGGGGGGGTGTTAGAGTAGTCATATTATAGCTAATAATTAATTTATTTAATTATTAGTCTATTGTTCTCTACACTTAAGTTAGACTTAGGCATCTTATTATTCTTTAGGGTTTTCACCTTTAGGGTTTTAGTATCCTTTTATAAGGATTCCCTCTTTGTATTTTATTTCATTCACTTATTGGATCATAATATGATGTCTCTGACTTTTTGGCCTCCATAGTTTTTTCTTGATTATGTTCTTTGCTTCTTCCATGTGATAGGGTTATGCATGCAGGTGTTCTTGGGAGATTAGTTTGTCACCTAATCTAACAATAACATACCGTGAAGCACTTGGGATTAGGTGGTATTTTTCATTTCAGGTATAGGTGTCTAAAATAATTTGATCCCAGAGGTAGGAATAGATATGGTGATAGCGGGATGAATCATGTCCAATTACCAAATAGATCATCCTAGATTCAGGATTATCATAGGCTGGGTAGCATAACGTTTCCACTAGGAACTCATGTCTAAAATCATTTTTTGGATTTTGTAACATGGAGGCCAGAGTAGCCATCGCATCAGCTGCTTTATTATTTGTTCTCAGAATTTGTTGGAAAGTGATGTGTGCAAAGTATTTCCTTAGATCATCCACCATCTTTTTATAAGGCACTAGTTTTTCATCCTTGGTTTGATAGATATCATTAACTTGATTGATGACCAATTGGGAGTCTCCAAAGACCTTAAGCTCATCCACACGCCATTCAATAGCTATTTTCATACCATTGATCAAAGCTTCATATTATACGATGTTGTTTGTGCAAGGCAACAACATTTTATATGCCTTTGGTAGAGAGTATTTATGTGGTGTAATGAATAAGATTCCAGCACCTGACCCCTGCTGGGTGAATGAGCCATCAAAGAACATAGTCCATGTCTGGTGTGTGAGAAGCATAATGGACTCGTCTGGAAATTCAACACTCAATGGTTGATAATCTATTATAGGTGCTTCAACTAGTTGATCTGCAATTGCTTTCCCTTTAATAGCTTTCCTCTCCAGATACTCAATGTCAAATTCACTAAGTATCATGACCCATGTTGGTAATCTACCTGTAAGGGCAGCTTTACTGAGCAAATATTTCAATGGATCAATTTTAGCAATAAGCCTTGTAGTGTGAGCCAACATATAGTGCCTTAGTTTCTATGAAGCAAACACCACTGCTAAACAAGCCTTTCCAATGGCAGAATAATTCATCTCATACGAGACCAGAGTTCTACTAATGTAGTATATGGCTCATTCTTTGTTATTATGATCCTCTTGAGCCAGTAATGCACCCAAGGATGTGTCTATAGCTGAAATGTATAAGATGAGTGGCTTCCCATGAATAGGGGGCATCAAGATTGGTGGATTTGCCAGATATTGTTTGATTTGTTGGAATCCTTTCTTACATTCATCATTCCATTCATAGGTCACACCTTTATGCAAAGTTTTTGTGAATGGTTGGGACTTATCGGCCAATTGTGCAATGAAGCACCAAATAGATTGTAGCCTTCCTTGAAGTCCTCTCATTTGATTAATGTTCTTTGGTGGAGGCATTTCCATGATAGCTTGAACCTTTTCAAGATCTACCTCTATGCCTTTAGAAAATATGATATAGCCCAATAATTTGCCAGAAGTAACACCAAATGCACATTTTTTTAGGTGTAGCTTCTATACCCAAATTCATCAGTTGTGTCAGCTCAATCAGTACTAATGATCTCTCTTGAAAGTGACTTGGAAGTGTATCAAGTATTTCATCCTCGAGCACCTCAGAGAGGTTTTCACCCTTGGATACACCTTTTATTTCTACTATTTTTGGCTCTGACACTGCCACAATGTGGTTTTCACCATCAGAGTGCCTGTTCTTTTTTCTTTTCATTTGATGACTAAGATTATGATGTCATCTTTGGTCATGTTGATGGTGCTTTCACTAGTGGAAAATGTTATAGGTTCAATGGCATTAAGGTAACAGGCTGAAGTGTAGTCATTCTGGAACATAAGGACTTTATTAGTTGGAGAAGGATAATTTGAGTCAATAAGATCAAGATGGTGGATTGAAAGAGTAATGGCTAGTTCAAGTGTGTTCACAGCATAGTCATCGAAAGCATGGATGAGAAAGTTGAGACCTAAAGCAATCATGTCCAAAGTTATGTTCGATTCCTCTTGAGACCTCACGTCAGAAGTAGAGGGTATGTCAGCGTTAGTAGATTCAAACTCAGTCATCCTAACGCTAGACCCTTCACCTATTTTGAGAAGGTTTTTATACACATGAACATCATCTATATCTATATCAAAGGTAGAATCAGACAGAGAGTCAAACTCATACTCATGTGAGTCAGTGATGCTTGATATAGGAATTCCATCAACACTAGTGGTACCATCTGACTTATTTTCAACTCTAGCAGCACTAATGGCTTGTTGACATTGATCTTGATCAAACTACTTTTGAAAGTGTGGTAGTATGTATTGTTCAATTTGAAAACTAGGATCATCAATCGGTGTTGCTTTATATGTGAATTGATGTACTAAAGTGGTCTCATCAAAATCACTATCTATCTCTACCAGATGGATAGGTATAATAGGCTCATCTAGTTTTGCAAAGAGTGCAAAAAAATTTGGATGAATAGGATATGGAAAAGTGTCCTCATTAGAGCTGGTCTCTGATTTATCAGCTGGAGCAGTGTCTTCAGGTTCTGAGTGATATTCTGATTTAGGTTTTGGTACAAATTTGTTAATCCCTAGATGGAACAGGATCTTCTTGAAGCCTAAACCAAAAGTGTCCTTGGTCCTATGACCTGTAGCTTCAATGGGCTCAAGTAAACCATTGTCATTCACTCCTATAGGGCCACTCCCTTTATAGCCAAAGCACTTCATGATTTTGAAAGCTTCGCTATATGGCTCTTGTTCTAGATCACAAGATGGAGTGATTATTTTAGTTGTGTCCTTTCCTTTGTAAACCCAAGCTGTAATAGCCATGTCTTCTTCTTCATCCTCAAGTGGTGTTGTGGCCTTTACAAAGGCACCATCATAGATAATTTGGGGAGAATGAGCAAAAGGTTTGTTGTTCTCAGAAGGTCTCCCATAGGAACGCAAAGATAGAGGCAAAGTTGCTAGTGATAAAATAGGTTCAATTTGATATCCTCCCATGCTTGTATCCTTAAGCTTTAGAGTATGTTCCATTTTTTTAAGTTTGGCATCATAGAATTCAGTAGACTCTCTATTAGCAGGGACAAAGTTGTCCGTAGATTGCATAAGTGTATTGCAGGAATAGTTTGTATTTGCAGGCACCATCACTTCAGCTCCATGGAATGGGAACTTGATGCATTAGTGATATGAAGACAGGACTGCCTACATCTCATGGATCCAAGGTCTACCCAAAAATATATTGTAGGAAAGAATAATTTCAAGAACTTGACAAACAACATCCCTCTCAATGAGTCCAACCCAAATTGGTAGCACAACCAAACACTTAGACTTCCTTTCTTCCTCATCATATGCCTTGATAGTGATTTTCTTACATGCATCGATGCAATCTTCATCATAGCCTAATTGGGTAAGCAGCTTAGTAGAGAAAATGTTGAGACCAGCACCATTGTCAATAAGGATGTGGTGAACATGCTTTGGATCTATCATGATTTCTATATGCAAAGGAGCATTATGCGGATGGCTCAGTGAGTGGTCATCTTCTTCAGAGAAGGAAAAGTAGTGAGGCAAGGTCAGGTGACCCACCATGGATTGAAACTGATCTAGATCCAAGTCTTTTGGGATGTTTGCCTTGGTGAGGGATTTATCTAGAATCTCCCTATGAGCAAGCAAGATCTTTAATAGCTCAAAGATAGTAATATGAGAATTGGTACATTGTAGCTAGTCAAGAATGCTATAACTAGCTATGCCAGGTGTAGGAACTGATTTCGCATTTTGTTGGCAGGGCCAATAGCAGTCTTATATATAGTTTACTTAGGAGCGGACGTAGGAGGGTCAGGACCCTTAATGGTGATTTTCGCACGAGAGTGAGTAGTAACATTTGTGCAATCTTGAGATGATTTAGGTTTGGAAGAGCAAGATGTAGGGCCTCGCAAGACAAAAGGAGTCTTATTTTTAGGAGCATCCCCAATCCCCTTGATAGTAATCACACCGCAATACTCAACCTTAACAGGTTCGATCATGTTGATGACATTGTCATTAGTAGTATATGTGTAATTAACCTTGGCATTGGTATTCTTAGTCTTGGAAGATTCACCCTTCTCATGAGGAGGAAAGGGATCTTTGAATTCTTGGTGATCTGAATTCTTGTTATGGTTGTCCACAAAAATGTCACCATTGTCAATCAGATCTTGGACCTTATGGCATAGCTGGAGATAGGTAGAAGTCTTATGACCCTTATTCTGATGATAATCATAGTATGCATTGTCATTCCACCAATGGGGTCATGGTTGTAGATCATAGAGATGTTTTTCCAAATGAGTGAGAACTTGTTTTTGTACCAGAGTCTTGTAAACTACACCAAGCGGTTCTCCCAAGGAAGTAAATTCACGCTTGGGTCAGGAGGCCCAAGGTTTGTTGCTAGCAAATCTTGAAGGTGGCTGAGTGTTTGTTGCAGCCTTTTCAGTGGCTTTGACCTCTTGTATACTGGAAGTGAGATTGAAAATAGACTTTGTGGGCTTCGGGGTCACATTAGCAACCACTCCATCATTCACAATGTCTCTATTCTTATTGACAAACTTCCCTTTATCTTTTTTGGAGGAAGGTGAACCTTGCTTGTTATCCTTATGCAAAGTTAAATCCCCCTTCTTAACCATGAAGGACTCTATCCTCACAGCTTGTTTAATCATGTTATCAAAAGTTAGAGGACCTTGCAATTGTACTTGATAACCAAAATCAAGAACAAGATTGTCTAGAAAGATATCAAGCTTTTTAGATTCTAGTATTTTACGAGAATATTTGCTATAGAGTTGTCTCCATCTCTGGAGAAATGTCAAGAAAGGTTCCCCGTGTCGTTGTTTCAAGTTGCAAAGATCATGAATATTAATCAAATGTTGGATATTGTGTGAATAATGCTGGAGAAACAAGATGGAAAGCTCATCAAAAGACTTGATGCCAGTAGGAAGTTGAGAGAACCATTCCATAGTAGATCCACCCAGACTACGTGGGAAGAGACACATGAGATAAGTCTGATCATGTATGAATTCCATGGATAGAGCACCAAACTCTCTCAAGTGATCCTGAGGATCTGAGGTACCCAGATATTTATCATACTTAGGGAGTTCTACACCCTTGGGAAAAGGTGGCATGTTAAGACTCTTGTCAAATGGGAACAGACATATGCTCTCCAGTGTAAACTGGTTGATCAGTTTGTCTTTGTTCTTTATGATTTGACCAAGTTGGTCTTGCATTTCTTGAACTAGGTTGTGCAATCTAGTGGTCTCTGTTTCTTCTTCTTTGACTACAAGAGTGTCTACTTTATAATATGAGGGTAACTTGGCCCCTTGTATAGACTAGAAAGATGTAAAGGATGCATGCATATGAAATAACCACAAATACCACTTGTAAGGAAGCAATGGTATGCGAAAACACTTCCTACACTAATCTTGAGAGGACAAATAATGCAAATTTCAACTGAAGTATTGCAATGAATTAAGAAACATGCAAGAGCATATATAAAATAACCATAAAAACATAACACAGTGATTATCATGGGGAAACCCTTATGAGAGAAAAACCCCACACTCTAAAACCTACACAATGTATTATCAAATCAACAAATGATTACAACACACTTACAATGCAAGTTCTTACAAGATCATCACCTTGACTCAAGCTTGGAAGGACTTCCTCTAGTAGCTAGCTTTGCATACAAAACTCTCACATCTCAAAATCCTCCCCAAGCCCTCGTTATATAGGCATTGTACAATCTAGAAATTACTTGTAGTTTCACAAAATCATGAGCACAAAACTATGTGTGCAAAACCATGAGCACAAAACCATGTGCAAAACCATGAGCACAAAACTATAGGCAAAACCATCGGCACAAAACCATGTGCTCAAAACCATGTTCTCAAAACCATGTGCTCAAAACCATTGGCACAAAACCATATGCTCAAAACCATGGGCACAAAATCATGTGCTCAAAACCATGTTCTCAATGTTGCAAGGTTGAGACATATTTCTCAACATTCTCCCACTTGTCGAACACCTTGCAAGATTCAGGGGATCCAAACTATCATGTACTTAATTGCTAGGGGCCAAGAGGCCCATAGACTCTAAACACCATCTAAAATTTTATGTGCTCACAGGCTTAGTTAATGCATCAGCAACATTCACTAAAGTTTCTACCTTCTCCAGCTTCACCTTGCCATCCTCAACCATATCTCTCACAAAATGATATTGCACATCAATGTGCTTGGTCCTAGCATGAAAAGTTGGGTTCTTTGCTAGGCAAATTGGACTTTGACTGTCACTATAAATTTTCATGCACCCTGTTTGAACTCTATATCTGAATACAATCTTGTTTGAACTCTATATCTGAATACAATCTCTTAAGCCAAATGGCTTCCTTGTAGGCATGAGTAGCTACCATATACTATGCCTCAATAGTGGACAAAGCAACCACAGCTTGTCACTTGCTCATCCAACTAATTGCACCACCAAATAATATAAACACATGCACTGGTGGATCTTCTTCTATCAATATCACCAGCCCAGTCTGAATTCACATAGCCCTGAATATCTAAGGAATGCTCATTTTCTGTTCCATGAAAACATATTGAGTACTCTGAGGTACCCCGCAAGTATCTGAAAAAAAATTTTACTGCATCCCAATGTGCTCTTCCTGGATTAGACATGTAATGGGAAAGTACTCCCATGCTTGGGCAATGTTTGGTCTTGTACAAATCATAGCATACATCAAACTTCCAATAGCACTTTGGTACGGTACTTGACTCATCTCTTCCATCTCCAATGGGGATGTAGGACACTGTGTACTAGAAATCTTTGTGCCCATTGTAACAGGAACACTCAATGGTCTAGAATCTTGCATATTGAATCTTTTCAAAATAGTACCAACATACTTACTCTGGCCTAGCCAAAGCTTTCTATTTTTTATATCTCTTACAATCTACATTCCCAAAATGTGCCTTGCTGCACCAACATCTTTCATTTTAAATTTTATAGAGAGCTGAGATTTTAACTCTGCAATCAAACCCTTTCCTTTGTCAATAAATAACATGTCATCAACATATAAGGCAATAACCAGGAAACAATCACCATCAGATTTGAAATATATACAGTGATCAAATTTAGACCGCACAAATCTCAAACTTCTGGTACCACATCCTAGGACTTTGTTTTAAACCATACAAGGATTTCTTCAACTTACAGACCAAATGACTTTTACCTTTCACCACATAGTGCTATGGTTGTGTCATGTAAATTTCTTCCTCCAAATCTCCATGAAGGAAAGTTGTTTTCACATCCATTTGCTCAATCTCTAGATCATAAGCTACTGCAATAGAAAGCAAAAATCTAATGGATGTCATTTTGGCTACTGGAGAAAAAACCTCACCATAATCTACTCCCTCAACCTGGGAGTAACCTTTTGCAACCAAACGTGCTTTATACTTCTCAATGCTTCCATCTGAATGCATCTTCCTTTTGAAGACCCATTTACAACCAACAGGCTTCCATCCTTCAGGCAATGGTACAAGGTCCCATGTGTCATTCCTCTTAAGAGATTTCATTTCTTCATCCATGGTTATTTTCCAAGACTCTGAATCATTCATACCAAGAGCCTCTTCTACAGATCTCAGTTCATCAATATTAGCATTCAATGCAAATATGCATCTCCAATCATCAGGAGAATAACCATACCTTTCAGGTGGTTTCCTTTGTCTAGTAGACCTTTGAACAAGATATGGTTCAAGTTCTGCTTCAGCTTCAGGTACCTCTTCTTCCTCTCATGATTCAGAACTCGTAGAGCTCTCCTCAACTTCTTGTCCCTCTAAGGACATCGATTCAACTTTCTCTGGTGTAGCAAGTAGTTGAATTACATCTCCATTTTCTCCTAATTATTTTGGCTACACTGTAATAGAAGAAGGCTTAGTTTCTCTAAAAATAACATTTCTAGAATAAAATATTTTTTGTTCAACATGATCCCAAAGCTTGTATCCTTTCACACCATAACTAAATCCAGTGAAAATATATTTGACAGCTTTGTTATCCAATTTTTTCCACTTCTTCTTTGGCACATGAGCATATGTTTCACAACAGAACACCCTTAGATGTCTAAGTGAAGGCTTCTGGCCCGATCACACTTCCATTGGTGTCTTATCAACAAGAATTGATGTAGGAGACATGTTTATCAGGTAACAGGTAGTGGCTATAGCTTCAGCCCAAAACTTTTGTTCTAGTCTAGCACCACTCAGCATACTCCTAGCCTTCTCCATCAAGGTCTTATTCATTCTTTCTGCAACTCCATTCTGTTGTGGAGAATACGGAGTTGTCTTCTGTCTTTTAATACCACAATCTTTACAAAATGTATCAAAATTATTAGAGCAATATTCACCACCATTATCTATGTCGCCAAGTCTCTGGTGCTATAACATGGTCTTCTCTATAAGTAACTTTGATTTGGTAGACAGAGCACCTTTGGGTACCCAAAAATCATGACCATCTGTTGAAAGAGAAACCATCTCCTTTTCCAATTGAGTAGTCATTTTCACAACCTTATCAGAAGTACTATTACACTCAACTATGCATGCATCAAGCTGGTATAGTGTACCCAATTTGCTTCCTTTTGCTATCACCATAGCACCTCTCACCATTTTCACACCTACTTTAGAAATCTGTACATGCACACCCGCATCTATTAGCTTGCTAACAGATAACAAATTCTTTGCTAGTCCTGGGATATGCAAGACATCATCAAATCTTCTAATTCTACCATTAGAAAATTTCACATGAATACTTCCATGACCAACAATATCAAGATTAGAGTTATCACCCAAATACACCTTACCACCATCAAAATTTTCATACCTACTAAACTAATTTGTATTAGGAGTCATGTGGAAAGATGCACCTGAGTCTATCAAATATGCATTGTCACCTGCATGCATGGCCAAGGTTGCGATAAAGGCATCTCCATCTTCCTTCTCAAACTCAAAATCAGAGTCTTGCTTCTTCTTCTTCTTTTTCTCTTTGTAGTCCTTTCGGAAGTGTCTAGATTTTCCACAATTCTAGAAAATTGCCTTGGACTTACTAGGGGACTTTGATCTCCCCTTATTCTTGGACTTAGAATGGCCATGCTGCTTTTTTTTCTTGCCTCTTTCTTTTGGTCTTCTTCGAACACTCAAAGCCTCTTTGGCATTCAGAGAAACCTTCCTTCTCATCTCCTCAAAAAGTTGAGAACCAACAACATCCTCCATCTTCAAGATGACTGAAGTGCTCCCTATGGCCATGACAAGGTTGTCCTATGAGTCCGGCAACAAACATAGTAAGATTTGACACCTTTTTTCTTCATCCATTGACACCCCAATTGAGGTCAACTGAGTCACCAACATATTAAAACTTTCTAGATGCTCAGAAATTAGTCCACCTTCTGCCATTCTCAAGGAATATAATTTATTCCTCAAGAAAATCTTGTTCACAAGTGATTTTGCTTGATAGATCTCACTTAACTTCTTCCAAAGCTTCTTTGCAATAGACTCTTCATGCACATTAATCAGAATTGAGTCTACAAGACATAATCTTATAAAACTTTTAGCCTTTCTATCCATCACATCATACTGTGTGGCTAAAGTTGGATCTGCGGACCTCTACTTATTCTCATCCACCGCATCCCATAGATCCTGATCAATCAACAGATCTTCCATCTTCAACTTCCACATCTCAAAGTTTGTGCTAGAAAACTTCTTTACATCAATCTTCCCTGAAATGCTTTCCATCTTAACAATCTTGCAACACAGAAATGAAATATTTTGCACAAGCTCCCACTCAAACTTTGATTAGCTCAAAAAACCTTGTACCCAACAAATAGAATCAAAATTGGTCAGGCTCTGATACCACTTATAAGGAAGCAATGGTATGCAGAAATGCTTCCTACGCTAATCTTGGGAGGACAAATAATGCAAATTTCAACTGAAGTATTGCAATGAATTAAGAAACATGTAAGAGCATATATAAAATAACCATAAACACATAACACAATGATTATTGTGGTGAAACCCTTACCGAAGAAAAACCCCTCTAAAACCTGCACAATGTATTATCAAATCAACAAATGATTACGACACACTTGCAATGCAAGTTCTTACAAG
Source organism: Chamaecyparis obtusa (assembly GCA_027943335.1). NCBI lineage: Eukaryota > Viridiplantae > Streptophyta > Pinopsida > Cupressales > Cupressaceae > Chamaecyparis > Chamaecyparis obtusa. The sequence goes on along the minus strand of BSBK01000274.1, from coordinate 763,772 downwards.
AGCATCACCTTAACTCAAGCTTGGAAAGACTTCCTCTAGCAGCTAGCCTTGCATACAAAACTCTCACATCTCAAACTCCTCCCCAAGCCTTCATTATATAGGCATTGTACAATTTAGAAACTACTTGTAGTTTCACAAAACCATGAGCACAAAACTATGTGTGCAAAACCATGTGCAAAACCATGAGCACAAAACTATAGGCAAAACCATGGGCACAAAACCATGTTCTCAAAAGCATGTGCTCAAAACCATTGGCACAAAACCATGTGCTCAAAACCATGGGCACAAAACCATGTGCTCAAAACCATGTTCTCAATGTTGCAAGGTTGAGACATATTTCTCAACATTGAAGGACTTCCTCTAGCAGCTAGCCTTGCATACCACTTGTTCTTCACATCAAGTTCATCATTTTGTATAGACTAGAAAGATGTAAAAGATGCATGCATATGAAATAACCACAAAAATATACAAACTACATACAAATCAAATATAATCTAAGCATGAAAACCACTTGAAATGGAAGAATATAAATTATAATCTAAACTCCCTTCAAGCCCTTGTTCTCGTGCTCTTATTTCTTCTCCCAAAGATGGTTGCATGTAGCTCTTCAAATGACTAATGAAGTGCACTATGAGATTACTAGGAGTGTGGTTGAGAAAAATAAAAGAAAACGATAGAAGAAGATGGATCTCAAGAGATCTATAATAACAATGCTAATGAAAGTTCTCTTGTAAAGGGAAATGAGGTCCTATTTATAAAATTTTTAAGAGAATCAATGGTCAGGATTGAATGAAGGTCAAGGGTTGAGATTCTCTCATTTTAATTATTTAATTCAAAGTGGGTGGATGGGTAGATCCACTTTGAAGAATGAAACCTACTACAAAAGATTACCCAAATTCATATGTTATCTTTAAGTGAGGTTTTGGAGGAGTTAGGAGGCTTCTAGAGGGTAGTTAGAGTCAAATTTAGCTTCCCCACTTGATATACTTAGGGTTAGGGGTTGAATTTTGGTCACTAGGTGGCCTAAGACTCATAAAAGAGCTTCCAAAAATAACCCCAAAGTTAAAATCCGAGTTTGTAAAATTTGGATTATTTGTGCAAAGCATATTTCTTCCCATGTGGTTGTTTTTTACTTAGAAAAAGAGGGAAAGACTTTAGAGATTAAAGAATTCATTATTTTAATTTTAGTGGTTAAGGTGAGTAAGAGGGTTTGGTGAGAATTAGGAGTCATGTGCTCCCATATAATTAAACATAATATTTAATTTCAAGTGGGTTAAAAGGGACATATGAATTAATTTAAATATATTGATTTAAATTAATAGAAGAAGAGGATTTAATTAATTAAAGTGCTAGAACTTTAAATTAATCAATCATAGAGTTTATTTAGCCATTATAGTTGATATTTAAGAATTAAATGTAGCATGTGATTAATACAGAAGGTTTTTTGCATTTGACACTAAGTCAAGTAGAGTCAGCTAGAAGATATAATTGCCTAGTACCATAGGACTTTGATGATTCAGAAAGATTGATATATTGAGGCCAATTTTGGGGTATTACAGATATTTCTTTCATTTTTCATATACACAGAGACTACACATGTCGATAAAAAAATGAGCTATTTGATTTAGGTTTACTTTTCATGATTGTAAATGGTTAATATTTTTGATGGTACTCTTTAGTGTATTCCATATAAAAATAATCAATTTTCTATGGTATGATAAATGTCCCTTTGCGTTGAGAAAATTAGAGTTGAAAAAATTGTTGTTCAGTGACGATTTGTATTTGCAGGTTGCAAACAAATCATCCTTCCACCAACGAGTCATTCTATTCAAGAAAGACCATGTTTGATGATATCAACCCACAACAAAATAGGGAGACAATTGCTAGATTATGGTCTAACTTTAAAAGAAAAGGTGATGGAAAATGTTATTGTCCTTGCAAAATTTGTAAGGGCTTAAAAATTCGAAGATATCTAATCAAAACAACCGAGGAACATTGTAGGCAACATGGTCACATTGAAGGGGGAAACAAATTTCATCCATTAGTATGTATTTTAATAATTTATAAAATACATAAGATTCTATATGATGATGACATCATGGTCATGGTTAATTTAAGGTCATCATTTTGATATAGGTCAACCACCCTAGGTTTCATGTTATGGACCATGACAATCCGAAGAATGTGGATTTTCAAATGAGGGAACATGGAGGTTTGAATATAGAAGTAGAAGGTAATGATCCCATGGAAGAAGATCACAATGATCAAGAAGATCATGATGATCAAGAAGATCATGATGATCAAGATGATCCAAAAGATCATGATGATGATGTTGATGCAGATGACCTTGATGTACCTATACTTGAGATGGCACATGAGCCCCTATACGAAGTCTCCCAAACAACTCTTCTTATCGTCATATTGTTATTGGTGAACTTGAAAGTTATGAATGGTTTATCCAATGTAGCAATGACACGTATGTTAAGGTATGTCATCTTTTTTCTTTTTTTAGTCGTAATTTCTTTACAGTTAACAAAGGGTGAATCATGTAGCAATTAATATTCTTTATATTAACAAATTATATTTTTGGTCATAGGTTGATAGGTGAGTGTTTGTTACCACCATCAAACATTCTACCTCACTCGTACTGAGAATTATATGCCATTATGAAAGATATTGGAATGGAGTATCAAACAATACATGCATGTCTGAATAATCATATTATATATCATAAACAACATGAATTTGCAATAGAATGCCCTGATTGTCATATTAGTAGATATCGATCAGATCGAATAACAAAAAAGGTGTCTCGCAAGGTTCTTCAATTTATTCCCATTATTCCACGTCTGCAACGATTATTCAGGTGCAATAGCTTGGCACAATTTATGGATTACCATGCACACAATAGAAGTCGAGATGACATTATGAGAATGTCTACGGATGGTTTGGCATTTAAGGAAATAGATAAAACTTGGCCACACTTTAAAGAACCTCGTAATCTCAAGTTTTCATTAGCAGCGGACGGTGTCAATCCATTTGGAAAGATGAGATCTATTTACTCAATGTGGCATGTTTTTGTTATTAACAATAATATTCCTCCTTGGATGTCCATAAAAAGGGAGCAAATAATGTTGGCAATGATTGTTCCTGGTATTTTTTCATTTAATAGTCATCTAAATTAATTTATTATAAATAATTCATCAAAATGGTCATAATAATTATGTAATATTTTTGTTCATTAAACTAGGTAAGTACCAAGTTAAAGATATCAATGTATATATTGATCCCCTTATCAACGAATTGATGGTGTTATGGAATGGGGTCACTATGTATGACATCTCTAGATCAATAGGACAAAAACAATTTCAATTTCATGCAATGCTTGTATGGACAATACATGATGCCCTTGGGCTAACACATTTTTGTGGTATGTTCTCTTCTTAACACCTCTTTTTTGGTATGTTATAGTGCTAACACAAACTTAACATATTTAATCCAATTATACACGATCTTGTAGGTCTTCAGACAAAATAAAAATTTGCATGTCCAGTTTGTGGTCCAAAGATGAAATCTTGTCATTCAAAAAGTTTAAGAAAGAAGGCATTTGATGAGCATAGACACTTTCTCCACAGAAATCATAAGTTCCAAATTACTGAAAACATCTTTTCAATGGGAAAGAAGAGACTACATCAAAGCCATGAAGAATGGCACCTCACCTATAGAAGTTGGAATATAATAAAATAAATCATTGAAGTAATGTCATTCCATTGATGGTTTTTGTTTGAAATTTATATTTTGATATTGTGTTTTGTTTATTGATGATGTAATTGATGCTCGTGAAGGTCTTCAAGACATTAATCACCAACTTATGAAAGGACTAAAAAGTTATCCTGTGCAATTTAGCAGGTTGTCGTACTACGAGAAACTCTCATTCATGCATTTGTTTGATGCTATGCATATTGGAAAGAATTTAACAGAGACATTATGGAAAATATTGGATGGAAGGCGTGACAAAAATAAAATTGTCAAAATTTGTAGTGACATTGAAGAATCCAACCATTCAATGAAAAATGTCATTCGATCAAATAACAATGGAGACCAAATTGATACAAGTGCCCTTACTTGGTTATTGTCGGAGCAGCATAGCAATGCTATAAAAGAAGTCATAAAAAAAATATGATTTCCCACAGGATTTGCTGCAAATATAAACAATCTCATATCAAAGAAAAATGAATTTGGGCCAGGGATGAAAACACACAATTGGCATACATTTATTAAGGTAATTCATTTTATTTTGTATTCACTATATATTTGTATACTACATGTAGTTTTCATTGCATTCTTTTATAAAATATTGATAGATAATTTTACAAATATTGCAGTACGTTCTACCTCTATCTGTCCCACACCACTTCGACAACAATGTCCAACAAGTTATATATGATCTTAAAAAATACATGAGGTGGTTGTCATCAAAATAAATCAATAAAAAAGATATAAAATATTGGAAAAGAAAAATTTCTCATCTTATATGTGAAATGCAAAAGTGTCTACCTTCAACTTTTTTCAATACACGAGAACACTACCTCATACATCAAGTTGAGAAGATTAAATTATGTCGACCTGTACAAACTAGGTCAATGTGGATGGTTGAGAGGTACTTAAAATTTTTGAAAGGCTTGGTTCGACAGAGAGCACATCTAGAGGGTTCTATGGTGGAGGGATATATGGTATACCATACCATGGTGTACATTAGTGAATATCTTCCTAAGTTTGCAGCAAAGGTCCATGTAGATCATATTTGGGATCCTAAATCCATTAACAAATTCAAAGGGGAGTACTTGATGGGAAAAAGTAGATTGAGGAAAGTGAGAGGTAAATATAAGATGTTATTGTAGTTAATTAATTCTTATAAATCTTCAATATAAGTTATTTTTAATTGGTGTATTTTTTTTTATACAGTTGGTCGAGAGTGGCATGCAATACATTTGTATATTGCAAACAATCTTGATTGGATGACAGTATGGATTGAATGATGTCAACAAAATAGTTGCTCATTAACATGGAAGGTGTTGCTTCATTGGTTAAAGAAGCTCATCATAATGGAGATTCCAATGTTACGTCAATGGTAATTGATCTGGCATATGGTTTAAGAGGTAGAGAGGTACATAAAAATTTATTAATGATCATGACCCATATGTTTCATATCAACTCACGATGGAAATAATTTTTACACACTTGAAAAATTGTAGGTCAAGCACCACAAATCTATGTACTATCATGGCTACAAATTTTGCATAAAAAAGTTGGATGACACGAAGAAAACTTGTGATTCTGGGATAACTGCAGTTTTGAGGTCACTAATATATCATCTAGAAATGACATATATCCTCAACAATCTCAAAATCGATACTATGGCATCTTGGATGATATAATTGAGTGCGACTTTAAATCCTTCTAAGTAGTTCTATTCGTCGTCAAATGGTACAGGCTACGACTGAATCAAAATGATCTAAATAGAACTGTTATTCAACATGATAATAAATTTACAATGATTAATAAAAGATCATTTGAGGCATTTGGAGATGAGCCCTATGTTCTTCCAAGCCACTGTGAGCAAGAGTTTTACTTAGAGGTTCCACATAAATAGGGTTGGTCATTTGTTGTTAGACATGATCCAAGAGGAAGGCTGATAAAGTATAATGCTATGGAAGAAAAGATATTAAATATGATGATGAAGAAGAAGATGATGGTGATGGTGATCATGATGATGATGCTCATGATGATGGTGATGATGATAGTGGTGATGATGATGATAATGATGATGATGATGATTAGATGGATGAAGAAGATGATCAATGACATGATTGAAATGTACAAGGTATGTGATTTCATTATTTATATATATTTATATTGATTAGTATATATATTTAATATTGATTTATTGATGCTCAATTAATTGTTGTTGATACATGTATATATTTTGTTTGTTTGATTGTTTCAAAAATGGATGAATGAATGAATATTATTAGATGTTAATGGAAAATTTAGAGTGATGTTAGGGGGGAGGGGCCAAATGAGCTTCCACCTTCACATGGTTGGCCTTTTTAAGTAGAGAATATTAAACTATTCTCGAAACCAAGTGAAGCTCAAACTAAACCAATGACGTAGATTCATGGTATTAATGATTGTTCATGTAGTATCCTTCAATACCTTGAATGTAAGTTTTGAAAACTTACCTTTCTTTAGATACCACTATCTCATGTTCATGATATAACACTTATTTATGCATTTCATTTGTAGCTGTACCAAATGACTATGAACTAAAAACATGTGTCTAGTAACCTACTCACTCAGTTAATATATGCAAATGTAACTTTTTATGTGTTATATCTATCAATGCATCATTTCTTTGTCCATATTTGAATCTATAACCTTTCAGAAGTCTATATTCTCACTTTACTTGGTCGGTCTGTTTACCATTGATTTGATCCTTTTCCATGTTGGACCTCATGTCTTTGTAACACATCATAACGTCATATCTCTATATTGGTTGTCCTTGATTTCACTAGTTTTTATATATTGTGGTGATTATATTATCTTGTTGATTTCTCCTTAGGCTCTTTGACTATTCACTTATACAATGATGTTTTGATGAGAAAAGACTCTGATGTTTTGATTTCTCCTTAGGCTCTGAAGATTCTGAATTGTTTTATGCTTCAAGCCTCTTTGCAAATATAAAGTTTCCTTTAGTGTATATGACAAACTGACATTTGTGTCATTTGTGGCATTGTATTCACTTCATGGAAACTTCCCTTAAATTCAAAATCTATTCTCTCTCAACTTCAACTGAAACGTACATTCGTAGTACAAATATTAAAAATTAATTTTTGGGACATCTTACTAGATGAATAGTGTTGGGTAGAGAGCGTTATATGGTATGTCATGAATGCTTATTAGCTATCAGTGATCATTTAGAAGCCCATTTTTTTGGTATTGTTGTCCCTTTTGAATGTATGAATTTATGCTTATGTTCAAACTCATAATTTAATGATCTTCTTTGATACAGATAAAGCTAGGTTCCATTAAGCTAGCAAAGAGATACATGAGATGAATGTCTATAGAGCTGGAGTCGATGGGAAACTCAGAAAAGGAGCCTACATAGGAATTCTTCCTGCTTCAAGGTGTGAGTCTTGGTGAGTTTAAGCCTTTTGAAGCACTTTAGAAATATTGAATACATCATTGCTTGCCAACTATTTGACAGAGCCTAGGAAATCATTGGTTCTTCAAGACAAAGATTGTTTGCACGCCAAGCACTGTATAGGAACAGTCAATAAAAGGACTAAAATTCTTTGTCTTCACGAGCAGAGAAGTGACTGTTTGTAAAGAATTAAAATTATATTGCTTCGTAGTTCATTACATTGTCTTCTTCATTAAATGTCAAAATGTTGTGAATCCAAGCAAATGTAATTCAATAACACCAAATATATATACACTTAGAAGTCTTGCGAAGTCTTGGTGAAGCGTCTTGGTGAGTTTAAGCCTTTTGAAGCACTTTAGAAATATTGAATACATCATTGCTTGCCAACTATTTGATAGAGCCTAGGAAATCATTGGTTCTGCAAGACAAAGATTGTTTGCACGCCAAGCACTGTACAAGAACAGTCAATAAAAGGACTGAAATTCTTTGATTTTAAGACTTCAAAACAATATAATCAGTACATGGAATGATCAAAACTAATAATACCAATCAATGAATGTTTTTCCTATCAATGTTGCATTGAATAGAGAGTTTAATAATATAAACACCAGACTGTGTCTTCACAACCAGAGAAGTGATTGTTTGTAAGGAATTAAAAGTGTATTGCTTGGTAGTTCATTACATTGTCTTCTTCATTAAATGTCAAGATGTTGTGAATCCAAGCAAATGTAAGTCAATAACACCAAATATATATACACTTAGAAGTCTTGTGATGTCTTGGTGAATAGTCTTGGCCTGGTGAGTTTAAGCCTTTTGAAGCACTTTAGAAATATTGAATACATCATTGCTTGCCAACTATTTGACAGAGCCTAGGAAATCATTGGTTCGTCAAGACAAAGATTATTTGCACGCCAAGCACTGTACAGGAATAGTCAATAAAAGGATTGAAATTCTTTGATTTTAAGACTTCAAAACAATATAATCAGTACAAGGAATGATCAAAACTAATAATACCAATCAATGAATTCTTTTCCTATCAATGTTGCATTGAATAGAGAGTTTAATAATATAAACACCATACTGTGTCTTCACGAGCAGAGAAGTGATTGTTTGTAAAGAATTAAAAGTTTATTCCTTGGTAGTTCATCACATTGTCTTCTTCATTAAATGTCAAGATGTTGTGAATCCAAGAAAATGTAAGTCAATAACACCAAATATATATACACTTGGAAGTCTTGTGAAGTCTTGGTGAAGAGTCTTGGCCTAGTGAGTTTAAGCCTTTTGAAGCACTTTAGAAATATTGAATACATCATTGCTTTCCAACTATTTGACAGAGCCTAGGAAATCATTGGTTCTTCAAGGCAAAGATTGTTTGCATGCCAAGCACTATACAAGAATAGTCAATAAAAGGACTGAAATTCTTTGATTTTAAGACTTCAAAACAATATAATCAGTACATGGAATGATCAAAACTAATAATACCAATCAATGAATTATTTTCCTATCAATGTTGCATTGAATAGAGAGTTTAATAATATAAACACCAGACTATGTCTTCATGAGCAGAGAAGTGACTGTTTGTAAAGAATTAAAAGTTTATTGCTTGGTAGTTCATTACATTGTCTTCTTCCATCATCATAACTTTCCCATTACTAGTTAACCATCACACATGGCAATACGTTGCATGTGTAGTACAAAACTATTAGTAATTGGCAGATTAAATGCAGATAATTACTAAAAATTAAATTTTATTACATAAAGATTAGTAATAGATTTTATTTTATTTTTAAATAAATTAAAATTTCGGTCACTTTTTCAACCAACAGTGTTTTGTCATTTCGACGAGAATGCTATGAACTTGACGACTATTCCGACCAATCCTCGTCTCCATTTCGACCAATAGTGGTTTGTCATTTCGACGAGAATGCTATGTACCCGACAACTATTTTGACCATAATATGTCACAATTTTGACCAACATTGGTCGCATAGATGAAAGACACAGCCGATAATTCTTCCAGGTTGAAGTGCTTGCTTTGACGATGGGTGAGTCGATACACCAACCTCTACATACATCGAAATTACAACGACTGTTAACTGGGTCGTATAATCGATGAAAAAACTTTGACAACAATTATGGTCATTTGGTCAACCAATTGACATCTAAAAATTGACTAATCGTCATCGAAAAACAAGATAAAATTTACTAGTGCATCAAGTGGTACCACTATCAAGTTAGAAAAACCCATTATTCACCAAGTGGAAATTGTTGTGTCTCTACAACTCACACCCCATTCTGACTATTTTCCCAAATAGGGACCCCCTTCTTTTTTAAGAATTCGTTGTCAGTCATCCACATCAAGTGAGTCAAATTGTCAACCCCATGTTCCCAATATTTTAATGTCTAGGTGATGAGGTCTTTGTGTTTTTTGTTTGTCCTCATTCTTGTTCTTTCTCTTTGCTTTTTTCCCTTCCCCTAAGTTGGATTTGTGTTTTGTACCAAGCATTTAGTGGTGGTCTCCATTCCCTTGATCCCCGACACACCAAAACCTTGAATCCCTGAGTCAGCGAGCCTTTCTCGAGGTTGTGTTTCGAGGTATCGAGTATCAAGGTCCTTGCCTAATCCTCGAAACCCAACCCTCGACAACCTGATGGTTCAGGGGGTTAAGTGATGATGTTAGTCCAGGTAAAACCCTCATTTGCACATATACTTTTCATGAGTTATGAATGTTTATTTTTCTCCTAGCGCTTCAACTACAAACTTGAAATCCTCAAACACTTGAATTGAGTTTTTGCTTCATTGTCACCATCACCCTTTAGAGTCGGTTGATCGTCAATTTATTCTACCCAGATTAGGTTGGTGTTTCTTTTATTTTGGTTTTATTTTAATTTTTCTTCCTACAATTTCTTATTTCCCATTCTTATATCTCCTAGCAATGTTTAGGTTGGTTTATTTTTGTTGTTTGCTTGTTTTTTATTTTTTTTTGTTGGTTTTTCTTCCCTAGTTCTTGCATCTTTATACTGTCCTAAATTGTAAGAACCTAATTAGTGTATAATTTAAGGACTATTTTGCACTCACTTTACCGTATTTTCTATAGCAAGATCTCACATAGCACTTAATCAACACCTACATTCAAATATGGGTCCTCTCTTATTTAATTCATGTTCAAAATGGAGGTAAGCCCTTATTTTTAAGTGTGCCCCTCTATTTTTCCTCTAATCCCATAATTCATTTCATCGCCTAGACCCTATATCACTATTTGTGGCCTTTGAGTTATGTCCTGACCTTGAAATTATATGTACCTGATAATCATGCATCTACCCTGTCTTCGTGACACCCAATTCAAATTTGATTTTCCTAGGAACATAATGTTTCAAATGTTTTGTACTCAAGAACAAAACATTTCAAACATTATGTTCCCACATATTTTGGCCCAAATTTGGCTCAGAGCCCTATGTCAAGTTTTTAGTGGGAAATTAGATCTTGAGGTTAGCCCATCTTATTTTTAAATCCTAAAATGTAGGATGAGGTATATAAACACCCTATCTCTACTCATTTTGGTATCCTTTACTATTCTTAAGAATTCATTATCACAATCAAGAATTCATAATCAAGTTATCAAGTGCAAGAAAGTAAATCAAGTTCAAGATCTATCAAAAAACTAAGTCCAAGCATTCCAGATCTAGCATTCTTCTCAAGCAGTCAAGGTTTTCTCTCCATGGATCTATCTTATTTCCCCCAATGGAGGCCAAGAAAAGGACTTTTCTATCAAGGAAGGAGATACACATTCATCCAAGTCTTCTTCTTTCTCCCTCAATCAAACATTGTGATGAATTAAAACATCCATTCCATGAGGTTTTGTCTTTCATGATTTCCTTTTGGAATTTTCTATTAAGTCAAAGCTATTGAAACAACATACTTGATCACATTCAAAGAAGCATTTTTCGTTGCCAAGGTACGATATACTTCATTTAATGGATCTAGCCTCTACTTCATGATAGCACACTTTCATTTATTTTCATTTCATTTCAAGGTTGATTCCAAAATAGGGGTTTGACTGAGGCAAACCCTTTTATCCAACCTTCTTCCCCATTTTTCTGTGTGCAGGAAAAGGGTACAAAACTACCAAAAACTTCTTCAAATAGGTTGGGAGTTGTCAAAGCATCCCTGAAATTCTGAGGTAAAAACCCAGGGAACAAAACATTTAAAATGTTTTGTACCTCCTAGAAATAGCTGAATTTTTTTTATAGACATGTTACAGCCTTTAAGTTCTAGAGCAGCAATTACAAATATTTTTGAGATTCTATTTGTCTAATGTTCATATCTGAAACTGCATATATCCTATTTTAATTCTAGGTGCATATAGATCTTCCTTAATCTACATTTCTTATCTCATTTGTCTCTCCCCATTTCAATTTTACATATTAAGTGAAGGACCGTTGACACATTCAGTGTTTGGGACCTTCCTAGCCTATTGGGACATCTTCCTTCTGAATGTGCAACTTTGAAAAGGAGAAGTGATCTACATCTTTGCATTGCTTCATTTTTCCCATTGTACATTTTGATGAACCCAACACATGACATTTCTATTCTGAGTTAGTGTCTAGATCTACTTTGTATGCATTGCATTACTCACTATTTACATCATATCTTTGCTACATTTTATGCATTTAGATATCTATGTTCACCTATTGTACATTTTGGTGAACCTAACTCATAACATTTCTATTTTGATTTTGGTGTTAGATCTCCTTTGAGTGCTTGTTAAATATCATTAGCATTCATGGAATTTATTAAGTTAGATTTGTTGTGTGATAACATATGTTGTTATATTTCTCCTTACTTATCTTATTCATTCACATGGAATGAATCATAGTATCTTGAATTTCATGATGTTTTTATTCCTTCATGGTATTCTTGCATATGGCATTATGAGGCTTTCAAATATCTTTCTTCCTTATAAGACATATTTCAAGGCTTTTATCAATATTCCATTTTGTTTTCTCATTCAATTTTCAACAAAATTCTTGGAATATATTGATTACATAAGAGTATTTGTACATGAATCTAAAGATAATGTTAGTATAAACCTTCCTACCACGATACCTATTGATCATTGTGATGATAGGGATCTAGCCCCTAGTGAGACCTAGATCCTCTCCACCTCAACCTACTCTAATGGATAGTCTTAGCGAAGCTAGTTTATGTAATTCTTTAGATGATATTAAAAAATCTTACTTTTCTCAAAGTATTATTCATAATCCTTACATTAAACATTTGCATGATGACTTCTCTCCAATAATAGCATTAATTGGACATGAAGATATTGATAAACCTTCTTCTTCTTCTCCACCTAAAGAAGATAGGAATAGTGATAGGAATCTTACTCTCCCTAAAGAGACTATTCATCCTCATATTCCTCTTTATACCACACATTTCCATAAAGATAAAGATGAATCTCCTTCACCCTCTACATTAAAAGCTAATTATAATATGGGATGTGACATTACTCCTCAACAAGGTTTCACTAGATTAGGTCTTGGCATTAATGGACAAGATATTAAGGTTCTAATAGATCCTCCTACACAAGTCACTAGGTGTGGCTTAGGTTTTATGCCTCAAGCTACCAGTTTTACTTCTTTCAATCCTTCTTCATCCCAAAACAAGCCTCCTCTTGACATTCTTTTACCAACACCATCTTTTGTCACACCTCCTTTTGATGATCGTTTGACTTTAGCTAAAAGAATCTTTTGGAGAATTAAATATGATCCTAAAATTCATTTTCCTTATATAAATTTTAAAAATAATCGAAGACCTATTAATGGTAAATTTATATGCCTTTTCCATCATAGCAATAAACACTCTCTTGCTAATTGTATTGAATTTGGATAATTTTCTCAAGATTTGGTAGATAGATCTATTTTTTCCTTAACAAAAGAGCTTATGCTTTTTATTGATATCAAAGACATACCTTAGAATTTTTTTTTTCTAAAGTGTTTCTCTCCATTATGTAACTTTACTAGCTTACATCATTGGGGACTCTTTGTTTTGTATAATGTGCATTGTGAGAAGCATAATAGGTTGTTTCACTTGTCTTCCCATTTTGGGGGCCAGGTCTGTTTATCTCATCTATATCTCCTTTCAAAGGATTCATTGTCTCTTTGTTGGTTAAATATATTCTATTACGATGTCCTTCCATACATGAACTTATTTTTTAAGGATCTTTCTCTCAAAAGGAATTGATATCCTTCTTTACAATCTCTTCCTTGCTTGGAAGTGTATATCTTGTATAATTGATTTTTTCACCAAGTTTTCATAATGTGGAATTCTTCCTTTTATCTTCATCATCTCTCTATGGATTTGTATTATTTTTTGATGGTACATCCTTTCTGGCATGATATTCTTTGTTTTACACGAGGTATTTTCATCTTTTCTCAACAATATTTTTATGCCTTAAAGGACATGTCTATCATTAAAGATCTCCATTTAGAGAATGTATATTTTTTATTTGCAATTCATTCATTATCCTCTTGAAGGTAGATGTCTTGTATCCAAGATCTCTTCTTTTCAATGGTCTCTTCCCACTTTCAAATATCCTTCAACAATTATTTATTTCGTTGCCTAACAAGCATATTTACTATTTGCTAAGGGAATGAGAATACATTATTATTTCAAGGATGCCTCTTTTTCTTGGAAGTAGGTATCCTTGATCTCTTTTCCTTATGATGTCACCATGGTCCTTTTTTCAGCATCATAAGGAGGGGGAATATATATGGCCTCATTGTACATTATGCATCTCTTTTTTAGTTCTTAGATTGATTGTTTATTGATCCCTAGGAGACAATGATTTCCTTAGGACTGATCACCTTTTTTGGATCCCTAGGGAGACAATGCTTTCCTTAGGGCTAATTATTTTTATGGATCCACACGAAGAAAATTATTTTCGTAAGACTGATTCCATAAGTTTCCCTTGAGAACAAAGTTTTTCAAGCCACCCCTAAGCACAAAGGTTTTCAAGCCTTCCTTGAATAAAAAAAAAAATTCAAAGCTTCCCATGAGCATAAAATTTTACAAGCCACCCCTGTGCACAAATTTTTCAAGGTAGAATTGACTAGCATAATGCAACTTTCTAAACCATCAATTCTCCTTCCCTCTTTCTTTGGATGAGTTTAATTAGCATAACACAACTTGCTAGCCTTTCCTTCTTCCCCTCTTCTTCTTCCATGGATCACTTAGCATAACACAACTTACTAGCTTGTTGGAATCATGCTCTCTCTCTCTTCTTCGTTACATGCTCTCATAGCTATACATCAACAAACATGCCTAATCTAAAAATTGTATCTCCTCAATCAAAGTAGGAGATCTATTTTCTCTATCTAATCTAACAGTCATGTCATTAATAGGGATCATAGCATAGGATAGATCTAACTGCATTCTTCCACCAAAGCCATCTATTTTCTTGACAGTAACATTCCATACTAAGGTGGGATATCAACCAAAGTAACCTTCATGGTATGTGTATTCTCTCAAAAAGATGTATTCATGAAATTAACATATTTCATAATATTTGTTGATCCCTAAGAGGCTCACTCCTAAGTAAGGATTATCTGAAAGATCTGCATATAGGGGACTTAATGCGCTATGCAGAGCAACCTTTGAGTTTTGGAAGTCATATCTTTTTTTCTCCTGGGAAAAGGGAGAGAGGGAAAACTAGGAAATTCCTAATCTAAGGTGATTCGCCAAATATTTTACAACCCTTTGGATTTCTGATGCAGGAGCATCCTGGGTGTAAGAGCAATCTTGCATCACCCAAAAATATTTCTATTTTTATATTCAATAAGGGCTATTTGTTCAGAGTTGCTATTTATGGAAAGTTACTATTTTTGATAATTTTTGCATGTGCTCATAATGATCTGATTTCTTTCTTGGAGGTTCATTTTGGTCATATAAGTCTGCTAGTAAAGTTTCATTGCCAGATCAAGTGTATATTGGAAGATATTGAAGATTTTCGGTATTGGCAGCAGGGTACAGAAACTTTGAACTCAGTTTTGAAGGCTTTAGAGGCCCCGGATGAGGTCGAAAATTTGGGTGACGGGCACTTGCGTGGGTCAAGCCTGTAGAGCACTTCGTGGCGTTTCCGAAATGGGGTTATAATAGCCGATCGGGTCAACTGGTGATGACTTATGGTCTTCGGAAGTTGGGCCACCCGAAATGGTGGAAAATAATTTTCTTCAAAATTTTTGTTCGGGTTTCAAAGGTTATCTTGAGCCGACTATGATGTAATAAAATGTAAAATAAAATAATGCTAAGTTTGGTCGGCCTTATTGGCTAAAATTCTGGAACCTTCCCAGGCGGTGGAAAATTGCCTATATAAGGAAGGTTGTATTATTGTCTTAGGTAGTTCAGAATAGTTCTGGGTAGTAGATCTAGGTAATAGCTCGAGGCTTTGTCCTACAGAATATTGTAAGGGAATGCCCATGTGGCTTTGCATATTGTAATTCTGAAAGTTTGTAATTCCACATTTGTGGAGATAATAAGAAGCCAATTTGCTGTTCTTGCATATTGTTGTTGTTTCTCTATTTCTGTTATGTGTTTGTGGTATTAAGGGGAGCACTCTTCATCAAGTGGTATCAGAGCAGGAGTTCTTGAGTGTGTAAACAGATCGCCGACTGTGAGGCAGTTTGCACCAGGACCGTGGCTAGGGTTTCAGCGCGCATCGTGAAAATGCCTCCACGAAGGGAACGTGGCGGAAGAGCTGGTGTTGTAACACCTGAGGTTAGAGAGCTGCAGAGACAAGTGCGAGCATTGCAAGAAGAGATTCGCAGAGGAATGAATCTTAATGTCGGAGATGAAAGCGAGGATGAAGCTGAAGAAGAATATCAAGAAGGAGAAGTTGAAATTGTGAACCAGGAGGAAGAAAGACTTTTTCGGGCGATTTCCAAGATTGGGAAAAGACCTAAGATTGAGGTTCCTACATTTTCTGGAAATCTTAACCCAGAGGAATTGATCGACTGGATCAATGAGTGTGAAGAATATTTTGAGTATGAAGATGTTGAAGATCCTGATAGGGTCAAATTTGCAAAGGCCAGATTGAAAGGTCATGCGAAGATCTGGTGGCAAGAAATTCAATTGGAGCGAAATAGAAGAGGGAAAGATAAAATCACAAGATGGGATCGGATGGTGGATAAATTGAAGCGACAGTTCATTCATGTTGATTATGATCTTGATCTACTAAAGAAAATGCAATGTTTGAAGCAAGCAGGAAGATCTGTTCAGGAGTATACAGAAGAGTTCTATCGACTCCTCATCAGAACAGGCCATGCAGAAGCTGATAAGGAGAAAGTTGCCCGATACCTTAATGGGTTGAGGCCAAGCATTCAGGAGGAGTTGAATCTGGTTCGAATGAACAGTATTGAGGAGGCATACCAATTTGCCCTAAAAGTAGAGGAAAAGCTGAACAAGAAGTTCGAGAGCAGACAAAATGGAAGAGGTCGCGGTGGACGATCTGGTGGACGGTCATATGGTGGCCGAAATGAAGATCCGAAAAAGAAGGATGAGGCCAGTAGCAGTCAGAATCAGCGAGGAAATAATTCCAATCGCTTCCAGGATCAGAATAATAGAGATCAAAGAGGAAGAGGAAGAGGACAAGGATCTGGAAGAGGTGGCTTCCGTGGAACATGTTTTCACTGTGGAGAAGAAGGTCATAAGGCATTTGAATGTCCTCAGCGCCAAGGCAGAACAGACAGGAGAAATGAAGGCCAGGCCAGAGTTGCACATGTAGATGAAGATGCCAGATCATCAAATTCTGAAGATGCTGAAAGAGGAGAAACGTTGATTAACAGAAGAGTCCTGTTGAGTGGTGAGAATGAACCTGAGCAAAGGAGGAGCCTGTTTCGCACCAGGTGCAAGTGTGAAGGTAAATGTTGTGATGTGATTATTGATAGTGGAAGCACTGACAATTTGGTGTCAGAAGAGATGGTGACAAAGTTGAAGCTCAAGAGACAGAAACACCCACATCCATATCGGATTGCCTGGGTACAGGATGACCACAAGGTCATGGTCAATGAACAATGCCTAGTAAAGTTCAAGGTTGGCGGATACCAAGATGAGGTATTGTGTGATATCATATCTATGGATGCATGTCATATGTTGTTGGGTAGACCATGGCAGTTTGACAGATGTGCTGTACATGATGGTCGTGCGAATACTTATTCCCTGACAAAGGATGGAGTGCGACATAAGCTAAAACCATTGAAGGAGACTGAAGAAAAGGTATGTGGTAATGCAAGGATAACTTTTGTTGATGGAAGAAATTTTCTAGATGGTATGAGGCATGAGCATGTATGTTTTGCTTTAATTCCAAAAGCTGGTAAAGAGGAAGTAGAAGATGTTCATGTAGAAGTTGCAGATTTGTTGAATGAGTTTCAGGATATTGTATCCGATAACGTGCCTGATGGATTACCACCAGTCAGGAAGATCAGTCATCAGATGGACTTGATCCCAGGAGCGAGTTTGCCGAACAAGGCAGCACACAGAATGACACCTGCAGAAAGTGAGGAGTTGAACAGATAAGTACATGAGTTGTTACAGAAAGGATTGATCCGTGAGAGTCTGAGTCCCTGTGCTGTACCAGAGGTATTAGCACCAAAGAAGAATGGAGAATGGAGGATGTGTACAGATTCTAGGGCAATAAACAAGATCACAATCAAGTACAGGTTTCCATTGCCACGAATGGATGATATTATGGATTGTTTGAGTGGAGCTGTGTATTTTTCAAAGATAGATCTAAAATGTGGATATCATCAGATTCGGATCAGAGAAGGAGATGAATGGAAGACTGCCTTCAAGACAAAGGAAGGACTATATAAGTGGTTAGTCATGCCTTTTGGGCTAACCAATGCACCGAGCACTTTCATGCGGCTCATGAACGAGGTTCTGAAAGAATTTCTGGGTAAGTTTGTCATTGTTTACCTAGATGATATTCTGATCTTTAGTAAGACATTGGAGGAGCATATGATGCATATTCGTATGGTATTTGAGAAGCTGAGAGAAGAGAAATTGTTGATTAATTTGAAGAAGTGCAGTTTTGTGAAGAAAGAGTTAGTGTATTTGGGATTTGTAGTTTCAGGAGAAGGTCTAAAAATGGACCCAGAGAAGGTACAGGCTATCCTTGAATGGCCTGCTCCAAGGAATGCTACTGAGGTAAGATCTTTTCATGGTCTAGCTAGCTTTTACAGAAAGTTTATCCGAAATTTTAGCAGTATTTGTTTACCCTTGACTAAAACAATGAGAGGGGATAGAAAAGAATTTAAGTGGACTAATGGGGCAGAAAAAAGTTTTCAATTGTTGAAACAAAAAGTTACAGAACAACCAGTTTTAGCACTTCCAGATTTTAATAAGGTGTTTCAAGTATATTGTGATGCTAGTGGTACTGCAATAGGAGCTGTTATGAGCCAAGAAGATAAACCTATTGCTTATTTCAGTGAGAAGTTAAATGATGCCAAGAGGAAATATTCTGTTTATGATCAAGAATTTTATGCTATAGTTCAAGCATTAAAGAAGTGGAGACACTATTTGCTTCCTAAGGAGTTTGTTTTGTATACTGATCATCAAGCTTTGCAATATTTGAATAGTCAAGGAAAGTTGAATCAAAGGCATTTGAAATGGGTTGAGTTTTTGCAGAGTTATACATTTGTTTTGAAACACAGGAGTGGAAAGTCTAATAGGGTTGCAGATTCTCTTAGCAGAAGGCAACTACTGCTGACAGAAATGCAGATTGAAGTGGTTGGGTTCAAGGAGCTCAAGAATTTGTATCCAGAGGATCCTGATTTTGGTGAAGCTTGGAAAGCTTGTAAAGAACCTGTTACTCTAGACAGGACGAAATGGTTGGATTTCATCATCCAGGATGATATGCTATTCAGAGGGAGTCAGTTGTGCATTCCACAAAGTTCTATGAGGGAGAATCTCATCAAGGAGAAGCATAGCGGAGGATTGGCTGGACACTTTGGTCGTGATAAAACCCTTGCTTTGGTTGGTGAGAATTATTATTGGCCACAATTGCAGCAAGATGTGAAGAAGTTTGTACAGAGTTGCAGAGTATGTCAAATGGCGAAAGGAGTGAAGCAGAATACAGGGTTGTATCAGCCATTACCTGTACCAGAGAAGCCTTGGGAGGATATCAGCATGGACTTTGTTCTTGGTTTACCGAGGACACAGCGGGGACACGATTCAATTTTTGTGGTAGTTAACAGATTTTCAAAGATGGCACATTTTATTCCCTGCAAGAAGACTAATGATGCTGTTCATATAGCAGAATTGTTTTTCAGAGAAGTAGTGAGACTTCATGGTTTGCCAAAGACCATAGTTTCAGATCGGGACACTAAGTTTGTTGGATATTTCTGGCGTACATTGTGGAAGAAGTTGAAGATAGATTTGAAGTTTAGTTCATCACATCATCCACAGACTGATGGACAGACAGAGGTGGTGAATAGGAGTTTGGAAAATTTGCTGAGATGTTTGGTTGGAGATAAGCCAACAGGATGGGATTTGATTTTACCACAGGCGGAATTTGCATACAATAATTCTGTCAACAAGAGCACTGGTAAATCACCATTCCAGATTGTATATGGAAGTAGTCCAAGAAATGCATCTGAATTGAGGAAGATAGATAAAGGAGAAATAAGTAGTGCTGAAGCTGAAGATTTTGCAGAACACTTGAAGAACATCCATGAGGAGGTGAGGAAGCATATTACCAAGATGAACGCACAGTATAAGGCTAAGGCAGATGAGAAAAGGAGGTATAAAGAATTTCAAGTTGGTGACGAAGTCATGGTTCATTTGCGGAAGGAGCGGTTTCCAGTTGGTACATATAACAAGTTGAAAATGAAGAAGTTTGGACCATGTAGGATACTGAAGAAACATGATTCAGGAAACGCATATGAGGTAGAATTGCCTACCAAACTAAATATTTCACCAGTGTTTAACATTTCAGATCTGACAGAGTATCATGAAGGAGGTGTTGAAGATGAGATCACAGCAGCACAGTGGAGTATTCCAGCAACCAGTTCAGATATCAAGGAGATTGAAGACATACTGGATAGTCGTGTTGGCAGAAGCACAAGGAACAGGACATATGAAGAATATCTGGTCAAGTGGAAAGGACGACCTGTTGAAGATTCATCATGGCTGACAAAGGCGGAGGTTAGCCGTCTTGGTTTTCCTCTGCACACCTAAGTCGTGACAGGGTCACTTCTCAAATTACCCTGGGTGTCTGATGCAGGAGCATCCTGGGTGTAAGAGCAATCTTGCATCACCCAAAAATATTTCTGTTTTTATATTCAATAAGGGCTATTTTGTGCAGAGCTGCTATTTATGGAAAGTTACTATTTTTGGTAATTTTCGCATGTGCTCAGAATGATCTGATTTCTTTCTTGGAGGTTCATTTTTGTCATATAAGTCTGCCAGTAAAGTTTCATTGCCAGATCAAGTGTATATTGGAAGATATTGAAGATTTTCGGTATTGGCAGCAGGGTACAGAAACTTTGAACTCAGTTTTGAAGGCTTTAGAGGCCCCGGATGAGGTCAAAAATTTGGGTGACAAGCACTTGCGCCGGTCAAGCCTGTAGAGCGCTTCGTGGCGTTTTCGAAATGGGGTTATAATAGCCGATCGGGTCAACTGGTGATGACTTATGGTCTTCGGAAGTTGGGCCACCCGAAATGGTGAAAAATAATTTTCTTCAAAATTTTTGTTTGGGTTTCAAAGGTTATCTTGAGCCGACTATGATGTAATAAAATGTAAAATAAAATAATGCTAATTTTGGTCGGCCTTATTGGCTAAAATTCTGGAACCTTCCCAGACGGTGGAAAATTGCCTATATAAGGAAGGCTGTATTATTGTCTTAGGCAGTTCATAATAGTTCTGGGTAGTAGATCTGGGTAATAGCTCGAGGCTTTGTCCTACAGAATATTGTAAGGGAATGCCCATGTGGCTTTGCATATTGTAATTCTGAAAGTTTGTAATTCCACATTTGTGGAGATAATAAGAAGCCAATTTGCTGTTCTTGCATATTGTTGTTGTTTCTCTATTTCTGTTATGTGTTTGTGGTATTAAGGGGAGCACCCTTCATCAATTTCCTTTCAGAAATATCAGGAACAAGGAACCCCAGATATTGGGCACAGAACACCACAAACTCCTCATTGTTATAGAGTGAACAGGATGAAAAAGTCAAACAAACATTGTACAAATTATTTGAATCTCTATGTGAGAATTACCCCTTAAGGCCCGAAGGGTATTGTTCCTACTATCTCACCAAGCAAGACTTTCAATGTGAATTGTGTTCATCAAGTGGCATAGTATAGTTCTAGAGCATAAACATGACAGGTAGTTCAAAGAGTGTAAAATATGGTTCGACATATTATACGTCTACAATGAAATTATAAAGCCTGAAACAACAAATGGTAGCTATGTCCCTCTAAAATGACACGGAGCTTAAAATTATTCACAAAACTAGAGAAAACACACAACAAAAGAAAAGCTAGGCATAGTTTAATGTGTTTCTTGTATTAATCATATGAATACAAGCTAAGGTTTGAGAATGATAAAATAGCTTTTTTCTAAGTGTTCTTCTAAGTTGGTCTTATATATGGAAAAATACCCCCAAGTTGAAGCTCATAAATGTATCCAAAATGGGCCTCTGCAAATTTGGCGCATGCAAAAAATGATGTGCTGTGAAAAGGTTCCTATGACTGCAGACTGGAAAGGCATCACATATTTTTAGGGGTTGAATATGCCTCAAAATGCTTTGTCAGATGAAAAAAAGACATTTTCCCTTAAAATATGTAGCTCCCACAAATTCTTTAACCAACACGACCGTAGTTTGGACGTGAAAAATGAGGAGCTTTTGGAGCTCCTTTTCTTTGGTTCACAACACACTTGTGTGGTGATGGCACATAGAACACTAGAAGGTTTGCTTGAAGATTTATTTTGAGCACCTTTGGGATTAAGTGCTACGTCAATAGGTGTCGCATCGTGATATATGATGAGGTGTGAACTTGCTAGAAACTACACTGATTTGATACTTGATTACCCCAACTTTGCAGGGTCATGACTTTTTGCTCGTTGTTCAAAATTTAGAACAACATACACTATTGGAAAGGTCTTTAGAAGATCTAATTTTGGTCTCCTAACACAATTCTTTTCGAAAATGGTGTTAAGGGACAGACGATAGTTTTGACGTTAAATTTTATTTTGAAGGCCTCCAAAAATGCAAATTGCTAAGAAAGAAAAATACCAAAAAATTGTTTTTTGATTTTTCTTATTTTTTATCACTTTATTGCTTATGCATTGCTTTGGACTTCTTCGGACTTCTCATAAAGTTGTGGTAGATAACATCTATAAAACCTATGACAAGCACCTCTTTTGCATCCATGGAAAAACACCTACTGCATACCTTTTATTTATTTGCACGCCCAACTAATTCATGATGGCTTAAGGCATAATTTTAGCACAAGCATCTAAAACTAACATGCAACTTTTAACCAACATACCATTCATGAGAAAAGTAACATAGAATGGATCTATTTGAGATTGGTGATAAAAAGGAGTTCCCAAATAGACTTCTAGGATTTCATGTAATTCCTCTTCAATATCATTCACCTATTCTCTACCAATATCCAACAAATGCTCACATCTCTGACCTATTGCACTTGTTAGTCCGAAAATAAAAGTCAATGCAGAAACGGTACTAAAACTCACTTTAGGTAAAACTTGTCATATCAAATGGAACATAATTTTACTCTGATTTATACTTGAAATGCCACATTTTTACCTTTATCACAAGCCTAAGAAGCCTTAGCACTTCTTCCAAAAAAATTAGTTGTGATTGTTGATCAATCACCCACTTCATTTTTGCTATCATATGTCTATATCTTCTAAATTTTAGAATTCTTTCCCTTTTCTACTATAGGCTTGGTTGCAATTTGAATTTTTACAGCGTTTTGGAATTGATCCGTAAAAAAACTTGCAAGATTTCCCTAGTCATCATTTTGAGTCTTACAACTACAACCAAGCTATTGAAAATAATCACAAACAAGAGAAAGAGACCCAACCCTATGGAACACCTTATATGTCTTGGCCTCTCACCCAACACTTTAACATGGGTTTATGATAATGATTTAGGAAGATCTTTCTTCCTACTAACAACATTCTAGGATATATTAACTTCAAAATTATTGGAACAAGGGGGAGCGAGAGGATTCCCCAATAGAGAGGCCATCCTCGTGGGAAAAAAGAGTGATAGAATAATGAGATTAAAGAGGACCTTCCATAATATGATTAATCTAGAGGTCATATGAAGTTGAATTAAAATTAGAATACAAAACTGGCCTAGGAGGCTCCCCAATAGGGTCCAAAGGGCACATTAAGGCCACATCAGAAGCTAAGGGAGCATCATCATCCTAAAAGGGGTCATTGGACAAAGAATCGGATACATGAATAATCAAGTGATCTTCATTAACACTCATCCACCACATAATTATGCCCTTATAATGAGAGAGAGGGTGATTCATAGCTAGATGACAAATGGAAAAACCACGTCAACATCTAAAATGGAGACCCTCATAATCAAGAGAGGGTCCAAGACATTTCCCAACCATGAAAAATATATCTCTATGAAAACACCTAGAGATGACAATGTCTATTATAATTCTTGTTGCATATATATTTAAAATAAGATTTATTTGTGATTTAATTTAATGAGCACGTTATTGTTAAATTCATGATTGTCAAAATAAATCACATGAAATATAATAACTATAATTAGTTTGGTATGAGTAAAACCAAACCAATTTTTTATTATACATGATCAATGTTTTTTAAAATTAAAAAGCAGTCTAACAAGGGGGCTGACCCTTACATAAATAAGGCCTGAAGGTGGAAAGTTAGTCCAACAACAACGCATAGACAACACAAGTGTTAACTAGGAGGGTACAACATAAAGCACCACGGCTATGAGCCCTTCAAAATAAAGGTCAAACTCACACTACGAGAGAAGATGAGCGCAAGTTTGAAGAACAATTCTTCCTACGCTAGCTAACGACTATCCAAGCGATGGTATCCTTAGGTTCCCCAATGAAGGTGTATCATCTTAAAAAGTAAACACCCTTGTTAGGTGCTCATTCTTAGCCCCATTTTAGCACTTAAGGGTTCCCACATTAATTTCATGTGTTTATAGCCCTTTTGCATCCTATAAATTAATATTATTTGTTCAAAACTCGATAGTGGCTCTAATTTATATGCATATCTCCCACATATTCATCCATTCACATAATTTATTTCCCTCTTGGGCCCCATTCTTAGCATTTATGATCAATTTTTTCGCTTACTTTCTATTTTTCCCCGAACCACTTAACACCTCTTGAACCCCGCAAATTTTGCCTCAAAATTACCCTTTGAGGTATAGGTCAAACCTAGTTCGACCTATACCCCAAGGAGTTAGTTATGGTAAGTTTTGGGGCCCGATGCAAAATATTTTATTTTTTCCGCCCAGTGAGGTCGGCCTTTGTGAATTTTGACTCTGAAATCACTATAAAAGGAGGCTTCTTCCTCTCATTTTCACATCTCAACACACCTACAATTCATGATCAAGATCCATTACATACCTACATGCAAGAATTATCAAGCAAGCAAGCATATATCCATTGAAGGCATCGATTACCAAGCATCCTTCTCTTTCTTCTTCAATCCAACATTGTGGCAAACTACAACATTCATCATACAAGGGTTTGTTTTCATGATTTCCTATTGGGTTTTTGTGGAGCTCAAGCTATTGATTCAACACTTGTGATCATTTTCAATGCGACATTGTATCATTGAGGTATAAGTAATTTATGTTTCAAATTTAGATTAAATTTCCTCATGCAATTTCAATTACATTTCAAGGTTAATTCCTATACAGGGGCTTGACCAAGGGAAGCCTCTCCTCACAACAATTTCCTCTTCTCTTGTGTGCAAGTGTAGGTTTTGAAATGCAGATACAGCTACAATATCAAGTATAAGTCAAAATTTTGACCTATACCCAGACATTCAAAGTGCAATTCTTGTTGTAGAGTGGGAAAGACATCTAGAAGACTTGCCCAAATCCACCTTGCTATTTCTAACTTTGGCAGTTTTGAGTATAGGTCAAATTTTTGACCTATACCAATATAGGTTGATCCATTTTTTACATGTTCCCAAAGCAGAATAGAGAGTTGCAGATCTTAAGTTTGCAAGTTGCAAATTGCTTGGTTTAGAAATCAGATCATTTTGACACTCTGACAGACAAAGAATCAACCTTCAAGTACCTTCTTCCTCTCTCATTGTCAAGGGCACACATTCCTATCCCTCCTTGCACTTACTTTCATATATCAGAATTGTACATCTCTCTTTTACATCAAAGTTTGGAATTAAACACACACAGAAATCCAATCCTATTAGGCCTAGGTCTTGTGCTTTTACCCTATCTCATTTAGTGGTACTTGTCGGATTTGTCCTATTAGATAAGGGTTTCCTTCTTGATTCCAAATCTATATTAGGGTATCCCATTACAAGGATATGCCATAATTGAATTTGGTGAGTAATCTACATCTTATTGTTGCTCACCTTTTTCCACTATACAGAAGGAAACTTTGTTGGGGTAACCAAAGTGTCAAAGAGGTTGAACAATAACAACGGAGTCTTGTTGCAGAACATAAACAGAAGCAGTAGTATCAAAATGGACTTCAAGGCCAGAAGGGGTTGCACCTGAAGTAACAAGGGCGGTATCTGAGGTTGCAGTAGGAGCAAGAATCGTAAGAGCATCAGAAGATTGATTTTGATCAGTAGCATGGGCAATGTCCAAAATTTCAGCAAGAGTCTCCTCATCAAATAGACTGTGAGTCCTCATAGGAAGAATCCAAAAGAGAATCTTAAGCACATATTGTCAAATGGTCATTACTAATATCCCTCCACCAAGTAACAACACCTTTTCGACGCAGGAGAGCACAGTCACTAGCCATGTGTCTAATAGAGAAGCAACACCGACAATGGAAGGGAAGGCCCTCATAATCCAATAGTTGAGCCTATCACAGTTGTCCAACTTTAGAGGTCTATACTATACGTGATCAATGTTATTCTAGGTTACCAATAGAATTATAATAAATGGTTTTTAAAGTTTAAATTGTGATCTATAATATTATCAAATTAAAGTGAAAATTTGTATCATTGAAATTAAGGCATTCCTTTCGCATCCATCATTAGTGAGGGCATCCAATTCTTGTTTTTTAACCAAGCACTTTGGGTCAAAGAGGCACTTGCATTTCTTGGAAATGACAATAGTTTGAACACTCGAGTTGAGACAAATTATCGCTAGATCAATATTCTTAACATGCACGAATTAAATGCATCTAGGTAAACCAAACGTTGCACAATTCTAGGTGAATGAGGTCTAGAAAATGTGCTAATCAATAACCTTGATGAATAATTGTTATGATTGAGGATCAAAAGCTTTATAATATTACATAGGAATGTGCAGCTTATGGGTAATGGTTAAAAAAATTGTTGTCCAAAAAAGTTGTAACCTTGAAAAGAAAAGGATTACATGCCCATAATACTGTATTTACATCTAAAGCGTCAATAATGGTAAATACCTTAAAAATGGTATAAATTTAGCACCAAAGTTAGAATAATGAAAAACATTGATAATTCTAAGAAGTGAAAGCAACATGGCATTGACAAAGACAAATTAGATAATTCTCGAGGATAACCACGTGCTCCTATTTCCCATTATATGGGATAGATAAGTGGTTTATGATGGAAGGATTTGAGAAAATAGGTTGAGTCTAACGATAGTGCTATATCTAGGACTGTATTGACAATTCAAAAATTGAGCTTAAGCTTTACAAGAAGTGCTCAATCCAAAGCTTTACTGATTTAAGTCTTTTTACTTATTGCTAAAATAAGAAATGATTTACACTGACCCTACTGGACCTATGATCCTCATGAACCAATAAGGTAAGTCCATCGTAGGCAAGAACAGACAAGGCATTCATCTTATTGATATAAAAGACTACCTCATGAAATATCTAAAAATGTAAAAATATAGGTCAAGGGATTTCACGATTGATGAGCAAGCTCAATTATAAACAAGTGCAAAGAACCCAAAAAGAAGTTATTGGAAAACATCAAAATAAAAGCCCCGAAACCCACAACCTCTTGACACATTTCACGAAGTCTGAGCTAGAATTGTAATATAAGAAGACATTCCTTGTTAAACCACATCTTATCCGACATAAAACCGCTCTCGTTAACCCAGAGTCACATTTCACATTTCACATTTCACAAAATTAGAACTTCACTCGAAAACTAGAAGAAAAGCTACACACTGCAGCAAGAAGAAACAGCCGCAAGGATCGTTTTATGGAAACAAACTAATACGTAGTCTTAATGCCATTGCTTAAACCCAATAGGTATCATTTAAAAAAAAATATGATACGAAGCATCAAGAAATGAATTAAAGCGGAACATTCAAAAACAATATAAGCATTTGATTGCACAATGCGTTTCGACTCAATATGAAATTGTATGTTGATTTGGAAATTATTTTGTAGCAACATCTAACACACAAATCATTGGCAGGTAAAAATCTAATCTATGAGATTTCCACAATCCATATATATGCTTTTATCAGTTTCTGGATTTGATTGTGTAGAGTTTTTTACCATCAACGTTTCGGATCATACTACATGATCCATCATCAAGATGCAAGAGAACAAGAGGAACATAAAATGGTGGATTACAGATCTAACACGCAATAAAAGGAAGAGGAGAGAGAAGGGAAGAGGAGAGAGAAGAGAGGTAAAAAAGATTAAAAACATAAAAATATAAAAATGGTCAAATATAATAAGGATGTCCTTTAAGACCAAATCATTGCAAGGTAAAAATCTACGTACATTATATATTGGTGTCCTGCAATTTAACGATGAAGACCAATTTTGTTATGAAAGCAAAGGTGATGCAATCAGTGCAATTGCGACTTGGTATTGTTATACAAGTTATCCAAATATTACTCTAATCAACATGTTTCAGTTTACACCATTGTAAAAGGCCATATTAATAAGTTGTCAAAACCCTGTTATTCCTCAGCTTTATTCCCAGATAAAACACTAACGCACATCAACTTGTTGCCCCAAAAATCGGCGCAATTCATGTTTGCTACCCTAAAATGGAAATCTAAGCATGCCTACGTACTTCTCACTCCAAAATGAGAATGATCTATGCCAGGACACCCCTGCCTTTAGTTGGATGGTAGCAAGCACAAATACAAAGACACCAAGGTTGTCAAAATGAAAATATCAGATCCATATTAGGTTAACATGGTGATCTTATAAGTTTGGCATTAAATTTAGACATGCGGTTGGGGATGATACCAAAACACAAATGATGCCAAAAATCACCCATGTTTTGAATGGACACTTCAAAGTCCTAAGAAAAACTCTAGTAAAATTGCTCTAATGCTGTGTACCTATAAAACGCATTAGAAACAATTAATACAAATGCTCTTAAAGAGAGTGTCTGCAAGAAAGCCGGAAGAAAGCACAACACAGACGCAGCTGCCTCTGTATTTCTTGTGAAAAATAACCAACGGACCTGCTAGTTCATGCCTGGATCATGACTCTAGAACAGTTGCAGCGCAAGCCACAATCAAAATGGTTTTCGACCTTTTCTTATTGACTTACATACAAAATAGTTTCAACCAACCAAAGGCCACACCAAATGCTTTTGCTGCTCTTCTCCCATTTTAATAACTTGTTAAATTGTACATAAGTTGAGAGTGAAATTAATTTCTACTAGTATAAACAAGAACATAAAATGAATATCTTCTGTCACTGAAGGAATGGAAGGCACTGATCAGTCAATAAAACCTTAGAATCAGTGCATTTGTGGAAATCTTCGTAAACAAATTGGGATCTATATCAATTTTCACTAACTTATATACAAACCATCATTTCCTTGTTGCCTTGGAGTAAACACACTCATTCTATAATTCATATTTGTACATTGTACTTGGACACAACCCTTGTACTGAAGGCTCTACTCCAGCGTTGAACTAACAGAAAGCTCAAACTCTGATACACAAACAGTAAATTTTAAAATATAATACTCAAATCTGGGAGTTGTGCAATCAAAAACAATAAAGATTCATTCAAAAGCAATTGTAAGCTTCATCCAGGCTTTATGTACCACTTATTCAAAATAAAACATCATTGCATAATTAACTTCATTTCACATCCATTTTTTTTTTCAACAAGTGGCAAGTCTAGACTCTATCTGGTATACGATACCATCATGTGCACAAATCCAGCACACAACTCATGGTAAAAATATATTTTCAAAACACGGATAAGATCTTGTTTTCAAATTATGAGTAAATATATCCCAGATGAATGAATATGCCTCTGGTTGACATTCAAGTCTGGAGAATAAACAAATTGAAATTCAAAGTAATCTGCCCATTTGGTGTGCATTGCACACTAGTTAGGAGATGCAAGAATTACATGGGAAAGAAAATCTATAAATTTGGTTAGGAACACTTAATAGTGTATCAAAATCAGACTATATCCTATAGACAAATCGATATTCACAGCATCTAGAAGACCCCACACTGCCCTGATATGCAAAATCTGAACCTGGTCCCGGTTCAATCCAAGTTAAATGTCGCGAACATAATACATAGTCTACAGACTAGTCAATAATGACAAGTAGACAACATAGCACAAAAGATAAACCCAAAAAATGAACAAGCTCAAACTTCCACCTCTAGATAACAACAGCAATCGGCTTTGTATTCATCTGAGATTGGAGCTCATACCATCAACTTGTCCTTGACATAATGCGCAATCTATGACAACTTGATACTTGCCACGAGTGTCATGGTTATCTCATTGTAGGTTAGCAGATACATACAAATATAGCTGATTGCAGACTTAGAGACTTTCACTTTCTCGCTTTTAATACTGAAAGATACAGCACTTTTAAGGAGGCCAAACCTTCAGTAATGACCTTTCCATACTTGATTCAGTTTCCCAAATGAATGTGCATAGCATAGGAGTTGCGACATTAAGTACATACGCTTGCATTCTTGACCACAGAGCATGTTCAAATATTTCGTGTGCTTCTGCAAAACCAGAATCATACATGGTAAGATACAATACCACCATATTGAAAAATCCTGATTAGCCTTGAAAGGGGAATAACAAGGTGAAATCAAAAGACTTTAATTAATCCTCAACTCCAAAGCTTGAGAATAATTTTCCAATAAATAGCATGCTTCTAAGATTTAGCAATTTACATCATAAACAATAAATATGACAGAATTGCACTCCATGGTATCCCAAAGCCAGAATATTTAACACATGGAAAGCTTCCCATATCACATGATTCGCACTCATTCACATTAGCTCATTCAATTTTTCTTTCTCAATGTAGTAATATTTGGGACACTAAATCTTCCCTACAACTGACGTATCAAACAGCTAGTTGAGAAATGTAAAAGCAACAATCTTAATAAAGAGTCCAAAACTTAGTACTCCCTTTTACTGAAAGCAAGGTTTTAAACAAAAATAGTCGTGTCTTAAGTTTTACAAAAATAACTTCTCAAAGCTGGAAGAAACAAGGACATACAAAACTTACGCATAACTGTTTTGCATATATATATATATAACATAATCGTGCCCAGAAAAAAGCAAAACATGCAATATGGATTGTGGAAATCTAATAGCATTGATACGCATAACTTTCAAAATGTAGAAGTTCAAGTACTTACAATCAATTATAGAATTTCAAATTACAAATAAATCCAAATTTGTGACAAAAGAGAGGTGATGTACAACACAATGAAAAATGCATGATGTTAGAAAAGGTGTACAGGGTAGCCTCTCTATATTTTTTTTTCTTAAAAGTAGACTGCAACTCCTCTTTATTTTCCTTCTTTTTTATCAATGGCTTGTGAAATAACTTGTCAAAGCTGTGGAGGAAACAAGGAGATACAAAAAATGCACATAACTTTCAAAATGTACAAGTGCAAGTACTTAAAATTAATTATAGAACTTTCAAATTAAAATAAACAGTGAAAAAAGGTCCGAAAAAACAATGAAACAAGGTACAAGATAACCTATTTATATATATTTTTTTAAAGTAAACTGCAACTCTTCTTTGTTTTCCTTCTATTCGAAATCAACAGCTTGTGAGCCCATTGACAGGGTCAAAAGCTATGACCAGTACTGAGAGTCCAAACATTGTCTTAAAACCCATCTTCCAAACATCATGTAGCCTCATGCAGTCTTGGCAAATATCTAGAACCCAAAACAAGCTTAGTGGAGTATCTGGCGTGAATGCTATGAAAATGTGAATCAAAATAATATAAACAATGCAATGCAAGACCCAAACTCACAATCACGAAATGAAGTCTAAGATCTATGCTCAAATCAAATGATAAACTATAATACCAATACAAAGACCTTAGGAGACTCTATTGTTGCTTAAGAATTTGCTTGAATGCTTTCGTATGCAGTTGCTCTTCAAACTAGCATAACCATGATTGCACAATGAAGGACAGATGCTACTGATAATTTGACTACAGCTATATAGAAGACAAGGGGTTCAAGGTGTTATTTATGACTCCTATATTTGATCAATTGTGGAAGGATGAGGTGCAAATACATAAGAAAATAAATAAAACATTAAAATAATAAATTAATGCAGAAAAGGATTAAACAATTTAATTACAAGGTTAGGTAGAGTGAATTATGTAGGGTGAGATCCATAATAAGGATAAGATGAGGTGTAAATACATAAAGGAAATTAATAAATTAATAAAATTTGGCTTTCATATGCAAAATAGGATTAACCAATTTATTTAGGGTAGGAAAATAAATAATCTGAATTTATTTAATTTTGGAAAAGAGTGTTAGATAATTAAATAATTGAAAATTATTTAATTATGGAGGATTATGAAGAGTGAGATCCACAATGCACATGGATTTACGAGGTGGAAGGATAAGACGAGGTGTAAATACATACAGAAAATAAACAAAATATAAAAATAATAAATTATTTGATTTCCATATGCAAAATAGGATTAACCAATTTAATTAAAAGGTTAAGTAAAGTGAATTGGACCCATTTGATGTCAAAAATAGGATTTGAGCTTAAGACGGTGATTTTGATGTTATAAAATATCATTTTTATTATCATTTATGTGAAACAGAACTCCTTTAATGATAATCTTGAGTGAGGCTCATATTTAAAAGAGGGAATTGCATTTTAGAAGCATCTAGAAGCTTGAAATGTGCCTTGGAAAATTGAATTTATCTTGGGATATTATATGTAGAAGAATTAATGAGAAGGTGATGACAAGATGAAAATGCATTAGTCAGTTTTAGATGTCTACACCTGGCACCTTGACATTGGCATAAAAGATCATCAAAACTAGGAAGTAATGCATTTGCCAAGCAGAGGTCTTCATATGAAAATAGATGCAATGAAAGGGTTTTGGGCTGCAATAAAAAAGACACATGAGCAGGGTGAGGATGCTTTAATCATCAAGACTCTGGAATGTTTTCACATGGGCAATGTAATGTTCCCTCTTTAGGATTGACCTAAATCTTGCCCTGATCTGCTTTATATCTTATGACTGATCTGCTCTTTATGAACAGTGATGCTAATTGAATTGTTTTCCTTCTTTAAATATCAGTCTGCAGATTACTGATTGCAGATCTGTATATCTGATCTGATCTCTGGCTTTTCCTTCCATTGATCATTCAATATAGACATCTCCATTGATGATTCGAGAATTTAACCCCACTTTCTGGCTGATGATTCTGCTGATCTGCTTATTCTATAACCCCACATAATTTATTATTTTTATGCATAATCTCATTCTCAATGGCTGATTAAGGTATTGGTTGAGTGATGATAGATAAGTGATCCTTGAATGCTTTTCTCCCTTTATACTTTATTGGTGAAAGGATCACCACCTTTCATAAGAATTTAGTTACCACTTTTCATTGTTGCCTTTGAGAATAATATATTATTCCCCAAATTGATCATACCCTTCCTTAAATGAAACCTTCTCACTTCTCCCCCTTATATCTTCCAATGTGAGGGAAAGCCACACCTCCTCATCATGTTTGCCCTTTGCAATGGTCATAACCTTTCACAACTACCACCCTTCACAAGAGTCACAACCCTTAATCATTTCTGCCCCTTGAGAGAGTCACAACCTTTCATAGTTGTCAGCCTTCAAAAGAGTCACAACCCTTCATCATTTCTGCCCTTCGAAAGAGAATTACAACCCTTTGAAAGAGTCAACCATTCATCATTGCTGCACTTTGGAAGAGTCGCTTGCTTACTTTCTCCCCCTCCCTTTCTTCTTCCACTAATCCTTCCTTAATTCCTATGCTCCTTTCTTCCTTCGTCCATATCCCCCTTGCAAATGAATTCTTCTCCCTTTTATATCTCGTGTTTGAGGGAGTCACAACTTTTCATTACATGCCTCTTGACCTTTCATTAAACTTAATTATCATGTAATTATATTATTTTATATTTTAATTTTATTATCATTTATTATTAAATCCTATTTCAGAAAGGGGTCATCACAGGTAAGGTGATTTTTCTATCGTGGATGTCTTATATTTCATGCGTGCAAACAATGACCTACGGAGTGGTGGTGGAACTATGGATATAAAACACCAAAATTGCAATTTGCAATAAGATTGCTTACGCAAGTAGCCAACACTTGATCTTGTGAGAGGAATTGGAGAAGTTTTTCTGTTCATTATTTAAGGAGGAACCAATTGTGGTTGAATAAGGCAGAGAACCTAGTCTGCATTCACAATGCTTGCTCAATTGTGATTGAATAAGGCAGAAAACCTAGTCTACATTCAATGATCACAGTGCTTTCTCTCTCATGTAAATTTTAGGTACAAGGAGGGTCCTCAATAGAATGCAACCAAAATCTACTTAATGGAGCAACCACAACCTTTGGAGGATGAAGTGGTTGATAAAGATGGCCTAAATATAATTTACCTCAGTTAATAACTTTCAAAGGAACTTGGGCTTGAGTGTGATGAGTAGCTGGTCTATCATAGTTGGAGACCTAGAAATTGGCAACATAATTAATGTAGAATAGGAAACTCATCCATTGGATGATATAATATGATAACTTAAATTTTTTGTTGTCTTTTGAATGTATATCAACGTTTGAATATGTAGAATGAACTCTTGAGTTGGGAGTCTCAAATGGTGACACTACATTTAATATTAGGATTTGTGTGTTTAGATTTGAATGTTCAATGTTTTCAATTTTATATGTTTATTAGTTGAGACATTATGTCATGATTGTCAAGGAAATATCAAACATCTTCCCTCTTTTGAACTTGACATCTATTCAAAATTCTTATTTATAATTTATTTATTTCACAATATTTAACTTCATAATTTAGCATATATATATGTGTGTGTGTGTGTGTGTGTGTGTGTATGTACGCATGCATGAATGTATACACATATATTGTAATGTACGGAAATAGGGTTCAATAGCTTATGCATGCAAACTAGGAAACTAAGCCTATTTTCACTTTTAATTATGTTGAAGGAGAGTGATCTGCTCGGTCCAAGAGATTGGTCACAAAGCAAATTCAGCAGTCCTTGTGGGGAGTTGAAAGTCCTTGTGGGGAGTTGAAAATGATACTGCAATTATGTAGGATAGATGTTGCAAAAAGTGGAAAATGAGGGTTTTCAGCATATATAGTGTTACAGAAATCAGATATGCAAATGACAAAACAGATCTGGATATAAGAAGTAGAGAGGAAACTGTCTCTGAAAATTGAGCTGGAATCAAGCGGACCATTTTGCCCGGAGCAACCTAGACCTGGGAATACCACGAGGACAAAATTGATAGACCTGGGATAAAGATTCTGTTCAAATATTCCCCTGAAAGTTTTGTCAAAAGCATTTGGAACTATTTCGCTCAAGGTGATCGCAACCCTACCTTTTTGGATCTGTGAAGGGCTGATCTGTAGCTCTCTATCTCCTCAGTCTGAATCCAAGTCACATCTTCGAACTTGTCACGTGCACACAGAAAGAAGGGAAATTGTTGAGTTGATGGGGGCTTGCCTAGGTCAAACCCTGGTTTTGGAATTAACCATGATACAGAATTGAACTTGAATTGAAATGGAAGCATGATGTAATGTAGCAGAGGATAGATCTGAAATGAAGTATTTGAACCTTATATTTTGTTGATGCAATGCACTTTGGATGTGATCACAAGTGTTGATGCAATAACATGACTTGACAAGACTTACAAAGAAAATCAATCATAAACACACACTTGCAGGGAGATTGTTGTAGCTTTGCCATGATGCTAGATCTAAAGAATATGGCGGGATGAAATGTCACCTTAAGTGCTTGATCTTTTGTGCTTGATGATAAGATTAGGATGTTATGCAAATGTGGGGACACAAAAGAAGTTTTCTTCCACCCACAAACTAGTTATTTGATGATTTGAATTTGAGCCCCTTTTATTGAGGCAAGTTGCCTCGGGTGACCCTATCCTAGGTTAAAGTCACCTCAAGCGATCCTAACCTAGGGTGAGGATGCCCCAAGTGGCTTTGACCTCCCAACTCAGGCGAAGTCAAGGACTAGAGGTCTAGAATGCTACATAGATGTCTGATTTTGGGCAAGTGTGAGCAAGATTGAACATGATCAAGCATGGGATGTCCGAAATGCTAAAATAGGGCATATGAGAGTACAAAATTGTATAGGGATACAACTTACGACACTACATATACATACATATATATCTATACATACATACATATATAGATAGATAGATAGATATCCCCATAGTTGGCATACTCGACGAATACTCGCCAAGTTTTTTAGCTCGGCAAGTTTTTCAGCCAAAAAATTGAACAAAAAACTCGCCGAGTTTTTTGGAAAAACTCAAGAGTAATCTGCGAGTTTTAAAAAAAAAACTCTCCTGCACGGCAATGCCAGTTTTTGAATGCCATAAATGGCATTTTTGGGCCCAATATTTCATTTGCAGCACTTTGGTCTTTGAGTAAGAGGAAGAAAGTTTCCAATTTTCTAATTCAAAGGCGGGAGGATTTATACGAATATAACATTTAAGTATAAGTTTGATTTATTTAATTTCTTATACTTCAAGTTATATTTGTATAAATACTTTCAGGATGTTTGAGATAGATTCCAGCTTCATAGGAGTTAAGATGCAGATTCTAGATTTTGGGGCTTTCCAAAAAATTCCAGACTTAGCCAAGTTTCAGGATTCAGCAAAGCCTTCAGCAGGGTTACCTCCCACAATCCATCATGGCTTTCTAAGGTCAAACTGAAGCTGGCAAAAGGATTCCCAAAGGGTTTTAACTCGTTTTATCACAAATCACTGGGTTTCAACCCCATGTCTACGACAGACTTACCTTAGCTCTCCCCCAAATCCCAGACAAACATGATTTCCCAACATGCCGAAATCACTCAAACCTCATTTGCCAGAACTAGGGACTTGAAAACAGCCACCAACAAAGACTACCTAAGACCTAGTTATGAAGACTTTGACATTTGGCATTGATCAATGATCAAGCATCACAGATTCATACTCTAATTGGACGGCACAAGAGCAGCCTCCATTGTTTACAGAAGATGACATCGCTGATTTGGAGAGGCAGGCTATGGAGGAGCGGGGTGGATTTGGTTTCACATTGGATGACATTGAGGAGGATGATGAGTTATACAAGGAGTCATTAGCAGTGTCAGTGCCAGAAGATACATCCAGGATGGAAAGCAAGCCACACACATCAGCAGGGATATCGAGCCAGGAGGCACAGTCACGCTCAATGCAGTGTTCTACTTCTAAGACTAGGCCCTCTACTTCTAGTTCCTCTCCCTTATTTGCTTATAGAGTTGGGAAGAGAAAGATGTAATTGTAATTTGTAATGATGTATTTCCTTATAGTTTTTTAGAAACTGTTTACTATTTTGCTTCTAGTCATCAACATTCCACATGAGAATGTGATTTTGTACCCACTTTGCATTTATATATACCTAAACTTAGCTTGTTTCTTTTGTTTTCTCATTAATTAACTCATTGGATGCATCTTCTCATAGAATTTTGCAAAAAAAATGCATTTTTAATTAAATTTTATGCTATTTTTAAGTTCCCAAGTTTTTCCAAAAACTAACCAATTTTTTCCAGAGTTTTTTTTTTCAGGGCTTGGCGAGTTTTTGCCGAGCCCGAGTTTTCCATCTATGGATATCCCAATGCAAGTATTACAACCAAACCAGTACCAATACCAATCTCCAAGCAAGCTTTAGCCTAAAGACATTGTTATATGTTCGAAATTGCACCAAGCACAAGAGTACCAAATCATTACATACCTTGGCAGATTTAAAGGAACTCAAGCAATGGAGGAAACTAAAGTTCCTAAATATCATTTAGGCAAAGGATGAAGATGCCTTTAATAGTATTTACTTAACAATTCAGCAATTATTATTTATTACATACACATGCAAGCAAAAAAATAGTGAATATCGGGAAATGATCAAATCAAAAGACATAATTAATTAAGAAGGCTCTACAGAGTGGTTTGAATTCTTCTGGAGTGAGGGCTAGGGTTTCTTTCTCCCTCCCCAAAAACAAGGTCAAAATTTCTTGTTTGTCCAAGTCTGCTCACCCATTTCCACCATTGAATCAGGGCAGAAGTCCAAACTTGTTATTGCGAATGCAACAACAGGAGGTTCGTTTTGAGAAGGGAGGCACCTCCTGTCAAGCATGCCCACGGAGGGACTCACCCCAAAAGACTAAGGTGACGCGGGTCAATGGAATACGGTAGGGTTTGGGGGGGGCCTTGGTTGCAAGACCCCATTTTGGTGCGATGGTGGTGCTAGATGATCAATATAGTGCTGAAGATGGTGGCAGAGGCCCATACAATGGTAGGGTTTGTGCTGCCCAAAACAGAGATAATATGGGAGAGTTCATGGGATCTCAAACACAAGCCCCTCCATGATTTGTTAAGAAATGGCTAGGGTTTCACTAACAAGCGATAATATCAAGGGGGAAGTTTTTGCCACCATCTACCAAGGAAATCTTTGTGGCTCTAGACGAGGAGGCGGGTGAGGAAGTGGTTCACAACTTATTGGTTTTTTCTAAGCTAGGTTTGATTGGACGGTTTAGAGGCTTTTGGCCAAGTTTAATGCAAATGCATACCTCGATATCCGATAACTGGGAGCCCATGCTTGTTGGGTGCATTCAGATCTACCCTACAGCAAAGGGGTTTTTCATTGTTGTTTTCGAAAAGATTCAAGACAAAAACAAGATTATGTGTGAAGAGGTTTGGTGGTGGGAAGAGAAGTTTGCGTTAATGTTGTAACCTTGGCACCCATATTTCAGCCCAAGTACTGAAGTGTTTGACAAAATTCCAATCTGGGTAAAGCTTCCTAACTTTCCTCTTCATTTATGGATTGATGCTTGCCTTGAGGTGATTGGGGACTCGTTGGGGAGCTTTATGATGGTGGAAAAGAGCTCCTCAAACCTGTATCAATCTACCTTTGCACATATCTTAGTGGAAATGGATACTGCTGAAGGACTTCTAGTAGAAATCAAGATTAAAACCTCCAAAGGATGTTGGGTGCAGACATTGGATTATGAAGGAATCTCTATTAGATGTAGAAAATGCTTCCAAACAAGTCATATGGCTGCGAAATGTGATAAAGTGAAATCACAGAAGGAAGCTTCTTAGCGGAAAGATGTTGCTCAACAATACTATATGGTAAAGAAGAAAGGGGAGAAACAAAAGAGCTTCTCCCAGGTTGTCATGGGGGAGCAGGCACAAAAGCCTATAGGATCTACTTTGCAAGATGTGCAAGCAACAACACGCAGCAAAAATACCATGTTGGTGGGGGCGGATAGGGACCTGCAACCAAGCAACACAAAGAAAAGTGTAAGTCACTGGGCTCCCATGTGCTAGAGGTAAACATAGCTGGGGAAAATCATATCCAACGGGAAGTTTCAAATACAGAGGATCATGTGCAACTTCCCAACAATATATCTGTCAGTTGGGAGACTAAAGTTGCTTGAGTTGAAGATGGTTCGCCTACTATGAAAAGGAAAAAGGAGAGGAAACTGGAGGATGCATCATTTGATATGATCCTTCAATCTCATACCAAGGCAAGGGGCTAAGTTAAGGATCATTAGGTGTACTTTTCTTAGTTGTGTTTTTGACTTATGTGATCTACAAATGGATCTCATTGTTTCTACTACTTCAAAGATGGTGGTACCCTTGTTGTTACTACCCTTAGATCAGACCAAGCATTTCCCAGTTAATGATTATTAATAAATTAAACAATTTACCGATCAAAAAAAATAGTGAAAAAATCAAAATTTGGATGGAAAATCAAAACCATAGAAGCATATATCATTTGGGAAATAAATCAGCAAACCAGAGCAAGCATTTCTGAAAAAATAGGGAAAAAATGGGGAAAATCAGATTTGCAAAAATCTGGAAAATTTTAAGAAAAACAGACAATAACTACTTTTTTTATA
Source organism: Chamaecyparis obtusa (assembly GCA_027943335.1). NCBI lineage: Eukaryota > Viridiplantae > Streptophyta > Pinopsida > Cupressales > Cupressaceae > Chamaecyparis > Chamaecyparis obtusa. Next base: position 723,942 of record BSBK01000274.1, on the reverse strand, counting down.
TTAAAGGACATTTCCATACAATAGATGATAAAGTTTAGATGGCAAAGGACTTCTATAAATGATTCAAAACACTTGCACAACCTCCTCATATATTTTTAACTTCGAGGGCTCAAAAGTTTTAAGACTGATTTTGTTTGCATAAATTTCAATGAAGCTATGATTTGAAGTAGCACCAAAAAATGATGTGGGCTTTCTTATTCTTCAAAATTAGAATGAAGCTTTCTTCGCAAAATATTGTCAATAAAAAGAAATCTTCATATTCATATAAGTAGAATTCATTTTCTAGAATTCTCTTAAGTTCCTTTTATTATATATACTCAAAAAACAATTATATGCAAAGTTGGCATGATATACACTTATGTGAAGTGATATATACACATGCATATACCAAAACAACTTTATATATATTAAACTTGGAGACTGAATTGCATGAATTATTTAATTTAATTTTGAGTAGAGTTTTAAATATCTAGCAATTTGATTAATCGTAAGAACTTATGTCATAATTGAGAAGTGTAAAAAGATTATAATGATTATTGTACGGTTCTTTGTTTTCTCCAAAATAAATAAGCCAAACTTTGTTACTGTTATCTTTTAGATAATATCGCAACAAATAAACAAGGCAGCTTTATTATGGTCTTCTTTTGTTTCATATTGCAACAATTTAATTATTTATAATTTATACATACAAAATCAAAGTTAAAAAAGAAATAGTATCAATCAAGCCATACAATATATTCAATGTAGAAAGATAAGAATATTTTGTTTGTGAATATTTTGTTTGTGATCACCTATCTCCCATGCTACTTGCCGACTCTGCAACACTTCAGGACTTTGCAACACTTTTGACCCAACTTTCCCGGCTGCATCTTCCATGTTGCATATCGATTTCATAGAGAATCACATCATGTTTTTGCAAGTTTTTCCCATCAGTGTCGCTTTTAGGGTTTCTGCTAGTTTCCCGCAACTTTTTTGTCGATTAACTATTCACTTTTTGCTGATTAATCACCTGATAAATTGCAAAAAAGCATTGAAAGTTGTTTACCAAAAAATCCCAATTTTGGGGGGGAATAAATTGCCGCACATGCCAACTCCTGATTAATTGTATATAATTAGGATTTTTTGCCATTTTCTGCTTCTATGCTATTAATATATAATAATAGTCAATAATAATTTAAATTATAAAACTGCTTTATAATATTAATTATAAACTATAGGGGTTCGTTGCTTTCCGTTAAAGGGCCATATATAATAGTGCAGAATAGTTATAAGTTTAAAATTAGTCTATAATATTAATTATATATTTGATCTCATCATAATCCATGAGGTGAGGCGTGTAGAGGGCTCGTGTCATACTAATACTAGAATTTAGGACAAACTCATTAGTTGCTTCGACACTATCTCACATGCCCCCCATAATTTAGGATGATTGAGGCCCTTTCAAATATTTAGAAAAATTCATTAGTTGCTTCGACACTATTGCACATGCCCCTCACACTTTAGGATGATTAAGGAAGGCCCTTGCGAATTTCGTTGACGAGGCCCTTTCAAATTTCGTTGATGATTGCCATTGCTGCTCATGCTCCTTTGTTTAGGGTTTTCCAGAGGTTGGAAAGAAAACTAAAGGGAGAAACTTACAAATTTTTTCTAGGATGATTCTGCATAAATGTCGCTTTTTTGGAATCAACACTATTTTTGAGTGATTCGTCAATTTCGTGAGTTTTTTGTAGGTTTTTGCAATGATTTATTACATTTTTTTGCCATTTTTTGGAGATTTTAATATAATTTTAATGTGCTTTAAATGCAAAAAGGTCAGATCAACAATTGGTCAACAATTTTTGCATGAATCGGGATTTTTTAGTGAACCTCAAGAAATTGGTTGGCTCTAGGATTCAAGATTAATCGGGTATAATCGAGATTTTTTGCAGGTTTCTGCTTCTATGTGACTCAAAACAACTATAACAAGTAGATGTCAAAAAAATAGGTGTATGCTTTAAATGGATAGTCAAAACAACTATAACAAGTTGATATCAAAAACAAATAGGTGTATGGCAAGAATAGCAATAAAAGTTAGATAAAAATAAGTAAGTCAGCTGAAAAGTATAGGTTCACAATAAGGAGTATTTAATATCATTGTTAGAATCTTTTCTCAAAGTAAAAAAAAGGGGGAAGAAACGAGGTTCAAGGAGAGACCAAGAGCGAGCCTATGCACTAAATCATGTGTTGTGACATTTACTATGATCTCTATTTCTATATGAAAAGTATTGGATGTAATGACTACTCACCAGAGCCATCTTGAGATGACTTCTACATGCAGAAATCAAATCCCATAACAATTAAAATTTTGTGCTAAGGCAAACCTTCAATTACTTAAACAAAAATACATTATTAGGTTGTAAATGGTTAATCCCCCATTGGTAATAATCATTAAATAAAGGCAAATCAAATGAAAATTCACATGCTCAAAAACCTTTCCCAATGGAGATATAGAGTAAATGACAAATCCAAGGAGATAGATTAAAGTGATCATTCCTCTTCCTACTAAGAAGTGCACAAAAACTGAAAATTGGATCCACTTGCTTTGTAATTGTTACATGAATATATAAGAAAAATTGTCATTAGCATAAGCACTACTCATGAAGGTCGTCTTCAAGTGACTTAAGATGGCTTCAAAGACATAAGAGAAATCCAACAAAAAATAGAAATCCAACTAAAGATATATGTGGAAACCCCTAGCTAATTCACGCAAATACATAATCTTTAAAAAATGAAGTTAATCCCACATTGATAAGAATAGTAGGCTGCATGTGAATTGTATGTGTTAAGTATTGTGGACGAGTGTTAATTATCCGATGCTCCAAAAAAAGGTCTTTGTGCGGAATAAGTCTAGTGAGTGCAAAGTCCAAAGCAATGGAATAAATTCATTGATTCATTGGTAATTATGATAAAATAAAGGCAAATTGTTGTATCTGATAAATTACACACATGAAATAATAATAAAGATGGCAGTGTGTACCAAATACAAAGTAAAATATATTTTTATTCGCTTGAGTTTACTATAGAGAAGAAAACCAAAGATGGTCAGTCAAGGATTCCACTTCTTCCAACAATACCATAGTGCCTTCCTTGACAACACAACATATTTAAAGGACCCAACAATTGCCAAGAGGAACACAACCATCAACCAATTGACACTAACAACTACTCAAGAGTGACAACAAACTTAATACAAAGAATTAATACATTGTTGAATATCCAATAGTATAAAACATAATAATTGGGCATTGTACGCTTACTACATCAAACCCCCCCCCCCCCCCCCAAATGAAAAAGTCGTCTTCCAAACAAGTATACAAAGTTGTAGCTATGGGGGTCAAGGGGCCCCTTGTGGGGATCTGGGGTTGGGCAACTCTTCACCATACTCTATATTTCTCTTTATGCAAAGCCAAAATCAAATGGTAATTTTATACCATTGGAAGCGCATGTACTACAAGAGATCCCACCAATAGTTGTCAAGGATAAATGACCGTATGGTGCCCAAAAACCAACTGAAGACTGGTTTGTACAGCATGGAAGAGTCTGTATGCAAGAGTTGTCATACCCGTATGCAAAAGATCGTGTACCTGTATAGCACTAAACAATCCACTAAGACGTTTTTGTGCAACACTGAATAACCTACCATGAAGTTGTCATATACAAAAGGAGGCCAAGGTCGTACGACATGAAGTTGTCGACATATTGCTTGTGTACGGTGCCCTATGGCTTAAAACTATTGGCATACGACTGGAATCAAAGTCTATATGATATATGGTGTGACACAAAAGAGAAATTTTCAGTCTGTACAATGCATGTGGGTAGTTGATGGAGATGTCATACAATATTAATAAGTTGCACTATCTGTATGAAATGTTGCAAGCATCGTACAAAAGAAAAACTAAGGTATTGTACAGGAGATGAGACAAGCTGCTTTGGACAACTGAAGAGCCATACACGATAATTAGGTTTGCATCATACAAGACAATTGGAGCGTTGTTTCCACATACAGAATGAAGATTTTGTCAACCATATGTTGTACAAGGCTAGCAGACATATGGAGAACTATGGAATACATACAAGATGGTTGTATTGACTCTACCTCTACTTCGTATAAATTGGTACAACAATGATTTTGCATTCTCTGCTTTGTGTTGCCAAGTTCTTGACGAGATAAAATATTGCCAAGGCTACTTGCTTCCGCCAAATACAAACATAACCTCGACAAGAATGGAATTTATAAATTTGCCAACACTATGAATTAAACAATGGCCTCTGCATAGTCTTCATTATTTTTTGCTTTCTATTTTGCATCCATCCTAATTCCTTCTTTCTTTTTCTCTAAATTTCCAATGAAGCGGATTTCTCTTAACAATCCCTTATATGCTCCATATTACATATTCTACTCTACATACCATCAAATGATCATTCATAACTTCACACACTTTCATCAACTGCTCTTCACACAGAGTTGTGGCTTCAAGGAAATTACACGTTGACACGAATACCTCATATTACTCCCTTTGTCAGTGAAATAGTCCATTTAAGGAAATTGTCTCATTGTCAGAAGAATCATCCAACGAGCACCCCTTCGTCATTTGGCTCCATGCCTTCTTTTGTCCATTCCTAAATCTTCGTCTTCCAACTTTGATCCAAAGGATGCCATCTCCTTGCTCACCACCTTATTTCTCAGATTGATGACGTACTTCCTCCCTTTACTCTCGATTGAGGGTGTATTATGCTTCCAATTGTGGGTTGCCTTGGCAGTGATACCAACCTCTGCCAAGAAGCACATCATTCACCTTCTTTTCCAACAAGATAACTATGAAATCCAAGAAAAAGCATTGTGTGTACCAATTGTTACCTTTTGTGCCATCAATGTCGTCAATGGCTCAATTCCATGTTGGTTAGCACCTACCAAGTGGTAGGTTGGCAGCTAGAGTGTTGGTTTCTCCAAGCACTATTAGGTTTTCTCTGGTAGCACATTGACATTCGAGCATCTATTGATGATGGTATTTGTCAATTTTCTCTCCATTATTTCCATCTCGGCAACGGTTGGCTTCCTTCTGATTGCTTACTATCAACAACATAGGATCAATGGCCTAGTTGTCTTCAAGTGGTGACTTCATTGTTGGTTCCTCTTGTGGCTTACATTGGTTTTGGTCAAGTGTGTCACCACCAACTGCGTTTGTAATTGCCACTCTCAATTGCAACATAGTTTGAAGAAGGTTTGCCACCTTAATGGGTAGGGTTGTCTTAGCACCCATTAAACTATGTTCTTCTCTAACTCCAATTGCACTAATGTACTTCAAATTCAATTGGACATTTTTCGTTCCTTCACCATCACTTGTTCTACTTCTTCTCTATCTAATCAAAGTCATTCCTTCTCCATACAAGGGGGCCTAGGTACACCACCTTCTTCATCTACACTTTAGTGATTATCAAAATTGCCTCGTCTTGTTCCTCCACATCCAACATATTAATGCATTTTTACTTTGGGGAGTTGGTGTTTTCATGGTCACCTGGTCCACACCATTTGTCCAATAATTATACATTGTCTCTCTTATTCTAACAGTCTCTAGCAAATGTCCCTATTCACTATATTGTTAGCACTATATGATAGGACATCCTCTACAGTAATTTTGTATTTGATTTCACCCTCGTTGATTTCCATAACCATTTGGCAATGTATCTTGTGGTTTTGATGGAGTGGACTCTCCTTGTGTGAAGAGGAGTACTCGTGTATTTCTAGTCTTCAAATTATATGGACACTCCTTTATTGAATGATCCATCACTAGGCAAATCTCACAAAACATGCCAAGGACAATTACCTTTGGTGTGCCCCTCAATTTTGCACCCAATACATCATAGTTCATTACTTTCTTTATTGGCTCCTTTCTTGGCCTTCAATTCTTTGATCATTCTAATCATATCCTATTGTAGGGCTTAGACTATTATCAATTCATCGTTGTTATCTTTTATGCTCTTGTCATCATCTCTCTTCCTCTTCCCTCAAGATGTCTTATTTTCACTCTTGATGTCCATTTCTCAACTGTAATCATTGGCATACAAGGGCGGAAGCACAACTTTCGTCTTCTTATGCACAAGGGAATAAACCCCTCAATGAGCCACCTCTTCTTCAACCCATCAACTAGCTAATTCTCCAACTTAACAAACAATATCTTGAGCCTATGATTGTAAGGTCATACATTCTCATTCTTCCCTTGTTTGGTATTATAAATTTTGTCAACGATCTCATTGTCATCACATACTAGTTTAAACCCGTCCTCGAACACACTCTTCACCATGTCCCAAAAGGTTGTGGATGAAACATTGAATTCTATGAACCAGTCAATGGTCATACCTCGTAGTGTTGTTGGAAACGCTCTTAGCCAATATCTTGTGGTGCCCCGTAGGATCTTTTGATCCATTCCCCAAGAACTTCAACAATTCTTGTCAATCCACATTTGGACTTGATGGAAGTGTCATCATTTTTATTGCCTACTTGCTACATTGAGTGTCAGACCTAGGTGGATTGTTGTGACCGCTACGTTCTAAAGCTTTCCCTACACTCTTGGCCATATGTGCATCCTCTACACGTCCAACCTCCAACGTTGTCAACACCTCAAGTACTTTCAGATCCTCACTTACTCCCTCCATCTAGTGGTCTTCAGTTCAAATCCTCCAATTTTGGGTTCTCCTAATATGGATAGATTCCCAATGCGGTAAAATATGGCAGTGGAATATGTTTCGTTGGGGAGAAGTAAATTTATAGCAATTTCTTCCCAAACTCCCTTTGAAAGTTGTTCGGTACAAGTTCCCTCTCTTCTCGATTATGACTTCAACTGACGCTTAGGCTTTTACTTCTCTCGGGAAGGGCTTTGACTTTGAAATCTTTCGACTAGAGTTTCCTTAAATTTTTCTCCTAATCTTCTTCTTCGTTCTCTTTGTTCTACAATCCTCAAAGGTCGCTTGATTGCTTGGTCTTGACCACCTTGTGGCCTCTTCTCGACTTTATTGGGATCCAAGGGCATGAATCATGCAATTCTGGCCCAATTTCTTTTAAGGCAATGGGACCAAATGTTTACTACTATATCTAATAAATTACTTACATGAAATAAAAATTAAGATGGTTGTGCATACCAAGATGCAGGAGTAAAATATATCTCTATTCTCTCATGAATTTATTACAAAGAGGAAGACAAGAGATGGTCGCCCAAGGATTCCAGTTCATCCAACTATACCATACTACCTTCCTTGACAATACACAACATAATTAAAGGACCCAACGATAGCCAAGAGGAACACAACCGTCAACCAACCAACACTTACAACAACCCAAGACTGACAACAAACTTAATATGAGTAATTAATACATTGACTGATAACCAATATTATCAAACATAACAATAGGCATTGTACACTGACTACACAAATCAAATGAAAAATCCACATGCTCAAAAAACTTTTTCAATAGAGAAATAAGGTAAATAAAAAAGCCCAAGATAGATTACAATGATTTTACCTCCCTGTACTAACAAGTGTGCAAATGCTTAAAAGTGGATCCACTTGCTTTGTAATTATTACATCAATATACAATAAAAATTGTCGTTACCATAACCACGACCCATGAAGGTCATCTTCAAATGGCTTCAAAGGCATGAGTGAGATCCAACAAAAGGTAGAAATCTAATTAAAGATATATTTTGAAACCCTTGGTTAATTCACACAAATACATAAGCTTACCAAAATTAAGTTAATCCCACACTGATAAGAATTGTCAAATTCATGTGATTTGTATGTGATAAGCATTATGGATAAGTGTGACTTAGTGCTCAAATGTTCCAAAAATAAAAAAGACTTCATGTGGAATGAGTTTAGAGGGTGCAAAGTCCAAAGCAATGAATTATGAATTCATCGTTTCATCACTTACTAGTAAATGCTTAAAGGTCAATATGTTATCCCCTACAAATAAATGCTTAAAGGTCAATATGTTATCCCCTACAAATAAATGCTTAAAGGTGTAACACATCATTAGTGTATTGACTCTTCAAGGTCTCTTTAGATGACTCAACTGGACACAAATCAAATCGTGCAAACTCAAATCTAAAGAACCATTTCATTACTGCAACACTACCTTTTTCAAACATTTTCCTTCCCAAAAATAATTATGCCTTTCTACTCAACTTGGATTTTATAGAATGTTCAATTTCTTCAAAAAAAGAAAATCAATTCAACAAGTGAATCATTCAATTGTGATTAGCTAAAGCAATTATACAATGGGACTTTCATAGCAAATCCTTCAATTCAAATTTCGTATATTCATGCTAGTCTAAAATAATAAGTATTATACTGCATCAAACTCTAGGTGTGGAATATCTCAAAAGACAAGGCCAAAGTCAAGCCCAAAGGTGAAATTGATATTATGAATACCTTTGTTCATGCCATCTAATCCCTCGCTTTGGTTAAAACAAGGGCAATTTATCAATCAATAAAACCAAAGATCAATTATTCAAATTGGATCTCCATTTGTGTAATCATGCATGATAAACATCCAACCTAGGGGCATATAATGTAGCTCTTTGATATGCCAAACTTTCAAGTACTCCCCCATCTTCAATTGCAAGGAGATATCATGCAACAAATGTATGACTTTTAGAAGAATGTTTTTGAAAGATTTTATGGTGTTTTACTTGCAAGATTCTATTGTGTTTCACTTGCACAATTCATGTTCAAGGTAACATTAAAGATGATTATGCATTTACAAAAATATACTGCTTGGTTAATGCTTACACTTGAAAGTTTGAAATTCATTTGTATCAATGTCATATCCACAAACATTGTCCGTAGGAATTCGCATTAAATAAAGCTACGACTAGCACACAGATAATAAGTTGCCCTTTAAACTTCTAAATATTGGAATGAACACTAATTGAATCAAGTCACATTAACCACCAAGTGCTGAATAATGGTAATGCCAAACTCCATGCATAAAAGCAAATCACTTGAGATATGAATCTCAAATACTCTATCTTGAAACCAATGTTGGGAAGAGATAGGTGATGGGGCTAATACAGGAGACAGGTACTGGTTCCATTATGTTTTTTTTTAGATAGGAGAGAGATACTTAACAATATAAGGATTGAAACTTAAGTTTATATGCAACTCTAAATAATAAAATTAAAAACAAGCTAGAGGTCTGGCTCAATTGGTAAGAGCTTCTTGTCGAAGGAGGTAGGTTAGGAGATCAAGTCTCCCCCCAACCCAAATGTACTCAAGGGCATGTTGCGCCAACGTCACCAGTCACATTAAAAAGTTTAGCCGACGAACAACAATTTATAGAAGTTATCCAATTCCTACAATCTGAAAAGTAATAATAAAACTAAAATCATTGGAGCTTGATTTTTTAAAGTAAACAAACTACAAGAAGTAAAAACAGTCAAAATAGTAAAACAAAGTTAATAAATTAGATTTAAAATACATACAACTACTACGGAGTTTTCAAGTGTTTGATGTTCATGTTCAACACAAGATGACAAATAAATTTAAAAATGGAAATAAGAAAAGAAATTATTTAACAGGAGCATGCCCTGCCTCGGTTCTTATGCTTTATGCTTCTCTCCTACTCCACCAAATTGTTTGGCTCCTTCATTACATGTTGCACAATGCAAATGCTACTTTAGTGTGTTGCTCTACTATGTCATTTCAGCTTTTGCAAGACTGCATTACTAACTAAATGTAAGTTATTGTCGAAAAACCTAGAGACATCAAACAATTTTCGAAACATTTTTTAGGGCTTATTAAATACTCTTAACATTTTTTATTCACTTTTGGGTTCTTTTAATCATGAAACATGCCAAGACAAGGATAGGGCATTTTTTTACCCATCTCCAATACCAAGGAGTCTAAGACAATCTCCCTCCAACGCCACAATAAACCATAAAAACTACTAATATAATGTAATACTTGATTGAATCCTTATCTTGAGTAGTTGAACAAATACAAGTCATGGCCTAGAGATGATAGTTGAAGCCCTATATATTTAAGGCATTGTCAACACATAACATATGATGCACTTAAATGTTTTTTGACTGGGCAACTTTCACAAGAGAATTGTGCTTTCTTATAGAAAACAGGAATCCCTAAAATAGTAACATCTAATATTAATGGTTGTTAAAAGTTTGGTTTTCACTTAAATACAAAAATATTTGCTCTCTAACTAGAATTGTGTAGTATACATCCTTGAATTAAAATGGTCATCGTCATCGTCTATGTAACAAGGTTCAGGTTCAACTTCGTGTTTGGCAAGAATGAAATTCAATTGAAGTTCAACAAAGGCAAAATATACAATAAAACAAAATCATGATTAAAATCACCTTGTATAATTTCTATTTTTTAATACAAGTAACATATCTACAAAATTATTATTTTAAATAAATTTTAAATTTTAATTTAACCATTAAAATTTGTTGATTTTAAATTTAAACAATACTATATTTGTTTACTTAAATATAGATATTTTAATTTCAATTTATTAATGTTCATACTTCAATAATTTCAAAACTAAATTAACCACTTATAATATTAAATCTTAATTTTTCATATTTGAATATAAAAATAAAATTAAAAATAAAATAATATTAAATGTATACATATAAAATATAAATTCTTTTTAAAAATAGTATTTTATTTTATAAATGTCCGTTATTAAAATTTAAAATACATATTTAAAATTTTACAAAAGAAATAAAGAACCTAAATGAATGAAAAGCTAAAATAAACCCATAAAAATTGAATTTCTCTATACAGCCTACCTATTTGGCAAGAGTCGAGCAATTTTTGCAAGTCAACAACTAGCAAGAGTAGCACAATTTTTTGCAAGTCAACATATGAAAAATGGAATCTAAAGTCGACGTCTTCATGCTTGCCTATGAACAAATGTGTAAATTATCCACTGCAAAAGAAATGAATTATAATCTAGCCAAGAAAATTATTTGATCATTAGTCAACCATCAACTACATTGGTTGCCTTTTCATTGATTTTTAATAAGATTTTTAAATGTTTGCCAAATTTTGAACTTCAAACATGATATTTGGCAAGCCCTATGATCGTAGACTAACATGTGAAAATTTCTTACCAGAAGTAAGCTCTTTTGAGCATACTTTACAATAGATTCAATTTCAAATAGTTCACTTTCAAGCCTACCAATGAAAGCTACTAACAATAAAAAACCTACCATGAAAAACTACTTGAGAAAACTTTGCAACTGCAGTAAGAACATTAAAAAACTACCAATACCACATTGCTTGACCGAATCCTTATATTGAGTAATCAAACAAATCCAAGCCCTAGCCTAGAGATGTTAGTTAAAGCTCTACATATTCAAGGCACTACTAACCTAAAATATAAGATACACTTTAGTTTCCTAGCTAAGCAAGTTTCAAAAAAAATTGTGCTTTCTTCTAGAGTATAAGGGAGAGAGAAGGTTGGCAAAATAGTCTGCCCCTCACTTTGGTAGGTTGAGGTTTGATTTTAACAAGGCTTTAAAAGGAAGCCCTGGACTCAGTAGTGTTGGCAATATTTTAAGAGACAACAAAGAAAGGATGATTCTTGTCTTGAAGGGTGCATGATGTCTGGGTCAAAACCTTGTGTTTGAAAAGGTATACCTTGTCTCGGGTCAAAGGGCATTTGTGAAGTGTTCATGGTGTTTGTGTCAAAAGCTTGTGTTTAAAAAGGTATACCTTGTCTTGGGTCAAAGGGAACTTGTATGTTCTCATTTGAGATACAAATGGGTTGGTAAAGAACCTTGTTGCCTTGTCATAATTGGCATGATGACTAAATGCAACTAAGGATGAAGGATATGCAATTTTGTTTTGGATTTTTAGGAGACCTTGGAATGAGAATGCAACCTAAGGTATGCAAATGCTTTTGAAATGATGTGCAAATGCAACTTAGGAAGATAGGCAATATTTTAAGAGACAACAAAGAAAGGATGATCTAGGCTTTAGAACACATCTATAAATGACCATCCCTCCATTAAAATGTGAAAAAGACTAACTTATAGATACTAGCTTGGTTTTAATAATTAATAGAGGACTAACTAGTGTTCGTGGTATTTTAAGAGACAACAAACAAAGAATGATCTAGGTTTTAAAACACATTTATAAGTGACCATACCTTCATTAAAATATGAAGAGACTAACTTAGATACTAACTTAATTTTAAAAATTAATATATGACTTCTCTTGTCATTATTGAACTAGCTTTCATATTAACCTACGTTAATATGGGATAAAATATAACATATAACAGATTAGAACTTTAGTGGCTTCAAAACAACGCCAAGAATCCACCATTTTGTTGTCTATCTCTGACCAATGAAATAATAAATTTTTATACTAGATGGAGCAGAATATGAACTTGATTGAGCTATTGTTTATACTTACAATTCTCTATTTTTCAATTCTATAGCAAGTGGTCCTCTTCTCTAGTCTTCCTAGGTTGTCATCCTCCAAATCTATAAATGTCATTTCTACACTAATTGCAGTGTTAAAAGGGAACATGTCCCCACAAGTTAGGATGATATCCACAACAAACTGGATATAACAAGAATTTGGGAGTATCGATGGGGTGCCCTCGTTTTCGAAGCTAAATAGCCTTCTCTATTTTGTACAGAGAATTTTTTTTAAAACCCCTGAAAGTTAAAAGGGAAACTATTGACCAAGTTCAGCACATTATACATAATTTCTAAAATTTCAGCTGCTTTTAATTTATTTAATTTATTTTTTATACCTTCAAAACTATGTTCCTATGTCCCACACTATCATGTAAAACTTGGAGAAGCACATATTAAGGATGTAGCAAGCTTATTGATTGATGTTTTTTAATGAGATATATATGACAGTGAACAACAAGGGAATGAAACAATAGGTGCATTATTGTGAACTTAATTGTTGCTATAGATACTTCTCTAAAAGAAGAAACATTCTCATCAGAGATACTATCATTTTGTTCAATTGGTTGTTGCATGACATGATGAAACCTTCTCTAAGTATCTCGAATTTATGAAATATATAACATGCCACTAATAGATTTCAATAATTAGCTTGCACGGTGGCGAGCGGAGGCTTGAGGTCGTGGGTCACCCCCATTGTCTCGGGTTCAAAACTCCTCCGGGGTTTTTCCGGTGAGATCGGAGTGCGGGCCGACAATCTCACCCTAGGGGGATTAGTCTCACCCTAGCTCACACAGGTACCCAAGATAAGGGTTGTTGGGTGTTGGGCTAGGTCCCTATTGGGGATATTCCTAATTTCTTTGTCTACAAACGATATTATTCACAAAAAAATGATATTAGAAATATAAAGAATAGTAATATTCAAATCCATACATCATAGCATATTTCTCCCAACCAATCACATCGTGAATTCCTTGGAAATGTTTGCAAATGGCAATTATCAAGGCTGCTCATCCTTGACTTGTCGAGAGCATGGAAGGTGAAACTCAAAATTGCTTACATGAATTAATGAAATCAATGGGTACATATAACAATTTACAAGAGCTTCAAACTAAAGCTAAAGTCGTCTAAAACTAGACGACTAAAATAAAATAATAAATAAAACACCTAAATGACCAATAATAAAAGATTCTACAGAGCTAGCTAAAAATAGAAAAAGTTACTAAAATATTCTAATAGAAGGTGGGCCACCCTTCCATTACTCGATCCACTTTGGAGGAGCCCAAGAACATGGAAGGATGGTCATCCTTCCAACTCCTGTTCAACTTGATAAGAGCATGAAAGGGGGGTCATCCTTTATTCTCAAATGGCTATAACAAATTATTTTTTGTTGTATTCTTGATTTTATTATATGAATTTATTCTTCAATTGATGATATAAACCATAGTTGAAAATATCATTATCGACAACTTATTGCCAAGGGCAAAAAAAGAGATATAGGCAAATATCAGAGAAAAGTCGAGAACTTCTCGGGAAAATATCGGGAATTTAAAAAATTGCTTAAATTTAATTAGAAATGCAATTTTTTTGCAAAATTCAATAAAGATATGCATCTAATGAGTCTATAAATGAGTAAACAAACCAAACAAGCTGATCTAGATATATATAAATGCAAATAGGATGCAAAATCGCATCCTCGTGTGGAATGTTGATGGCTCGTAGCCATAGTCTGAACTCTGAAGCAAACTAAAAATAGCAAAGTGTCTTTGTAAAACTAAAAGCAAATACAAGCGTCACTGTTTTACTGGCACCGCGGGCGATATTTAATCAACTTATCGTGATAAATACACAATATATCGGCAAGAATTTGCAAAAATATCTGCAATATTTTAAAACTTATCTGGGAGCAAACTTTACGTAGTTTATTGGCTCATGAAACTTATCGCAATAAGTTCAAATATCGCAAATATATCTGTCATATTTTGAACTATGATATAAACTCTTTTGAATTGCTTATGGATGATGAGTTTGAATGTTTGATGTTTAAATGATTGATATTTGAATGATTGGTGTTTAAGTGATTGAATTGATTGTTTCATTCCTTAAAAGACATTCGATGATTGAGATCTGATTTTCCAAGATGAATTGATGATTGACAATGATTTAAATGCTTGTTTGTCCACATTGTTGATTTGATCTTTGCTGATTGATAGATTGCTTGATTTCTTGATGCATTGATGAGTGAGAATGTATTGATGTTTGCTTGGCATGACCTCCCCTTAATACTTTATTGGTCAAAGAGTCACCACCTATTACAAGAATTGAGTCGCCACCCTTCATTGCTGCCTTTGAGAATAATTATTTATCTCCAACTTGTTCCTTCATTCCACATTTATGATTTATGAACTCCTTGCTTGATGATCCCCTCCCAAGGAAATGATCTCCCTCTTGTATCTTATTCTTGAGGGAGTCACAATCTTTCATGGTTTCATGGTTTCTACTGTCTTTTGAGAATAATGGTTTATTTCCAAATTAATTGATTGCTTCCTTCTAAATTGATGATCAATGGATGTCCTCAAATGAAATGATCTCCCTTCTATATTTCATGTTTGAGGGAGCCACAACTCTTCATTTTGCCCCTTTTGACCTTTCATTAAACTAAAATTAAATGTTTATTAAATCACATTCTATTTTTAATATTTTAATGCATTATTATAATTTATTATTAAATCCCATTTCAAAAAGGGGCTGCGTGAGTGTGTGAGGACATGTGTGGATGTTTGTGTATGAACATTCTATACAATTTTTGTTAAGCATTACAAATGAAACTCCCAATTGACCACCAAAATTACTTAGAACATTATAAACACCTTGCTATAAATGTAGATGAAATGTGATCCTTCAAAATTAACAAGAAAGGAATAAGAACAACACAGTTGAAACCTGATAGCAATATTACAAGAAAGGAACAAGATCACAATCATTACAGTCTAAGCATAAATCTAGAAATGCTCCTGTAGCCAAGAAATTGCCATTTACATAAACATGTTTGTATGTATTCCTTTGACATTTAGCAGTATTCAGTCATCCAAATAATTTAGAACACATTTATAAATGACATTATTTTCCTCAGGAAAGTTCTCTCAGTTTTCCTCGATAATTGCACCAGAGATTTTTTATAATAAATCATCTTAGCACATGAACTTTATGCTTTTGTATAATATGACATAGGTCTCTTCAGTGAAAATAATAAAATTCATCTCCATTAAAGATTCTTGTGATGCTTTCCAAACTAGCCATCTAGTTATACAATGGCATTCAAAAAAAAATTATGAACTCTGGGGCAAGTTAGATACCCAAAAGCAGAAACCTATAACAAAACCCTTTGTTCTAGCAACTTATAATTAAAATTATAGATACAAGGAAGCTACTTTCAATTATAAAATTTGGATTTCAAATTGCAGAGAAAAGGCAAGTACTTCCTTGAGGCTGAATAATGATAAGGTGCTAAAAATAAGGAGGTTACAGGAATAACAACTTATTTGAACAACATACATATAGCTTTCATTGTATATTAAGCAGACGATAATGTGTTTTATAAACATCATATTCTTCATGGTAATAAAGGTCTACTCCCAAAACCAGTGTGTCTCTAGACAAGAATATAAAAATTGTAAATTATTAACTACCAAATTATAGTGCAAAAATCAGAAAAATGACAGAATCAGTACCGTCCAGAAGAAAGTAGATGAGCACTACTCATGGATCCTTTGGTATTGCTTAGACGTCTTGCTCTTTGATCATGTTCTTTGTCCACCCTCATTGAAGCAACTTCTTTCTCCATGGCAGCTACTTCTCGTCGCATTTTCTTTGCTTCAACTTCCATTGCTTTTGTCAAGGTATCCACTTTTTTTGCCAGCATCTGAAAAGCACTTAGAGCTTACATCAGTAGTGCAACATGCAACATGCACCATTATCAATCAAGATGCAACAATTAAAAGAGTGTCAAATGCCAGCCAAGTTAAGTTGTAACCAATTAGAATGAGCAAATGTACCTCTATGGCATCATCCTTGTCTTTTAGACTTTGATCCTTTTCATGGCCAGCTTTTCTCAAAGCTATGACCTCTTTTTGTAGCATGTCATACAACACACCTGAAACAGAATCATCTGCACCAACTTCTGTAAATTCAGACACCTTGTTATCTGAATTCTCTTTACCAGAATCATGGGATTCAGGACTTCTAGGTACACCATTGCTTTTCTTATTTGAATGATTCTCATTAAATCCATTTGTAAATGACTTGTTTCTTTCCATTGAACGACCCCCATCAAATGATCTACCACCATCAAATGACCTGGATGCTCCTTTTGCATTCTTTAAAACTGTACTTGCATTGCTAGATATTGAAGGCCTGGTTTGAGAAAGTGATGTTCTCCTTGAACCCAAACCATTTGACATAAGCTTTGATGCAATCTCTGCACCACCTATTGATTGCCGACGAGAACGACCATTACTACAGCTTCGTCCCTCAGAGGAGCATGGTCGAGTAACCACATTTGATGATCCCCTTAGTCCCTCTTCAACAACCTTTAATCGTAATTGAAACTTTTCCTGCAATCCCAGAATGTTAAGTTGTATGCAATAATCACCACAATAAGCAAAGGAAAGATTAAAAACAATTACGATTAAAGTAAAAGTTTTCCTACTTTGAGTTGTGCTTCACTTTTTGCAGTCCGTTCTGCAACAGCTAATTTATCACGAAGCTGCTGCATTTCACCCTGGAAATAAACATCCAATAATCTGTCATCTGTAACAGAACGATCTTTTGAAAACTTAGCCCAAAATTAAGACTACTTGAAGTTTTGTGAGATAATGCCACATGGTACCTGTAGGAAGCGTCGTTCATCAAGCCACTGTTTCACAGGCATGACTTTATCATTTCCATCCTTCCATTCATTTGCCACAACACACGCCACTCTATTTGCTGCTGTCTTGGCACGGGCCAATTCTCGTTCTAGTGTTTTCTTGCTTTCCTAAAAAGAACACCATCTATTTGTTTGAATATGAATCTAAAAAAAATTATTATAGATTGACACTTCATATATTGTTTGAATATGAAAAGTCTGATGTGTGTACTATGAATACCATCAATTCGTGCACTTGCCGCTGATAATAACGCACAGCATTTGCAACAGCACCCCCTGAAAGTACAGCCTCCTCTAATTCACGAACTGTTTGACCTAGCTTCTCAACTTCTGCAACCTTTTGGCGATGCATCTTGTCCAATATTTTGTTTTCTTCCTATCACACGATTGACCCCAGATGTCAAAAAATGGTTCAATGAAAGCCTCACAATGCAATCATCAGATATTTCTAGTCAAATGAGAAACACACTAAAAGCACAACCGCCAGTATCTAGCTATTAAACTAAATACAATTCCAAGGTTGTAAGCAAATGGCCACCTGACAAATTTCAATCTGTTTCATCAATTCTTGATTCCTATTTTGTAAATCATCAACCATTGATGCCTTTGCCAAAGCAAACTGCACAGTTCTCTCTGCTTCAAGCAATGCTGCTTCTTTAGACTTTGTAAGTCGATCCAAAGCCCTGTTGTCATCTTGCAGCTTTGCAATCTGCCAAAAATATTCAACATTAAAGGCAGTAGAGGACCAAAGTCACACACATAAAACTAATTACAAAAAAAAATTATAACCAAAAATATTAACCAGCTAATCATATACCTCTTGGCGTGCAAGTTTCAATTCTGCTTCAAGAGGAGCAAGAATTTCTTCAATAGGTGGCATATCTTCATCCTTTTGAGCAGCATGAACTCTTCGAAGAGTTGCTTCAGCTGCAAATTGAGCTGCTAAGGCTGCTTTCTTCTCATCATTAATTTTCTTAATTTCAAGGTTCTGTAAAATTTGAATGTCGGAGATCATTCATCATGATCCTTTTGAGCATGGTAAGGATTCAAAAGAATTTATGTGTTCAAGGAAAGAATCATAGACAATAAAAGTAAATTTAAATCCAAGGACCATGAAATGATCACAATGAATATACAAATACCTTGTTTTCAAGAGATGCCTCGCATGCCTTAAGCTTCTCATCCAGTTTACTTAGTTCCTCAGTGAGCTGGGAAACAATAATGTCGAGGGATTATTATGTTGGAAGGACTATGGTGCACTTAAGAGATATTAAAATGCCTTTCAACTACCTAAATGATAATTTAGCCCTAAGATTACCTCTTCAACTGCCTTTTCTTTCATTCGCTCTGTCAATTTTAAAGCCTTAATTTCAGCTTGAGCTTCCCCCAATTCACGATCCTTATCTGAAAAAGCATGTAAGCAGAAGTCTGTAAGCATATGCAAACCAGAAAACACAAAGAAATAAAACATGCAGTTAATATCCTTAAAAATTACAAAGCACAATCATCAATATACAGATCTTTGTGAAAAGCGTATTGTTTCCCACAAGTAGAAATGTATACAAAATACTTCTATGCGACCCATTGTTTTCTACCACAGATGCTTAAGAAAAAGGCCCAATTACATCTTCTGCCCCCTTGGTGACTTCTAGTCATTGTGTCTGCTCTAAACAGCAGTGCATTGCAACATATGTCATTTTAACAAATTGTTAAAAACAAAACAACTCCATGAAGCTGGTTATATTATCTATAAATACTCCTTAAACACCTTTTCCACCTCAATTTAAAAAATTTAAAGGAAAATGTTTTAAAAGGAAGAATGCTCTTGAAACTTTTTTAAAAAGTTATTTCTTAACAACAGTATTTTTGCCCTTCAGATGTATATTAATGATACATCCTAAGCATTGCAATCCATGTGAAAGGAAACTCATCTAATACATTTTACAAATTCTACAAAGTTTTATCTAACATTGATGTGGAACCTACAAAGCACAATCTTAAAAATAGATCAAACCATTTGGAAGAATACTTGAAAAGCATGGACTAAATTGCACAAGGATAGCAAAACGACACATTCAATAATCAAAGAAATATTATTTAATTCCACTCATGAAAAAAACAAGCAATGGTAGGAGGACTTCAACAGTAGACTCAGGTAAATATTCATAAGCATACATCAAAGAAGCAATCTGTCAAAAAATTTAATGTACTAAAACTTAAAAATAATTTGGTCAAAAAGGAGCATGTCCAAACTTCCATGGTAAGAATTCTGCATTTCCGAAGACTTAAAACATTGTCTCACCTTAATCATATGATGAAAATTACCAATAGCCAATTGGAACATCATTTAAAAAGTCACATACAAAACAAAGAAGTCATTTCAGAATTTCAAATGGAAAGTAGTTTTAGCACTTTGTGACAAATATTAAGAAGAGCAAATATTAACTTCAAACATAATTTCACATACCCCACATGTTTTGTCCAGACAAAAGATCTGCAAATGTTTATCATTTCCCTATAACTTTCTAAGTTTCTGGTGTTAAAATACCATCATAGAGAAAATTAGTAATAAGTATTTCACTTCTCTGAACAGATTAAAAGCAAGCAAATCAGCTTACCAATACAGAAAATTACTAAACGAGGAAAAAATTAAGTGTTGAAATTTCATGCTTCAGTAAGCATAGCAAATTCAACAGTAGCATTTTGAAATTTTGAATTCTTTCATCACACAACAATGATAAATTAATTGCTGTTCTGTATAAGAAGCTATTGCACCTTGAACAATAGAGAAAACTCATACATTCTGGAAACATTTAGGCATATATTTGACATAAACTATGCCTACCAAATAAAGTGACAATAGCTGGAATACAGACAGGCACGTTGCATATCAAGGCCCTTCCATCGGAGAAAAGCAAGACATTTTATACATACCATAAGACTTGTATATAATGTCAGGTTAGGACGATAAAACTTGCTGTCATAAAACAAAAAAGCTAAATTGTCTCAGAAAAGCCCAACTTATTGGAAACTAAGAATTAAATTTTTGAGTTATTACAAGCAAAGGAAGTAATTTATTGCTTTGTCAGAAAATAAGCCAAAATTGCAAGGTCAAGCTTGTGATTGTAAAAGCATATGAACATGTCAGAAGAAGTCATTTTGACAAGGAAAAATTCAAAATATTTTGCCTGCACGACAAAGGTTAAAAAAAGATCCTACATACATAATCCATGAAAATAAATAAAATAAAGGAGACATATTAAACATATAAGAATGGACAAACGGTCAATTTTTTTCATAAGTGCACATTGATTTACTATTTCATGATCTTTCTATAAACCAGAATAAACTTAATCTTCATAGTATTTATGCAGAACATGTTTTTCATAGCGATAATATAGCAAGGGAAAATGGCAAAAAGGGCCACATTGCTTTGAGAAATCAAAACATATAATCCAAAAACACAACATGTCCTTCAGTTCGCAAAATGAAAAAACTAAGGAATTGATGTCACAAACTTTTGTCGAACCGGAAGACTGAGTAACGACTAAAAGAATTTTTAAATAGTTGTCTTGAGAAACCAAAACATACAATCCAAAAACACAACATTTTCTTCATTTCACAAAATGCAAACACTAAAGAATTATATGCCACAAACTCTTGTCAAAACAGCAAGACTGAATAACATCAAAAAGAATTTTAAATAAAATCCACACTTTTTTGCTTTAGCACGGAGAAGCACAGAAACTTACCCCGCACTTCATTCTCAAGTCGGTTTAGTTCAACCTTGACTGGATCAGACCCATGTAAGAGATGAATGATGTCCTCCCCTTCCATATTGGGGGACCTCATCAAATTTTTCTTCTTACTACCTTTTCCCTCGCCTTTAAACGAGGCTGAAGGTGTAAGCAAAGATCCCAAGGAATCATGTTCCACTCCCCATTGATCAATATTCCCATTCGCAGTGCCCCATAAATCCTCTTCCTCAGTGTAGCTGTGGAAGTCGGCCATTAAGCTTATTCCAAGATCCCAACCCCTCAATCACAGAATTGTCCCCTCGAACTTAAATCTCATCAAACCCTGACTATTTCCCTGTAACTATTGTTATGTCACTGAAACTCCACTGAATTAACGAGCAACAATTACCCTAATGCTGCTCTAGCTCCTGCTCATCAATTCCTGTGCAATCAGAAGAAAACTTCAGTATGAATATAGATTTAAATTTCCTGTTCTGAGCATTTTAACAGTTGAAATTCATTTACTCAGTAATTTTCAGAAAATCAAAAAATACCAATTGTGAGTCAAGTCAGCTATGCATAACACCAAACATTGTCCGCTGCAGAAGAACTCCAAAATTCCAGACTAGCACTTTCAAAATACTTATCAAATCGTCAAACCAGAATATGCAATTTCAGTATTTTGCGAGCGGATCAGATGCGAAATTTCATCTACAGCGTTCAGAGCCTTATTCGGCCAAATAAAGTTCCCAGAAACTACTGCCACGGAGAAGAAGCTCGAGACATTCACACTGCGAAGAATAGAAATGACGGCACTTTATTCTGTCGAATGAGCTCCGAAACTCGACTTTTCACCTTTCAAATCCTCACACGCCTCTGCAAAGGTCCAAAAAAAAAATGTCAGTCACAAAAGATCTCAAAATGTCCAAATCTGTCCATTTTCCAATGTTGGAACTCTGGCCATCACACTTTCACTCCGACACAAGAACTGAAAAGCACAATAACTCACAGTTAAAGCTCAAAATCCACAGTTCTCACAAAATCGCCTGCATTGACAGCTGAATCCTCTTTTCTCCGTAAAACAACTTCAAGAGCAATAAATTTCACAGCTCAAACCCTTATTCAAACCCTAACGACCCGCCTTTTGTCTCACAGGCGCAACTTCTGACAGCTCAAGCTCAGAATCCACAGTCCTTGTCCTTCTAACTTCCCTCCACAGAAAGACTCGGCTGCATTAATCTTCACCCGTCCAAACCCTGAATCGCCTGTGTAAATCATCAATAAACAACCTCCACCTCGAGAAATGTTCAAAACATCGAAAAATCGCCTGGCTCCACCCTAGAAACCCTCAAAGCAGCCGCTTCTTCTTCAAGAACATCAAACGCGCAGAGCATGCTCAAAACCACTACTTCTCACACTTCAAGCTCAGAAATCTCCCATCTTCACCATCAAACCCTTCACCGCTCCCATTTCCTCCCACCCTTCCAAAGCACATTTCAAATATCCTCACCGCATCTCAGAAGCGCCATTTCCGCCAAGCTCAAGCCCGCCATTTTCTCGTACTCCATACATATCCAACCCCGTACGGCTCACATTTCCTCAAATTCAACCTCGTCTGTACAGATTTGACGGCTAGATTTCCGAAAACAAGAAGCGCGCATACCTGATTTTAGCAGATCTTGTGAAGTCCTACAACTTTGTTTGCTTCCTCCTGTCCTCTGTCTGCATCCATCGCTACATATGTCGAATTATCAATACTGTTAAGCTTACTTAACTTTTATTTAACGTATAACGGTGAGGGTCCAGAGGCTTATTTATGTCAGAGACGCGTGCTTGGTAAGTTGGGCCGGCCGAGCTTTTCCATCTGGTTTTACTACTCACTTGGACTAGACTAGATAATTGAATACGATTTCAAAACGTTCAATTTCACCGGATTCGAGCAACGTATCAATTGCAGTTTTATTTTACCGTATGGTATCCTATGCTCTTTTTCGCAGAAAAAAAAATTAAGGTCGTGTATTTTTACTCGAATAAATTTGAGGTGGCGTAATTTTTTATTTTTTAATTGTTTTAAGAAGAGGAGTCTCTTCTAGTCTCTTTCTGGCGGTGGGTGAGATGTTAAAAATGATGTTTACTCACTGTCTTTGGACTTCGTACGGGCTTCCATTTAACAAAGACTCAAGGCCAAACTCCTCAAAGGTTGGATTTGATTGGACTAAGCAAATTTTGTATATCTATGGGGGCCTCTTTTTCAAGGCTTTAGTAGTTAGATGACGGATGGTTTGTGGTTATGTGAGGTTTTGTCTACAAAACTTGTTTCATATTGTTGAAAATTGTCTCCTGTTGTAGTGTTTTCTAAATGTGGTTGGTAGTTTTGTGTATATGAGAGATATTTATATTAAAAATAGTTTGGTAATCTTGTGTTATGCAAACAAAAAAAAAATTATTTTGGTGTCTTATTATTATCATATTTATATTTTTCAATAAAGATTTATGTAAAATAAATTGAGGGATATCAAATTTTAAGATATCTAACATTCATAAATATAAATAAATTTTCTAAGTGTACTTCTAGATTTGATTGTGTATATTTTTAAGCATCAACATTTCGGATCACACTTCGTGATCCATCATCAGGATGAGAAAGTGCAAGGATGTAAAGATAAAGCTGCAGACCTCATGATAGATCACGGAGTGTGATCCAAAACATTGATGCTTAAAAATATACACAATCAAATCCAGAAACACACTTAGACATTTGAAATGGATTGTGGAAATCTGATACTTTTAATATAAATAAATTGTCAAATTTGAGAAAATAAGAATATTATAAATAAACAAAAAAAGGTTACTAAAAATATCAACTTCACAAGTTTATATCTACCGTATACATGAAATGAATAAGAATCTAATATTTTTTGGTGATATGAGGGTTCCATTGCTCAAAAATTTGGATGTGCAAGATTATTTGAAAAGTTGGGGAACCTTTTTAACAAAAAAGAAATACATAGAAATAAATGAATGTAATAAAACCAAGAACATAGCAATTGAATCTAATAAAACTTTGCTTTCAAATGCATAGTCAAACTTTTCTACTTTGATGATGTAGTACACTTAACCCTTTGCTCATCATTATAAGTCTTCTATTTCACTTGAACTTTAAATGTGTATTTATAGAAAGGATTTTTGTATAATTTCCTCGAGTTTGACATCAACTTGTTCTCCATACTTCAATGTGTTTAATTCAATTGTTGTAAGACCCATAATCTCTTCTCCTACTTTTTCCAAAAATAGTAACCCAAGTGAAAGCAGTATGGTCTTGCACTTTACCTTGAAGCATATATATGGAATCACATTTAGGAAAACTCAGATCACATCTTTCACAACACCAATTGTCATTTCCATTACTGTTCACCTTCTTTTTGCATTGCATATCCTCAATTTTTAAGCGGCACACCCTATAATATAAATTGTCCACCTTTTATAAAGATAAGTTAGCCTTTATCACAATCCAACAAGGTGTATTAGATCTACCAAGTCTCTCATCCTTAATGTGTGTCATAGTTTTTAACATTTTAGCTTACCCAACAAATGAGATTTCCTTTGTAATAGAATGGGAAGCAAGATATTTCCCTTTTGTATCAAACTAGGATCTCAATTGATATGACTCTGGAAGATTTGGATTTATAAGAAGTTGGGTTGTGTTGATTGTCCCTATAGATTTTCCCCTAAAATCATTGATTCATCTGACCTTTATAGCAAGAATAGGAAAAGTTCCTAACTCACATAGGTCTTGGAGTTGTTGGCCTTCCCTATTGCAAAAACCACC
Source organism: Chamaecyparis obtusa (assembly GCA_027943335.1). Lineage (NCBI taxonomy): Eukaryota > Viridiplantae > Streptophyta > Pinopsida > Cupressales > Cupressaceae > Chamaecyparis > Chamaecyparis obtusa. The sequence goes on along the minus strand of BSBK01000274.1, from coordinate 698,961 downwards.
CCACATTGTCAACTCCACTCTGAAACCTAACATTTCTTTCAATTGAAGAGTTTTTTTTTTAGTTTGTGTGGCATTCATTTGTAATATTACATTTGATGGATCAATTGACAAAATAATGCCAACGATACCAACTATAGAATTGTTTTCCATGTCATTAACTTCACTTATTGATATAAAATTTAAATGTTGTTTATGTATAAAATTGTCTTCCTCCAAACACAACTCAATTGTAGAATTACTTTGTAATAAAATTTCTAATCATTCTTTAAATGGTTAAAAATTTTGTGTGCAGGTTTGAGGCTCCCATTTGAGATTGTAAACACTCTCTCAATTTTTATGCAATGATAGAATTTATGTGCAATAGCATTTAAACATGTTACTCTTATTTCACCACCATCAAAATCAATCAGGTCAAAACTAAAAACTTTTCCATCTCCTCTTGCATTGGTGAACTAGCAAAGAGTCTTTGTAGTAACTCTAGCCTTTATTGTCCATATGCTCCTATAAGGATGCAATGTTGCAATAAGAATGATTTTTGCAATAGATTTTTTTCTTAAAATAGTTAGATGATCATATGAATTGTTGGTAGAATGCATGCATGTGTCATTATAACATAAACAAAATAATAGTCAATATAGTAGCATTAAGGTACACAAATAAATATTTAAAAGGTAAAATAAGAATATATGTTTGTAGTACCAAACCATTTTAAATCATTCATGGTAGTAAACATTTTTTTTTAAAAGTAAATCATAATTTAACATGCTTGAGAAAGTATAACTTTACTTATATTAACCATAATTTAACCCTAACCGTAAATCAAGTATTTCTCCTATAATTGTAATTGAACCATATTTGAACCTTAGTCATAATCAAATATTGAAAGCTACCTTAATCTTAACCATATTTAAAACTAACTATAATTGAAACATAACTATAATTGAAACATAATCTTAAATTGGATTGAAATCGAAGATATGTTCACACTTGTTAAATCTAACCCAAATTTAAAAAAATAACAACACCTAGATATAAAAAAGCTAACATTTAAATTGATTTGGAAAAAAGCTAAAATATAAAAATTAGCTTACAAATAATCTAAACCCATGATCTAATTAGTTCAATAGATGTAAACATTTTTTAGTAAGTTTGTCAATTAAATAAAAATTACTAAACCTAAGGAGATATAAGTACTTGGTAAGGATACATATATTAGCAACAGGAAATTAACACAAAATTTTACCATCAATAACAAATCTATTGAAAAATTGGTAAGGTGCACATCTATAATGCAAATTAATATCTTCAATTAATGCCTTTGCATTTTTTAATTCTAATAAATAAATTTAACAATTCTTGTTCAATGTATGCAAAATGAGGTACTATTTTTATCAATGTGGGTATGTTTAAGTGATGAAATGGACACAAATCAATAAAATGCTTAATTAAGGACACAAATAAATTCACATAATTGTAAGTACTTCAAGGCTATTTGTATGTTGAAAAATAAGACTTTCCACTAACTCTGCTCAAACCTATTTCTAGCAATAATTCAAAGAAGCTTAAATGGCTATGTAAGAGGTTGTAACTATTAACATAAAGATGATTCCCCCAAATTTTAGTCGTAATCTAAAATAGTTTTAAATATTTATTATATGAAATTGAAAAAAATCTTAAAGAAAAAAGAAATATATGTAAAAGACATTGAGAGATATCTTAAAAAGTTAGTCTATTCTTATAAATATCAATAAAACATGTATGAAAAAGATTGTATTACTAAATATCAGAAAAAGTAACACTATTTATAACTCTAAATTTTAATAATCATAAAAAGAGGGTTGTTCTTCTTTTTATTTTTTTAAGAAATAATGACTTAAAAGAGCTAAAATTTCTCAAAATCTTTATTCTGAACTATTATTGTGTCTCTTAGCCAGATAAAAAACAAATAACTATTAATTGTATATAGTATATTCAAATCAAAATAGACGATAAAATTAAAAGAGTTGAAATCTAAATTGAAAAATGAACAAAAATAAATTTGTGTGACAATGTTGGCATTTAGTGGAAATGGTCTTTAAAACGAAGAACTTGAAGTTGCAAGAAGGTATTTTAGATTGGTTGGAAAAATTCAAGTCATGCGACTCTTTTTTAAGCATAATGGATCATAACGGAACTACAAAGTGAAGTTTTATAAACATGAGATGACATGAAGCGAAGAATAGTTACAAATAGTAATTCTTATGTAAAAAGTAAATAATAATTACACAAACCAGTTAAATCAACTTTCCCTTTTAAAAATCAAAATTTACGCCTTCACCTTCGAAGAAATGAAGAGGTGACACCTAAGTATACTATATAAATTATTATTTTATATTTTTAAAAGATATATATCAGATATAAATATTTTTATTATTTGATATAGAAATGTGAACTTATATGCTAAAATGGGAGGTTTAGAACAAGGCATGAACATATCCTTAAAAAAATAATTGAATTTGTATTTTTTTCCAAGTTAATGACCTAGTAGTTATACACAAAATGTGGAAGCATAAACAAGGCACAAGATCTATTTGAGTGGAAGCATAAACAAGGCACAAGATCTATTTGAAAAAATAGGTGTCCTACCAGTAATGGTTGTAAGACATGCAAAAAAATGGGCATTACAGTTTGGTTGCAAGATATGTTGTAACAGTAGTAGGATGTGCACAAAATGGGCTTGTTGAAAATGTGAAATTATTGTTTCACATATGTGTATTGATTCAATATATCATTTGAGGAGCATACCTATAGCTTATCAATATTAACCATAAGAACACAACATTTGTGTATTTTTTTATATATGAACAAAGACTGGACTATAATCCTAATTTCCATTTAGTTGAAATAAATAAATACTTTAAATTGTGCATATACAAGTGGATTGACAATGAGGCGAGAGTATCAAAGCTTATTTTAGATGGATTCTCCCCAACACCAAGGGTGTCAGCAAAAATTTTCCCACTGTTTTGAAGCATTTTGTGCAACCACTTTGCAAAACTGATGTTAAGCACATGCTTTATTCTCCATAAAAGGGAAACAACAGAGTAAAATGAATCAACGCTTCATGAAAAACCTTCCACAATTATTTATATAGATGTTATGCAACTCTTCCATAAATTATTAGGATTCAACAGATTCTTTACTATGATGTCAAGAATGTTGTGTTCAACTATTGATGCATTAGAACAAATGTCTTCATATGGTGCTCACTTTTCAAGTGTGAGACCGCATATCTGTCAATGGTTAATTGTGCCAACTATCCTTTGGTGTGATGCTTGAGATGTTCTTTCTAGTCCTAGCATTCAATGGTAAGTTGCCTATTCTTTCTATAATGGTTTTGAAATTCATGTATTTATAATTTAGATTCGATAATATGGGTTCTTTGTTCATTACTAAAACTTTTGAAGCCTGTGATTTGAAAGTGAAATAATTAATTCTTAAATTATTATAATTTCTTGGCCAAATAATGGTATTAGAAACCAATGGCAATGGACTGCCTATTTCAGGATTGGACACCCTAAATGGTTTCTAGATGGATTATTCAGTCTCATTTAACTATCGACCAAGGACGTAAACTTGGAATGGCATTCACAAAGTATATGCTTCAAACTCTCTCAATTTTATGACTACTCTATGGAATTCAAGTGCTTGAGCTTCAAGAAAACTATGCTAAAACCAGTAAATGAATTACTCTAGCATAACAAGTCTCATTTAACTATTGACCAAGGACGTAAACTTGAAATGGCATTCACAAAGTATATGCTTCAAACTCTCTCAATCTTATGACTACTCTATGGAATTCAAGTGCTTGAGCTTTAGGGAAACTATGCTAAAACCAGTAAATGAATTACTCTAGCATAACAAGTCTCATTTAACTATCGACCAAGGACGTAAACTTGGACTGGCATTTGCAAAGTATATGCTTCAAACTCTCTCAATCTTATGACTACTCTATGGAATTCAAGTGCTTGAGCTTTAAGAAAACTATGCTAAAACTAGTAAATGAATTACTCTAGCATAACAAGTAATCACAAGTAGGAGTTACTCTAACCGCCTATGCTGCAAGAATAGTCTACCAGTTCTATTACCAATAGCTACATGAACAATAGAGTTCTACTTCACTTCTAAACAAACATGAAAATGAATTCTACTCTAACAAAGCAATTCACTCATCAAGTGGGCCCCCTTGGATGAGTGAATGGAGAACACAATCAAGATAAAAGATTAAAACTCAAATTGTGCATTCTATTCATTCATAGAAAATGAGTACACTTTATTGAAAGTAAAATAATACCACTGTGACAATGGTTCTATTATGAAATCCGACTAACTCCAAAAGAGTTACAACTATCATTTATTTAAAGGGAAACTACAACTACCTCCTAAATCTAAGATCACTCCATAAATGAGGATTGTTACAAATTCATAAAGTTTTAGAACAGAAATAGCATTAATCAGGAATAAATCTTCTTGGAATATAGCACATTGAGGGTACTACATCCGCGTTGCATGCAACAGGAAATAGTATTTGACTTGGCTCACTTGCGAAGATCTTGCAACAATGGTTGGCTTTGACTATTCTAGCACCACAATGTCGATCCTTGAATGCCCACGGTAAATACCTACAAAATAATTAATGCACACACAAACTTCCATACATATATATCCTCATCATTAATATTAGGAAGAAAGTGTAAAGTTCTTAATTAATACTCTTGCAAGACCTATGGCTACAGGAAGGAAACTACCCAAAAGCATAGCATAGGCAAGGGAATATTCATTAGCATATATCACTACTGCATTATACCATTCCTATCCATTAATTCAAGCAAATATATCATGTTTTTAAACCATCCATAGTTCTACTCCATGTCTTCACATATACAAAACATATATATAAAAACCATAAGTTAATGTCTGCTTGAAAATAAACTGCTTAAAAATAACTTAGAAAGATGGCCTTTTTAGAAGCACATCATTCTCCCCAACTGCTCTATTGCTGGTCCCCAACAACCATGAAGTTCTGGATTCTGGCTCACAGTCTTAAATCACTGGCTGTCTTTTCCCCAGGCTCATCTTTAACATAATCGAAATACCCATGATTCGCCTTGAGCCTTTCCCATCGCTGAACTTCTGTAGCCATATCATGGTCTGCGGCACTATCATTCATTGCCAGTAGTGGTTGCAGGAGTACTGGAGGTTGAAACCTTAATGGAAACCAGTAATTGAGAAAAGTCCTTCCCAACATGATATACCATGGGACTCTCCTAGTAGCAAGGGTTAGATTCTGTGGAGAATGAGGTTCCCTAGCCTTTAGATCATGTGACATTCTGATCCATCTCTACCTAGAAGCACTGATTACTATTGCAATATCATGAACTGAATGCTGATCCCAATCTGCATAAGCTTGCTCTCTTATTGGGTACACTTTATTAGCTCCACTTGGGTTTACTATAACAGAAAGTCAGTCAATAAATGTCCGCCTGGAATGTTGAACCTCAGGCCTCATGAGCAAGGGAGTTGTCATCTCATTATTTCTATAAGGTGCAGCTTGGTGCTCCTTGCTTATCTCATTCTGCATCCAGGACATAACTGCTCTTAATTGTACATCTCCTACATAAAGGAGTGAATTCCAATCCATATCATCTAGCACAACCAGGTTATGTAAATACAATTCACACAATAAGTTCTTCAGGGACATTGGAGCTAGCTAAAATGCATCAAAGAACTCATGAGGCGTTGAGACAAAAGGATTGAGCCCTTCCACAATTCTTGTCAATTTAAAATTAATGAACTGTTCCTTATGGAACAAAGCATACACCAAAGACGTTGATATGCATACCATGAGTTCTGAAATCAGCTATGTTATTTGATCAATCCTTCTCTTTAAAACCTCAACCTGATCTGATTTCTGTTCTAATTGGTGGCCTTGTTCATCAATAGTACGTTTTAGTTTTTCCTTTTCTATTTCCCACTATGCTCTCTCCCACAACAACTGTTGGTATAAATTTATCCCTACAGCCAGGAGTGTAAACAAGTCAGGAGGTGGCGATTGAGTATATCAGTCCATCCAGATGCCAAGTGAGGGGTTTTCACTATGTTTTCTGATGTACAAGATTCTCCTTTCCACACTATAAGGGTTGTTACTACATTTTCCTTCTTACTAGATTCAGTTGTTGCCCTGGCCAATGTTTCTAATCCATCTGGATTGAGTTGCTTTGATACTTCTTCAACAATATATTTACCAAATTTAGGTTATTCCTCAGAAGGAGAACCTTCAGAGTCATTAGAAATATCTAGCCTAGTAGAGTTATCAACAAACTCCTCGGCCTCCTCAGAATCTTCATCACTGTCAATAAGTATGTAGTCAACATGAGGGTTAACTTCTACTTCTAGTTTCTGGTTGTTGAACTTGGTATCACTGACTACATTTTCTTGAAACATTTCATTAGAAGAGGATTTCTCCAAAGATTTAGAGGATTCTAGGTCAACAATTGGAATGAGAGACTCGGCATCCATGTTATTTACAGAAATCCATGCACTTCTTCTTATGGGGGTTTTAGAAGAGAATGGAGGATTCTTACGTTTCCTCCTGCCAATGGACATTTCCTCCGTAGTTGCTACAAGAGGTTCTTCTAGGATTTCTTCCTCATGTAAGGGCACGGTTTCATTAGCTTCTTCATTGTCAATTTCATTAGTAGGGTGTTGGTCTGGAATTCCCTCTTTTTTCTCTTGGGTTTTTCCCTTATCTTGTTTAGAGGTAGACCTTGTCTTTACAGATGGTGCGGTTTTAGGGTTATCAGTGTACACACTAAATTGGTGCACTTCTATGAATCCTTACATGCAAGGAAACTCAAGAATGAGCCCTCACAAATCGATCCATAGCTCTTTATGCATGGAGTTGCAAGATTATGGATTTGCTCTCAGCTAGAGCTATTAAGCTTGTGACCTTGCTAGTCAACCATACAATGAGAGATTCACAATGAAGACAAGGGCAAGAATGCCAATATCCTCAAGAATCACTATGAAAATGCAATGCAAACTAGTCTATGGAAATGAAAATGCAATGCAACTAAGCTATGAAATGGAAAGAACAAGTGTTACAAATCCTTCCTATTAAGCTATGTGAGTTAAATCTATTGCATCAAAGGAAACTAAACTAAATGCCATGAAAGCTAAAATGCAAGAATGAAAGACTAGGAACGATAAGGTTTCCAAAAGCTCCAAAAAGTCTCCAAGAACTCCTACAACATAAGATTAGTATTCAAAAACATGATATGCAAATGAAGGAGAGAGCTTTCCTTTTATAAGAAATGAGGTGAAATGGACCATTGAGATTAAGAGGCAAAAGTCTTAATCAGTGGTGGAGCTTGAAAGAGGAGCAATCCATGTGCATAAGTATCCTCCAATAGAAAAATAGGAGTTGACTTTATGTCCATATGAGACAAAAAGTGTTTTCTCCTTTTTATAAAATAAGAATAGTGTTTTATTTGTGCAACTTAGGACAAGAGGAAGGGTGGGGCTTTTTATTTAATCCAAAGGGAAGGAAATATTTCTTTTAATCAAATAAAGACTTAGGATAAATGATTAGCCCATAGGATAAAAATCCAATATATGATCGAAACTAAGATTTGATCAAGGAATTGATAATGTTGAAAATATTGATTATTGATAAAAATGATTCAGGGTTGATAAATCAAATAAATGGGGCCCAAAGTCTAGGCGACCATTTTTGGGTGCATACATTTGCCCCTCTTTGACTAATGTGTGATCGATTTGGGAACACATGTAGTCAAAGAATGAAGTTGAAATGTGAGATCGATCTGGGATCACAAAACAACTTAGATGTGAGGTCGATTCGGGATCACATCCGGACAAACATAGACAAAGGCCTTTGAACATGAGGTCGATTTGGGATCACATTCAAAGTAAGAGATAAGAATCTCAAATTTGAGCAAAAGCTCACAAAAGATGTCTGAATTAGGAAAATCAAGGAATCAGGGATGAGAATCCCATAAATACTGCCCCCTCGAAATCAAAATCGAAATCAAGTAGAGGAGAGACAGAAAATCGATAAGGGTGATAAAATCATAATAAAATCATAATCAAAGGTAAGGGTCAATAGGTTAACCATTAGGCAATGAAACATGCCCCAGTGAGGAAGTAGAAGAATAGAAATAGAAGACTAGAAATAGAGTGGATGAAAGACTAGAAAATTTGAGAGACATGGAAGGAAGAAATTCCACCGAAAATCAAATTATGCCTCAAAAGGTCAGTCAAATGCTCAGAAAAAGGGAAAAAATTTGAAACGCGACTCGGATTTCGATTTCGAGTCCGAAAATGGATAGAAAATGATGTGATATGAAAGATCAGAAATGAAAGATATGATCAAGAAGAATCAAAAAATGAGCACAGTTGACCAACAGGTCCACGTAAGATGAAAAAAGGAGAGCTCTCTCCATATGCAAGGTGCAGAAACTAAACTAACATGAACCTAAGAATGCAAGCTACTATGAAAGTGGTTGACTTGCAAGGTCACAACGCTTATAGACATCTAATTATCATCATCGAGCTTTATTGGTAGCGTCGTAAGAACATACAATGCACACTAGCATAACTATGTGGATATGAATATGATCTTTATCAGATAGAAATGTGAAAATCTCACCTAGGCATCAAAGACATGTAAGTCCAGATGACTAATGCAGTGAGATCATCTAAATTTGATATGGTGAGATTATGGTTGTATCAAGACACATGAAAGTCAAGATAACTAGAAGCATGCACTCACAAAAATAGTCAAGGATAATACCTTGTTAATCCATAGTGTCAAGTGAGACCAGCATAAATGCTCATGACAATTAGGATCAACAAAATATACCCATAAGCAAATAAAGAAAGAAAACATGTTCTCATACCCTCAGTCTTCTAGCCATGCATCATCGAAAACTTCTCAGGGAGAGACCACTCATCAAAGAAATCCTCATAGATAGCACACAAAGAAAAATAAAGTCAACATATCTCAAGTGAGTTGATTGTTTAAGTGTGTGTGTGTTGGTCATAGAGTCAAACTCTGAGTATCACATCTGCTTAGTGAGAAATATCACATTACACTTGGACTATTGGGTAAGACATCTGATAAGTGTTAAGAAACACTTGATGCAAGGGTAGTGTTGAAAAACACTATTTTGGGGTGGTGTTGAAAAACACCTGTTGTGAAATACCCCAAGAGACAAACGCACCTAAAGGACCAATGCTAACAGTTATGCCCCCTAGATAAAGATAAAGACCAATTCCAGACCAAGTCAAATAAGGTCAAGGCATGATGGAAAGTGGCTAAGTGTCAAGGACACATGCTAACAAATAGGAGTGCAAAGGCCTCAAGTAGCGCCTATTTTCAGGTTTTCACCACTTGGAATCTTTTTGCAATTTTTTCTATTTTTTGGATTTTTGCTACCAAGGTGCCTGTTTCCAGGTTTTCACCAAGGCACTTTTTCTATTTTTTTGGAATTTTTGAACTTTTGATTTTTTTGTATTTTTTCAGGACTGTATATGCTTTTTAGGATTTTTTTCAGCATCATATATCAATTTTTTTGGGTATTTTTTTTCAGGACCAATAAGATATATACAAAGGATGCCCCCCAGACAGAATGGGCATCAAACTCTTTAAGCAAGATCACATCGTGCAGTCCCAATGTCAAGCAAGGTGGAGAACAAGAGGGACAAGATGGATAAGCAAGCTAGTGAATGAGATGGAAGACATGAGAATGAAGGAGAGTGAAGGGAAGAAAAACTCCTCAAGAGTACCCAAGCTAGGGAAAAATTGTTGTCATGTAAAGCGCATTTGGGTAAGCAATGAGAGGCTAGCATAGGATAAGTCACAAAAGCACATTGCAAAAGAAGGAAGGATGCAGTCCAAAGGAGTAGACATGTCAAGAGGCTTCATAGCATCGTGTTTTACTTTTTTTTTTTTATTAGATCAAGACCAGAGGGGAAAAGGATAGCGAAAGGCTAGAATGAATGAAGGAAAATGAATATGAAGGCTAAACATGATTGGAATGAAAGCAAGATCATCGTAAGATAGCTCACAAAATAGCCAAATGTTCGTGTATAGATCAACATTGTCAAGATCAAAGAGAGAAGATGAAATGGATGAAATATGTAGAAGAACTACGCATGACACCTGATTGCCAGGTTTTCATCATGGTATTTATCCAAGGCACCACAAGGGAGTGGTTTTCACCATAGGATGAATTTATTTCTCTTTACTTTTTCTACCAAGGCGCCTATTTCCAAGTTTTCACCATGACACATTTTCAAAAAAATAAAAATAAAAATTTCTTTTTGAATTTTTCTATTTTTTTGAATATTTTTTCTATTTTTTGGAAGAAGGCAAGCTTTGCAGATAATGATCCTTGAAAGGATAAACCATAATATGTCAAGGATTCAAAATGATATCCTCAAAGATGCTAATAGGGAGAAGAAAATGGAAGAGAAAAATGGAAAATAAGGTTTTATGTAAAGCAAGTAAGGCTGGAAGATAGGAGGAATAGGCAAGTGAGGAAAAAGGATAGAAGGTAGAAGGATAATGAATGGAAGAATTGTGAAAGGGTAGATGGAAAGGAAGGCAAGATCAACATTGACACACACCTTGAAGGGTGGTGAGAGGATGGAGAAAATGTGAAGGAAGGAATACGAGAAGGAATATAGCGAATATTTAGCAAAGGTTGTGGTTCAGGCACATGGAATGGAAGAATATTTTTGGAAGAAGATGAAGTGGAAGCCTTTGGAAGCTTGAATGTCAACTTCACTTTTTGTTCAACATTAGACTCTTTCAAGAGAGACTTTGGAATCCATATAGCTTTAATCTTTTTATTTTCTTTTGATGTGTTAGAGAGAATATCTTCAATGATGGATTTTGGAACCCATACTTGTCTTGTAGTTTTCTTCTTAGATATCTCTTTTGACTTTATGCTTCCATGTCGATTAGAGGAGATATGGTGATCTTCTTTTTTTGATGGATTCCTGTATTGCTTCTTTTTCTTGTATTGAACATTCAAGTTACTTCTAAAAGACTTGGGACTTGTGGAAGGAGGAGAATATGACTGGTTTAGATGGGTGGGTGGATGAAAAGGATTCAAGGGTATGCATTTATGTTGATCTTGAGGAAAGATAGGAGATGGAGGGACGTAAGGACCCAAGATGGATGATGAATTAGAAGAGTTAGGAGGGGAAAGTGAAGGGACATAAGGACCCAAGATGGAAGGAAGACATGAAGCCCTTAGTATTGGTGGAGGAGGTCTAAGGATGGACGTGGAAGATGCAAAAGGATAATCATTAAGTTCATTAGCATCTATATGACAACCAAAGACATCAGCATATTTAGAGTGAGCATTAGGATTTTCAATAGTATCATGAACATCTTGAATAGAAGCAACTTCGTTGATAGGATCATTCAAAGCTTGCGAAGATTTAGGAAGAGTAGAAAGTGGAAGTGAGCATGGAGTGGTAGAACAAGAAGATGGAAGACTTTGATCTTGACAAGGATCTTTGGATAGCATAAGCGCATCATCTTTCTTTTGAAATTCAATAGGCTTTACATCAAAAGTAACAACACCATTTTTAATAACCTTAATGGAAGTATCATCTTTGGAAAGCGCAAGTGTGGTAAGGTTATTTTGATTATCAATAAGCTCAACGGTGTAAGTAGTAGCTTGATCTTGCTTAGGAGATGGTGGAATGAATGCGGAAGAGTGTAGAGGATCAAAAGAACCATGAAATGAATGAGATACATCATGAAGAGAATTGGATGATATGGAGGGTTCCTGATCTTGATCTTTATTTATATTATTTTCTTTATCATTTTTAAAGTCCTCTTGACATGGAGCCACTTCTAAGGACAAGGAAGCATGTTGGAATTGTATGGAAGACTTTGGAAGAGATGCTGAAAGACTAGCTGAAATAGGCATTATAGCATTTAAAGGCTTAGGCTCTTTAGGTTTAGCATTATTGAAAGTATTTGCAGCCAAGTGAAGGTTAGCTTGAGTTTCTTTAAGAGGTAGGCCTTGAGGATAACTATAGGGAACCGCATGAAAAGCATTAGGACTTTCATTGGATGAAGGATTTATGAAAGATTTGGAAGACTCAGAAGCTTTAGGAAGTGTCTGGGTATTGGAGGAAGTAGAGGATGGAAGGGAACCATCACAAGACAAAGGTTCAACATTAACATGATCTTGCTTGAGAGTGTCATCTTTATTTTTAGCATGAGAACTTTTAGAGGAGAGATTCTTTTGACGTTTGAAATCAGTGCGGTAGATTTTCTCTTCCTCAGTAGGAATATTGTATTGTTCGCAAAAATCATCAAAGAATTCTTCAAATTTAGAGTCATATGGATCACCATCACAGTCTACCCAATATGACTCCCCCTTAGAAATCACAAGTGTACCACGAGGATGATGCTTAGGAATAGAAGTTTCATGGGCATCACTACATTGTCCATCATCATAGTAATCATAGGTGGGTGTGTCACTCTTTGTGGAAGAGACATCATAAGGACTATCACATTGCTCTTTATGGTGAAGAGAAGTAAGACTCTTTGAAGAAGTAGAAGAAGAATGAGATCGTGAAGAAGAGGAAGGTGAAGACCTAGTGGAAGAAGAATACTTGGATAATGAGAAATTCGAATGATGTTTAGAAGAGTCATGATAAGATTTGGAAGATGAAGAATGTGAATAGTGTTTAGAAGAATCATGATAAGATTTAGAAGATGAGGAATGATGAGAAGATTTAGAAGATGAAGAATATTTGGATGAGATCATGAGTATGATTCTAGCAAAGGTATCTGATTTAATCGACTTTTCTTTTATTTTTGCTATAAGTTTATCACCCATGCTATATTTAGAAGAACCATTGGAGGAACAAAATTTTTCAAATTGAGAAATGAGTTCAAGATCATCCATTCTCAAGAGAGGTTCCATGGCAAGGTAGTTGGAATTCATGGTTCTAGAAGAGGAGGAATCAAGCATGGAAGAAATGAATAGATGAATAGAAGAAAGTAGACTAGATAATAAGAGGAAAAGAATCAAGAAGAAGAAGAAGAAGAAGAATTTCCCATGGGAATAGAAGACTTTAGAAGAACATGGGAAATGGAGAAGAAAGAAGAAGACTAAGAGCCATCTTGTGCAATTGATACCATAACATTTATTGAGATGTTGAGCAACATGACAACACCTAGGATCTAAGATCTGGATTGACCAAGGAAGACTGAAAATAGAAGACCCTTGGTAATAGGATGACCTCACAAAATGTCAACACCAAACTAGGATAATCAAAGTTCTCTATTGTCCAAAGAGAAATGAAAAGATAGAAGAAGGGGCTTTACCAACACTGTCAAAGAGGTGCTTCAAATCAAAGGGTGACTACCCTTGCACTTTTGAACCAGGAGGTTGGGCTAGGCCAAAAGATAATTGAAATTGAGATTAAATGAAAATTATTTGGACAATAAGAGTACGAGAATTTTCCAAGAATGTAGCTCACAATTCTAGAGATAAACTTTCTCACCAAGAACAACCTTCTAATGCGATATTTCTCTTTGGCTAATGTGATACTGATGTTGATCTTGACCAATTTGTGCAAAATTTTGAGTTTTTAAGGTTTGATTTTGAATTTTCTGAATGTTAGGGTGAAAATGTTTGATGTCAATCACAAATTTAACAGCATTTGGACAGGTTTGCAAATAGTAGAGGATCAAACATGTCTTCAAACACTTGAAACAAGGGCAAAAGCAACCTTGCCAAGACAAACACTTGTGATATCAAAATTGAAAAAGCACCCTATGAATGCTACCGATTGTTTGAATGTTGAGAATGTTTACACTGGTATAGCACAATCAAAGACAATTCAAGCAATTACTACCTAGAAGGACAAGGCTCATTACTTAGCAACTTGGCCCACAACTTGATGCTCCCTTGCCTCGCACAAAGTGGTTGCCCACAATAGATATTGGCGTTGTCATGGAAGTGTCAAAAACACAACCAAAGGAACACATATGGTGAGTGTCTTGGGGTGATCCGGGTAAGTCCACTTGGATCAATCCTTGCACCAAGAAGCTAAGCGGCTAAAAGAAGGTGGCCTCTATCTAATGGTTCATAGTAAGGGCTTCCGTTCATAACACCCCTCTTGCTCCTCATAAAGGACTAGGACCTCGCGGCCTCAAGAGTACCTTAAGCATTCTTGTTCAATGTTTTCCCCATGGTCGCAATCCCACGAGCTACTCACATCAAACGAAGATAAGTGTTATGTCTACCAAGGTTTTTGGTGTCCTTGATAGCCTTGAGATTATAGTGAGTTGGAATCACTTGCCACCAAGGAAAATGATGACAAAGTTGTCCCCACTTGAGTCGTTCCTCTTGATTGCTCAAGAGCAGGCCCGCTAAAGGATTCCTAAACTAAACAAAAATGAATAATTTATGAGGTTCAAGGTTTTTGGTTCACCTCAAGGGTGAAGAGCATACTCCCCTATCTCAAAACTTCTCCCAAACACACCAAGCAAAGTTCATTTACCCTCTTGTTTTCAAAATTCAAAGATGGGTCAAGATTTTCGGGTTCACCAAAATGGTGAAGAGCATACTTCTCCTACCACCCAAGAATTCCTACAACAAGATCTTAAGTGCCTAATAAATGAAACAACTAGTTTTTGCCACACTTAAAAGGAGAGCAAATAAACAAGCAAGATTTTTTTGTTTTTATTTTTTTATGCGTGGGCAGCCCTGCAAAAATGTTAGTAGCCCTCTTTGACATGCGATTTTGACAAAATATTCAAGCAAGAGGCACCTACAACCACAACTTGTTAGACCAACAAGGTTAGCAAAATCTAAAATCTAACAATGGTTAGCACATGAAAAATCAGATAATCTGCAAAAAATGACTGATCAAATGATAAAATCTAAAAATGAAACCATCATGGTTGGATTAGGCTCGGAAAGACCTTTCCAACGATATATCACACTTAAACTTTTGATACCATTTGAAAAAAAATTTAAAAAAAATGGGCACCCATTTTCCAGAGGCACGGATTTGAAAATGCTCGAAATTTCAAAAAATTTCAAAAAAATAGCTAACAACCTGAAACTTGCAAGATAGATAAAATAGCCCAAAAATAGCTCACTGTCGGGTACAAACACAGTACAGACACTAGTATCGCGCGATACTTCGCAGTATACTGGGGCGATACTTCTTAGTCTGCGCGATATTTCGCCTTATGCCAGGCGATACTTCACCCGACACCAGGCGATAGAATTCACAATAGCCAGGTGATACTTCTGACAAACGAAGTATCGCATGCGCATATAGAGAAGTATCGCGCGATACTTCTGGAAAGTATCGTACGATAGTCTGAGAAAAAAAAATAGAGACCGAAAATTAAGCTAAAAACTTGCCGAAAATTGATGGAAAATGACGAAAATGCAGAAAAAGAAGGGACAAAGCTAGTCTACTCTACCCCACGGTGGGTGCTAGAAATGTACACACTAAAATGGTGCACTTCTATGAATCCTTACATGCAAGGAAACTCAAGAATGAGCCCTCACAAATCGATCCATAGCTCTCTATGCATGGAGTTGCAAGATTATAGATTTGCTCTCAACTAGAGCTATTAAGCTTGTGACCTTGCTAGTCAACCATACAATGAGAGATTCACAATGAAGACAAGGGCAAGAATGCCAATATCCTCAAGAATCACTATGAAAATGCAATGCAAACTAGTCTATGGAAATGAAAATGCAATGCAACTAAGCTATGAAATGGAAAGAACAAGTGTTACAAATCCTTCCTATTAAGCTATGTGAGTTAAATCTATTGCATCAAAGGAAACTAAACTAGATGCCATGAAAGCTAAAATGCAAGAATGAAAGACTAGGAACAATAAGGTTTCCAAAAGCTCCAAAAAGTCTCCAAGAACTCCTGCAGCATAAGATTAGTATTCAAAAACATGATATGCAAATGAAGGAGAGAGCTTTCCTTTTATAAGAAATGAGGTGAAATGGACCATTGAGATTAAGAGGCAAAAGTCTTAATCAGTGGTGGAGCTTAAAAGAGGAGCAATCCATGTGCACAAGTATCCTCCAATAGAAAAATAGGAGTTGACTTTATGTCCATATGAGACAAAAAGTGTTTTCTCTTTTTTATAAAATAAGAATAGTGCTTTATTTGTGCAACTTAGGACAAGAGGAAGGGTGGGGCTTTTTATTTAATCCAAAGGGGAGGAAATATTCCTTTTAATCAAATAAAGACTTAGGATAAATGATTAGCCCATAGGATAAAAATCCAATATATGATCGAAACTAAGATTTGATCAAGGAATTGATAATGTTGAAAATATTGATTATTGATAAAAATGATTCAGGGTTGATAAATCAAATAAATGGGGCCCAAAGTTTAGGCGACCATTTTTGGGTGCATATAATCAACAGTTTCCTTATTTTTATTTCTCTTTATTTTGGAAGTGGAAGCATCAACATTACAAGTTCTCTTTATAGATGGTTTAGGAGTGGAAGGGGAAGCTTTAGGAACATTTTCTATCCTTTGAATTATTTTACAAACCCCAGTGGTTGTATTTTCTCTTCTCCTAATTCCCTGGCCTCTAGGGTCGACCATCCTAGGTTCTACTTCATTCATTTGCAAAAATTCATCCCAAGTCCCAATCAATTGCTTATTTAATTCCCTTTCTACAACTAATTTTATCAAGCAACGATGTGAAACAGATTGATCTTTTCCCGAATGTACTAAGGAAGCTTGCTTTTTCACAATATTAAATAGGAAGTTGGGTAAATTTACTAGTCTATTATCATGTGGAAGATGACTCAAGATTTTGAAATGCAGCCCATGTAGATACTTGTAGTGCCCTTCACAGGTGAAGTATTGAAAGATGAATGTAGTTGGATGAATAAAATCCATGGGTAATGACACCCTAGAAGTACCTTGCTTCTTATCAATGTCTAACTGGGGATCACCATGCAAGGTGAATTAAGCCCTAGCTGAACGCAAGTCAAGGTCCTTGGTCTACCACTCACCTTCTTGTGGCAACCCGGTCACTTCAGCCATAATATCCTATTTGAATTCAATTATTAATCCTTTGACCACTGCAAACCCATCCTTCAAAGTGCTTAGAAACTGCAGAGCAACTTCTTCATTAAAATCTTTGAGACTTAAGCAGTAGTCCAACCAACCTTTCCTTCTGAACATTTCACAGCTAGACGCATCACCCAGCAAAACTCTATGATCAACTAGCTCATGCCTCTGGAGATCTCCCCCCATTGTTATGAATAGAAAAGTTTTACATAAGTTTGTTGTTTTCTCAGAAACACAACAATGGAAAATTAAGATTCAAAGTGTTACGAACTTGGGATGTTGTAGGCGAAAGGACAGCGTACAAAATGCTATCACTTCAAGTAATTAAAAGTGTTTAATACATGAAATCTAATAATATTTTCACTTGTTTTAATGCATCAAATCTCATAATATTTTTGCTTGTGTCAAGGTCTGCCACCCTGAACATGTCGCAAAAATATCATTAGAAGTTAAACCTCAGCTTTTAATATCTTTAATTCCTTACAAGCATGATGATGCAATCATGGAATGACAAGTTGATTAACACATGACGACAGCCATCTCAAAAAGATAAGAAATTCATCTTTACATGCTAATTTGAAGTTTAAAAGTTTGAAAAATAGAATAGTTCCCTCCCCCCAACTGAGTTAAAGGCATGGGTCCCACTAGGCCAGGTCGTGCAAGAGTAAAAATTTAAAACAACACACTTTCCTAATAAATAATGAATAAAATAAAATATGTATGAAAGTATGTGTCACGAACCTTGGAATTGTTGTAGGAAAAGTGTTCTAAAAAGGTAACCTGCATTGATGGAGTGATGAGATGGTACATAAAGTGGGTAAGAGAGAAGGTGAGATGGAATTTATTACGGAGAAATAATTTCACACAATGTGAAATATTTATTATGGAGTCCTTGATGGGAATCAAGGATGTGTGGAAATCTGGGTAGGAGACCCATATGCTTCTACTATAGGAGCGAGTGTGTCATCACTGTATTGGAACTGCTACAGGAACTCCACACGATTGACTGGTTTGTTGTAGAGTTTGAGTCTATGTCTATTGACAAGTAGTTTGAACTGCACAGGATCAATGGTGGATAGCTAAATTGCTCCATTATCAAACACTGAGACTATCTCATAGGGCTCGAGCCACCGTGTCTAAAATTTTCTTGGTGTGTGTTGGTATCTAGAGTCATACAACAGGGCCCAATCACTGAATGAAAATTTCTTTTCTTTGATGAATTTGTCATGCCACTTTTTTTGCTATTGTTGGATCAACTCTATGCTGTGGAGTATAGATTTCTTGTATTCATCCAACTCATTCAATTGTAATAGCCCATCCTCTTATGCTTGTGTAAGGTCAATATCCAGTTCCAAGGCTATTTTGAGGGTCTTATGCTGGAACTCTATAGGCATGGATGTAGATTTTCCATAGACCATCTCAAAAGGAGTAAATCTAATTGTGGTCTTCCATGTTGTCCGATAAGCCCAAATGGATTCAGGAAGTTGGGTAGCCCAGTCTTTCTTGTGAACAACTATCTTTGTCAGAATGGTCTCTATCTCCTAGTTGGTTATCTATGCCTGGCCATTGGCCTGAGGATGATATGGTGAAGATTTACCATGTCTTACCATGTATTCATGCATCAATTCTAAGATGAGATTGGAGGTAAACTGTGCACCTTGATCCTTAACTATCTCTTGGGGTACTCCAAATCTAGTGAAGATATATTCATAGAGAAATTTAGCTACTTTGTGATCCTTGTCATGCCTCATGGCTTTAGATTCAACCCACTTTATGGCATAGTCAGTACATACTAAGATATATGACTTTCCATGAGAAGATGGCTCAATGGGTCCCACAAAATTGATACCCCATTTGTCAAATGGTGTCACCACCACTTGAGGCTGGAAGGGCATTTCATCTAACTTTGTTGGGTGCCCCATGTGCTGACATTGGTCATAGTGCCTTGTATGTTTTGTTGCATCCTTATGTAGAGTAGGCCAATAATATCCTGTTGTCAAAATTTTGTATGTTGTCCTCTTTGCTGCAAAATGGCCTCCACACGGCTCATCATGACATGCCCTTAAAATGTCATAAGTCTCATCTTCCCAAACACATCTTTTGGTGACCTGATCAGGACTTGTGTAAAATATCAAGCTTGAGATCCATGAGAAGTTAAAACTTTTCTCAACCATAAGTCAGTGTTCTTTAGGTGAGAAATGAGATGGTGTCCTTCCTGTAGCAAGTTAATTTTCTATGTCTGCATACCATGGATTAAAAGAATCAATAGAAAATAGGTGCTCATCAGGGAAGCTATCATCAATTGTTGTAGGATCATTTGGTACTTGCAATCTAGATAAGAAATTAGCCACCACATTTGCCTTGTCCGATTTATCAATGATCTTCACATCAAATTCTTGCATAAGGAGTAACCATCAAGCTAGTCTGCCAGTTATGGCAGGCTTGTTCATCAAGTATTTGATAGCTGAATGATCAGTATACACAAATACTTCATAACTAATGATGTAGTGCCTAAATTTGTTGAGAGCATAGACTACTGCTAGCAACTCTTTTTCAGTGATAGTGTATTTTAGTTTAGCAACTTGCAAGTTTTTACTAATATAACAAATAACATGCTCAACTATACCTTCCTTTTGTCCTAAGACTACTCCAATGTCATAGTCAGATGCATCAGTGTGGATGTGAAATGACAACTTCTAATCAGGTCCTCTGAGAATAGGTGTTTTTTTGTCAAAACATCTTTCAACTGTTGAAATGACACTTCACAGTCATCTGTCCATTCAAATTATGCTTCCTTCTTCAACAAGTTGTATAAAGGTGTTGCAATTTAGCTGAAGTCTTTGATGAATCTCTTGTAGTAACCAACATGGCCAAGAAAACTCCTAACATCTTTCTGCTTGACTGGTGTTGGAAGTGTGCTAATGACTACAATTTTTGTAGGGTCAACCTGGATACGAAAGGATGAAAGGTAGTGTCCCAAGACAACTCCCTCTTCCATCATCATGTAACACTTCTCACTGTTAAGGGAGAGGTTTTATTCCTGGCATCTCTTGAGAACCTTCTCCAAGTTAGCTTGCACTTCCTCAAATGTAGATCCATGTGTAGTGAAGTCATCCTTATATATTTCAACACAGTCAGCAGAAATGTCAGAAAAGATACCAAGTACTGCTCTCTAGAAAGTAGCAAGTGCATTGCACAATCCAAATGGCAAGACTGAATAAGAAAATTTTCCCCAAGGACATGTGAACATTGTCTTATCCTAATCTTTCGGTGATATTTGGATATGATTATATCCACTAAAGCCATCAAGAAATGAAAAATACTTTTTACCAGCAAGATTATCAAGCACTTGGTCAATGAAAGGTAGTGGAAAGTGATCCTTTTTGGTGGCTTTGTTGATATCTCTATAGTCCACACAAACTCTCCACTTCCCCCCTTTCTTTGGGACAATTACTAGAGGAGAAACCCACTGGTTGTAAGAAATCGTTTATATGAAACCGCCACTAAGGAGTTTTTGTAACTCTGTCTTCACTATATCTCTCAAAGTAGGATTAATTCTTCTCTGGGCTTATCTAACTGGCTTGCACTCATGGCTTATGTAGATTCTATGGGTACAAAGTTTAGGATCTAACCCCTTCTTATCAGTATAGTCCCATGCAAAGGCTTGTTGACTATCTTGCAAAAGTTTGAGAAGACTGGACATTTGAGGTATAGTGAGATTCTTATTGACATTTAACTTCTTACTTAAGGAAATTTCAACTCTTTTTATGTTATCCAGCATCATAATTTATGCAAATGATGGTGACTTTATCTCATGAGGTAACAAGGTATGGAGATAATAAAATGCTATAGGAGATTGAGGTGAGGTCTAATTGGGTAGTATGGTTTGGAGGGAATAGTTAGGGACAACACAAGAAGATGCTTCAGAGCTATATTGGTTAGTGAGAATTGCTGCTAGTATGTTATCTTCTTCCTGTGACACCATAAATGGATCTCTTTCAATAACCATAAGATGATGTACTGAGTTTTCTTCAAGAGCAGCATCACCTAAATCTAGCTAGATAACTTGGTCAAGCTCTACTTGAGGTTTAGCTGGAGACTACAGAGTTAGTTTCTTAGTATTTATACCATCTGATATGGTCATTTTTCCTGAGCGACATGCAATGCAAGCATCAGTTGTGGCTAGCCAAGGTCATCCTAGGATTAAGGGACATCCTCCTAAAGTGGCTTTGGGGGATAGGACTATGAAATCTGAAGGGTAATCTAAGGATTCCAATGTTACAATAATGTCTTCTACCATGCCATCTAGCTTTATAGTGGAATTATCATCTAACTGGAGTATTTTTGGTGTATCCCTTAAACCAATGATGTTAAGCCTAAGTGAAAATTCCCTAGTCATGACATTGATGGATGCTCCTAGGTCAATCAAGACATTCTATATTTGTATTCTATTGATATGAATAGTGACCACTGGGCTTCCTGGATTAGAGTACTTAGGCATTAAAACTTTGCTTAACATGAGATCAGAAAGCTGCACAAGAACATGGATAGTATTAGGGTCTTTCTCCTTCCTTCTTGGTTGTTTAATACAAGATTATTTGATTGCCTTATTATAAATAGGGACTTCTTTAAGGGCATATGTGTGTGAGTGTTTACACCTTCATGAAATTAGGACAATTAGCAACAATTCTATGAAAAGACAATGGAAATTTAATCTAAAGAATTGTATTTAACATCTATATCATCTCATGGTTCTCTATCTAAGCTTTGCTAATAGAGCTCTCAGCCTTATTCTCTACTAGTGACAATCCTAGAATGAGAAAATTATGATAAAATGCCTAAATCTAGCTCTCAATTCTCCATTTGATACAAAGATTAACTCAAATGCTCATGATAATGCTCTCAAATCTCACAATTTGCTCTCAAAATACTCAAGATATTGCTCAATTGCTCTCAAATTGCCTATAGTGATGATGTTATGCATTCAATTTTTCTAGGATTCTTATGCTTTCAAAATTACTTCTATTTATAGTAAAATCCCAAGGGTAGGGGGTAGAGTTACTCGATCATGGTTTAGCCTTGGTTGAGTCAAAAGCTTTGAAATGTTTTTAAATGGGGGGACAATTTAAATGATTGTCTCAAATGTTTGGACACGTAGACAAATTTGAGTGATTGAGATTCAAAGTTGAAAATGAGTGATGGAGATTCAACAACTTGGAGTGATCCATGTGCATAGTGTTCTCAATTCTTATTAGTTGCTCAAATTATGTTGAAAGATATTAAGATTAATTAAATTCCATCAATTAATTAAATTAGCCATGTAGGGGAATGGGTTCAATTTGATTTTTGATTTAAAACTATACAATTAATTGATTAAAATCAATTATATAATGTGATTGACCCCTTTAAGCTTGTATTTAATTATTTGATGTCATGATTTGATTTTTCCTTTGATTTAAATGATTTTGTCCAATTTTGATTAATAAATGTCCATTTAAAATTGATTTGATCCATTTTGATGAAAATTAGAGCATTTGGTTGAGATTTTATAAATTTGAATGATTCTAAGACATTTGCCCAGTTTTGGGTGTCTATAAATGCCCCTCTTTGAATTGATGTGCGTAGCGCATTGATTCAAAGAAAATTGCATGTCCTGATCATTGATTCGATACTTGATTAATTGATACAAAACTGATTTGAAAATGATGCAACATGCCCCACTAATAATAGTTCAAAATTTTAATGCCCCAGATTCAATGTTGATGTAGATTTGATGTTGATGCAGATTTGATACTCTAATGATGCCCCCTCAGAAATGAAACAGATTGATCACCAGATAGAAAAATATGATGAAATTGATTGAAAATAGATCCAATATGTTTTCATTTCTAAAAAACATTGATGATAATCAAAGCCTCAACAAATGCCCTAGTTTGATGAAAGAATTTGATGAGAAAAGATATGATTGATAAAATGTTGTTGATGTTTGAGATAATTTGATGATGCTTGGATATCACTTAATGTCAGTTAGAACCACTTGGTTGATGTTGTATTGATGTCAATCGGATAGGATAGGTATGCTGATGGATTGATTGGATAAACTGATAATTCACTCTAAGATCTAGAGATACAAACAAATGGATTGATTTTCCTTCCTTGAGATCTAGAATTAGAACATTTAATGTACTCAAGATGAGAAAATGGAGGATATGATAAATGATTGACGTAAGATGATCAATTGGATGATTAGATTGATCGATATTCGATTGGATTGGATTTGATGAGAAGATTAATGGTGGAATGCTGATAGATAGGGTCATTTGATATGAATCAGGTGCAGATGTAGATATAGGTAATGAAGAGAATTAGGTTGCCCCTAATTGATTAGATGATGAGGTTTCCCCTAGGTGAGTAGATGCATAGTAATGATAATCTTGGATGTAGTATTGATTAATTTGATGAGTCAAATATTTGAAGACATTGATTAGGACATTGATGATGTAATCATGATTAACTTCCACTAGTTGAATAACCAACTATGGGAGTATGAATACCGGTTTCAACAGATTCAATGTTGAAATTGGATTTTGGTATTAAGATATGGAAGATCTAAATAGCCAAGGTATCCGTTCGTGTAAACAAACAAAGGTCAACCTTCCACCCTATATGAAAGTCCTCGATGGTTCTTTGATGACCATGTCGTTAGATGAATTCACATAAGTTGTTGGATCTTTCTCAAGACAGTCACTCAAAGGCAAGAAAAATATCATGTCTCCATCATCACCAATCTAGTCGGGACATCATCGATTAGCTAAAAAGATATGATAGAAAGCCAATAAAGATCATAAAAAAAAACTTCAAGTGTTTTGGAATGTATCAAGATTTTCAAAAAGAATTTCCAAACATTCTGATCATTTAAGTGATGTCAATTTTTAATCTTGAATAATAAAGTCAATGAAGGTTCAAGGATCAAGTTGTAGGATCAAAATACTTGGTTGTGAACAATGATATCCATCAAAGGTTCAATAAAAATCTTTCTTCTGAAGCTCTGATAAGTCCCTCTGATGTGTGACCGAAAGTAGCACTATTGAATCCATTTGAGTTTAATGCATTGTGTCATGTGAATTGATGCCTGTTTGTTGAAATCTGTTGATTAAGATCAAATGCGCCTAGTTGGATAGGAAAAATGTTGGACTTGGGCAAACTTCCAAAATATTACAAAATCTCAGTTTATGCAAGATGCAACTCAAAGCACTTTATGTAAACATTTTTTTTTGGATTTTTACTTTTTATATTTTTATATTTTTACCAGCTCTCAAACAAGATCACATTGGTTTTCCCCCAATGTCTAGAAAGATATAGGACATGAAGGATGGATTTGCAAGTCGATGGATTAGAGATGGAAAAGACATGATGGATGAAGCATGCAAATGTGACCTGTAGGACCATCTCCTCAATATTACCCAAGCTAAGGAAAAATGATATAGCAATGTGAAGCATGTTTTTGGATAAGCCATGGAAGCCAATTATGCAGTGCTAGATAGCCTATAGGATAACGATCTACTATCATGAAAATGAGGGATCCAAAAGTGTGGACATGTCAAGAGTGGATAACAAATTTTATACTTTAAGTTCTTCATTTTGATCAAGACCAAGGGGTCAATTTGGGTAAGATGTGGATAAGATAACACAATCAGAATAAAGGGGTGATGGAGGCTATGAAGGGATGTTTTGGGATTATGGAAAGATTGTCAAGGAATAATGAAGGTGAATTTGGTATAAGCAAGATCATGATAGGGTAACATGGATGCAACAAGTAAATAAGCTGATGAAAAGGATAACGGATGTCGAGATACTTAATGCTCGTGGATGTGTTCAACCTTGTCAAGATTAAAGGTGAGAGAGGGAATATGGATGCAAGTGAGATAAATGATAGGAAGCTAGAGGATAACATGGATGAAGCTTTCCCCCAAGTGTAGAGTGCAAGAAGGAGGAATTATGCATGACGCCTGTTTGCTAGGTTTTCATCATGGTACTTGTCCAAGGCACCAAAAGAACATGGGTATGACTAGGATGCTCAAAGATATTGATAAGGTAACGACAAAGGATAGATATGGAGGATAAAGGTAGGTGGTGGTAAAGGTTTTATGCAATAGATTGGATACGAGGAATGGAAATATGGAAAGTAGGTGTTGGAAAATGAATGTGAGGATAAGAAGAAGGTATGTTGTAGATGCAAATGTTGGCTAGATCAACTTTGACACACACTTTGAAGAGTGGTAGAATGATGGAGGAACAATAGATGAAGGTGGTAAGGATCTTTTTGAGGTAGTGGATTTTGGGATATAGGAACCCAAATTAGACTTGGAAAGTGGAAGATGTTTGGAAGGAGATGGAATGGAAGCCTTTGGAAGCTTGAATGTCAGTTTTTATTTTTCTTTTGTGTGCAAGTCTTTCAAAAGTGACTTGAGAATCCACATAGTCTTTGATTTTTCTTTCTTTTGTGATGCTTTTGAATGCATTTAATCAATAAGGGATTTAGGCACCCACATTTTATTTCTTTTTTCTTTTTTCTTGGTGGACTTTTGCGGCCTTTTGGATATTTCATTTTTATTTTCATTCACATGTCGATTAGATGGGACATTGTAATTTTAATACACATGGATTCTTGGATTTATGATTTTTATGTTGCACATCAAAATTGCTTCCAAAAGACTTAGGAATTGAGGATGAATAGGAATAATATGGAGGGTTCATATGGATTGGTGTTTGGACATTCTTCAAGTATGTGTGCCTTCGTTGATCTTGATACATGGTAGGGTAAGTGAATGGAGATCTAGGGATGATAGGAATGGTTGATGGAGGAATATATGGACCTAATATGGATGGAAGGGATGAAGACTTTTGTTTTGGGACATAGGAACCCAAAATGGATTTGGAGGATAGTGAAGGCATATGGTTGTGTTTGAATGGAGGGATATAAGGTGTGAAAGGGATATCAACATCTTTGGAAGGAGTTGCATTGCCAAGGTTCTCATCTTTAAGATTTATCTTTATACCAATAGGCTCATGAGTAGCTTTGATAGGAACACATTTGATAGGATCAACTGAATCTTGAAGTGATTTATTATCATGCAAGGGATTTGGAAGAATGATGGTTTCTTGAGGTGAACATGGATGAATATGGCAAGGAAATGATGGGATACTTTGATCTTGACAAGGATCTTCGAATGGTGTAGAGAGGGTATTTTGCTCTTGATTTTCAATATGCTTGTTGGAAATTGTGGAAGGGATATCTTGATCTTGCTTGGGAAGTGAAGAAAATATGGAACTTGGAAGGATACTTTATTCTTGGAATGGAAGGATATCATCTTGGAAGACATGAAAGGATGCAAGGGGATCATCATAGGGTTCTATAGATATGGGACCTTCATCAAATATGGGAGGGGATTGTATAAAATCTTGATCTTGATCTTTACTGATATTTGTTTCTTTTCTCTTTGGATTATCCTCTTGACATGGAGCCACTTCTAAGGACAAGATAGATGTTTGGATATGTGTGGGGGATGTTTGGAGGAATGATGTAGGATCCTTTTGAATGGGTATAATAGACATTGAAGCACATGAAGCTTTGGGGTCCAAGATCTTTGAAGCATGGAAACGATCTGCAACAAGATGTAAGCTAGCTTGGGTTTCTTTTAGAGGTAGCCCTTGAGGGTAGACATAGTCAATGTGAAAAGTGTCATCATTAGGCTCACTCTTTGATTGAGGAATTTTGGATAGCTGTGAAGCTTTGTGAGATGGATGAAGGTGTAACACCCCAAAAATGGGCTATAAGTTCATTAACCTCCTGTATCGACATATCGAATGAAATCGACATCGAAGTCCCAACCTAAGGCACATCTGAACATCATCGAATCTTAATTGATTATCCTAAATTTTGCATCAGGGAATATTCCTAGTAATATTCCTAATTATCATAATTATCTTTAATTTAATGATTATTTGGTGATAAATCCAATTTATCCTAAAGTTTAATTAATTGAATATTCTCAATATTTAATTAATTAGATTTAATTCTGCCACTTAATTATTTAATTGAAGTTAATTCTATTTATTCTTAAATTGTATTATTTAATTTTGACAATAAATACAAAATCCTATGAATAATTGATTAAATTCTTATTTAATTAATTAAAGCAAGTTGTCAATTTTTAATAATATTGTTTTTTGAATAAAAGTTTGAATTATAATTGATTAACCCATAAATCAATTGTTTTATTTTTCAAAATCAGTTAAGTTAGAAATAAATCACTTTATTATTAATTAATTCATAAATAAAACATGCACAATCACAAAAGTAGACAACTATCAATTATCAATTAAAGCTAAACTCTATTTTGAGTTAAACTATGCTTTTGCATGATTTTGTGAATTAAATTATCTTTATTTTCAAATAACTCAAAAATCAAGTTGAGTTTATTTGAGTGATTTATGGCTTTCTTCCATGCATCCCTAAAGCCCTGGATTTCTATAAATTAAGGCTTCAGCTCATCTCAAGTCATCTCATAATTTTGCATAATCATGCTGAAGAATTGCTATCTGGAGAATCAAAGCTTATTGCGAATCAAGGTTATTGTGAGATCAATTTGGTTTTTACATTCATTTTATTTTCATATCATATCATTGTTAAATCAATTCATAGCATATCAATTTTTACATATCATAGATTTCATATCAAGTTTTTCATCTTATTGCATCTAAAATCCAAAAATAAATAAATAGGTTAATTACATTTATTCCATACCCATCTTTTGCATTCAAATCTTTCATTTAGGTGTCGTCAAGGTCACTGATCTCGATAACAATGTAAGAACATCATACTCACACCTATTAGAAGGTAGTAAATCACCTGGTTAGTTTAGCTTTCAATTCATTGCACGATTTCATTTTTGCTAACCTCTAATATTTTACTGAAGTGTTGTGTTTACAGATCAGGTACAAAATTCACACTCACATTTCTGGCACCCACTGTGGGGCCTTGAAATGAGTTTCCAATTCAATTCTATCAATTTCTATCTTTTTCTCAGTTTCTGTGCAAAATTATGATTTTTAATTTCTATCCGTACAATCTTCATATGAGTTTCTGTCAAAAGTCATTTCGCACTGGACCCACTATCGTACGACAGTATATTGGTTCGAGAATCATGCCAAACTATACACACTGTCATCTAGAAATTCAACTATCATTTCATCATACACCTAGTGTCATACGAGTTTTTGGACTGTCATCTAGGAGCATACCCACCGTCGTATGAGTTTCTCACTGTCGTCTGGTAACAGACCCACTGTCGTATGAGTTTTGGCATCAGATTTCAACTGTCATTTCATTTTTAGGGCAGTTTGTCATATTTGGTTTTCAGATTTTGACTAACGGCTAATCTTAACAATTGAAATTCTCTATTTTTTATTGACTCCTGCTGGTTTTGATTGGAAAAAGTGCAAGAATTGCTAAAAATAGGTAAAAATCTACTAGGCGTGTTGCGAGGATTCCAGGTATTCTCCTTAATCTGATAACATTTCAATTTGGATCCTAAAATGAATCTCTCATGTGTTTGGCTTGAGTGTTTTCTTTGCATGCTTTTCTTCAAATTTGCACAATTGAATACTAGGTTGTAACACCTTAAGTATTGATAAGCAGTCTTAGATACTTGTGATTGATCTAGATTGCTATCTTGGGTTATTAGACTCGCTAAATCCACTGGCCCCTCATTCTGCCCCATGGTTGTAATCTCAGCGCCATAAAGGGGAGGGGTCTACAGGAGAGAAGCGTTAATTGTTCCACCAAGCAACCCTTTTGTGCTTTTTAGAACTCACTTGTTTTCTAAGTTGTGGACTCATTTTTAGCTTGTGTGAGGGGTTAATTATTCCACCTTGTGGACTCACCTCATATTTTCTTTAAGCGTTAAGTGTTCCTCTTTCTGCTTTTGAGTACTTTCGGTAGATTTGCTTTTAGAAATATATCTGAGAAAACATAGTAATTAGGCCCTATGAACACTATTTGTGGTTCTTGAGAGATTGGATTCCCAGTGAAATCCTTTTTGACGATGGAATCCTTGTAGGTAGGGAGGATACTTAGTGCGTCTCACGTTCTACTGGGTCCATGCATCTTCCCTTATTGATTGATACATTCTCTCTTCGGAGGGGTTGATAGATCACGTGGGGTTGATATCATAGACCTTGGTGAGATAATCTTCATCTTAGCATGCCAGATTTATCTGCCTGCTTTGTTTGGGTTAAAAGTGAAAAGGTGTCAAACCATTGGATCTGGAGCCAAGTCCCCTTGTGGTATACTATTTTGAGCCACCTTTAGAGAGGGTTAACCGTAGCGGACACTCCCTTCACAGGGCAAACTGCGTTGACGGAACCTTGAGCAGTAATAGCCATTTTCACCATGGTAGTGACAACTGCTATATAAATGTCCTTGTGGAAGAAATCTTCACAGGTATGATTCATTGTTGGGTTGTCAGATCTCTCTAGCAGCTCCTGAAGATTAAGTTCTCAGACTGTGTCAAAACCCTGGTGTGCCGAGATTGGAGTTCACCCCTTTGGATCATAAAAGTTGCAGAGTCAAACCATTACTAAAAACCCTACCGAGGCCAAATTTTTATTTTCTAGGGTATATGTGCATCATTGCAAAATATTTTGGAACATACACAATTAGCGCTTTTGAAGATTAGAGCGAATAATTCACTTGATTGTTCATGCGCAAGGTTGCTTTTGCCCTCGTTCACTATTTTCAAACATGCTTGAAATCACTTGCTTGCTGTTTTGCGTGCTTGTTTATCTATCTAGTTATTGAAAACAAACAAATCTGTTACAATCCTCAAATCTGGACATTAAAATTTGCAAACAATCCAAATTTGAAAACTCAAAATTTGCAAAATCTGAAGTGAAATTCTTTTCTAGAGTCAAAAGTCATCTCAGGAGGTCAGAAAGTCATACGAGTTTTTCCAAGTGTCGTTTCATTACTGCCCATCTGTCGTATGATAGGGGACCCAGTGTCGTACGAGTCTTTCTGCCAGTCAAATTCCAAAAGTCAAATCCTATTAGCAACTGTCGTATGAGCTTTTCAACTATCATTTCATAGTAGATCCTCTGTCGTACGAGTTTTTCAACTGTCATACAAGTTTTGCAACTATCATTTCATGGCATACCCACTATTGTACGAGTCTGCAGAGTGTTGTAATACCCCAAAAATGGGCTATAAGTTCATTAATCTTCTATATCAATATATCGAACGAAATTGACATCGAAGTCCTAACCAAAGGCACATCTGAACATCATCGAATCATAATTGATTATCCTAAATTCTGCATCGGGGAATATTCCTAGTAATATTCCTAATCATCATAATTATCTTTGATTTAATGATTATTTGGCGATAAATCTAATTTATCCTAAAAATTGATTAATTGAATATTTTGCATATTTAATTAATTAGATTTAATACTGCCACTTAATTATTCAATTGAATTTAATTATATTTATTCCTAAGTATTATTATTCAAATTTGACAATAAATCAAAATTCCTATCATTAATTAATTAAATTCTTATTTAATTAATTAAAGCAAGTTGTCATATTTAATGATATTATTTTTGAATAAAAGTTTGATTAAATGATTGATTAACCCATAAATCAATTGTTTTATTTCCAAAATTAGTTAAGTTGAGAATAAATCACTTTATTTATTTATTAATTCATAATTATCCATGTGCACAATCAAAGAGCAGTTAAACTCCAAATCAAAAAATCAATGCAAGTTATTGACTTTTTGGAACTCAACATCATTTTTGAGTTTTAAAATTGATCTAAACTTCTAATTTAAGTTAAAAAGCTATTTTTGCATGATTTGCATGTTTTTGTGAATTAAATTATCTTTATTTAAAAATAACTCAAAAATCAACTTGAGTTATTTGAGTGATTTATGACTTTTTTTCATGCACCCCCAAAGCCCTAGATTTCTATAAATTAAAGCTCAGCTCTTCAATCTGACATCTCATAATTCATCCATGAATTTGCATAATCAGGCTGAAGAATTGCTATCTGGAGAATCAAAGCTTATTGTGAATCAAGGCTATTGTGAGATCAATTTGGTTTTTACATTCATTTAGTTTTCATATCATATCATTGTTAGATCAATTCATAGCATATCAGTTTTTACATATCATAAATTTCATATCAAGTTTTTCATCTTATTACATCTAAAATAAAATTAAAAAATAGATTAATTGCATTCATATTTCATATCAGTTTTGCATTCAAATCCTTCATTTAGGTGTCGTCTAGGTCACTAATCTCGATTACAATCTGAGAACATCAATCTCGCACCTATTAGAAGGTAGTAAATCGCTTGGTTAGATTAGATTTCAATTATTGCATGATTTTGTTTTTGCTAACCTCTAATATTTTACTGAAGTGTTGTGTCTATAGATCAGGTATAATTTTCACATACACATTTCTGGCACCCACTGTGGGGCAACCCACCTTTACATGCTAGTTTTGATTTTTTTGGGGAGCTAAAACCCTAAAATTTCAAAGATTTAATTTTATCTCCCAAACAACTTAGAGTTTTGCTCTGAATTTTTTTTTACAAGTTGGAAACATATCAGGGAAGCTACAGTAAAAAATTTAAAATTTTCTAAGATGTTTTGAATTTTTAATAATTTTTTCTTGAAATTATGGAAAAAATCAATATCTAACGCAAATCAGCATATTTTTCATAAATTTTTATATTTTCTAAAATCTCTTTAAATTCTACAGGGGGTCCATTCTTTGTGTTTTAAATTTGGATGCAATATAATAGCTCAAATGGTCAATTTACAAAAATTGGTCTGTTTTGATAAAATGGGTCTCTAGAGCACAAATGAAGAGATTTTTCTAAAATTTTTACATTTTTGGAAAGCTCTCTATTTTTTAGTAGTGGTCTTTATTTTGAATTTTTATTTTTGTGGCCAACATCATAAAAAAAAAATCAGATCTTGTTGACTAGGTCAAATGCAGTAAAAAAAAATAAAGTTTTGTGATGGGTATGCACTATTTTTTTTACATGGTTCAATGAATGATATGAGTTGTCATTTGGGTTAATTGCTGGTTATTATTGCTGATAATAATTAATTTTTAGAGCTAACCCTATGGTTTTCATAAGTTGAATATATGTTGCATATCTTGTTTGCTTGTTTGCTTGTTGGAGAGTTCGTCACTTGCTTGCATGGAAAAGCTCAACAAGAATTGCTAAAAATCAGGTAAAATCTACTAAGCATGTTGTGAAGATCCCAGGTATTCTCCTTCATCTAATAACATTTTGATTTGGACTTAAAATAAATCTCTTATGTGTCTGGCTTGTGTGCATCTTTTCATGCTTTTGTCTATTTCTACACACTTGCATAATTGATACTAGGTTGTGACCCTTTAAGGATTCATTAAGTAGTCTTAGATGCTTGTGATTGATCTTGATTTCTATCTTGGGTTATTGGACTCGCTAATCCACCGACCCCTCATTCCACCTCGTGGTTGCAAGGTCAGCACCACATTAAAGGGGAGGGGTCAACAAGACATAAGCGTTAAGTGTTCCACTTGGCAACCCATTTATGTTTTTAGGAACTCACTTGTTTTCTAAGTTGGGGACTCATTTTTAGCTTATGTGAGGTGTTAAGTGTTCTACCTTGTGGACTCATCTCATATTCGCTTTAAGCGTTAAGTGTTCCTCTTTCTGCTTTTTGGGTACTTTTGGTAGATTTGCTTTTTGAAAACATACATCTATGCTCACATAGTAATTAGGCCCTATAAACACTATTCATGATTCTTGAGAGATTGGATTCCCAGTGAAATTCTTCTTGACGATAGAATCCTTGTAGGTAGGGAGGATACTTAGTGCGTTTCACATTCAACTTGGTTAGTGCATCTTCTTTTATTGATCGATACATTCTCTCCCAAGAGAGGTTGATAGATCACGTGGGGTTGACATCACGAGCTTTGGTGAATCAAAATTGGTTAGTGCACCTTCTCTTATTGATTGATACATTCTCTCCCCAGAGAGGTTGATAGATCACGTGGAGTTGACATCATAGACCTTGGTGAAGCAAAACTTTGTCTTAGAGTGTCAGATTTATCTGTCTTCTTTGTTTGGGTTAAAAGTGAAAAGGTGTCAAAAACCTTGGATCTGGAGCCAAGTCTCCTTGTGGTACAATACTGTGAGTCATCTTTAGAGAGGGTTAACTATAGCAAACATTCCCTTCATAGGGAAAATTGCGTTGACAGAATCTCAAGCGGTAATAGCCATTTTCATCGTGGTAGTGACAGCCGCTATATAAATGTCCTTGTGGAAGAAATCTTCACAGGTGTGGTTCATTGTTGGGTTGTCAGATCTCTCTAGCAGCTCCTGAAGATAAGTTCTTGGACTGTGTCAAAATCTTGGTGTGTCGGGATTGGAGTTCACCCCTTTGGATCATAAAAGTTGCAGAGTCAAACCATTACTAAAAACCCTAGTGAGGCCAATTTTTCATTTTCTAGGGTATATGTGCGTTATTGCAAAACATTTTTGGAACATACACAATTAGCGTTTCTAAGGATTAGAATGAATAAGTCACTTGATTGTTCATGCACAAGGTTGCTTTTGCCCTTGTTCATTATTTTCAGACATGCTTGAAATCACTTGCTTGCTATTTTGCGTGCTTGTTTATCTATCTAGTTATTGAAAATGAACAAATCTGTTACAATCCTCAAATCTAAACATTGAAATTTGCAAACAATCCAAATCTGAAAATTCAAAATTTGCAAAATCTAAAGTAAAATATTTTTCTGGAGTCAAAAGTCATCTTAGGAGGTCAAAAAGTCGTACGAGTTTCTATCAAGTGTCATTTCATTACTGCCCATCTGTCATTTGATATAGTACCTAGTGTCGTATGAGTCTTTTTGCCAGTCAAATTCAAAAAGTCAAATCCTGCTAGCAACTGTCATGCGAGCTTTTCAACTGTCATTTCATAGCATACCCACTGTCATACGAGTTTGCAGAGTGTCATTTGGGAAAATTTAGAAAAAGTATCAGAAAGTTGTCAGAATTACCAGATACCCAGCCTTTTCAGCCTAGTTCCAAAATCTGTCATACAAGTCACTGTGTCAAGAATAGAGCAGTAGCCATTGAGAATCAGTACACATGTCTCAAAAAATCAGTACACATGAGGAAGAAATTCTAATCACCGCTATGATGAAATAGATGCATGCTATGCAAGTTGAACTTAACAATCTTAAGAAAGAAAAGGAACCTAAAGAGTTCTCCATGGAAGCTCTATGCCCTTTTCTATTTGATAAAGACTTGTACATGTCACAATGCCCCTATATAAAATGTGAGCAATGTGACAATCCCTATGATACCTCTTCCACGGAGAGTGACACATCCATCTTTAGAGACTATGATGACTATGATGATAGATAATGTAATGATACTTATGACACCTATGTTCCTAAGAATCCTCCTCGTCGTGTGTTCCTGCTTACTACAAATGGGTTGTCACATTGGATAGATCGTGATGGTGATCCATATGACTCTGATTTTGAAGCAAAATTTGATGATTTTTGTGAACAATATCTTTTTGATCCTTTTGATATCGAAGAATAGAAAGCCTTCCGCGCTGATTTCAAACATCAATATTATAAGAATTTCTCTTCTAAGAGTTCTCAGATTGAAAATAAAGATTGCACTCTCAAGCAAGATCATGTTAATGTTGAACCTTTATCTAGCGATGGTTCCCTTCCATCCCCTACTTCCTCCAATAACCATACACTTCCTAAAGCTTCCGAGTCTTCCAAATCTTTCACAAATCTTTCATCCAATGAAAATCCTAATACTTTTCATACGATTCCCTATAGTTATCCTCAAGGGCTACCCCTTGAAGAAACTCAAGCTAACCTTCACTTGGCTACCAATACTTTCAATAATGCTAAACCTAAAGAGCCTAAGCCTTCATATGCTATAATTCCTACTTTAGCTAGTCCTTCACCATCTCTTCCAAAGTCTTCCATACAATCCCAACATGATTCCTTGTCCTTAGAAGTGGCTCCATGTCAAGAGGACTCTAGAAATGATAAAGAAAATAACATAAAGAAAGATCAAGATCAAGAACCCTCCATTTCATCCACTCCTTTTCCCGATGTCTCTTATCCGCTTCATGGTTCTTTTGATCCTGTACACCCTTTTTCATGCATTCCACCATGTCTTAAGTCTTCTCCTAAGCAAGATCAAGTTACTACTTACACCGTTGAGCTTATTGATAATCAAAATAACCTTACTACACTTGCGCTTTCCAAAGATGATACTTCGATTAAATTTTTTAAAAATGGTGTTGTTACTTCCAATGTTAAGCCTATTGAAAATCAAGAGAAAAATTGTAGGCTCGTGCTATCCAAAGATCCTTGTCAAGATCAAAGTCTTCCATCTTCTTATTCTACCACTCCATGTTCATTTCCACTTTCTACTCTTCCTAAGTCTTTGCAAGCTTTGAACAATCCTATCAAAGAAGGTGCTCATATTCAAGATGTCCAAGATTCTATTGAAAATCGTAATGCTCCCTCTAAAGATGCTGATATCCTTGGTTGTCATATAGATGCTGATGAACTTATTGATTATCCTTTTGCATCTTCCACATCCATCCTTGGACCTCTTCCACCACTACTAAGGGCTTCACATCTACCTTCCATCTTGGGTCCTTATGTCCCTTCACTTTCCCCTCCTAACTCTCCTAATTCACCATCCATCTTGGGTTCTTACATCCCTCCATCTCCCATCTTTCCTCAAGATCAACATAGATACATACCTTTGAATCCTTTTCATTCACCCACCCATCTAAACCAGTCATATTCTCCTTTTTCCTCCACAAGTCCCAAGTCTATTGGAAGTAACTTGAATGTTCAATCCAAGAAAAAGAAGCAATACAAGAATCCATAAAAAAAAGAAGATCACCATGTCTCTTCTAATCGACACAGAGGCATAAAGTCAAAAGAGATATCTAAGAAAAAAACTACAAGACAAGTATGGGTTCCAAAATCCATCATTGAAGATATTCTCTCTAGATCATCAAAAGGAAATAAAAAGCCTATGAATATATGGATTCCAAAGTCTCTCTTGAAAGAGTCTGGTGTTGAGCAAAAAGTGAAATTGACATTCAAGCTTCCAAGGGCTTCCACTTCATCTCCCTCCAAAAATATTCTTCCATTCCATGCGCCTAAACCACAACCTCTACTATCCATTCGCCATATTCCTTCACATGTTCCTTCATTCACATTTCCTCCATCCCCTCACCACCCTTCAAGGTGTGTGTTGATGTTGATCTTGCCTTCCTTTCCATCTACCCTTTCACGATCCTTCCATTCATTATCCTTCTACCTTCTATCCTTTTTCCTCATTTGCCTATTCCTCTTATCTTCCAACCTCACTTGCTTTACATAAAATCTTATCCTCCATTTTTCTCTTCCATCTCCCTTTCCCTATCAACATCTTTGAGCATATCATTTTGAATCCTTGACATATCATAGTTTATCCTTTCAAAGAGCATTATCTAAAAATCTTGCCTTCTTCCAAAAAAAGAAAAAATAAAATAAAAATAAAATTAAAAAAATTGAAAATGTGTCTTGGTGAAAAGCTGGAAACAGGCACCTTGGTAGCAAAAGTAAAGAGAAATAAATTCATCTTATGGTGAAAACCACTCCCTTGTGGCACCTTGGATAAGTACCATGATAAAAACCTGGCAATCAGGCATCATGCATAGTTCTTCTACATATTTCATCCAGTCCATCTTCTCTCTTTGATCTTGACAATGTTGATCTATACACAAACATTTGACTATCTTGTGAGTTGTCTTACGATGATCTTGCTTTCATTCCTTTC
This sequence comes from Chamaecyparis obtusa, assembly GCA_027943335.1. Lineage (NCBI taxonomy): Eukaryota > Viridiplantae > Streptophyta > Pinopsida > Cupressales > Cupressaceae > Chamaecyparis > Chamaecyparis obtusa. The sequence goes on along the minus strand of BSBK01000274.1, from coordinate 661,850 downwards.
ATGTTTAGCCTTCATGTCTATCTTCCTCTATTCATTTTCACCTATCGCTATCCTTTTCCCATTTGGTTTTGATCTCATAAAAAAGAAAGAGTGAAACACGATGCTATGAAGCCTCTTAACATGTCTACTCCTTTGGACTACATCCTTTCCTTCTTTGGCATTACGCTTTTGTGACTTATCCTATGCTGGCCTTTCATTGCTTGTCCAAATGTGCTTTACATAATAATTTTCCCTAGCTTGGGTATTCTTGAGGAGTTTTCCCTTGAAGATTTCTTCCCTTCATTCTCCTTCATTCTCTTATCTTCCATCTCTTCCACCAGCTTGTCAATCCCTCTTGTTCTCCACCTTGCTAGACATTGGGACTACATGATATGATCTTGCTTGAGAGTTTGCAATGGAAAAAGATGCTATCAAGTATACTAAGTATCAAAACAAGTATCAGAACCAGTATCAGAACAAGTGTTAGAACTAGTATCAGAACCAGTATCAGAACCAGTATCAGAACAAGTATCAGAACCAGTATCAGAACAAGTATCAGAACTAGTATCAGAACATGTATCAGAACAAGTATCATAACACCTATTGGGGCTACACCTTTCACTTTAGTTTATGGGTTTGAAGCGGTACTGCCTATTAAGGTCGAAATCCCATCACTAAGAATTAGAATGCATGGTCTAGTGACTGATGATGACTACAAAGTGTCTAGGTTGCAAGAACTTGAACTACTAGATGAGCACAGACAAGCAACATATGATCATCTTAGAGTATATCAGAAAAGAATGTTTAGAGGCTATAACAAGAAAGTCAGACACAGAATTTTAGGTTGGTGATCTAGTCTTGAGAGAAAATCCTAAAAATCAATCACATCGAGAATGCAAGGGGAAGTTTGAACCCAACTGGCTGGGTCCCTTTGTAATCACTGCTACTTTTGGCTCTGGTGCCTATCAACTCTCAATGACTGAAGGAGAACAACTCTGAGAACCAATCAACGTTCTCCATCTGAAGAAATTCTATGCCTAAGGCATTCAGTCTATGGTAAAATGTCTTGAAAAATCTTAAAAATTAGAAAAAGTTTTGAAAAAATAAACATCTTGGTGAAAACCTAGCAATAGGCACCTTGATGATTCACAAAAAACTAAAAAAATATCAAAAGTATAAAAAAAAATTGAAAAAATGAAAAATACAAAAAAATGAGAAAAAAGAAGAAGAAAAAATGCCTTGGTGAAAACCTGGAAACAGGTGCCTTGGTAGCAAAAATAGAATCTCTGCCAAGATGGTGAAAACCCGGTAAACGGGCACCACTTGTTTCAAAACACTCCATCTATCAGTGCAATCTTGGTCTTTCCCAGCTTTCAGTTTTGCTTTAGTTTGTACATATCTCCCGGTTTGTTTCTGCATTTCCAGTTTTCAATAAGTCGGTTTGTACACCACTCAGCTCAAGTGTCTATATCCTATCAATGCTTAACACTTGGGGGCAATCAATGTTATATCCTATGGCCTCCAATATATCTTAGACGTATCATATTCAGTCAGAGTCCTTTGAAGCTTCATGTGAGTCAGTCAGTCAATCTTGTCTCCAGAAAGGATTTTGCATCAACAACGCAATCAAACATCAAAACTCAATTGAAAACAATCTGTGCTTTTCATGCTTTTATCTCCTTGTATACTTATTGATTCGCATTGAGATTTTTGCATATTGTGTCCCTTCGAGCTCTTCGATGATGTCCTTTATAGGATTTAGAGAGTGATGACTAGGGGCATAATCTTTCTTTGTCTTCTACTTGTATGTAAAAATCTAACGTCTTTAGAAATTTTGGATTGAAATGGTGTCCGACTGTAAGAGCCTCTATCTCGAATTGGATGGCCATGTGTACCTTGACCATTGATACCCAAAAAATTCAAGGATGTTTGATCTCACTATTGTCTTTTTGAGTAAGTTCTTTCTCCTACTATGAAACGCGATCTTACATAAGGATGTGAATGATAAAGGGTCACTATGGGTAATTCACACTAGATTTAGAATGATCTCTTGACTACTTGATGTGTTTGTACATAAGGAGTATTTAGGTCATTACAATGTTTATATTTTGATGCTTATAAAAATTGCTATATCAAAATGGACATGATATTCAGGTCATCCTGGCGTTTGTGCCTTGGTGCTTATATCTAATCCGACATTCCGAAAACAAAATCAATATTCATATATCCATGGTTTCCTAGCCAGTGGGTGTTGTATTGATTCTTGCGCATACAAATTGATATTCATATGTCTATGGTTTCATAGCTAGTGGGCATTGTATTGATTTGTCCGGTTACCTAAAAGTTCAATGATGATAACAAATCGACACATGATCAGTGACTAGATCCTAGGTCTTAGGTTGCATTTCATACTGCATGTCTCTTTGCATTTTTGCATGTTTGCATGATCTCACAATGGTTGGCTAAACTTCTAAAGCTTAAATTATCCTTCAATCATATCTTCTAATCTAATAAGAGCTGAATCTCACATGAAGGTTCCTCCAACAAAGTAGTAAGTAGAATCCTTTTTTGAGATCAAAATCAAAATCTGAGATCGTTTATATTATCAACTACTTGCATATTCGACCTTCGATCATCACAGGAATCTAGTATTCAACTTAACTGATTATCTTCCATCAAACTCTCAAAATTTCAAACTTTTAACGATGGTCAACTCATGGTCAAATCTAGTCTACTTGGTCTCCAGGACCTCCAAACAATGCAGAACGCATTCCCAGACATGTATAACCGCTTTTCAAATCAATTAACATGCTTCTAAACCATTTAACATTGACTTTTATTGTCAGATTTTGATTTTAATCCCGAAGGGGGCATGGTATTGCACATCATTCAAGTCTGTAAAAATTCTATCAATCTTTCCTCAGTAATCAAGACAACAACCATGTCTAGTTGCTGAATCATCAAAAGTCCTCATCGCTCGGGGAAAATCTATCATCACTTGGGGCATATCAGATTCGTCGATCCATATCAATCTGGTATCCTCCTAATCTTGTAATCTGTATCAGATTTTTGCAACCATCGGTTCATCAGTGTTATTTCCTTGGTTCTTCGGTAACTGAAGGGGTTAGATGTGATACCTATGTCGTGGTTCTGCTAAGACAATTGAGTCTAGAATTGGTCACTCACTTCTTTGCAATCCTAATGTTCAGAATCAGTCATTTTGACACTCTTTTGCAATCATCAGTTCATCGCTGCTATAGTGAACATTATCTTTGGTCATTTAGGACCTAATATCTTCAAATCTTTCAATCATCATATCTTTCGAATCAGTTTCATATCTTTATCATACACAGACTATCTTTGAACCACTGCGCTTCGCATAGTAATTCAAAAAGGGGCAAAATGTAATACCCCAAAAATGGGCTATAAGTTCATTAATCTTCTATATCAATATATCGAACGAAATCGACATCGAAGTCCTAACCAAAGGCACATCTGAACATCATCGAATCATAATTGATTATCTTAAATTCTGCATCGGAGAATATTCCTAGTAAAATTCCTAATCATCATAATTATCTTTGATTTAATGATTATTTGGTGATAAATCTAATTTATCCTAAAATTTGATTAATTGAATATTTTGCATATTTAATTAATTGGATTTAATACTGCCACTTAATTATTTAATTGAATTTAATTATATTTATTCCTAAGTATTATTATTCAAATTTGATAATAAATCAAAATTCCTATCATTAATTGATTAAATTCTTATTTAATTAATTAAAGCAAGTTGTCATATTTAATGATATTATTTTTGAATAAAAGTTTGATTAAATGATTGATTAACCCATAAATCAATTGTTTTATTTCCAAAATCAGTTAAGTTGAGAATAAATCACTTTATTTATTTATTAATTCATAATTATCCATGTGCACAATCAAAGAGCAGTTAAACTCCAAATCAAAAAATCAATGCAAGTTATTGACTTTTTGGAACTCAACATCATTTTTGAGTTTTAAAATTGATCTAAACTTCTAATTTGAGTTAAAAAGCTATTTTTGCATGATTTGCATGTTTTTGTGAATTAAATTATCTTTATTTAAAAATAACTCAAAAATCAATCTGAGTTATTTGAGTGATTTATGGATTTTTTTCATGCATCCCCAAAGCCCTAGATTTTTATAAATTAAAGCTCAGCTCTTCAATCTAACATCTCATAATTCATCCACGAATTTGCATAATCAAACTGAAGAATTGCTATTTGGAGAATCAAAGCTTATTGCAAATCAAGGCTATTGTGAGATCAATTTAGTTTTTACATTCATTTAGTTTTCATATCATATCATTGTTAGATCAATTCATAGCATATCAGTTTTTACATATCATAAATTTCATATCAAGTTTTTCATCTTATTGCATCTAAAATAAAATAAAAAATACATTAATTGCATTCATATTTCATATCAGTTTTGCATTCAAATCCTTCATTTAGGTGTCGTCTAGGTCACTGATTTCGATTACAATCTGAGAACATCAATCTCGCACCTATTAGAAGGTAGTAAATCGCTTGGTTAGATTAGATTTCAATTATTGCATGATTTTGTTTTTGCTAACCTCTAATGTTTTACCGAAGTGTTGTGTCTATAGATCAGGTACAATTTTCACACACGCAAGTGTTGTTTGGAAATTTTTTGAAAGTTGTCAGAAGAATGTTCAGAATTGTCAAATACTTAGCTTTTTCAGCCTAGTTCCAGAATCTGTCAAACAAATCACTGTGTCAAGAATAGAGCAGTAGCTATTGAGAATCAGTACACATGTCTCAAAGAATCAGTACACATGAGGAAGAAATTCTAATCACAGCTATGATGAAGCAGATGCATGCTATGCAAGTTGAACTTAACAATCTTAAGAAAGAGAAGGAACCCAATTAATTCTCCATGGAAGCTCTATGTCCTTTTCCATTTGATAAAGACTTGTACATGTCACCATGCCCCCAGACAGAATGTGAGCAGCATGACAATCCTTATGATACCTCTTCCACGGAGAGTGACACATCCATCTTTGGAGACTATGATGACTATGATGATGGACAATATAATGATACCTATGACACCTCTATTCCTAAGAGTCCTCCTTGTCATGTGTTCCTGTGTGTGTGAAAATTGTACTTGATTTGTAGACACAACACTCAGTAAAACATTAGAGGTTAGTGATAATCAAAATCGTGCAAAATTGAAAGCTATCTAACCAAGCGATTTACTGCCTTCTAATAGGTGCGAGATTAATGTTCTCAGATTATTATCGAGATCAGTGACCTAGACGACACCTAAATGAAGGATTTGAATGCAAAAGATGGATATGAAATAAATGCAATTGAGCTATTTTTTTTAATTTTTCTATGCAATAAGAATGAATGAAAAACTGATATGAAATTAATCTATATGAAAACTGATATGCTATGCTAATCTAACAATGATATGAAATATGAATGCAAAAATAAGATTGATCTCACAAAGATGTCGATTCGCAAGAGCTTTGATTCTTCAATTCCAATTCTCCAGCGTGATTGAGCAAAATATGAGATGATTTGTGAAGAGCTGAAGCCTTTAATTTATAGAAATCCAGGGCTTTGGAGGTGCATGGGAAAAAGCCATAAATCACTCAAATAACTCAACTTGATTTTTGAGTTATTTTTAAATAAAAGATAATTAACTCACAAAAATATGCAAAAGCTAAGTTTTAACTCAAAATAGAGTTTAGCTTTAATTGATAAGTGATAGTTGTCTGCTTTTATGATTGTGCATGTTTTATTTATGAATTAATTTAATAATAAAGTGATTTATTTCCAACTTAACTGCTTTTAAAAATAAAACAATTGATTTATGGGTTAATCAATTATTTAATCAAACTTTTATTAAAAACTATATTATTAAATAATGACAACTTGCTTTAATTAATTAAATAAAAATTTAATCAATTATTCATAGGATATTTGGATTTATTGTCAAAATTAAATAATACAATTAATAATAGATATAATTAAATTTAATTACATAATTAAGTGGCAAGATATTAAATCTAATTAATTAAATATAAAAATATTCAATTAATCAAGCTTTAGGATAAATGTGATTTATTGCCAAATAATTATAAAATTAAAGATAATTATGATGATTAGGAATATTACTAGGAATATTCCCCGATGCAGAATTTAAGATAATCAATTATGATTCGATGATGTTTAGATGTGCCTTAGGTTAGGACTTCGATGTCAATTTTGTTCGATTTGTCGATGTAGGAGGTTAATGAACATAAAGCCTATTTTTGGGGTATTACATTTTGCCCCTCTTTGAATTACTGTGCGAAGCGCAGTGGTTCAAAGATAGTCTGTGTTTGATAAAGATATGAAACTGATTCAAAAGATAAACCGATCTCAAGATAGAAACCAATTGAGAGATATTGAGATAGGAGGTCCTGAATGACCAGAGATAATGTTCACTGTAGCAAAAAATAAAACTATGATTGCGAAAAAGTGTCAAAACACCTAATTCTGAACCTTAGGATTGATAAGAAGTGAGTGACCCGTTCTAGACTTGATTGTCTTAGCAGAACTAGCAGGTATCACATCTGAATCCTTCAGTTGCTGAAGAACCAAGGAAAGAACACTATGATCTGATGGTTGCAAAAACTAATACAGTTTACAAGATTAGGAGAATAGCAGATTGATATGGATTGATGAATCTGATATGCCCCAAGTGATGATAGATTTGCCCCGAGCGATGAGGACTTTTGATGAATCAGTAACTAGACGTGATTGTTGTTTTGATTACTGATGAAAGATATTGATAGATTTGATCGATAGAATTTGATTTACAGACTTTGAATGATGTGCAATACCATGCCCCCTTCAGGATTAAAATTAAAATCTGACAAGAAAAGTCAGCGTTGATAGTTTAGAAGCATGTTAATTGATTGGAAAAGTGGTTATAAACGTCTGAGAACGCATTCTGCATCGTTTGGAGGTCCTGGAGACCGAATTTGACTAGGTTTAACCATGAGTTGACCATGGTTGACCAAGTTGAAATTTCAATAGTTTGATGTAAGATAATCAATTGAGTTGAATACTGGATTTCTGTGATGATAGAAGGTTGATTATGCAAGTAATTAATAATATGAATGATCTCAGATTTGAATTTTGATCCCGAAAAAGGATTCTACTTGCTATTTCATTGGAGGAACCTTCATGTGAGATTCAGCTCTTGTTAGACTGGAAGATGTGATTTGAAGAATCGTTTAAGCATTGGAGTTCGTTTAATCATTGTGAGATCATGCAACATGCAAAATGAAATGAGACATGCAAAATGAAATGCAATCTAAGACCTAGGACCTAGTCACTGATCATATGTCGATTTGTTATCATCATTGAACTTTTAGGTAACCGGATAAATCAATACAATGCCCACTAGCTATGAAACCATAGACATATGAATATCAATTTGTATGCGCAAGAATCAATACAACACTCACTAGCTAGGCAACCATGGACATATGAATATTGATTTTGTTTTCGGAATGTTGGATTAGATATAAGCACCAAGGCACAAGCACCAGGATGACCTGAATATCATGTCCATTTTGATATAGCAATTTGTACAAGCATCAAAACATAAATGTTGTGATGACCTGAGTACGCCTTGCATTACAAACACATCAAACAGTCAAGAGATCATTCTAAATCCAATGTGAATTACCTGTAGTGACCCTTTATCGTTCACATCCTTAGGCAAGATTGCGTTCCACAGTAGGAGAAAGAACTTACTCAAAAAGATAATAGTTAGATCAAACTTCCTTGAATTGTCTGGGTATCAATGGTCGAGGTACGCATGGCCATCCAATTCGAGATAGAGGCTCTTAAAGTCGGACACCATTTCAATCCAGAAGTTCCAAAGATGTTAGATTTTCACATACAAGCAGAAGATAAAGAAAAGATTATGCCCCCAGTCATCACTCTCTAAATCCTATAAAAGACATCATTGAAGAGCTCGAAGGGACACAATATGCAAAAATATCAATGCGAATCAGTAAGCATACAAGGAGATAAAAGCATGTAAAAAGCATAGATTGTTTTCAGTTGAGTTTTGATGTTTGATTATTGTAGATGCAAAATCCTTTCTGGAGACGAGACAGACAGACAGAATCAATAGGAAGCTTCAAAGGACTCTGACTAGATAGGAAATGTCTAAGATACATGGGAGACCATAGGATATGACATTGATTGCCCCCAACTTTGAACATTGATAGGATACAGACGCTTGAGCTGATTGGTGTACAGACCAACTTATTGAAACCAGGATATGCAGAAACAAACCGGGAGATATGTACAAACTAAAGCAAGACTGAAAGCTAGGAAAGACCAAGATTGTGCTGATAGATGGAGCATTTTGGAACAAGTGGCACCTGTTTGCCAGGTTTTCACCATCTTGGCAGAGATTCTATTTTTGCTACCAAGGCGCCTGTTTCCAGGTTTTCACCAAGGCACTTTTTCTTTCTTTTTTAATTTTTTTGTATTTTTCATTTTTTCAATTTTTTTTTTTTTTTTTTGATATTTTTTAATTTTTTTGTGAATCATCAAAGCGCCTATTGCTAGGTTTTCACCAAGATGTTCATTTTTTTCAAGACTTTTTCTAATTTTTAAGATTTTTTTCAGGACATTTACCAAGCACTGAATGCCTTAAGCGTAGAATTTCTTCAGATGGAGAACGTTGATTGGTTCTCGGAGCTGTTCTCCTTCAGTTGTTGAGAGTTGATAGGCACCAGAGCCAAAAGTAGCAGTGATTACAAAGGGACCCAACCAGTTGGGTTCGAACTTCCCCTTGCGTTCTCGATGTGATTGATTTTTAGGATTTTCTCTCAACACTAGATCGCCAACCTGAAATTCTCTATGTCTGAATTTCTTGTTGTAGCCTCTAGACATTCTTTTCTGATACACTCTGAGATGATCATATGCTGCTTGCCTGCGTTCATCTAGTAATTCAAGTTCTTGTAACCTAGACACTCTGTAGTCTTCATCAGTGACAAGTCCATGCATTTTGATTCTGAGTGATGGGATTTCAACCTCAATAGGCAGTACCGCTTCAGACCCATAAACTAAAGCGAAAGGTGTAGCCCCTGTAGGCATTCTGATACTAGTTCTGTATGCCCAGAGAGCTAGATTGATCATCAGATGCCAGTCTCTTCCTGTTTTATTCACTGTTCTGTGCAAGATCTTGAGGAGATTTTTGTTTGAAGCCTCAGCTTGTCCGTTCCCTTGAGGATAGTAGATAGATGACCAATGTTGAGTAATTTTGAACTTGGCACATAAGTCATCTAGGTCCTTGTTTTTGAATTGTCCCCCGTTATCTGTGATTATAGAGTGAGGGATCCCATATCTGCAAATGATGTAGTTCAAGATGAACATAGAGATCTGTTTCCCCGTTGCTTGTGTTAGAGGAACTGCTTCTACCCATTTTGTAAAATAATCTGTAGCTGTGATTATATGGGTATGTCCATTAGAAGAGTGCGGATGGATAGCACCTATGAGATCAAATGCCCATTGTTGAAAAGGCCATTGTGTAGTAAAGGGAATCAGATCTCTCCCTGGAGCATGAATCAAGTTGCCATGTACTTGACACTGTTGAGAGTTTTTAGCAAATTTAATAGCTTCTTTTTCCATTTCAGGCCAATAATACCCAGCCCTAATAAGTTTTTGAGCTAACATTAACCCATTCGAGTGTGACCCACATATACCCTCGTGGACTTCCTCTAATGCACGTTGAGACTCTTCCCGTTCTAAACATCTAAGTAGTGTACCATCTAGACCTCATTTGTACAGATCATTACCAATGATGACATATCAGGATGCGGATCGAATAAGGTTTCATTTCTCAAAATAGTTAAAGGAGTCAGGGATGAGTTGGTCGTGGAGATAGGAGAACAAATTTTTGTAGCGAGATGAGTCATAACCTACAACAGTGCAGATCATGCGGGTTTCAGGGGAGTCATATGCAGGGTAGGATAGGGCTTCCACCAGGAACTCGTAACGTAGTTCATGTTCAGGCTGTTGTAAAAGAGTAGATAATGTTGCCATTGCATCAGCAGCCTTATTCTCCGTTCTGGGTATTTGATCAAATGTGATAGAGATGAAGTATTTCTTTAAATCATCGACCATTCTCTTGTAAGGAATGAGCTTTTCATCTTTGGTTTGGTATACATCATTAACTTGGTGGATAATCAGTTGTGAGTCCCCATGGATGTGCATCTCTGTAACTCTCCACTGTATTGCCATTTTCATACCATTGAGAAGTGCCTCATTTTCAGCAATATTATTTGTGCAAGGAAACTTTAATCTGAATGCTTTGGGTATCGAGTATCCTTGAGGAGTGATGAACAATATGCCTACTCCAGATCCATTCTGTGTGTAGGAGCCATCAAAGAATAATCGCCATGCTCTAGAAGAGAGGTGCATGATAGAGGAATCGGGAAATTCCATTTGCATGGGTGTATCATCAAACAGTGGTGCTTCAGCTAATTGATCAGCAATGACCTGTCCTTTGATAGCTTTTCTTTCAACATATTCAATGTCAAATTCGCTCAAGAGCATGACCCATTTAGCTAGTCTACCTGTGAGGGCAGCTTTGCTTAGGAGATATTTCAGTGGATCAATTTTAGCTACCAAATGAGTAGTATGAGCTAACATGTAGTGTCTCAATTTCTGTGATGCAAAGATCACAGCGAGACATGCCTTCTCTATCATTGAGTAGTTCTTCTCATAGGCCACTAAAGTTCGGCTGATATAGTAGATGGCTCTTTCTTTCTTGTTCTCATCATGCTGTGCTAGCAATGCCCCCAGTGATGTATCTGTTGCGGAGACATATAATATTAATGGCTTACCATGAATAGGAGGCATCAATATAGGTGGATTTGATAGATACTTCTTGATATGTTTAAAGTTGTTCTCGCATTCTTCATTCCATGCAAAGGTCACACCTTTATGTAATGTTTTTGTAAAAGGCTGTGAGATGTCCGCTAGCTGTGATATGAATCTTCTGATAGATTGAACTCTGCCTTGCAATGTCCTCATTTGACTGATATTTGTGGGAGGTTGCATCTCTATTATAGCCTTGACCTTAGCTGGATCAAATTCAATGCCTTTCTTGGAGACGATGTATCCTAGGAGCTTTCCAGAAGTGACTCCAAAAGCACACTTTTTAGGATTTAGTCGAAGACTAAATTTTTCCATCCTGTCGAGGATCATGCTCAAGTCTGTTAGATGTTCAGTTCTAATCATGGATTTTGCCAAGGTATCATCTACGCAATCCTCCATTGTTCTATGCATCATATCATGAAAAATAGATGTCATTGCTCTTTGATATGTAGCTCCAGCATTTTTGAGTCCGAATGGCATAACATTCCAACAGAAAGTTCCCCACGCACATGTGAAAGCTATTTTCTCTTGATCTTCTAGAGCAATTTTGATTTGGTTGTATCCAGAAAAGTCATCCATTAAGGAATACATTTCATAGCCCACAGTCATGTCCACTATCATATCAATGTTAGGCAGTGGAAAATCATCCTTAGGGCATGCTCTGTTCACATCTCTAAAGTCTGTGCACACTCTAATTGAACCATCTGGTTTTGAAATAGGTACAATGTTGGAGATCCACTTAGCATAGTCTATGACACGGATGAATCCAGCTTTGAGGAGTTTTTCTAGCTCTACTTTGACTAAGAGTGCAACATGAGGATGCATCTTTCTCAATTTTTGTTTGATTGGTTTTACTCCGGGAGCAATGGATAGATGGTGCATAATGAGATTGGGATCCAATCCTGGCATATCTGAATATTTCCATGCAAAGTTGATCTTTTTCTGTGATAAGAAGGTAGTGAAGTTTTGTTTCTCTTCGTCTGATAGAGATTGTGCTACATGTACCAATTGTGGTTCCTCTGTTGTACCCAAATTGATGGATTGAGTTGGCTCAATCAGAACTGGAGATCTATCCTGTAAATGACTCGGAAGGACATCAAATATCTCATCCTTAGGTGCCTCAGAGAGGTTTTCACCTTCAGGTACGTCTTTTCTTTTTACTTTTGTCAGTTCTGAGACTGCCACAAAGTGGTTTTCACCCTCAGAACTCTTTTTCTTTTTCTTTTTACTCTTATTTTTCTGACTAAGATATTTGATGTCTGACTCGGTCATGCTGACGCTCGGTTCACTGATGGAAGTACTCATAGGCTCAACTACATTGAGGTAGCAGGCAAGGGCATAGTCATTTGGGAAGGTATACATACCATGGTTTGGGTTGGTGGAAGTTTGGTCGATAAGATCAAGGCGTTGGATAGTCAAAGCGGGAAAGGCTTGGGATATGGTGTTCACGGATGTGGATATGTCATCATTGGTCCTAACCCGACGCTCAAGTTCAAAGGTGATATTACTGTATGCACCCTAAAATGGTCGCCTAGACTTTGGGCCCCATTTATTCAATTTATCAACCCTGAATCATTTCTATCAATAATCAATATTTTCAACAATATCAATTTCTTGATCAAGTCCTAATTTCGATCATATATTGGATTTTTATCCTATGGGCTAACCATTTATCCTAAGTCTTTATTTAATTAAAAGGAATATTTCCTCCCCTTTTAATTAAATAAAAAGCCCCACTTTCCCTCTTATCCTAAGTTGCACAAATAAAACATTATTCCTATTTTATAAAAAGGGAAAAAACACTTTTTGTCTCACATGAGGCTCAAAAGTCAACACTTCACTCTCATTGGAGGATGTTTGTGCACATGGATTGCTCCTCTTTCAAGCTCCACCGTTGATTAAGACTTTTTGCCTCTTAATCTCCATGGTCCATTTCTCCTCATTTCTTATAAAAGGAGAGCTCTCTCCTTCATTTGCATATCCTTGTTTTATGCTATTGTTATGCTGCAGGTTTTGGAGCTCTCTTTGAAGACACTCAAGCTTTGAAGCCTTGAAATTTTAGTTGCATTTCATAATAGTTTTGCTTTCATAGTTACATTCATGGCATCATAGATTAGATTTCCTTTTATGCAATAGACTAAATCTCACATAGCTTAATTAGGGGCTTGGAATCTATTGTACTTTCTTTCATAGTTTAGTTTGCACTTCATTTGATAGATTAGTCTTGCACATTCATACTAGTTGCATTTGCATTTCATTTCCATTTAGATTCTTGGAGATATTGGCATTGTTGCCCTTGTCTTCACTTGAATCTCTCATTGTATGGTTGACTAGCAAGGTCACCTTCTTATAGCTCTAGCTGAGAGCAAAACTCATAGTCCCTTGCAACTCCATGCATAGAGAGCTATGAGCCGCTTTGTGAGGCCTCATTCTTGAGCAACCTTGCATGTAATGGTTCATAGAAGTGCATATTTTAGTGTGTACAATTACAACTCAAAATGTTCAATTCGTGAATAGGCTCAACGTCATCATGGGAGTCCTCTTCAGCCATAGGTGGATCAGACACGTTAAGTTCATTGTTTCGCTCTAGACTTACGTTGGGTTGAGAGACATATTGGTGAATAACATCAATAGATTTCTTTGTTATAAGCTCATCTTCTTCTGGAATGGCACCCCATTCATAATCATTTGACTCATCTTCTGATTCAAAATCTCTAGGAAATCTTAGAAAGTGCGTGAAATCAGGATGAATACCCCAAGAAGGATTACCCTCAGTCTCTGACTTGAATTCATATTCATGGGAATCAATGTCAGAATAACTACCCCCTGCTTCTTGATCAGTTTGATTGCCTTTGAGATTGGCTGGTTCTTGTGGTACAACCATCTCTTGCGCTACAGTAGGTTCTTGTGTTTCTACTACATTAATTCTTCTGATAGGATCATCTGTATCATCAAGAAGATCTTTGATCTCTTTAGGCAATTTTTCATAGGGGATAAGCTCAGAGCTATCTGAATCATCATCAGAGGGTTCTGTTTCTTCTTTCTTAAGAAGGGGTTCTCCTGGTGCAATTTGTTCTATGACATGAGAACAACCACCTCTGAGATGATAGGGTTTCTTTTTAAACCCTATGCCACCAGTATCTTTTTTGGCTCGACCAATATGTGAAATGGGGGTCACAAGACCCTTTCCCCTAATTCCTAGAGGTCCTTGACCAGAATATCCCATCTTGGCTATCAATTTGTTTCCTGGACCATATGAACTAGCAGGGATTGTAGGTGCTATAGATTCACTAGGTTGAATAATTTTAGATTCAGAATCCTCTTTATATAGCCATGCCAGCACAGCTTCATCCTCTTCAAATTCTTGTTTGGATACTTGCTCCACCACAAAATGTCTTTTGTATGCTCCCATAGGTTCCTTAGGTTCTGATTTAGACTACTTCAAGGATTGGCCATACGACTTAGGTGAGATTGGGAGAGATCTCAGAGACAAGACTGGCTCTATAGTGTATTCTCCCATCCCATTTTCTTTGATATTGATATCTTTAGCAATGTCATCCATATTAGATGTGGAAGTGACATTTTGTTGCTTGATGAAAGATTCTCTGTTGTTGGGAACAAGCTTATCGGCACTTTCCTTCAATGTATTGCAAGTTGTATTCAGATCTGCTGGGATAGTAACTTCCACTCCTTCATAGGGAAATTTCAAGCATTGATGATACGTAGAAGGAATGGCTTGCATTTCATGGATCCAGGGTCTCCCTAGAAGGATATTATAAGCCAATGGTAGATCGAGCACCTGACATGTGGTATCTTTTATGACTGGACCCACTCGGATGGGTAAGACAATGGTGCCCTTAGAAGATCTTTCCTGTTCATCATAGGCCTTTATAGTGATCTTCTTTCGAGGATCAATAGCCACCTCTGAGAATCCCAACTGTGTGATTAAGTTGTAAGAACAAATGTTGAGGCCTGCACCCCCATCTATCAACACACGTTTGATGCGACGGTTCTGGATCAAGACTTCTATGTGTAAGGGTTGATTGTGTGGGTGACTCAAAGAGTTGTCATCTTCCTCTAAAAAGGAGATATATTGCGGAGACGTTAGATGACCAACCATAGTCTGGAACCTGACTAGATCTAGATCATCAGGAACATTAGAGCCGAGCAAAGCTTTGTCTAGGATATCTCTGTGAGCTGGAGATATTCGAAGTAACTCAAGCATGGAGATTTTGGCATTGGTGTGCTGGAGTTGTTGGACGATGCTGTAAGATGTAGGTCTGGTATCCTTTGGATTGGAAGATTTCGAGGCAACCTTCTGTTTAGAAGCAAATGTGAGATTGAAAGGTATCTTAGGGACATTAGATGAACTTGGTGTTTGTCCTTTCAGATGAGTTTGAGCTTGTGATCTGGTAACTGCATTAGCTGAGGAATGATTTCTATCTCTTCGTATAATCGTGATGACATTACAGCTCTCAAAGAGGCATGGTTCCACCATATTGATGACAGCATTGTTTCCAGGGTAGGCATAGTTGACTTTTGCCCCCATGTTAGGCTGAGAAGTGGAAACTCCCTTGCCATGTTGTGGAAAAGGTTCTGTAAATGCTGTGTGATCATTATTGCTGGTAGGATTATTGATTGTGATGTCCCCTTGATCTATCAAGTCTTGAATGGTATGCTTCAAATGGAAGCATCCATTAGTTCTGTGGCCTTTAGTCCGATGGAAAGCACATAATTCATTATCTTTCCACCAATATGGTTTTGGATCCGGATTAGGTTTTCGGATTGGTGGTAAAGAGATCATGTTATTAGCTATCAGGGTTCTCAGGGCAGATTCCAAAGATTCTCCCAAGGGAGTAAACTTTCGTTTATTATCCCATCATTTGAATGGCTTCTTTGGAGATGGTTCGACAGATTTTTGCTCTGAAGCTTCAATAGCTTTGGTGGCAAGGGTGAGATTGTAGGCCGGTGCCTTTGATGGGGTGTGGATAGTGTCAACAACACCATCAGAGATGATACCTTTGTTTCTATTCCAGCTCTTATTTTTATCTTTTGAGCTAGATCCCGATTCAGACTTGTCCTTTTGAAGTGTGATTTCTCCTTTCTTGACAAGTACTTTCTCAATCTTGATTGCATTATCCACCATTTTATCAAAAGATACATGATCTTGCATTTGTAATGGATAGTTGAGCTCTGGAACAAGGTTATTGATAAAGATTTCAAGTTTCTCCATTTCGGGAATTGGTCTAGCATATAAAGAAAACTTCTTTCGCCACCTCTTGAGAAAAGTTAGGAATGATTCCCCTGGATATTGCTTGAGGTTACAGATATCGATCATGGTAATCGGATGTTGAATATTGTAGGAATATTGTTGATAAAACAATTTAATCAATTCCTCAAAAGTTTTGATCGTAGAAGGTAATCTTGAAAACCACTGAATGGATGCTCCTCCCAAGGATCTAGGAAAAAGACGCATTAGATAAGTCGGTTCATGCATGAATTCCATGGATTGCATACAGAACTCTCTGACATGATCTTGAGGATCAGAGTGTCCATTGTATTTGTCATACTTTGGTATCTCCACTCTTTTTGGGAATGGAGGCATATACAAGTCTTTGTCAAAAGGGAAAGGACAAAGGGCCTCCATGGAGAATTCCTTGGGTTCCTTCTCTTTCTCAATTTTATTCATTTTGACCTGCATAGCGTGCAGTTGGTTCATTATGGCCGTCATCAGAGTTTCTTCCTCATGCGTGATGATATCTTTGACATTGAAGTGAGGAGGAAGTTTAGCTCCTTCTTGGGCTAATTGCAAAAAGTATGCCTCTCTATCCATTTTCAAGAAATGCCTCATCATTCTTTTGAATTCATCATCATTCTGACACCGATGGATTTCAGAGGGTGTAGGGTCTTGGTCGGCATTATGTTGAGAATGGTGTCCCTGGGATCCTCCTCCTAGAGAACCATGGTTTGTCCCTGCTTGAGACATGGTAGGAGTTTTTGGGCTCCCTGGAATAGATTGAGGAGGAGTTTGTTGATTACCTTTGTGAGTTGATAGAGGAGGTATGTAACCAGTTTTTAATTGAAATTTACCGAGACCGTCGTCTTCGTAGATACCTGACTTGATGAGTTGTTCAAGAGTTGGATCTGGGGTATTGGTCAAAAGTAAGTTCTGAGATGTTTCTTCTGATTTCTTGTGTGAAGAAGCTCTGGTCTCCACCATTAACTTTGAATGAAACAGAAGAAAAGGATGAAGACAACTGAAGAACAATTTGATTCGAGAAAATCTGATGACGCAACCTTGTCAAGATTATGATAGTTTTGAAGATCTGATGAGATGTGGGTGAAGGAAACTATGCCCTGGATGTATGGGATAGATCGCCCAAAAGATAGCGGACACGAGTTCTCAACACTTAGTTTGTTTTTGAAGATTGATTGATTAAAGATTGATAGTTATGACAAGGTTTTGACACGAGATAAAAAGGACTCAAATTGATCAAACAAAAGACTAGATCAGATTCAAAAGATCAAACTCAGAAAATGGTAGAATGCTCAATAGCTACTGCTCTGTTCCTAACACAATGATATTTTTGACAGATTCTGGAACTAGGCTGGAAACATTGGATATCTTGCAATTTGACAATTTCTGACAACTCTCTCAAATTTTTTAAAATGACACTCTGCAGACTCGTACGACACTGGGTAGTCTATGAAATGACAGTTGCTAAACTCATACGACAGTTGGGTAATACTGAAATGACACTTGACAAAACTCGTACGACTTTTGACTTCTTGAAATGACTTTTGACTCCAGAAAGAACTTTACGTCAATTTTTGCAAAATTTAAGGTTTTCAGTTTTGGATTGTTTGCAAATTGTACTATCCAAATTTTGAAGGTTATACCAGATTTGATCATTTTTAATAGCCAAGTAGATAAATAAGCACGCAAAATAGCAAGCAAGTGATTCCAAGCACGTCTGAAAATAATGAACAAGGGAAAAAGCAACCTTGTGCATGAACAATCAAGTGACCAAATTGTGCTAATCCCTGAGAGTACTAATTGTGTATGTTCTGAAAAGTTTTGCAATAACACACATATACCTGAGAATGAAAAATTGGCCTCTCTAGGGTTTTTAGTAATGGTTTGACTCTGCAACTTTTATGATTCAAAGGGGTGAACTCCAATCCCGGCGCACCAGGGTTTTGACACAGTCCGAGAACTTAATCTTCAAGAGCTGCTAGGGAGATCTGACAACCCAACAATGAACCATACCCATGGAGATTTCTTCCACAAGGACATTTATATAGCGGTTGTCACTACCATGGCGAAAATGGCTATTACCGCTTGAGGTTCCATCAACGCAGTTTGCCCTGTGAAGGGATTGTTCGCTATGGTTAACCCTCTCTAAAGATGACTCACAGATTTATACCACAAGGGGACTTGGCTCCAGATTCAAGGTTTTGACACCTCTTCACTTTTAACCCAAACAAAACAAGCAGATTAATCCGACATGCTAAGACAAAGTTTTGTTCCACCAAGGTCTGTGATATCAACTCCACGTGATCTATCAACCTCTCTGGGGAGAGAATGTATCAATCAATAAGAGAAGACACACTAACCAATTTTGATTCACCAAAGCTCGTGATATCAACCCTACGTGATCTATCAACCTCTCTGGAGAGAGAATGTGTCGATCAATAAGAGAGGATGCACTAACCAAGTTGAATGTGAAACGCACTAAGTATCCTCCCTACCTACAAAGATTCTATCATCAAGAAGGATTTTGCTGGGAATCCAATCTTTCAAGAATCACGAATAGTGTTCATAGGGCCTAATTACTATGTGAGCACAGATATATTCTCGAAAGTAAATCTACCAAAAGTACCCAAAAAGTAGAAAGAGGAACACTTAACGCTTAAAGCGAATATGAGATGAGTCCACAAGGTGGAACACTTAACACCTCACACAAGCTAAAAATGAGTCCCCAACTTAGAAAACAAGTGAGTTCCTAAAAGCACAAAAGGGTTGCCAAGTGGAACATTTAACGCTTCTGTCCTGTTGACCCCTCCCCTTTATGGCGCTGAGATTGCAACCACGGGGCGGAAATGAGGGGCCGGCGGATTAGCGAGTCCAATAACTCAAGATAGCAATCAAGATCAATCACAAGTATTCTAAGACTACTTAATGAATCCTTAAGGGTTCACAACCTAGTATCAATTATGCAAGTGTGTAGAAATAGATCAAAAGCATGAAAAGATGCACACAAGCTTGACACATAAGAGATTTATTTTAAGTCCCAAATCAAAATATTATTAGATGAAGGAGAATACCTGGGATCCTTGCAACGCGCTTAGTAGATTTTACTTGATTTTTTAGCAATTTTTGTTGAGCTTTTCCATGCAAGCAAGTGACGAACTCTCCAACAAGCAAACAAACAAACAAGATATGCAAAATATATTCAACTTATGAAAACCATAGGGTTAGCTCTAAAAATCAATTATTATCAATAATAATAACCAGCAATCAACCCAAATGACAACTCATATCATTCATTGAACCATGTAAAAAAATAAGTGCATACCCATCACAAAACTTTATTTTTTTTGCTGCATTTGACCTAGTCAACAAGATCTAATTTTTTTGATATGATTTTGCCCACAAAAATAAAAATTCAGAATAGTGACCCCTACTAAAAAATAGAGAGCTTTCCAAAAATGTAAAAATTTTAGAAAAATCTCTTCATTTGTGCCCTAGAGACCCATTTTATCAAAATAGACTAGTTTTTGTAAATTGACTATTTGAGCTATGATATCATGTCCAAATTTAAAACACAAAGAATGGACCCCCTATAGAATTTAAAGAGATTTCTGAAAATATAAATTTTTTTGAAAAATATGCTAATTTGCGTCAGATATTAATTTTTTCTATAATTTCAAGAAAAAAATTATTAAAAATTCAAAACATCTCAAAAAATTCTAAATTTTTTACTGTAGCTTCCCTGATATGTCACCAACCTATAAAAAAAATTTTAGACCAAAATTTTAAGTTTTTTGGGAGATAAAATTAAATCTTTGAAACTTTAGGGTTTTAGCTCCCAAAAAAATCAAAACCAGCATGCAAAGGTGGGTTGCCCCATGGTGGGCGCCAGAAATGTGTGTGTGAAAATTGTACCTGATCTGTAGACACAACACTCAGTAAAACATTAGAGGTTAGTGATAATTAAAATCATGCAAAATTGAAAGCTATCTAACCAAGCGATTTACTGCCTTCTAATAGGTGCGAGATTAATGTTCTCAGATTATTATCGAGATCAGTGACCTAGACGACACCTAAATGAAAGATTTGAATGCAAAAGATGGATATGAAATAAATGCAATTGATCTGTTTTTTTAAATTTTTCTATGCAATAAGAATGAATGAAAAACTGATATGAAATTAATCTATATGAAAACTGATATGCTATGCTAATCTAACAATGATATAAAATATGAATGCAAAAATAAGATTGATCTCACAAAGATGTCGATTCGCAAGAGCTTTGATTCTTCAATTCCAATTCTCCAGCGTGATTGTGCAAAATATGAGATGATTTGTGAAGAGCTGAAGCTTTTAATTTATAGAAATCCAGGGCTTTGGAGGTGCATGGGAAAAAGCCATAAATCACTCAAATAACTCAACTTGATTTTTGAGTTATTTTTAAATAAAAGATAATTAACTCACAAAAACATGCAAAAGCTAAGTTTTAACTCAAAATAGAGTTTAGCTTTAATTGATAAGTGATAGTTGTCTGCTTTTATGATTGTGCATGTTTTATTTATGAATTAATTTAATAATAAAGTGATTTATTTCCAACTTAACTGCTTTTAAAAATAAAACAATTGATTTATGGGTTAATCAATTATTTAATCAAACTTTTATTAAAAACTATATTATTAAATAATGACAACTTGCTTTAATTAATTAAATAAAAATTTAATCAATTATTCATAGGATATTTGGATTTATTGTCAAAATTAAATAATACAATTAATAATAGATATAATTAAATTTAATTACACAATTAAGTGGCAAGATATTAAATCTAATTAATTAAATATAAAAATATTCAATTAATCAAGCTTTAGGATAAATGTGATTTATTGCCAAATAATTATAAAATTAAAGATAATTATGATGATTAGGAATATTACTAGGAATATTCTCCGATGCAGAATTTAAGATAATCAATTATGATTCGATGATGTTTAGATGTGCCTTAGGTTAGGACTTCGATGTCAATTTTGTTCGATTTGTCGATGTAGGAGGTTAATGAACATAAAGCCCATTTTTGGGGTATTACAGTTCCTGCTTACTGGAAATGGGATGTCACATTGGATAGATCATGATGGTGATCCATATGATTCTAATTTTGAAAAAGACTTTGATGATTTTTATGAACAATACATTGATTATGATCCATCTACTACTGCTCAAGACTATAAAATGCATCGTGCTAGCTTGAAGCATCAATATTATAAGAATCCTTCTCCTAAGGACTCTCTTGCTGAAAATAAAGATTATCTTCTCAAGCAAGATCATGTTAATGTTGGACCTTTGTCTTGTGATGGTTCCCTTCCATCCTCTACTTCCTCTAATACTCGTACATTTCCTAAAATTTTTGAGTCTTTCAAATCTTTCACAGAACCTTCATCCGACACAAACCCTGATACTTTTCATACGGTTCCCTATAGTTATCCTCTAGGGCTACCTCTTAAAGAAATTCAAGCTAACCTTCACTTGGCTGCTAATACTTTCAATAATGCTAAACCTAAAGAGCCTAAGCCTTCATACGCTATAATGCCTACTTCAGCTGGTCCTTCACTATCTCTGCAATAGTCTTCCATACAATCCCAACATGCTTCCTTGTCCTTAGAAGTGGCTCCATGTCAAGAGAACTCCATAAATGATAAAGAAAAGAACATAAAGAAAGATCAAGATCAAGAACCCTCCATGTCATCCAATCCTTTTCATGATGTCTTTTATCCGCTTCAGGGTTCTTTTGATCTTGTACACCCTTTTTCATGCATTCCACCATGTCTTGAGTCTTCTCCTAAGCAAGATCAAGCTACTACTACACTTTCACTTTCCAAAAATGATACTTCCATTAAGGTTGGTAAAAATGGTGTTGTTCCTTCCAATGTTAAGCCTATTGAAAATCAAGAGAAAAATTATGCGCTTATGCTATCCAAAGATCCTTGTCAAGATCAAAGTCTTCCATCTTCTTATTCTACCACTCCATGTTCACTTCCACTTTCTACTCTTCCTAAGTCTTTGCAAGCTTTGAACAATCCTATCAAAGAAGGTGCTCATATTCAAGATGTCCACGATTCTATTGAAAATTCTAATGCTCACTCTAAAGATGTTGATGTCCTTGGTTGTCATATAAATGTTGATGAACTTGTTAATTATCCTTTTGCATCTTCCACTTCCATCCTGGGACCTCTTCCACCACTACTAAGAGCTTCACATCTTCTTTCCATCTTGGGTCTTTATGTCCCTTCACTTTCCCCTCCTAACTTTTCTAATTCACCATCCATCTTGGGTCCTTACATACCTCCATCTCCTATCTTTCCTCAAGATCAACATAGATGCATACCCTTGAATCCTTTTCATCCACCCACCCATCTAAACCAGTCATATCCTCCTTCTTCTTCCACAAGTCCCAAGTCTTTTGGAAGTAACTTGAATGTTTAATCCAAGAAAAAGAAGCAATACAAGAATCCATCAAAAAAAGATCACCATGTATCCTCTAATAGACATGGAAACATAAAGTCAAAAGAGATATCTAAGAAAAAAACTACAAGACAAGTATGGGTTCCAAAATCCATCATTGAAGATATTCTCTCTAGATCATCAAAAGGAAATAAAAAGCCTACGACTATATGGATTCCAAAGTCTCTCTTGAAAGAGTTTGGTGTTGAGCAAAAAGTGAAGTTGACATTCAAGCTTCCAAAGACTTCCACTTCATCTTCTTCCAAAAATATTCTTCTATTCCATGTGCCTAAACCACAACCTCTGCTATCCATTCACCATATTCCTTCATGTATTCCTTCATTCACGTTTCCTCCATCCTCTAACCATCCTTCAAGGTGTGTGTTGATGTTGATCTTTCCTTCTTTTCCATTTACCCTTTCACAATCCTTCCATTCATTATCCTTCTACCTTCTATCATTTTTCCTCATTTGCCTATTCCTCCTATCTTCCAACCTCACTCACTTTACATAAAACCTTATCCTCCATTTTTCTCTTCCATCTCCCTTTCTCTATCAACATCTTTGAGCATATCATTTTGAATCCTTGACATATCATGGTTTATCCTTTCAAGGAGCATTATCTAAAAAACTTGCCTTCTTCCAAAAAAAGAAAGAAATAAAGAGATGAAAAAATTAAAAATGTGCCTTGGTGAAAACCTGGAAATAGGTGCCTTGGTAGCAAAAGTAAAGAGAAATAAATTTGTCCTATGGTGAAAACCACTCCCTTGTGGCGCCTTGGATAAGTACCGTGATGAAAACCTGGCAATCAGGCATCATGCATAGTTCTTCTACATATTTCATCCATTCCATCTTCTCTCTTTGATCTTGACAATGTTGATCTATACACGAATATTTGGCTATCTTGTGAGCTATCTTACGATGATCTTTCTTTCATTCCTTTCATGTTTAGCCTTCATGTCTATCTTCCTCCATTCATTCTAGCCTTTCACTATCATTTTCCCTTTTGGTCTTGATTTAATAAAAAAAAGATTAAAACACGGTGCTATGAAGCCTCTTGACATGTCTAATCTTTTAGACTACATCCTTTCCTTCTTTGGCATTACGCTTTTGTGATTTATCCTATGCTAGCCTTTTATTGCTTGTCCAAATGTGCTATACATGACAATTTTTTTCTAGCTTGGGTATTCTTGAGGAGTTTTCCCTTGAGGATTTCTTCCCTTCATTATCCTTCATTCTCTTGTCTTCCATCTCATCCACCAGCTTGCCAATCCCTCTTCTTGTCCACCTTGCTAGAGATTGGGAGTACACGATATGATCTTGCTTAGGAGTTTGCAAAAAAAAAGAAAAAAAAGAAAGGAAAGAGGCAGTCAAGTTTGCTAAGAACTGTCAAAAGTGCCAAGTGCATGGTAACTTGATTCATGCTCCAGGGAGAAATCTAATTCCCTTCACTACACAATGGCCTTTTCAACAATGGGCTTTTGATCTTATAGGTGCTATCTATCCACACTCTTCTAATGGACGTACCCATATAATCACAGCTACAGATTATTTCACTAAATGGGTAGAAGTAGTTCCCTTAACACAAGCAACGGGGAAACAAATATCTATGTTCATCTTGAACTACATCATATGCAGATATGAGATTCCACATTCTATAATCATAGATAATGGGGGACAATTCAAAAACAAGGACCTAGATGATTTATGTGCCAAATTCAAGATTACTCAACATTGGTCATCTATCTACTATCCTCAAGGGAATGGACAAGCAGAGGCTTCTAACAAAAATTTATTGAAAATCTTGCACCGAATAGTTAATAAAATAGGAAGAGACTGGCATCTCATGATCAATCCAACTCTCTGGGCCTATAGAACAAGTATCTGAACACCTACTGGGGCTACACCTTTCACTTTAGTTGATGGGTTTGAAGTGGTACTGCCTATTGAGGTTGAAATCCCATCACTAAGAATTAGAATGCATGGTCTAGTAACTGATGATGACTACAAAGTGTTTAGGTTGCAAGAACTTGAACTACTAGATGAGCACAGACAAGCAGTGTATGATCATCTCAGAGTATATCAGAAGAGAATGTCTAGAGGCTACAACAAGAAAGTCAAACATAGAGAATTTCAGGTTGGTGATCTAGTCTTGAGAGAAAATCCTAAAAATCAATCCCATCGAGGACGCAAGGGGAAGTTTGAACCCAATTGGCTGGGTCCCTTTGTAATCACTGCTACTTTTGGCTCTGGTGCCTATCAACTCTCAACGACTGAAGGAGAATAGCTCCGAGAACCAATCAATGTTCTCCATCTGAAGAAATTCTATGCCTAAGGCATTCAGTCTATGGTAAAATATCCTGAAAAAAAATATAAAAATTAGAAAAAGTCCTGAAAAAATGAACATCTTGGTGAAAACCTATCAATAGGCACCTTGATGATTCACAAAAAAATAAAAAAATATCAAAAGTACAAAAAAAAATTTGAAAAAATAAAAAATACAAAAAAATGAAGAAAGAGAAAAGTGCCTTGGTGAAAACTTGGAAACAGGCACCTTGGTAGCAAAAATAGAATCTCTGCCAAGATGGTGAAAACCTAGTAAACGGGTGCCACTTGTTCAAAATGCTCCATCTATCAGCGCAATCTTGGTCTTTCCCAGCTTTTAGTCTTGCTTTAGTTTGTGCATATCTCCTGGTTTGTTTTCGCATTTCCTTATTTTCAATAAGTCGGTCTGTACACCAATCATCAATAGCGTCTGTATCCTATCAATGCTTAACACTTGGGGGCAATCAATGTCATATCCTATGGTCTCCAATATATCTCAGCTGAGTCATGTCTAGTCAGAATCTTTTGAAGCCTCATTTGAGTCAATCAAGTCAGTCTTGTCTCCAGAAATGATTTTGCATCTACAACAACAATCAAACAAACTGAAAATAATCTATGCTTTTACATGCTTTTATCTCCTTGTATGCTTACTAATTTGCATTAAGATTTTTGCATATTGTGTCCCTTCGAGCTTTTCAATGATGTCCTTTATAGGATTTAGAGAGTGATGACTGGGGGCATAATCTTTTCTTTGTCTTCTGCTTGTATGTGAAAATCTAACAACTTTGGAAATTCTGGATTGAAATGGTGTCCGACTGTAAGAGCCTCTATCTCGAATTGGATGGCCATGCGTACCTCGACCATTGATACCCGAAAAATTCAAGGAAGTTTGATCTAACTATTGTCTTTTTGAGTGAGTTCTTTCTCCTACTGGGAAACACGATCTTACCTAAGGATGTGAATGATAAAGGGTCACTACGGGTAATTCACATTGGATTTAGAATGATCTCTTGACTGTTTGATGTGTTTGCAATGCAAGGCGTATTCTAGTCCTCATGACGTTTATGTTTTGATGCTTATACAAATTGCTATATCAAAATGGACATGATATTCTGGTCATCCTGGCGCTTATGCCTTGGTGCTTATATCTAATCCGACATTCTGAAAATAAAATTAATATTCATATGTCCATGGTTGCCTAGCCAGTGGGTGTTGTATTGATTCTTGCGCATATAAATCGATATTCATATGTCTATGGTTTCGTAGCTAGTGGGCATTGTATTGATTTATCCGGTTACCTAAAAGTTCAATGATGATAACAAATCGACATATGATCAGTGAGTAGGTCCTAGGTCTTAGGTTGCATTTCATTTTACATGTTTCTTTGCATTTTGCATGTCTGCATGATCTCACAAATGCTTGGAAACACTTCAAAGCTTAAACACTTAAATGATCCTTCAATCATATCTCTTCAAATCTAATAAGAGCTAAATCTCACATGAAGGTTCCTTCATCGAAGTAGCAAGTAGAATCCTTTTTTGGGATCAAAATCAAAATCTGAGATCGTTTATATTATCAACTACTTGCATATTCGACCTTTGATCATCACAGGAATCCAGTATTCAACTTAACTGATTATCTTACATCAAACTATCAAAATTTCAACTTGGTCAACCATGGTCAACTCATGGTCAAACCTAGTCAAACTTGGTCTCCAAGACCTCCAAATGATGCATAATGCATTCTCGAACGTGTATAACCACTTCTCAAATCAATTAACATGCTTCTAAACTATCAACATTGACTTTTCTTGTCAGATTTCAATTTTAATCCTGAAGGGGGCATGGTATTGCACATCATTCAAAGTCTGTAATCTAAATCTTAGAATCATATCTTTCTTCAGTAATCAAGACAACAACCATGTCTAGTTGTTGATTCATCAAAAGTCCTCATCGCTTGGGGAAAATCAATCATCACTCGGGGCATATCAAATTCATTGAGATCCATATCAATCTGATATTCTCTTAATCTTGTAAACTGTATCAGTTTTTCGCAACCATCGGTTCATTAGTGTTATTTCTTTGGTTCTTTGGTAATTGAAGGGTTCAAATGTGATAACAACGTGGTTCTTCTAAGACAATCGAGTTTGGAATTGGTCACTCACTTCTTCACAATCATAAGGTTCGGAATTAGGCATTTTGACGCTTTTGTTTCATTAGTTCATCGTTGCTATAGTTAACATTATCTTTGGTCATTCAGGACCTATTGTCTTCATATCAAATCTTTCAATCAATTTATATCTTATATCAATTATCAATTTCAAATTAGTTTCATATCTTTATCAAACACAGACTGTCTTTGAACCACTGCGCTTCGCACAATAATTCAAAGAGGGGCAAAATGTAACACCCCAAAAATGGGCTATAAGTTCATTAACCTCCTATATCGACATATCAAACGAAATCGACATCGAAGTCCTAACCTAAGGCACATCTGAACATCATCGAATCCTAATTGATTATCCTAAATTCTGCATTGGGGAATATTCCTAGTAATATTCTTAATTATCATAATTATCTTTAATTTAATGATTATTTGGCGATAAATCCAATTTATCCTAAAGTTTAATTAATTGAATATTCTCAATATTTAATTAATTATATTTAATTCTGCCACTTAATTATTTAATTGAAGTTAATTCTATTTATTCTTAAATTGTATTATTTAATTTTGACAATAAATCCAAAATCCTATGAATAATTGACTAAATTCTTATTTAATTAATTAAAGCAAGTTGTCAATTTTTAATAATATTGTTTTTTGAATAAAAGTTTGAATTATAATTGATTAACCCATAAATCAATTGTTTTATTTTTCAAAATTAGTTAAGTTGGAAATAAATCACTTTATTATTAATTAATTCATAAATAAAACATGCACAATCACAAAAGCAGACAACTATCAATTATCAATTAAAGCTAAACTCTATTTTGAGTTAAACTATGCTTTTGCATGGTTTTGTGAATTAAATTATCTTTATTTTCAGATAACTCAAAAATCAAGTTGAGTTTATTTGAGTGATTTATGGCTTTCTTCCATGCATCCCTAAAGCCCTAGATTTCTATAAATTAAGGCTTCAGCTCATCTCAAATCATCTCATAATTTTGCATAATCATGCTGAAGAATTGTTATCTGGAGAATCAAAGCTTATTGCGAATCAAGGCTATTGTGAGATCAATTTGGTTTTTACATTCATTTAGTTTTCATATCATATCATTGTTAAATCAATTCATAGCATATCAATTTTTACATATCATAGATTTCATATCAAGTTTTTCATCTTATTGCATCTAAAATCTAAAAAAAAAAAATAGGTTAATTGCATTTATTCCATACCCATCTTTTGCATTCAAATCCTTCATTCAGGTGTCGTCAAGGTCACTGATCTCGATAACAATCTGAGAACATCATACTCACACCTATTAGAAGGCAGTAAATCACCTGGTTAGTTTAGCTTTCAATTCATTGCATGATTTCATTTTTGCTAACCTCTAATGTTTTACTAAAGTGTTGTGTCTACAGATCAGGTACAAAATTCACACACACAGAAGGATGAAAGGAGTGCAAGCTATGGGAGAAACCTTTCTAGATAGAGGTTTGTGCCTTAGATCTTGCTTGAGAGTGGTACCTTTCTCTTCATACTCTTTATTATCTTGATCACAAATAGGATGATCATGAAATTTCCCTTGATCCAAGATAGGTTTGTTGCTCTTAAATGCTTCTTTTTGTTAGGAAAATGAAGATACAGATGGCCCATCATCATAAAGAAAAGGAAAAATTGATCTTAATGATGGCTTTTTAGATGATGCATCTTTTTTTTTCCTCACTCTTCCTTAAGGTTGATGTATCATAATTATGAGGAAGCTTAGCTCCTAATTGAGCTAACTTTATGAAATATGCTTCTTTATCCCTCTTCAAAATTAATCGCATCATTTCCATAAATATGGGATCTTGGGATGCTTCCAAAATTTCATCTTCAGACACTTCATCATTTTGATTCCTATGGAGATTTTGGTCTTGATTTCGATAATTATGCTCCATAATAGGATTGATTCATTTATCAAATAGATTCATCATCATAAATGTTTTTTAGGAATATGATCTATTTGTTGCACTGATAAGGAGTATCTCCGAAAGGGGTATCCAAAAGTGATTTCAAAATCTTTCCAAACCTTCGGGAAATGTCCACTATTTTCCCTTCTTTGTTTTTTGGGCATCACTTTCCTATGTGTAGGCGTGAGTTAACTCTTACTACGTGGTGACTGCAATTTGCTTAGGCGACACTTTGCAGAGAGCAGGCAACTTTTTCCTATTGATAGGTGTTGCTTAACTTTTTCCAGGAGTTTCTTAAAATGTCACAGGTGTGACTTCATCATTTATAGGTGTTGCTTGAATAGTCATAGGTGTGACTTCACTGTGTATAAGCAGTTTTCCTCTATGTGCATGCGACACTTTTGTAGATCAGGTTGTAAATTCTAGAATTTTAAAAAGTTTTAAGATCAGATCCGTAGAATATTCTTGCTTGAAAATAAAATACAAACCCAACACACACATCAAATTTGTACCATATACCTAAAACCACACTAAAAGTGTATGTTCTCGATCATTTTCACAAGTATAAACAAGAATGTCTTCCAAGTAATCTACCTAGAGTCAGATTTGGCTCTTAAACACGTTTGGCTCTAAAAGGAAGATTACTACTTAACAAGATTTTTAATGAATCACCTCCATTCTAGATCATGTCAAGTTCTTTTACCACCTTGCGGGCCTCCCACACGCATGAAAGTATGATTTGGCACAATCCCGAAGGACTACTTGAGGAAGTGAGGAATACTTGCACACAACCTAGTCACTCTCCGATTAGGGAAGAATGTATTTGTTTATAGTGAGTCAGATAGTATCGCGACTAAAGTGATTGTCTCCCACTTTGGGTCATTCCCTTTCACCATCCTCATAAGGCAATTCTTGGGAGGCAGACCCTCTAAAGATCTAATTTATCTAGCATATATAGAAAAATAAGAAATCAAACTTTGTTCAACAAGTTTGGGAGTTTGATTCACTTAGAAAGTGAAGAGCATATCCCTATTGTTGTTCCTTGTTCCAAACACTTCAAGCAAAATTTGTTCTTTTTCAACCTCTTGACAAGAAGGTTCTTATAAATGAAATGTTTGGTTAATTCCTTATCCCTTTCTTTCTACCAAGTTGAACTCACACGTTTGGATTTTTGATCCACTTCACAAAGTGGAGAGCATATGCCTAATGTTTGTTCAATTTGGACAATAGTAAGGTTTTTCCTATTAAACTAGATCCAAAGAAAAGCCACAATTTAAGCAATACAAGCTTGATATGAAAAATACCTCTTTTGTAGCTAGTAAAGGCTAGGCGCTTTTTTGAAGTTTTTGTCATTTATTTGCTTACTTACCTAGTGGCAATCATTCCCATTCCGGTTCCTCCAACAAATTAGTCAACATAGCAATACAAAGTGAAGGAAACCATAAGGAATAGATTGAAGTGCAATTAAGTGTTCTTAACAATATTTTGCAAAGAAAATTTTAACAACTTAATGCAAACAATTTAGTTCAAAGTAGGAAATTTCTTTTTATAAGAATCCGACACCTTAATGTAATGCTTATAAAGCTTTTCTTCTAATTCCAAACTATCTAGAATTGAAGCAGTATGGATTTCCTTTAGACTTTTGGTTTGAATTCTTACCTCTTTGCTCTCTTGAGTAACTCTACTTTCTCGTTTATGTACTTTCCTATGTCTGCTCATCTGTAGGAAAAACACAGACAGAGAGTAAGAAAATAGAATTTAATAATCTGACAACAAAATTGAAAAAAAAATACTAAGCGACATTCGTCAACTAATAGGCGTTAGTTAAAAGCTAGTAGGCATCATTTAAAAGCTAGTAGGCATCATTTAAAAGCTAGTAGGCATCATTAAAAATCTAGTAGGCATCATTTAAAAGTTAGTAGGCATCATTTAAAAACTAGTACGCGTCATTTTCCAGAGACTCAAGCGGCTTTTAAAAATTACTAAGCGTAACACTATAACTGCTAGGCATTACAAATGATTGTAAATTACGTAAGATAAAATATCAAAGGCAACAAAGAACAACTAATAGGCATCATTTCTCATATACTATGCGATGCTTTACGCTCTCATGTGCATGATACTTTACTTCACAGGCATCAGAAGAAGAAAAGACATAATAGAAAGAATCTCGTAGGCGTCAGTCAACTTCTAGGCATCGTCAGAATGCTCATGAGCATCATTAGATCCCTCGTAGGTGACGTTTCTCCTATTTTATGCAAAATTGACGTAAAAGTGAAGCCAAAAACACACAAAACTTGATAAAAAAAATATAGAAATGAGGCTCAAAGCCCCACAGTGGGCACCATTTGTGTGTGAGTGTTTACACCTTCATGAAATTAGGACAATTAGCAACAATTCTATGAAAAGACAATAGAAATTTAATCTAAAGAATTATATTTAACATCCATATCATCTCATGGTTCTCTATTTAAGCTTTGCTAATAGAGCTCTCAGCCTTATTCCCTACTAGTGACAATCCTAGAATGAGAAAATTATGATAAAATGCCTAAATCTAGCTCTCAATTCTCCATTTGATACAAAGATTAACTCAAATGCTCATAATAATGCTCTCAAATCTCACAATTTGCTCTCAAAATGCTCAAGATATTGCTCAATTGCTCTCAAATTGCCTATAGTGATGATGCTATGCATTCAAATTTTCTAGGATTCTTATGCTCTCAAAATGACTTCTATTTATAGTAAAATCCCAAGGGTAAGGGGTAGAGTTACTTGATCATGGTTTAGCCTTGGTTGAGTCAAAAGCTTTGAAATGTTTTTAAATGGGGGGACAATTTAAATGATTGTCTCAAATGTTTGGACAAGTAGACAAGTTTGAGTGATTGAGATTCAAAGTTGAAAATGAGTGATGGAGATTCAACAACTTGGAGTGATCCATGTGCATTGTGTTCTCAATTCGTATTGGTTGCTCAAATTATGTTGAAAGATATTAAGATTAATTAAATTCCATCAATTAATTAAATTAGCCATGTAGGGGAATAGGTTCAATTTGATTTTTGATTTAAAACTATACAATTAATTGATTAAAATCAATTATATAATGTGATTGACCCTTTAAACTTGTATTTAATTATTTGATGTCATGATTTGATTTTTCATTTGATTTAAATGATTTTGTCCAATTTTGATTAATAAATGTCCATTTAAAATTGATTTGATCTATTTTGATGAAAATTAGAGTATTTGGTTGAGATTTTGTAAATTTGAATGATTCTAAGACATCTGCCCAGTTTTGGGTGACTACAATATCCAATAATAGAATTTGAACTATCATTTGCTTAAGTTGATCAGTAAAATCAGCTGCTATAGGATTTTCTTTTGGAGGTGCTGATTGGGCCAATCTTTGTGGATAAGGGGGATTCTTCAATACTGGTGCAGCTTGAGGAATAGGTGGAACATCAGTATTTTGGTTCATAGGTATGTCCTTAGTATCAACAAATTCAAATATTATAGGCTCCTTAAGTGAAGGCAATGTAGTTCCTGATCTGAGATGAATATCATTTACTTGCAGGGAATAAGCTTGTTGTTTGTTGTTTGGATTTGGAGTTTGCTGAGTAGGAAGTTGTGTTGGCTTCTGAGGGTTATTATTGGCTATAGGAGGTGGAGGCATAATAGCTTGTTGTTGATTAGGCTGATTTGGTCCCCAGTGAGGTTGTTGTTACCAATTACCATGTGGTTGCCATTGGTTATTATGTTGTGGCTGCTGATACAGGTTAAATTGTTGTTGGTATGTGTTAAATGGAGGCTTTTGTTGATAGGTTTGGTTATACCATGGCTGTTGTTTATACTAGTTATAATTCTAATTCTGTCCTTGAGGGGCATGGTTTGGCCATTGACTACTGTTATTATTATAACCAAAATTATTCAAGGGGTCCAGAGGCATACCTTGTCTCTGAGCCCATGGTTGTCTTTGAGAAACATAGAAAACTTCTCCATTCTCCTCATCTATAGTTTTGAACTTGGTGGGCATTGAGTTAGTATCCACAAATGCAACTATTTTGCACCTACAATTTCTCTTCTTTTCTCTGCAGTGAGAGCAGAATTTGGCCAACATATCATCTGCCTCCTCCTTCTTTCTTCTTGCTTGCATGCTATCTAACTGAGTGGCAACATCATTGATGATGTCTTGCTTGAAGTCGGATAGAAGATTGGACAACTCTATCTTTGATACCCCAAACCATTGGACTTGTGTGGTAGGTCTCTCGGCCCCCTACCTTTTTTCACAGTAGCCCTTGAATAGTTCAGACATACGTTCTTTATGTCAACCCAGTTCTTCTTAGTAATGTCTCCTCCTGCCATGAGGTTTAGAGCCTCAATACTTCCATCATTCACACCTTTTAAGAAAAGGTGTTTTTATGATTCCTCATTCAGCTGATGTTATGTGTTACATTGCAAATTGAACATGAACCTTGAGACAAAGTCTTCCAAGGTCTTGTCTTCCTTTTGTGACATTTTAAAAATATCATCCCCTTTCATGTCTTGTCCCCTACAATATTCCTTATACTTGGAAAGAAACAAATTGCTCATTGCATCCCAATTTGCTATAACATTGGCACCCAACCCCATGAACCATCTTAGAGAAGCCTCTTTGAGAGTGAATGGAAACAACTTCAGCTTGTGGGCATCAGTTGTGTAATCATAGCTCCTGCAAAGGATGTCAAATTTGAAGAGGAAGGTCTCAGGGTCCTCAGTAATAAGGCCATAAAATTTAGGAAGCACGAAGGCAAGTATGTTCTTCAGATTGTGATTACCATGCTGAGTGGGGATAGGGAAAGGAAATGTAGGCTGAGCCATTCTTGGAGGAGGACTTGGTCGTGGTGGCTGATAGATAACAAGGGCAAATGGGTTGTCTTGATAGTCAGGTTCAGTAAAAAGGTCATTCAAATGTAGTGATCCTTTAGAGGACGATGGTGAGGATATTTGTTCTTGAGCATCAACAAATGGATTTTCAAAGGGTTCTTCTTCTTCATTCTCATTTTGGGGTTCCTCAAGTTCATGATTAAAAATATCAAATGGTTCAACTTGGTTTTTACGAGGAAGGAATCTCCCAAGGTGGTCTCTTCGTCTATGCATAAAATGTTTACTTACAACTAAGGTCTAGATTATGAAAATTGAGAATATAAACACTAGGATACGTTTGAATTAACACCATCTCCGGTAGCGGCGCCAAAAATGCTTGGCCAAATAATGGTATTAGAAACCCATGGAAATGGACTTCCTATTTAAGGATTGGACACCCTAAATGGTTGCTAAATGAATTATTTAGTCTCATTTAACTATCGACCAAGGACATAAACTTGGAATGACATTCGCAAAGTATATGCTTCAAACTATCTCAATCTTATGACTACCCTATGGAATTCAAGTGCTTGAGCTTTAGGAAAACTATGCTAAAACCAGTAAATGAATTACTCTAGCAAAACAAGTAATCACAATTAGGAGTTACTCTAACTACCTATGTTGCAGGAACAACAGAGTTCTACTTCACTTCTAAACAAACATGAAAATGAATTCTACTCTAACAGAGCAATTCACTCACCAAGTGGGCCCCCTTGGATGAGTGAATGGAGAACACAATCAAGATAAAAGATTAAAACTCAAATTGTGCATTCTATTCATTCATGGAAAATGAGGACACTTGATTGGAAGTAAAACAGTATAACTGTGACAATAGTTCTATTCTGAAATCCAACTAACTCCAAAAGAGTTACAACAGTCATTTATTTAAAGGAAAACTACAACTACCTCCTAAATCTAAGATCACTCCATAAATGAGGATCGTTACAGATTCATAAAGTTTCAAAACAAAAATAACATTAATTAAGAATAACTCTTCATGGAATATAGCATGTTGAGGGTACTACATCTGCGCTGCATGCAACAGGAAACGGTATTTGA
Organism: Chamaecyparis obtusa; assembly: GCA_027943335.1. Classification (NCBI taxonomy): domain Eukaryota; kingdom Viridiplantae; phylum Streptophyta; class Pinopsida; order Cupressales; family Cupressaceae; genus Chamaecyparis; species Chamaecyparis obtusa. Next base: position 626,757 of record BSBK01000274.1, on the reverse strand, counting down.
CTTGCCCTGCTTGTGAAGATCTTGCAACAACGGTTGGATTTGACTATTCCAACACCACAATGCCAATCCTTGAATGCCCACGGTAAATACCTGCAAAATAATTAATGCACATACAAACTTCCATACATATATATCCTCATCATTAATATTAGGAAGAAAGTGTAAAGTTCTTAATTAATACTCTTGTAAGACCTATGGCTACAGGATGGAAAATACCCAAAAGCATAGCATAGGCAAGGGAACATTCATTAGCATATATCACTACTGAATTATACCATTCATGTCCATTAATTCAAGAAAATATATCATGTCTTTAAACCATCCATAGTTCTACTTCATGTCTTCACATATACAAAACATATATATAAAAACTATAAGTTAATGTATGCTTGAAAATAAATTGCTTAAAAAGAACTTAGAAAGATGGCCTTTTTAGAAGCCCATCAATAATTAACTTTTGTGAAACATGGAAGTAGAACTTTGAGGCACATTCCTCAAGACTTGTAACTAAATTTTGCATTCTTTGCAATTTGTAACTAAACCCCATATCTTAATTTTAATGGTTAGAGCATACAATAATACTTCTAGCCAACTCCAATACTAATTAATCTTGAAGAATCAGAGATGCAAATTTGATGATTAGCAAAAGAAACTTTTTAACCTTGATCTGTGATCGAGTCTTGTGAACTTTGTATGCAAGTCAAAAAATTTGGACCATGTGGCAGCTGCCATTTGCACTTTGTTTTATCATTGATGGTTAAGTGATGATTTAGTCAACCTCATACATGGTTTACAATAAAAATTGATAAACTTTTGAAAAATTTAATTCCTTGTTTATGAGTAAAAACACTCAGAAGCATTGTTTGTATGTCATATAAATACAATATTGACGTGAAGACGATAATGGTGAAAAGACTATGAAATCCTTAAAGTGTGTTTAGAATTTGAGGCTAAAATCTCTTTAAGGAACAAAGCCAGGTAATCACAGCTGAAAAAAGTAAAAAAAACAGAGAAGGATATATTATAGTCTCAATGTATCAAATATTTTCAACCTATTCAAATTGATTTGATAGGGATTGTTCAGTCACAAATTGTCATATAAAACCATTGTAGATAATTTTTCCCCTAAAGTAATGAATAAGCTAAAGCTCTAGCCTGATTATTGTTTATATGCCTTCCAAAAGCTCTAAGAGCGAAAAAAGCACTTATAGACCATAATGAAAACATAGAGAGACCTTTCAAAGAATGTACCAAAATGCGAGAAAATATATTAAAAATGTTGGAAAATTTGCAAGAAACTAAATCTGTTAAAATAGAGCATAAATAGTTGAAAATGACATAGGTTTACAATAGTAGATGTTCAATGTCTCTACGCGTAACATTTTAATCAGTGAGACTGGAATCCAAGGACACATAGATTTTGGATTCTCATGATCAAACTTCATGTCATGTATATCATGTATCTGGATATATTATTGTAAATGTTTTGGATTCTTATGATCATAAATTATATCATGTGTCTAGATATATTGATGTAAAAAAAATTGGATTCTCACGATCAAACATGAAATGATTGATCATAACCAGGAAAAAGGGACTCAAAATGTATAACGTAACTTTAGACACAATCTTTCATAAAATATATGTCATTGATGCAATCCTTTCCTTCTCTCTACGATGAGAAAGGTCACCTCTCTTGTAAATAAAAATATACGATATGATTTTCATGGGCAGAAATTAACAAAAAATAAAAACATGCAAATACCACAGGTAGCGTAGGTGTAATCATGCATGTGAGAAGTAGATAGAGCATTTGACACAACTTAAAATTATTTATTAGCATACAAATTATTCATAGCTTACAAAGAGGTATGAACAGTAAACCCAATAAGGATAAATAGAAATTTACAAAGGAGAAACCAAAGTAGAAGCTATGGCTGTGTATATAAGCTTCAAATCTTTGAATTTGGTGCCCTTTCCATTCCCTACAAATTTAGATGTGCTATTATTAATACTCCTCGGTCTGCTCTTTCCCATATGATGTTCACATAGACAATACTCAATCATTCGAGAATGAGTGGTACTCTATTCATAAATTGATTCTTAATTTTAACCGATTTTCTAGGTCAAGAAAGAAAACAAAACATGCATCAGCTATGAATGGAATATGCATCGTCTAGCAGTACATAACCACTCCACCATTAACTCTTCAACATACCACACGAATCTTCAAATTCTATTATCCACCACCTTTATTTTAAATTCTATTATCCGCCACCTTTATTTATGTAATATCCACCTTACATCACAAGACATGCAAATGCCTATCTAATTTTTTTTTAAAATCAAATTGTTTACATATAAATTTGGTGCCATTGTAGGAAGCCTCTTGACTTAATGATATTTTAATAGTTGTTTACTATCATTTTCTTAGTAGTCCTTTAATTTATTTTTGTTATTATTTTATCTTTAGTAGCCTTTTGATTGTCTTCTCTTGTAATCTTATTTTTAGTAGTCTTTTGATTACCTTTCATTTTAATCTTATTTGTAGATCTGTCTTTCCATTACCTTCTATTGTAATCTTAGCATTATTTATCTTTTGATTATCTTTCATTGCAATCTTATGTTTAGTTGTCTTTCGATTGCCTTTCATTGTAATCCTATCTTTATGCATTGTTCTAATATAAAAAAATGAAGCTCTTATAATTCATTTCATGTTGCAATGGATGAATATGTTGTCTCGTGCTATTAAAACTATCAATGACAAAAAAAATGTCTTTAATAAAATATTTTGGTTGTACTTAAAAACAACTATAATAGAACATTGATTGTGGTCAATATTCCACTTTGATTTGATATAATGTGTGGCAATGGGAAAATTTGATTTGATTATGGCATATTTGTTTAAATTTTGTTATTAGATCCTACAATTTTGCGAGGGATATAGAATGCAAATTATTATAGAAAATATGGATGGATTTGCTTAAAACACGCATATGAACATAATTTTTAGTTTGTTCATATAATTTTAGCTTTAGAGCAACATATTGAACATATATGAACAAATTGATAGCCTCTTATAGTTTGAAGAGGTTTGCATGTCTTGTAGAGCTTTGAAGTACAATACACTTGATTATTTTTTGGGCTTTTGGAGGTTCAAAATTTTAACTATCTTGCTTTTAAAGTTTGTGTGTGTGTGTGATGTAAGGGTCTCAAATAGTATTACCATATTTTAAGGCTCAATTTTGATGTTATTTTGAATATTTGTGTTATTCATCTTGGATTCTAGTTTATTGACTTTTTAGTTCAAGGCTAATATGCTTAATTATATCTCACATAGAAGAGAATTCAAAGTTTTTGGCACTTAGTTGCCTCGAAGTTTAAATTCCTTTGATTTCAATTGACCAAATTCAACTTAATAAATTCATGATAAAGTTGGCCCAATTATTTTGGAATATTACTTTTAAGGACTTTTTTTTGTAGATGCCTAATTTTTCTAGCAAATATTTATTTCCATGTGAAGGAGGAATGTGCCCCTCATATAGAATTCCCCTCATCCATTGTTGTTCAAAGGATTGGCATTTGGTCAAGCCAAGAAAGAATTGAGCTAGGCTCATATTATGAAGAGCCACATTCAATATGTAGACCTTAGTGAAATTAGTGGTAGCACTTGTAGGTGTTGGATTGAAAAGACAATTATGAATTAGACTTAGTTTTTTTGTTGTAGTGAGAAGCCTTGGCTATTTGGGTATGGTTATGTTGACTAAAGAGTTAAAATATAAATATTATAATACTAGATTAACATAGTTTGACAAAGATTTTGGATTTACTTATTGCTTCTAGATTTTGATTGTGTATAAAATTTTGAGTCGACATTTCAAGTCACACTCTATGTGGTGCAAGAGCACATGGTGAAAATCAGGCATAACCTAGCACTAAATGCTCTCACCGAGCATATAGGACTAAATAATTTAGGAAGTCTTGATTTTTGTGTGTATGAATATTTTATTAGTTGTGTGTAAGTTTTTCATAAAGTCCTTTTATGTGGTGGCAAAGATTAGGTGGAAACCCTATAAGCTCACCGAGGACAAGTAGGGAGTTATGAATTCTATGTTTAGAAAATATTTTGATGTGTGTTCAAAAATAATGGGAAAAAGCCAAAAGAAAGGTTTTCATTGGAGCTCCATATGTAAAAAATGCAAAAGTTGCATCATTGCAAGTTTTTGAAAAACTTGTTTTTTTTGCTACACTCAACTGTAACAGCTACCAAGAGTGTTGTAATACTTTCTTGGGAGTTACAGGTCAAGATCCTTAAAAAAAAATGAAGGCCAAAGCTTTGTATTGAACTTTAAAGAAGAAAAGAATTAGTTTTAGTATTTTCTTGCAAATTTTTGTCATTACCAACCTTTGTACGACATTGTGCGACTGCATATGTGTAGAGTATTGCAAGCATGTTTTAATCTAATTAGTTATCTTTGATTTTCAAGTGATTTGAGGTTGCGAAGTGATAGGAGACAAGAGTTATCCTAATTTTTCTATCAGTGGGTTTGACTGTAGCCCATAGTAAGGGTTTGAGCCATAAATATTGGCTATAATTTGAACTCCCAAGAGTGTTGACTCATGGGATCTTGGAGAGATTCAAGGGAGGACTATATAATTTATGTTTTTGTTTTTTTCCATTTTTTACATCATGCAAGAAGGATGAAGGAAACTGATGCCCTAGGTGGACATCTCTATGTGTCCACCGAGTAGAATTTTGGAATAAAAAACATAATCTTTGTTCTAAGGTGTTCCAGAAGCTGAAAGCTAGGATTTGGCAATGTTTTAGGTCCCTCGAGATACTCTAAGTGACTAGAGGTTTGAAACAATTCTTTAGAAGGTAGTTGCTTCTTTTGGTAAGCCTAATTAGGCCTATTTGAGTCTATCACCCCAGTGAAACCATGCCTACTGAGCTCAGGTGGGAAAATATCTCTTTGCAGTCTTCTATAACCTTGAAAAGGGTATCCAAATCTGTAATTTACTTTCCAAGTCTTTTGGGAAGTTCTTGAGAAACTAAGGTAAATTGATAGGCTACTCGATCCTACCTACATCGAGTTCTATCATGCATTATTTTAAGGACAAAATCCTTTTTATGAGTTCATCTGATCACTTTCACTCTAGGAGGATGGTGAAGGACATGATGGGGAGTAAATGTGTATGTTGAGTTCCTTAAGAGGCCCAAGGAAGTAAAGGATACATGTGGAAACCATTTGTGTTTGTGTCTCTTGATGTACCTTAGTTGAGTAAATTATCATCCTAAGGGTTCCAAGGTTGCACCTCTGCATCACAGTGAACCATCATCAGGACAAGAACTCAAGGGAAAGAAAAAATATGTAGGTTGCAAAACATGACTCCCTTGAAAATAAAAGAGAAGGGAATCCCTACACCTTTTAAGAAAACCCAGATCTGCAACCTTCTTAAAATGCTTAATCCTTAGAAATTCATATCTTGATGATGGTTCACAGAGTGTAAACCAAAACATTGACTCAAAAATTAATACACAATCAAGATCTAGAAGCAATAAGTAAATCATTGTTTATTGTGGAAACTTGCTAACACTTAAAGACTTTGGAAATGGGTTTGTAAAATTATTCCCACATTGAATTAGTTTTCCCACAAATTTTTAGAACTTTTTGTTGTCATGGAAGATCTGTACTACAATTTGATTAAGATTTACATTTATGAGAAATGTGACCTTTTCTTTGGGAAATCTAGTGACTAGAAAACTATTGGCGAGTGGATGTGAGATTTTGGTACAATATTTATTCCCAAACTCAATATGAAGTAGTGGAGTGGAGTCATTATTTTTAGTTTATGTTTTCTTCCTTTTTTTAGTGCATGAATGCCATCTCATACAACATTATATATGTTTATTTTTTTGTTTTGCATCGTGTCTTGCTTAAGAAAATGTAGGCCTTTAATTTCCCCTAAAAGTTTGAAATATTTGCACCAACTTAGAATTATTCTAGATATGAATAAGCATGTCAAGCTAGTTGCTCCTCTCATTTGTATGTTTCTTTTTGGGTCTTATTTTTTGTTTGGTTTCCATCTATTTTTTAGGCCTCAACATTCCAAAATCTAGGCTTTATTGTTTACCTAAATATGTGTTGATTTTCTCTTTGAAATCCAACCCCTAACATATTGTTCAAAATCTCAACAAACTAAACTAAATATATTCAACTAGTACATTGATTGATTTGAATAGAAAGCACTCTATTTAAAATCAACAACCAAATTTAATATAGAATAATTCTATCTGATTTTTTAGGTCATATTCAACCATGTTCTCGAAAGAATTTATAATACAATTTTATTTATAGTTTTTGAAAGGGGTAAATATTTTTGACCCAAAACTAGGAACTACTAAAGTTATGAATGGGGAACCTTATTCCCAACATAAACATTTAGTTCAATAACAACTCATGGGGTTTGAACCCTGATGGAAAGAATAATAATACCACAACTTAACCATCACACTATGTCAATACCAACCAAATTTATTTACATTGCCAAAAGAGCATGAGAAGAATAAAAGAGAGCACAAAATATTATTTTAACTATGTTTTTTTATTTAGACTCGACATGTAATATAGACGTTTGTGATGTGTGGCCTTGAGAAACTTTAGGCACTTGTCTTTCATAGTATAATACTTGGATTCAGATGGCTATAAAGATTCTCTAAAAATATTACATGTTATTTGTCTACTTTGATGCATATAGAGGCCAAAGGGTCTAATGGACTGTCCCATAGGCGACACCCCAAACTTGTTTCCCATACGGTGTCCTTATTGGTTGAAGAGTGATAACCGTACAACCTTTCCACCTTGTTTGATCTAAGTTGTATGACTTAATTTTATGGTCACTCTATACGCCTGGAGCACTTGTTGTCTGTACACTATATCACCGCACCCTATGACAAATCCAATCCCACTCAGTAAACCTTCTACATTTCTTTGTATGGTCGTATGGTCTTACTGTGGTCATGTGGCATGCAATACTTCCCCTTCATATGCTCTCTGAATCACCATCATGTGGTAGGATTGTCGTACGTAATTGGGCTATCAATGTCATACAGTAATGAATACTTCCTTTGGCTCAGACTTAGATACCTTGATGACGTTACATATGAGTAATTTGGAATACTATATTTGATAGAATAACCAATACAAGAAAAGAGACACCAATGGATTGAATCATTTGTATTTCAAAGAAATGCTAGATTATAGATGATGCTTCAAGAATGGTGTATTGAACAGAGATGAGGATTTGTAAATACAAGAGGAAATAATAACAACACTTCAAATTATATCGAACAAATCTTCAATACAACAATCATAGGCCATTAATAGAAATACAAATGTTGTTATTTATTACAAATTTGTCTTCTATAGAATACTTCACAAATTTGAAGCACAATGTGAAATATCAAAATGATATTTCCAACGACAAACTAGGGTGGTTCTGAACCATCGAAACTGTGATCACAGAATAGGGAGGGTATTCCACCTCCAAAAATGCATACAAACTACCTTCAGCCTTCAGCTTCTGGAATTACACAAAAGAGTCAAATGCAATCCATGATGATTTATAATGCCTAGTCATCTCCTTATAAAGGCCTCCAAGAAGTGTCTAGATATTTACAACAAGCTAACATTATTAATTTATTTTATTATTTTATTATTTGGGCCCCTTTGTTTAATAATTTAATTAATTAGTTAAATAATTCCTTATGATATTATTTTTATTTTTGGACCACTTATTAATTAATCTAATTAAGACACTTATGAAAATTGGGGACATTACAAATGAAATGTCCCATAGGTGACACCCCAAACTCGATGCTTGTACAATGTCCTTATTGGTTGAAGAGTGATGATCATACGACCTTGCCACCTTGTTTGATCTAAGTCATATGGATTAATTTTCTACTCACTCCATACAGCTAGAGTGCTTGGTGTTTGTATAATATATCACCACACTCGTACGATAAATCCAATCCCACTCCATACACCTTCCACATTTCTCTATATGGTCATATGGTCTTTCTATAGTTGTGCGACATGCAATACTTCCCCTTTGTACACTCTTTGAATCACCATTGTACGGTGGCATTGTCGTACGTAAATAGGCTATCAATGTCATATGATAATGAAGAATTCCTTTGGCTCAGACTCATATGCTTTGATGACGTTACAGATGAGTAATTTAGAATATTATAATTGATATAATAACTAATATAAGAAGAGAGATGCCAATGAAATGAATCATTTTTATTTCAAAGAAATGCCAGATTATAGATGATGCTTCAAGAATAGTGTATTGCATAGAGACGAGGATCTATACATGCAAGAGGAAATAATGATAACACTTCATATTATATCAAATGGATCTTCAATACAATAATCACAGACCAACTGTAGAAATATGAATAACATTGTTTATTACAAAGTTGTCTTATACAGAAGACTTCACAAATCTGAAGCACAATGTGAGATATCATAATGATATTTCCAAAAATAGACTAGGGTGGTTGTGAACCACCAAAAATGTGATCATAGAATAGGGAGGGTCTTCCACCTTTGAAACTACATACAAACTACCTTCAGCCTTCAACTTCCAAATTTACAAAGAAGAGTCAAATAGAAGATTATCTACAATGCCCAGTCGTCTCCTTATAAATGCCTCCTGTATTCACCCTAAAATGGTCGCCTAGACTTTGGGCCCCATTTATTTGATTTATCAATCCTGAATCATTTTTATCAATAATCAATATTGTTAACATTATCAATTTCTTGATCAAATCTTAATTTCGATCATGTATTGGATTTTTATCCTATGGGCTAACCATTTATCCTAAGTCTTTATTTATTTAAAAGGAATATTTCCTCCCCTTTTCATAAATAAAAAGCCCCACCTTTCCTCTTGTCCTAAGTTGCACAAATAAAGCACTATTCCTATTTTATAAAAAGAAGAAAACACTTTTTGTCTCATATGGACATAAAGTCAACTCCTATTTTCCTATTGGAGGATACTTGTGCACATGGATTGATCCTCTTTCAAGCTTCACCACTGATTGAGACTTTTGCCTCTTAATCTCCATGGTCCATTCCTTTGCATTTCTTATAAAAGGAGAGCTCTCTCCTTCATTTGCATATATCATGTTTTTGTGCTAACTTTATGCTGCAGGAATTCTTGGAGACTTTTTGGAGCTTTTGGAAAACCTTATTGTTCTTAGTCTTTCATTCTTGCATTTTTAGCTTTCATGGCATCTAGTTTAGTTTCCTTTGATGCAATAGATTTAACTCACATAGTCTAAATAGGAAGGATTTGTAACACTTGTTCTTTCCATTTCATAGCTTAGTTGCATTGCATTTTCATTTCCATAGACTAGCTTGCATTGCATTTTCATAGTGATTCTTGAGGATATTGGCACTCTTGCCCTTGTCCTCATTTGAATCTCTCGTTGTGTGGTTGACTAGCAAGGTCACAAGCTTGTAGCTCTAGCTGAGAGCAAATACATCATAGTCCCTTGCAACTCCATGCATAGAGAGCTATGAGTCACTTTGTGAGGCCTCATTCTTGAGCAACCTTGCATGTAATGGTTCATAGAAGTGCACCTTTTTAGTGTGTACACCTCCAAGAAGCGTTTAGAGATTTACAACCGGCTGACATTATTAATTTATTTTATTATTTGGGCCCCTTTATTTAATAATTAAATTAATTAATTAAATAAGTATTTATGATATTATTTTTATTTTTGGACCACTTAATTAATTAACCTAATTAAGACACTTATGAAAATTAGGGACATTACAAATCCTTTCCACCCAAAGATTGCTTTCCCTCAAGAAATCCACCATCAAACCATTTTCCCACTACGAAGCTCCAGGATCCCAAACCAAGCACGAATATTGGTAGTTGTATTCATTGAAATCTCCATGATGCATCATGATCTGATGCACACACTTGGATGTAGTCAAGATGAGTAACTCACCAACAAGCTTCAGTTGTGCCACTCTGATATAAACATTTCCATGCCCAGAGTCACGAGGATCCCATAGACGCTAATCATAAAACACATAGATGCTTAGATCCAAAGCCTTCATGTTATCAATCTCTTATGGAATCTCATAGCTCTGGTAGATCTTGTTGTTTTCATGAGGAAGCCCCTTACATGGATAAATTTTAATAATGCATGCCTCATGCAAAACCAAAGGATACACTTCATAATCAACCAACTATGGTGATTGCTCCTACAAGAGATCATCGGTAGAGTCTGCATCTCCATGAGGTCGATCAATCACTAGTAGAGCTTGCTCATTCAGAGGATCATTCACAGAGTTTGCATTTCCATAAAGTTGATTAAGGATTGTTGGTTTGATGAAATATGTGCAAGCATCTTCTTCACCTTTCTGGTTGTCTTTAAAATTCAAGGATGTATTAAATTTGAAGGGAAAATTGATGAATCTTTCTTGTCCAAATCCTCATGTTGCTGAAGTGGATCTATGAGCATGTCTTTATCCTCTTTAGGATTTAAGATATCGTATAGCCCATTGTCAACCTCTTGCTTCAAATTATTATTGTAGACTCTATTGCCATCAGAGGATGGATACTTCATTCATAGTTTTGTGTAGTCCTTGAGAGAAATGTCTATCTACTATTCACCATCAACCCAATCCTACTTGATTTTCTTCGGTGACTCAGCCATAGTGAGTGGATGCATTTCCAATTGCTCAATCCATGGAGGAAAAATTGACATCATCGACCTTGTGTTGAAGCACTGTGAATATCCTTTCATCCTTTATTTTTTAAAGTGGTTGAGCATCTCCTCCATCCGTTGGTACCTTCTTATGAGGGTTTTACTAAGTTGTTGTTGACTTTTTATTAACTCCCTCAACAAGGCTATCCACACTTTCATCTTCCATTCCATCACGCAGTTCCATGATTCACCCAAAAGGCTAACATATTCACCAGCTCTGATACCACTATAATCTCCCATAGATGACACCCCAAACTTGATGTCTGTATAATGTCCTTATTTATTGAAGAGTTATGATTGTATGACCTTTCTACCTTATTTGATTTGAGTCATATGATTTAATTTTCTTCTCACTCTGTACGACTGGAGCACTTGGTGTCCATATGATGTATCACCACACTCAGACAAAAAATCCAATCCCACTTTGTACACATTCCACATTGCTCTGAATAGTCATATGGTCTTGTTGTAGTTGTGCAACATACAATACTTCCCCTTTGTACGCTCTCTGAATCACCATCGTACGGTGGGGTTTCTGTACATAACTGGGCTAGAAATTTCATACCATAATGAAGACTTCCTCTGGCTCAAACATGAATACCTCGATGATGTTACAAATGAGTAATATGGAATACTAATAATTGATAGAATAACCAATACAAGCAGAGAGATGCCAATAGAATGAATCGTTTATATTTCAAAGAAATGTGAGATTATTGATGATGCTTCAAAAATTATGTATTGCACATAGATGAGGAATTGTACATGCAAGAGGAAATAATAATAGCACTTTAGATTATATCGAATCAATCTTCAATACAACAATCATAGACCAACAACATAAATACGAATAACGTTGTTTATTACAAATTTGTCTTATACAAAAGACCTCACAAATTTGAAACACAATGTAAAATATCAGAATGATATTTCCAACGACAGACTAGGGTGGTTGTGAACCACCAAAACTAAGATCACAGAATAGGAAGGGTCTTCCACCTCTGAAACTATGTACAAACTACCTTCAGCCTTCAACTTCCCGAATTACAAAGAAGAGTCAAATACAATCGATGATGATTTACAATACCCAACTGTCTCCTTATAAAGGCCTCGAACAAGTGTTTAGAGATTTACAACAGACCACCATTATTAAATTTTATTATTATTCATGCCACTTTATTTAATAATTTAATTAATTAATTAAATAAGTCCTTATGATATTTTTTTCTAGACCACTTAATTAATTAACCTAATTAAGACACTTATGAAAATTGGGGACATTACATCCAACATTTTCTCTGCAACATTGTTAAGCCAATAATATAAGAAGTCAGGTACTACAATAGTTTCAAGTACAAAAATTTGAATTTGTAACATTTTTTAGGTATCTTTCAATGTATTGTTGATGCAGGAGCATCTCGGGTCCTTGGCAATCCTATGTCACCAAAAATAAGTTTGATTTTTTTGTGTTGCTCAGTTCCTTCTTTGACTGATTTGGCTCAGTAGTTTCTCAGTTTGTTCTTTGACTGATTTGGTCGGTTAATTCTTGGCGCTCGGTTAACCTTGCTTACCGAGTAGTTTATTTTGATTTCCTGTGGAGGCTGACTTGTGCATTTATTTGTGGTCATAGAGTTAATGTTGGTATTGATCATTGGAAAGCATGTGGACCTAGATGTGGTTGTTCCTTCTACTAATGATGGATCTGAAAGTTGACTTGTTTGGTAGCCTCTTGTATCTATGTAGTTATTGGTTGTAGTTTTAGGCATCAATTTTAGGAGGTAGTTGATAGAGGTATTAGTTAGAAGTTTGAAGATAGTTTATGAATCCTTTCATGTTGGAGGACTGTTGTAATTGAATTTGATGTATTGGCCCTAACTGGGAAGGCCTTATAGCCCAACATGTATGAATCAATTGATGAAATATAAGGTTTTGTTCTACATTCTCTCTCTCACTTGTATAATTGTTTTCGTGTGTGATCTTTACAAGGAGGATTTGGATTAGGGTGTGCCTTTGGCCCCTCTTCCTACCCTACCTTGTGTCAAGTGGTATCAGAATGAAGGTTGAGATCTGGATCTAGACTTGTGAATCTAGGTTTGAGGGTTCCTTCTTGTTAAATCCTAGTTGATATTTGTTGTGGGGTGGCATATTGTGATCTGGCCTACAATTATAGAGGGTTTCAAGATGGTTCATGGGAGGTGAGATGTAGATCCAAGATTGGTAGACATGTTGAGACAACTTGCTGCTAGGTTAGAAGCTGTTGAGACAACTCAGTGTAGAGGAAGACATCTTGAAGATGTTAATGATGAAGAAATTGAAGAGGAACATGATGAAGTAGAACCTGCACCTGTGATGGATCAGGGTGAGGAAAGATCATTGAATGCTTTGATAAATCTAAAGTCTACACCACATTTCAATCCTCCTAAGTATAGTGGAAAGCTGGATTCAGATGAGTTGGTAGATTGGATCACCGAGATAGAGAAGTATTTTGAGTATGAAAATGTTCCCAAGGAAAAGAAGGTGAAGATTGCAAGCACAAAGTTGAAGAGTCATGCATCCTTGTGGTGGGAGCATCTGTAATTGGATAGAAAAAGGAAGGCAAAGAAAAAATTAAGGTATGGAATTAGATGGTAAATAAGTTGAAAGGCAAGTTTTTACCATGTGATTATAAGATTAACCTAGTTAGGTGAATGCAAAGTTTGAGATAGAAAGATAGCTCAGTAAAATATTAGATTGAGGAATTCTATAGATTAGATATCAGATCTAGACATGATGAAGATGAAGTGGAAAGAATTTCTAGGTACCTAAATGGATTGAGATTTTCCATCCAAGAATAAATTAGTTTGGTTAAGTTAGAAAACATTGAGGAAGCTTATCAGTTTGCCTTGAAGGCTAAGGAGAAATTGAACAAAAGACATGAGCAAAGACAAAGAGGAAGAGGTGGTAGATTCCCTAGAGGAAGAGGTAGATCTTATGGTGAAAATAATAGATTTGATCAGGACAAGACAAATCTAGACAAAGGCAAGACCGAGTGGAAAGGTGAAAGTTTGGCTAGACGAAGAGGCAATAACTACTAAGTGGTTATAGCAAAGGTGGATTCTAAGGAACTTTTTACAATTGCAGAGAAGAAGGACATAGGTCATTTGAGTGTACACATGCAAGTAAGAAGGTCGTTAGTAGTAGAAATGCTTTGGTGCAAGAAGACTTGTTGAATGAACCTGAGAAGGAAAAGAACTTGATGGTCAGGAGAGCACTTTGGAGTGAAAGTAATAAGGAAGATCCAGTAAGGAAAAGTTTGTTCAAAACTAGATGTAGAGTTTCCGATAAAGTGTGGAAGGTAATTATTGATAGTGGAAGCTTGAAAAATTTGGCATGTGAGGAAATGGTTACAAAGTTGCAATTAGAAAGGTTGAAACACCCGAAGCCCTATTAGATTTCATGGATCAAGGATGAGCATACACTCTTGGTAAGTGAACAATGTTATGTGAATTTGAAAATTGGAAAGTACTATGATAAGGTGTTATGTGATATCATGCCTATGGATTGTTGTCATATTTTGTTAGGTAGACCTTGGCAATATGATAAACATGCTATATATGATGGAAGATTGCATAAATATACTATTTGGGCTGATGGGAGAAGAAAAATCTTGTTACCTTTGATAGAAGAACTTGTTAGTAGTGTTTGTACATTTGTGAAAGTTTGCTTGATGGAAGGAAGAAAGTTTGTTAAAGATTTGAAGAAGAATGATGTATTTTTTGCTATGATTCCTAACAAACTGAGTGGGAAAACAATGGATAGCATCCCTGAAGAGATTGATAAGATAATCATTGAGTATAGAGAGATCATTTATGATAATGTACCTGATGGTTTTCCACTGAAGAGAAGTATTGATCATTGCATGGATCTTATACCTAGAGCTAGTTTACTGAATAAGGCACCAGATTGATTAACACCTTCTGAGAATTAGGAATTGAACCGATAGATCCAAGAATTATTGTAGAAAGGTTTGATCTGAGAAAGGTTGAGTCCTTGTGTAGTACCAGATGTATTGGAACCTAAGAAGGATGGAGAATGGTGAATGTGTTTTGATTCCAAAGCAATCAACAAGATAACAGTGAAATATAGGTTTCCTATACCAATAATGGATGTTTTGACTAGAGAAAAGTATTTTTTCAAAATTGATTTGAAAAGTGGATATCATTAGATCAGAATCAAAGAAAGTGATGAGTGGAAGACTGCTTTTAAGACAAGAGAAGGTTTGTATGAGTGGTTGGTTATGCCTTTTGGTTTAACTAATGCTCCGAGTACTTTTATGAGATTGATGAATGAGGTTTTGAATAAATTCTTAGGTAAATTTGTGATTGTATACCTAGATGATATTTTGATATTTAGTAAGACCAAAGAAGAGCATTTGTTGCATGTTGAACAAGTATTGCAGAGATTGAAAGAAGAAAAATTGTTGATTAACCTGAAAAAGTGTTCTTTCATGAAACAGGAGATTGTGTATTTAGGATTTGTGATTTCAGCTGATAGTTTGAAAATGGATCCTAAAAAGGTTGAAGCTATTTTGAATTGGCCTACACCTAAGAATGCTAGTGAGGTAAGATCATTTCACAGTTTAGTAAGTTTTTACCAAAAGCTCATTAGGAATTTTTGTTCAATTTGTAATGCTATGACTGAGACTATGAGAGGAGATAAAAGAGAATTCAAGTGGACACATGGAGTTGATAAAATTTTTGAGACTTTGAAATAGAAGGTTGTTGAATTACCTATGTTAGCATTGCCTGATTTCAATAAGGTATTTCAAGTTGAATGTGATGCAAGTGGTTGCGCAATAGGATTTGTGTTGAGTCAAGAAGGTAAACCTGTTGCTTTCTTTAGTGAGAAGTTGAATGATGAAAAATAGAAATATTATGTATATGGTCAAGAGTTCTATGCTATTGTTCAAGCCCTAAAGAAATGGAGACATTATTTGATATCAAGTGAATTTGTGTTGTATACTGATCATAAAGCTTTACAGTATTTGGGTAGTCAGAATAAGTTGAATCAGAGACATATGAAATGCCTGTTGAATATTTGTAGAGTTATACATTTGTGATAAAACATAAGAGTGGAGTCACTAAATGAGTTGCTGATGCATTGAGTAGAAGAAGATCTTTGATGACCGAGATGAGAATTAAATTTCTTGGTTTTGATGACATGAAAGTATTGTATGAAACTAATCCTGATTTTTTTGAGTCGTGGAGGAAGTGAAGAGCACCTATTCAAGATCAACCAAGTACTAAATGGGAAGACTATTTCATTCAAGAAGGTATGTTGTTTAAAGGTATTCATTTGTGTATACCGAGAGGATCAATGAGAACTAATTTGATAAAGGAGAAATGTAGTAGTGGTTTGGCTGGACATTTTGGCATTGATAAAACATTGAATTTGCTTAAGGAGAAATAATTTTGGCCGTAGTTGTATAAGGATGTTTAGAAATTTGTGAAAAGTTGTGAAATTTATCAAGTTGAAAAGGGAGTAAGTCAGAATACTGGATTGTATACACCGATTTCTATTCTTGAGAAACCTTAGATTGATATCAGTATGGATTTTGTTATTGTCTTATCGAAGACAGTGAGAGGTAATGATTCTATATTTTTTGTTATGGATAAATTTTCTAAGATGGCACATTTTATACCCTGTAGAAAGACATTAGATGCAATGCATATAGCATATATTTTCTTTAAGGAAATTATCAAATTGCATGGATTACCGAGGAGTATCATCTCTAACCGAGACAGTACGTTTGTTGGATACTTTTGGAAGACTCTTTGGAAAAAGTTGGGCACCGACTTGAGGTATAGTTCTACATTTCATCCATAGACTGATGGACAGACAGAGGCTGTGAATAGAAGTTTGGGTAATCTTTTGAGATGCTTAGTTGGAGATAAACCGAGTAATTGGGTTTCTATGTTGGCACAAGTAGAGTTTGCATATAATAATTCAATGAATAGGAGTACTGGAAAAAAACCTTTTGAGATTGTTAATGGCATACAACCGAGAGGTATATCAAATTTGAAGGATATTGCTGGTGAAGAAAAGAGAAGTGTTGAAGGAGCAAAGTTTTTTGAGTTCATGAAGACATTGCATGAAAAAGTGAAACATAAGTTAGAGAATAGTAATTAGAAATATAAAGACAGAGCATATATATCAAGAAGACATAAGACTTTTGCAATTGGGGATGAAGTAATGGTACACTTGAAGAAAGGCAGATTTCGTGTTGGAACATATGGGAATTTGAAAATGAAGAAATTTGGTCCTTGCAAGATATTGAGGAAGTTTGACAATGGAAATGCTTATGAGAATGAGTTACCTGATGACATGGATATATCACCTATATCCAGCATTGCAGATTTGTATGAGTACCATGAATCAAATGAAGAGATGACAATATCGAATGATTATCCTAAGAGATAGACAAAAGAAGTTGAGAAACTTTTGAAACATAGAGTTGGCAGAAGCATAAGAGGAAAACAATATATGGAATATCTAGTAAAATAGAAGAATAGACTGATTGAAGATAGTTCATGGATTTCACAGTCTGAGTTGGATTCAGCTCAGGTTGTACATGTTGCATGATTCAAAGAATCATTTCAAACAACCCCAGGTGTCTGATGTAGGAGCATCTCGGGTCCTTGGCAATCCTATGTCACCAAAAATAAGTTTGAGTTTTCTATGTTGCTCGGTTCCTTCTTTGACTAATTTGGCTCGGTAGTTGCTCAGTTTCTTCTTTGACTGAGTTGTTCGGTTAATTCTTGGCACTCAGTTAACCTTGTTTACCGAGTAGTTTATTTTTATTTCTTGTGGAGGCTGACTTGTGCATTTATTTGTGGTCACAGAGTTAATATTGGTATTGATCATTGGGAAGCATGTGGACCTAGATATAGTTTTTCCTTCCGCTAATGACAGATTTGAAGACCGAATTATTTGGTAGCCTCTTGTATATATGTAGTTGTTGGCTGTAGTTTTAGGCATCAATTTTAGGAGGTAGTTGATAGAGGTATCAATTAGAAGTTTAAAGATAGTTTTTGAATCCTCTCATGTTGGAGGATTGTTGTAATTGAATTTGATGTATTGGCCCTAGCCAAGAAGGCCTTATAGCCCGAAATGTATGAATCAATTGATGAAATATAAGGATCTGTTCTGCATTCTCTCTCTCACTTGTGTAATTTCTTCCATGTGTGATCTCTGCAAGGAGGATTTGGATTAGGTTGTGCCTTTGGCCCCTCTTCTTGCCCTACCTTGCGTCAATTGTTTTCATCAAAACATCTTTGTAGTATATATTTTTGATAAAAAATTAACCCTATACATTCACATTTTCATGGTATATAGATGAACACTTGACAATCATATTCTAATACATCAATAGATTTTCCCAAGTTAATAATATTATATTTTTTATTTCTATTTTTAACAGAAACTAACTTCTTGTTGTCTTAATGCATAACTTTAAAATAAGAGCAAGCATGTCTTTTTATGATATAAGCCCAATAATTTTATATTCCAATCTTTAGGAGGCAAAAATTAAACAACAAAAAATCCTAGGTTCGTTTGACAAAAGCAAATAAAACTAGGGATTGCATTCAAAATAAATTGAAGTTGTTTCAAAACATTCCTTTAGTTTATTATAAATCAATATGTAATATATATACAAAAATTGGAATTATGATACATCATGCTTTAAATATTACTTTATATAAAATCAATCAATAAATAAAAATAATGTATCTTGTAATGTACTAATTGAATCACAACAACTTAATATATTCTTCTATGGACATTATCATTACACTTATCTTCATGCAAAATCTTTATTTGTAACCATCTAGAGCTCTCTTTAGTGAAATGTTGTGTTTCCTTCTCAAAGAAAGTGTTGAGGAATGACTTCCTCACACAAGTATGATGCCTTATATTTAGTACTTGTGTTTGTTTAGTTATGGTCTAGTATACACATTAGAATTAATTACTATTTATTATTAATATTATTTCTATTATGTGTACAAGATAACTTTTCAAAGGTATTTAGAGGTGCATGACATGTCCTACTCTACTTAAGACTCATTTGGTTCAATGGTCAAATAACCAATATAAATTTTATGTACCTCAACCACACCAAATAATATTTTGATTACATAAAAATAGGTTTTGAAAGGACCTGGAACCTTTTACATCAAGATTATAGAATAAGCATTGAAAGCCAAACAGAAACAGTGCAACAACACAACAAAGAAACACCTAAAACTAACAAGTCCTCCAAAAAATAGAGAGAAGAGGACATCATAAAGACAACATGATAGCAAAATGACAACTAGATAGTCTTCATAAGTTCAACCACCCGATCAGCCAGCATCTGCATATTTGCGGAGGACACCTTAAGCTCCTCCAAATCTCTGTTCTTGTGAATCTCCAACTTTTTGAAGCTTGATCTGGTCCTCTTGTTGGGCTCTTGACCCTCCTTGACCTTCTTAGGTGCCTACTCCCCTTTACCCTATTCCATCTTGTCCATAAGGATTTTGACATACTCAACCGAGGCCTTAAGGATGGAGAAACTCTGCTCAGCAATATTGCCAATAGTCTTCTCCAGTCGCACAATACTTCTCTCCATTTTATCCATCCTCTTAAGAAAATTCCCTCCTTTCACAACATTATCCACCTCTTTCATTTTGTTCTCCATAATATGGACTTTCTTCGTCGAAATCGTTATCCCCTCGACATTGCCAATGACCTCCTTCAACTCATCAATACTCTATCCCATAGTCTTATCACCCAAATTCATCTTGCCAAGAGCCCCAATCTCCTACTGAAAATACTGAATTTGGTTTTTCATAGTATTGATGTCATTTTTCATAGTGCTTAGGTTATTAAAAAAAGTAGTACAACCTAGATTATCATAGGCCTTATTCACATAGATAGTATCCTCCTTAGAGCTCCCTGCCCTTCCCCTGGCATCATCCACTCTATCCTTCTCAATATTGGCCACATCCTGGGCTATATCCAGCATGATATTCTCCTCCACCAACACATTTTGGTCTAAGTTATCATAATCCCCCACATTGGGTTCATTCTCCGACAACTTGTCTTGTTTTTCCTTAACATTCTCATGTGAGGAAGAATCATCATCGGTGGAAATAACAACCCTCTTACCCACCTTCTTTTTCTTGTTCTTGGCTCAAATGTGGCTCCCAATAGTCTCCATTTATTTTTTACCCTTCCCCTTCACACTATCGTCCCTACTTTCCTCTTCCTCTGTCTCTATTTCTATAATAGAATCTTCAATCTTTGCCTTCCTTTTTTTTATTCTTGGACAAAGAGCCACATCATTTGGAGGGATTTTTGGGTTGAAAAAATTCAACCTCCTCATCTTTAGTATCCTCCACATAGGCCTCCTTCGAGTCCTTACCATCAGTGTCATAATCTTCAAGAGCCTTCCTATTAAAACGAGACCTCTCAAACTTTTTGTATTTTAACATAATCATAGATCAAAACCATCAAACCTTCATGATAGGCATGGTCACCCTCAGGATCCTTCTACAAACTATTAATGGTAGTATCCAAGGAACTCAAAATATAAAAGGGGAAATTAACTTTAATCCCATGTTTGAAGTGATTTAACAAAATAAGATGATGATTATAGATTTTAGTGTACCTCCCATCCAGCATGATGTAGCTAATAAGGATAAAAAGAGCCAACCTCCATGAACTAGAGATGCACTTAGGACTAAAATAGGAGTTGTCAATGTTCACCATTCTTTTCCTTTCCTTCTCCATCTCCACAAAATCCTCGAGGGTTTTGTTCGAGACCTTCCTATCTCTGTATAAATTGATACCTTCACGACCTTAAATATTGTTTAAGAATATTTGGTATGCCCTTTGTTCTTTTAAATGTCCCTAGCCTGGTGATAAAATGTTCCTTGATATTACTTTTCATGTCTTATGTGGTACAAATTTTAAACTTTATTTGATATCTTTCTATACTAGATTATTATGGTAGGGTTGTTGAATAGCTACTTCTAGTTGATTCATAGGTAACAAAAACATTAAACCAAAACTCAATAAAATATTTCACCCTTCAAACAATATTTAAAGCATTTATGCACATTAAGTAGGACAGGGAACTTGAAAAAATGAGAAAATAAAGCATTTAATGTTAGAATAACTGAGAGGGGGGTGAATCAGTTATCCAGTGTCCCAAAACAAAATGTATAATCCAAGACAAATTCTTCAACTTCTGCTACTCGGTAAACATAAAATATTTTCACTGTTTGTGTTTTAACTGATTGTCAGTCTAAACTTTATAATAGTTATCGATCAAATCTAACATGTAATATGCAGAGTATGATAACAAAAAAATATAAAAAACAACACATAACACAAGAGATTTAACGTGGAAACCCTGTGAGGGGAAAAACCACCTGGGACCGGCAACTCAAAATTGTTCACTCTTTTGAAGTGAGGTCGGTGAAGACCCAACCTTGTTAAAGGTTACAAACACACTGTTAGGTGTGACCTTGTTAGAGGATTTTAGACCATAAGTTATTGTCCAACCAGCAGTCACTCTGGGGTTGACAGGATAACAATGTTCACTCTATGAATGAAACATCAAAAGACTTTCATAGTCCACTCGGTTAAGAGATTTGACTGTGTACAATGGTTAAATATGTAACAGTAGATGATCTACCTTGAAACAACTTCAATTGCAATTTACAGACCAATGTTCAGCTCATTCAAATCTTTCTGATCAATATACCACTTCAGATTCAATACTATATCAACTTACTGTCCGTCGGTAATTACTCTCTGTAGCTCGGTAATTGTTCTGCAGCTCGGTTCTCATTAACCAATATGATCATAAAGCATGAAAACTTGTTCACGTGATAATTCTACAGTATCTTCTTATTCCGGTGTTATTTCAATAATGAAACCAATGTCTCTTATATAGACGAGTAAATTGTTTTATTTTCCTCCATCAGATTTTGCCGCTTAATCATATTCATAGATTTTGCCATTTTAAGCTTCCTCGGCTGATGTGTCAGTAATACATTTCAATCTACTCCATTAGATCCTTTTTGATTTATGTTAGCCATTAATCTTCATAACAAACCTCATCTGTTACCTCGATTTCATACACTTTACAACTCATCACTTTATCGGCTAAATTGATCATTTAATTCCTTTCTGTTTTGCTTAGTTAACAAAGAAATGCATCGGTGAACACAAGCTCGGTTAACACTACACTTGGTATACACTACATTCTATCAGTGTATACTGAAATGCTTTATTTACCGACAACACTACTTTGTGTCTTTCAGCTCTATTCTTCATCATAGATGAATGCAACATAATAAAGTCAATTTAATCAAGTCATAGACTCATCAACAAGTTAATCAGTGTATTTCTTATCCTCATCTGATATATATCTTCCTCATGTAGATATTTCTGTTCTTCATCTCTTTCTGCTTTCTTCAAATGTGTCGGTATAGTAACTTACAAGATAAGTATTGTCAAGCTAGTTGACACCAATGACAACATAATACTGATTTAATCATCTTGCATATCTAATCAACAACTCCTTAGTAATCTTGAATTACAGATTCTCCATTTAGGTTCTAAATTAGTTGTAGTTCATCATTTAACTATTTAAATAAACTACATGACACCTCTATATCTATTAACATCCAATTCAATAGTGTTCAATTGTGCTTGAAACCTAAACCCCTTTTCTATTTTTTTGCCTTATTATTTCCATCATAGATAATCTATCTGAGAGATTTCCCTATGGGTCTCTCTTGGTCAATGTTTTCACATGTGTTATTATCCATTTTCCCCCATCTAGCTATCATTCATTGGAAGTTGAAAATGCCCTAAAAATTCTAAGAGTTGTGTTTATCATTATTTAAATTTCTAAGGACTATGCTTATGTTTGAGTTTCCAAGTTTCCTTTATTGGCATGCCTTTATTTCCAACTCTCTATTTCTCTTTTCCCATGTTGGGATATTGGACTTTTCTATCTAATAATATATTTTTTCCATCCTTCATATGCATCCCTTTTCTTGTTGTTATTTTAAAGAATCACTTCTTGACATCCATTTCATCCAACATGTACTTTCCCTTGTCCTTTTTGATGTTTTTCACTTTTCTATGCTAACATGCTTTCCCTTTGAACCTTGAATCCTTAATTATTATTCTAAGTCACCTTAATATGGGGTTCCAAGGATCCTCATTTTCCAACTTATTTATATATTAACCATTGATATTCACATACCTAGTTCTTATTTGTCTTGTAAAATTCTACTAACAAACCATCTACACTAGGAGACTTGTCATTACTGAATGTGTTAATTTCTTTTTTTAATCTCCTCTATACTTATATCCTTACTAGGAAGCTTTTTATCTTCATCTAAAATCTACCTAGGAATTACATCCTTACATTTTTCTCTTGTTGCATGATATTCTTGGTTATTACTCTAAAATGTAAAAAAAAATATAAAACCTCATAAAGAGTTTTGGATTCCTGTTTAATCAATGACAAGATTTTCCCCATCCCACACTTTGAAAATCCTTTTGTTGGATTATTTATCTTGTACGTATCTAAAGAGAAATTTTGATCCTTTATCTCTTGTTTTGAGCCAGTTCATTTTGGCTCTCATTTTAAAACCTTGTATTTCTTTGTTTGGAGCTTCCTTAAAGCATTTTTTGTAGTAGCTAGAACTCTATTTGTATTTAGGTTGGATGGGTCATTTTAAAGATTCGGTTCAATCTCTAGTAGCTAAATAATTTCTAGTCCATATGCTATCCATAGCTCTCTTCTTTCCAATTTTTTGAAAATGTTTCTTCCACCCTTCTAGATTTATATTCCATCTATCAATGTTACTCTTTTCTCTAGCCATTAATATATTGATTTATCCAAGCATAAGGATGACACTATTGAAGTCATAATATTGAATGAAGTTTCTGTTGAGAATATATTTGATTTGAGAGTAGATATTGTGATTACTCGGTATCAATTTAGCTTGAATAGGGTAGTGGTATGAGAGAGTGTATGGGCACACTGTAATGTTACATCCTTTCTCAATTTTATCAAAACCAAACATATTCTTATAAAATCTATCTAATGTACAAAAAAAATATTAATGCCTTGCAATAAATATATCATTATGTTCCCTTTTTTGCCTTCAAGTAGGTCAAAGAGATTTAGTTTAGATTTCATCCTGGACCAAAAAAGAAACTCATTTCCCTTCCATTCTAGACTTAACATTCCATCTTTTGTTTGAAAATTATATCCCAACTTTTATTACTATTTATGGTAAGTTTAAATTTGAGCATGAATTTTTCCTAAACTTTCCCCAAAAGTTTGGATGGGATAGATAAGCACGCATGTAAATTTTCATTGCAAGATCATGTCTAGTTTTGAAGATTTTTAAGTTTTCATTTTTGAAGTTGCTGAAATTTTATGAATTCAATTTTGAAGGATTTTAGGGATCCAAATGGCCTAAAAGTGACCATAACTAGCATAGAAGGTTGTTGGATGATAGAACACATCGTGATATTTTTGTGCTTCAAACGATTTGTCAATCAAACATGTAGTTCAAAATTTATGGCCTCTGAAAGTTGGGTCTCCCAAAATAGAAAATGTAAAAATGTGTTCAACACATAAATGAGTAGTAAAAGGAAGTTACACATGTTGGTGTGTGTTTTTACACAATGGAGAGCATATTTTGTATTGTAGAGAATTTGAACTCAACACCATATAGGTGACATCGTAAGGGATCTTTGATTAGAGATAAGATGGGCACCACTTTATAAGTGGTTTTTAGCTTTACTACTTTTTAATATTATTTGATGGTTTCATGTATTGTATCTCCTACATATTAGGTGCATGACATGGAGGGTACATGTGTAAGAGTCTTATAGTTTTTGAGTTACCTCTAGATATCTAGTTGGTGATACTCCTACAAGAAGCTTTCTTTGCAAGTATATTATAATGTGTTGTTGATTTATGAATAATATATTGGGTGGTTTTTTAGTGTGGGGATTTTATCTTGAAAGAGTTTTGTTATTTTTATTAAGTTTTTATAATTGTTGTAAATATTTGAGAAATTTATACATGACCCTCCTCTCAAGGTTAGTGTAGGAAGTTGTTTTGCTACCTTAATTTTCTTACAAGTGGTATCAGAGCCTGGTCACCTTTAGTTTCAATTGTGGGTTATTGATTTTTTTGAAATAATCTAGATTTGAGTGGTAGCTTGTGTAGAAGATACTTTGTGATCTTATTATAGGAATTTTCAAATAGAAAGTTCATCATAGAGAATAGAGGTGGATAATTTTTCTAGAAATAATTTTGAAATGTGAGATGGATGGTCTCTTAATAGATCAAGATTTGTGGTATGTGATTGATGACAATGTTACAGGACCAATAGATCTAGCTAAGGCTACTGAATATGATGTTATGGACTATTAAGCCAAGGTTATAATTAAATCGTGCCTTGCTGACTCTATTCTAATCAATTTCCATGAAGATTCCTCTACAAAGAATCTATGGGAGAATCTTAGGAGAATCTTTGTGAGATGTACCAAGACAAATCTTTAGTAAATAAGATTTTCTTGATAAAGAAACTATATCCCTTGAGAATAGAGGAGGGTGGATAAATTACAGACTTCTTGGAAGTATTAAATATATTGGTGTCTCAATTGGCAAAAATTGGTATTAAGATCTATAAGGAGGATAAATGTCAGATATTTATTTGTTCTTTCCTTGATTTGTGGGATTCTCTTGTTATGTCCATTAGTAGTACTTATATTGTTTTAAAGACTAAAGTTGTGGTGGGTTCTTTGCTTTCTGAAGGTATAAGAAAGAATGTATTCATTAGTGCAAAGGAGGCCCTAATTTTTCATGGAAGACATGTTATGCCCTGCATACCTATCCCAACTCTTTACTTGGAAGATATTGGGTTCAACTCCTTTTTATCTTTGTTCCTTTGTTTGTTTTTGGCCTATTTTCCTTTTGGAACTTCAGGTTTTAGAATCCCAAAGTCGTTCCCTTTTTTACTCTAGTTCCTTGGTTGGATTCACAAACCTTGAGGTTTCATAATGCCTAGAGAGCTGTTTGAATTCTTTCAGGTGTTTAGAATCTTAGAGACCCTATCTTCAGTGCATTTGAGTCCCTTGTCAACAAAAAAGGATAAAGTGCATTTAATGCACTTAGCCCAAAAAGTTAAAAAAAAAACCTTTTTAGAGATCATTTTAAGTCACTAAGTGTTTAAAATGAGAGTGAGCTCTGAGTGCAACCTAGCTTTCTACGACAACCAAATTGTTGTGATTTTTGAGGATAGGGTTGCATTCCCAACTAGTTTTAGGTATATTTCTATGTTTCTTCATCATAGTTTGAAGGAGTTAAGTTTTCTTTGTTGCTTCCTTGAAATTTTTGTGCATTCCTTTTGCATTATGCATTTTTTCTTTTATTCTTTTTTTGTTTTGCAGTTTAGATTTTTCCATGCTTAGCTTATAAATAAATGATTTCCATAGGAAATATATTCTCTAATTACTTTAAAGTTCCTCAATTTAGTAGTTTTTATGTTTTCTCATGTCTTGGAGTGCAGTGTAGTATGTTTTAGGTCAATAATGTTGTGAATAATGGAAAATTAAGGATTTTTTAGTGTTCTTCTCATATACCCTATGTCGTACATGGAAAGCTATGGCACCCCTCTTTGAATCCATTAGTGCATTAATTGTTAGGGTTTCCACCTTGACTTAGAGTAATTTTAGCACCCATGGTGGTTTGTAGGTTGTGTCCCATTTTTATGGTGCATTTTTTCTTTATCTAGATGATTTTGGTTTGAATATGCCCATGGTTGCCCTTAATTTTACAACTCTTGGTCCTAGAATCCTACCCTACCCATCCTGAAAATATGAATATTCTAGTTCCTAGATTCCTAAACTTAGATTCTCAGACCCCATTGTTTGGGGTTCCCTTTTAGGGAATGAACCCTTGACCAAAGCCACATTGAGGTAAAATCAACCAAGTCCAAAGGGATTTCAGACTCATAGATCTGGGATCCTTACCCCCTCTACCATCCAAAGTTGTAAGAACTTGTGTGCTTTACAATTTAACGATTGTTTAGCACCTTCCTTAGTGTATTCGTATTATATGACTTTACAATTGTACTTAATGCATATCCAATTCAAATTAATTCATCTTCCCTCTCTAACTTGTGCAAAAATCAAGGTAGGATCTAATCTATATGCATCCTCTATTTTCCCTCTAATCACAAAATTCATTTCCTCTCCTAAGCCTTATTTTACCTCAAAATTCAATACCATTGTCAGAATCAACTACAAATTTCTATCTCAAACTGTCTAATCTCCCATAACCCATTCCTAAAGATCAACCAAAGCCTTCTCAAACTAGATCAACTTGAGCCAACCTTGTCATGGGAGTTTGTTCCTAGATTTAAGGCCTGGGTCTCATTTGGTGGATTCTGAATGGTTTCTACATCTATGGTCAACCACTCAATTTTGACCTCTAAAATCACTATGAAAGAAACCTAATTACTTCATTTTGGCATAATGGAATCAATTTTAAGATAAACACCCCAATTTGATTACAATGAGCAATTGAAAGGTGGTGTAATCACTTAAAAATGGACAAAATCAATTAAGTGAGCAACTAAGGAAAAAATAAATGCAATAAAATCAAATCAAGCTAAAATCAGAGCTAAATTGTAATCAAGCCATAATCCAAGTTTAATTAAAAATCAAGCGCCATAAAATCAATTAAAATTGATTAAATAAAATAAAATAAATTAATTGTGCAATTAATCTAATAAATTGCATAGTTCATTTAAATCAAATCAACCCATTCAAGGGGTACACATGGCTAAACATTTTAATTAAATTCAATTAATTAAATCCTATTTTCCCTCAACCACCAAATGGGAGGAAAATGCATCAACCAATAGGATTTGAGAACCAAGTTCACACGGATCAAGCTCACATCGAATCTCCACCACCCATAAGGAGAAAGAATCTTGTCCACCCATTTTGTCCTCTTGTCCCAAGCTTCGAGGAAAAAATATTTAAATGGTCTCCAAAGGTGGAACCATTGACTTAACCCTAATCAAACCATGATCAAATCAACTCCACCCCCTACCCTTGCCAAAATCTATAAAAGCAAGGCATAATTCAAGCAATAATCATCCATAATTATTTGAAAAGCATCAAACCTCTTGCAATTTTAAGCTATAAAGGAAAATCTAGGAGCTAATTAGTCCATTTCATTTGGAGTTAACTTGTTTTAGCTTGTTTTATCATACTTTCTCATATTAGGACTATCACTAATGGAAGCTTGTTGAGATCTCTTCATTAGCATCCCTGATTAGAGAGCCATAGAGTGTTCATTTGTCTTTTAAATAACTTAATTGGATTGCTTTTGTGGTAATTTAATTCTTATTTTGATTTATTTGACAAAGCTAACCCTATAAAGGTATTAATCTTGGTACACAAAATGGCACCCACCATGGGGCAATAGGCCTCACTAATTTTTAAATTCGGAGAAATTGAATTTTTCTTGCAAATCCTTATATTATTCTCCATTTTGTAGGTTTTTCAGCACTTTTAACAGTTTTTGCAGCATGTACACCTATTTCTCCAGCGTGTAAAAGGTTTGAAACAACGCTCCAACAACAAAGTTGTGCACCTTTACACATACTTTCAACGCATTCAATCTTTCTATTTTCTTGTCTCAATTCTTTCAGCGTGTGTGCCTTGACTTTGGAGCGCTTTCAATTTGTTCCCCAACGCATTTGAGGATTTCTTTTAACATCTTTGCTTAGTTAAACAACGCATTTAAATTCTATTTTTGTGCTTTTAAGTTTTTCCTGCAGTGCATCTAAAAGTTTTAATATCGCTTTCAATCATTTAAACATAATATTTAATAGATTTTGTTGCGCATTTGATTACATTGCAAATTTCCAGAATCTAACATTTGGAAAATGATTTGTCCATGTCTGCAAGATGACTAGTCATAAAAAAAGTCAAAAAGCCAGAGACCATATTCAATAGTGAAGGAAAAGCATTGGCTAAAAGGATCAAAGAGAAGAATATAGCACATATCAAGTTGGTTTTGGAGAACTCACAACAAGAAACTGAGGTATATGAAAAATATTTGAAGATTGTAGAAGCCTACAAATCTAAATTTGCCTCGTTAAGTTGGATTTACTTGCCTTAATCAATTTATTTCAAATTTGAGAAATAAAGTTAGTTTTTAATTTTATTCTTGTTTTTTCTTCATTTTGCTTATTTGTGTTGAGTAACTTGTTGGAGGAGAGGCAAAAAGGAAGGAACGATCGCCACTAGGTAAGCATAAATCATGGAAAAATCATAAAAAATGCCCCTAGCCTTTGCTAGCTTCGATTGAAGGTAAGCCTAAACTTGGTCAATTTTTATTTAAATTGTGGCCTTGTGATTTGTTTAAATCTAGTAAATAAATAGCTTAAAGGATAAAATTAAGCACGAAATCAAACAACCCCTTGTTTGTGGAAAAGAGTAGAAATACTCAATTCCCATTAGTTAGTGGGTTTTGGAAATTGAAATTTGTTAATAGTGTTTGGGAAGCAAGAATAGATAGGGGTATGCTCTTCACCTTTTTGGTGAATCAAACTCCCACAACCTATCTCTTAATTCTATTTTTATTGCTTTCAATATGAATATGCTAGATCTTTAGTGGGCTTGCCTCCTGAGATTTTCCTTAACGAGGTCAGTGAGAGGGACAACCCAAAGTGGGATACATTTGCCTTTGCCACAAAAATTTGACCCACTATAAAATAAAATGCATGCATCCTTAATGGGGTGTGTGACAAAAGGATATTAAGCTTTCGAACTTCCTCAAGTAGTCCTTTAGGAATGCGCAAAATTCTGACATACCGATGGTGGGAAGCCTCCTAATTTTGGGGGATGAAAACTTAATGCCCATTTTGAATAGAATCTTGATTAAATACCTTGTTAAAATAGCAAAACCTACCTTATAGAGCCATGTCTATGAACTAACTTGTGAACTAGGTAGATTGCTTGAAGTGCTTTTTGTGAAAAACCCGTGATAACGTCCTTACAAATTCAAACACTTTTTGTGTAGAGGGTAAAAAAGAACAAGTGTATTTGTGATTGCTTTGTTTGAAAAATACATACAACAAGTGAGAGATGTCCATTTTTGAAAATTCATCTTATATTTTTAAATCTCTTCATAAAAACAAACAATTACCAAGTTTGGGGAAAACAATCTTAAATCAAACCTTTGTTGAATGCCGGTTTCTACACAATCTCATAGACTGAAGTTATCTTTACAAGAAGATGGCACTTACATTGCAAAAGAGGTCCCCGAATTTGAATCTCAAAACTCTTTTATAAATCACAACCAAGGGGATAGTCTCCCAAATCTTTTTAAAAATAGAACTGATCCAATGGATAGAAACTCTACATTTCATGATTACATTTATGGAGGAAATAATGACAACATTAATAATGCCAATCAAGGACCTAAAGAAACACTTGAAGATAAAGATAATAGGGTGGCTCAAGACATTGAATTTCTTGAAGTTGTGGACAAATTAATAGAAAGAGATATGGAAAGATATTTCCTAAATTTAGCCCAAGCAGGGGTGAAACTTCCACATGATTACAATGTTGATCAACTTAAGAAAGACAAGGAAGATGATAATCTGATGGGTTTGATGAATAAACAAATAAAAATGTTCCAAGCCCAAATCGACCTAATGAAGAAGGCAACCGAACCTAAGCCATTTTCCATCGAGGCCTTGTGCCCATTTCCTTTTGATAAAAGCTTAGTTATGGAACCTTTCCCAATCAATATGGTCTTTCCCAAATATGACAAATATACAAGTAAATCAGACCCACAAGACCACCTTAGAGGGTTATGTGCTCTAAGTATCGAAATCATGCATGACACAACTTATCTAATGAGAATTTTGTTGGCATTAAGCATGATTGTCATTAGTGACAACACTTATTCAGATCAGTACATACCAAGAAGATCAGTACATACCAAGCAGACCAGTACATACCGAGCAGATCAGTACATACCAAGTAGATCAGTACATACCAAGAAGAACAGAGCTTACCGAGCTGAGCAGAGCTTACCGAGTAGAATAGTGCATACTGAGCTCGCAAAGTTTCACAGTGTTTACCGAGTGCTGCATGGTTAAACAAGAAATTTAGTTTCTACCGAGTAACATTTTATCTACCGAGTCTCCAGTGTTTACCAAGTTCGAAACTATGACCAAGTGGTTAGTATGGACCGAGTTTCCACTTCTACCAAGTGCATGATGATGCCGAGTAATGCAATGGACGCTGAGTATCAGAAAGTCACCGAGTTAGTTTGCAGTAACCGTGTAACTATATTTGGGCCGACTCAGTAATATTTGTGTTTACTTGTTTAAGAGTCGACTTTGTAATTGTTTTGAAATTAACCTAGATTGATATATAAACAATGTTTTATGTCATATCCAAGAATGATGAAATATAGACAAGTATGAAAAAGAGAGAAAGGCAGAGATAAGCGAATTACAAAGGGCTATAACAGTATAAGAAGCAGCAAAGATTTATCCATCACCGAAGGTGATCAGTACATCAGAGAATCTCAATTAGCAAGTACAGTTGCAAGTAAGAGATCTACTGTTTCATCCTAACAGGTGAATCAACTTGAAATCCTTTAACTGGGTAGACTTAACAGTCTTTGTAAAAATCTCTTAATCAAGTGCATACTTCATTGTATGTTTGTAAATCCTCTAACAAGGTGGACCTAGCAGTCCTTATTGCTCCTAACAGAGCAGATCATCAGAAGTGATCATTGTAAGCCTTAACCGACAAACTTTATATTGCAGTATTGAAGTTTTGTGGGTATCATCCCCACCCCAATTTTACTTTCTACTTGGAAGGTTTCTGGGTCACCAAATCTCTGTGTTCTAAGTGTTATGAATGTTTTATTCTTTCTATTACTCATGCATGCAGTCAGATTATCAATCTAATATTATTAAGATCTGAATTTGTTAAAAGTTTTGAAGTTACTGATTCACCCCTCCCCTCTCAGTAACCTAGATAGTCTTGAATATTTCCAACAATTGGTATCAGAGCTCAGTGGATCTCAGAATAAAGTTTGATAGCTTGAGAAAAGATTCAGGACAATGGAGATATTCAGATTGAACAAAGTAATTGAGAATGAAAACCTAGATCTGGAAATGGCCATACCTCAACTCAAAGAAGCAAGAGATCATCTTTCCCTTTCCATAAAAAGAAGGAAGGAACTTGCAAATCAGATCAATGACCACCAGTATGTTGAAGAAAAGATTGAAGACCTTTTCCCTTCAAGCAGCTTAGATGAAGCAAACAATGCAATCAAAGAACTTCTAGAAAAGAATGGATCTTTGCAAGAAGAAGTGAGAAAATTGAAAAGAGAACAGGAAATTTAGTCAACAAGATTCTGTGAAGTCTTGGAACAAAGAAACAAGATGAAAGATGAAATAGATGGAAAGAACAATGAAATCCAGAATAAAACTCTTTAGCTAGAAAATCTTATTGATCAAATCTGCAATGCAAATGAAGAAATCTTGCCTCTAAGATCAGGAAATGAAAATATGAGAGAAGAGATGAGATCTGAAAAGCAAATCAATTTAAGAGTGATGAGTGAGCTAGATGCTGAAAGGCAAATCAATGAGAGAATGTTGAAATCTCAAGAAGATATGAATCAGGTATATGAATGAAACCTTCATAGGCAAAAAGGAAAAGCAGGACTTGGATACAAAGAGGAAGGTGAATCCTCCAAACAAGGTACTCAAAAGAATCAAAAACCTACCTGTAATCACTGTGGCAAAATTGGTCATACTTCAAACAAATGTTGGAGCAATGGAAAAGCAAAATTCAATGGAAAATGCTACAATTGCAATTAGCTTGGTCATAAAGCAAATGAATTCAAGGAAAAACCAAGATTTAAAGGCATATGTCACAAATGTAGCAAACAAGGTCACAAGGCATCAGAATGCAGAACCAAAACACCCAATCCAGTGGAACAAATTATTAAAGCAATGTTTGATTGGGATTACAACACTTGGTGTAGATGTCATTACTGTGGAGAATATGGACACATTGGCATGAATTGTGTAAGGCACCACTTGAGAAAAAGGGATTCTACCATAAGATGTTATAATTGCACTAAGCTTGGTCACATAGCTAAAAACTGCATGAATTTAGGCAAAATTGAAGATGAAAAGAAAGCAAAAGCAAATAACATTAGGAAGTAGATGAGATAGAAGTGGATTCCTAAACCTACCAAGCAAACCAATCCTGAAGTCACTAATGAAGGGAGTGGCTCTATGAGCTCTAACTAGTCTCCAAGAGAGCACTGGAACTGTATCTTCATAGACATATTACAAAATAGTTCCTTAACTAAAAGGAAGACATATCCAAATTAGTATGCAAGATACAACAGGATCACCAGAAGGTCGGTATTAGTTATCACCGAGTAAGGTCAGAGAAGTATGAATTCGTATGATCGCCAAGTTGCGGAGTCTTCACCGAGCAATTAATTCATAATGGATGACAGCCTATCTAATTCTATACCCTAATTCGTACTGAGCATTAATGACAAAGTTTCAACAAAAGGATTGAAATCAAGTTCACTATTCACTGCGAACAAAAGTCTCCTAGTGCAGTCAAGCATTTCAAAGCATATTCAGTAAGATATTCTCTTTCCTCAAAGAATTTACTGTGTTCACCGAGCTACCATGGCATCATCCAGCGCTAAAATGAAGAAAGATTCAGAAATGTTGGTTCATGGAGAATGGAAAGCACCAGATTTCAAACTCATGCCCACAGTTGCCAGAACCCTAGACCCGAGTGGAGCTCAATCTCAGATTCTTCCTAAGGTACTTCTTATTAATGATATTCATAGTCATTTTAAGTGTACAATTCAAGAGCTTGGAACCCTAGAGATAGATACTATCCATGAGGAACTATGTGTCGATGGTGTTCTCAAACCGGAGCATCAGCACTTGGAAGATAAGGGTTCAGTTCACATCACACACTTGCCTTAGAGCTTTTAGATAAAATGGATCAGATATATCCTCAGTCGAGTACATGAAGGTAAAATATGGCTTGAGCAACCAGTAGAGATTACGAAGAAGATGATTCACTAAATCACTGGTCTTCCCATGCTTGACAAAGTGAAATCTACAAAAACCCTAGGTCAGACGGAACTGGAAGAGAAAACCCTAGCCGAGTGGGATGGTAGAGGTATGAAGATAAGCAAAATTAATGATGCAGAATTGAAGTTTGGTATACATATCATAGCTCACAAGATATATAGTTCAAGTCAACAGAATAGTGTTCCATGTGAAGCAGTTGACCTAGCGTATAAAATTGTAAAGAACAATTTGTCATTTGACCTAGCAGATCTTTTGTTGAGACAGTTCAACAAGAACATGGAGAGCATCAAAACTTCAAAGAACAATCCATGTAAGTTTGGATCACTGTTGGTTTGTTTATTTTTCTATGCTCATAAGTTTTTCCCATCAAAAGGCACGGTAGTATGGAGAAAAAATGTGCCGGTTCTTTATCAGATGAATGAATACATTTCAGAAATGGGTGACAATTTTGAAAGCATAATGGATAACTACTTTGAATCATTTAAAGAGAAAATGAACAATAGATTCTGGATTCCATAGAAATTGGTGGAAGATTACAAAGATGATATTTGTTTCATGGTGGATTGTGATAATCTGTATATACAGGCAGCAAAAACAAGGATTGTACATGTGAAACCTCTTCCCTATGAGGTAAATATTGATGAAACCAAGAATATTATTGAAGCCCTAATTAATCAGCCTGTTAACCCAAAGGCACCATATTTTGGGACTTATGAAGAAGCTAAGGAGAGAATTGAGCTTAGTATAAACCTTCCACAGGTGGTTAACAAAGGAAGAAATAGGTTGGCCAAAATACAAGCTAGCACACCTCCAATGTCAACCGAGGAAAAAGGAGAGGACTTTGAAGAAGAAGAAGAGAAAAAGGATGAGGAGGAAGAAGAAGAACAAGTACCAGCAAAGAAGAAAGGAAAAGTAATTATCACCAAGGCACCCAAGCAACCCTCTGTAGTATTTACTAGAAGGAGTGCAAGAGGCAAGGCAGGCAAAGTCAGTGAAGAAATAGTATTCAAAAGGCCTCCTCCTTCATTAAAAGAAAAGATCAAGGATATGAAAGAAGGATCTAGAATTGCAAACTTCAAATCTTTAAGATATGAAATCAGATCTGAGGAAGAGTAGCAGGAAATTGAAGATGCTGTTATCGAGAAAATAGGAAGATGGAAATACTCACCTGAAGAGATAGCTTCTCAAATCCCTGGAACTCTACTGAACAAAATTAAGTTAAGATGGTCCAATGCAAGACAAACTGTCAAGGACATCTATGCTCAAACCTTGAGGCAATTAATGCCAAGTTTGAAAAATGCTAAAATAAATAAGGCATTAATAGATAATGAAATTAAGATGACACTCAAATTCAATAGTTGTTTGATTTTGATTAAAGATATTGAGTCGGTTGTGAAGAGTGCCACTGCCACATGGAAAAACATCTATAATCTTCACAAATCGAGTGTGGAAACAGTGATAATCAAGGATATTGATGATGACAGTGATGAACATGAAGAAGATACCGAGGTAGACAAGCAAAGTGATGAGGAAGATAACATTGTTTAGATAGCTGCAGAAGTCATTGCCTCACTTCCTCACTCTCCAGCAAAAGTTGTTACACCTAGCACGGAGATAACTTCAAGTATGATTAAGACAACTTCCACAGATACATCAAATGTCAAATCATCACTACCACAACTCAATGAATCATCGACAGAAATGACTACCACCTCTTTTACCGAGTTGCAGTCTCCTGTATCTACTTCAGTACCTACTTCCATATCAATTTTTCCAGTAGTAAGTAACTCAGTTTTGGATACTTCAGTAAGTATTTCAGTTTTTGATTCTACAATTGTGGATACTTCAGTTTTGAGCCCTTCAAGTATTCCAGTTGGTAGTCTATCATTTTTCACAGCTAGTCCTAAAATGTCTACAATAACTTCTACAAAGGCATTAAGTGCAATAATAGTTGATTCTAAGGCTCAACCAAGTACAAGATTTCTGAGTAAGAATGTAGAAGAGGATATAGACTTAGATGAGGAAATAGAGATTCCAAAATTAGACTTTGCAAATCTTTCAGTAGACCAAATGCAAAACATTGGTGAACTCCTTCAAAAGAAAGCAAAGCAGAAGAAACTAAAAGAAGAAAGGGACAAGGAATATAAAATTATTGAAGATGCAAAGGATATTTTGTCAGAAGCATTAGGTATTAAAGTTGACTCCTCTCAACATATTTTTTTATAGTTAGCTGAGGCAGTAAACAAGTTCCATGAGGATTCCTCTGCATCAGAGAAGATTATTGAGAAAGCTGAGAAGAAATTTGATAATAAAGTGCTTGAGCATGTTGCTCAGCATATAGCTATTAATCAGGTAGAATTATCTTCAGTTTTGACAGATATTGAAGCCTCCTATTCCAATGTTACCTCACTTGTTGCTAAGCTATGTAATGTTGCCGAGTTCACTAAGGAAGTCAAGGAAAAGTTGAATAAGATTGATGAGGATCTGAAGGACAGTGTACAAAGGTTGCAACTTGAACCTAGTTCAAGCTCTGCACATCATATGAAAATCACATTCCTATCAAATAGGTAGTTGTAATTATTAAAAGAAGATACAAAGATCCAGTCAACACTGCTAGATATTCAAAACATGATCCTTCCCATCATGGACATAATGAAAAAGCACATTGTTCACTCAAAAGCATTACTCCATGACAATCAATTTTCCATTGCAGATCACATGATTGAACTCTCTGCAGAAGTCCAAATTGCACTCCAAACTTGCAAGATTCTGCAAGAGAATTGGGATAGAACTTTGGCACTAATCATGAAGGTACATTCTGATTTTCTTTCACATTTTGGATTCTCCCTGTAAAATACTTGTATATACACCTTTGGCATTATTGTCAAAAAGGGGGAGACAATGTATAGGAGAAAGTGTATTATACGAAAGGGGGAGAAAGTACTCTATATAAGGGAGTCATAAAATGTATAAATACATAAACAACAGTTTGACAAAGATAAATTTTGAAAAATAAAAAAAGAGAGATTCAGCATGATTCTTGTATATAAGTTTTGGCTATAAGTGTTTTTGTCACTAATGCCAAAGGGGGAGATTGTTGGCATTAAGCATGATTGTCATTAGTGACAACACTTATTCAGATTAGTACATACTGAGCAGATCAGTACATACTAAGCAGATCAGTACATACTGATCAGATCAGTACATACCGAGCAGATCAGTACATATCGAGCAGATCAGTACATACCGAGCAGAACAGAGCTTACCGAGCCGAGCAGAGCTTACCGAGTAGAACACTGCATACCAAGCTCGTAAAGTTTCACAGTGTTTACTGAGTGCTGCATGGTTAAATAGGAAATTTAGTTTCTATTGAGTAACACTTTATTTACCGAGTCTCCAGCGTATACCGAGTTTGAAACTACGACTGAGTGGTTAGTATGGACCGAGTTTCCACTTCTACCGAGTGCATGATGATGCCGAGTAACGTAGTGGACGTCGAGTATCAGAAAGTCACCGAGTTAGTTTGTAGTAATCGTGTAACTATATTTGGGCCAACTCAGTAATATTTGTGTTTACTTGTTTAAGAGCCAACTTTGTAATTGTTTTGAAATTGACCTAGATTGATATATAAACAATGTTTTATGTCATAGCCAAGAATGATGAAATATAGACAAGTATGAAAAAGAGAGAAAGGCAGAGATAAGTGAATTACAAAGGGCTACAGTAGTATAAGAAGCAACAAAGATTTATCCATCACCGAAGGTGATCAGTACATCAGAGAATCTCAATCAGCAAGTACAGTTGCAAGTAAGAGATCTACTATTTCATCCTAACAGGTGAATCAGCTTGAAATCCTTTAACTGGGTAGACTTAATAGTCTTTGTAAAAATCTCTTAACCGAGTGCATACTTCATTGTATGTTTGTAAATCCTCTAACAAGGTGGACCTAGCAGTCCTTATTGCTCCTAATAGAGCAAATCATCAGAAGTGATCATTGTAAGCCTTAACCAGCAAACTTTATACTACAATATTGAAGTTTTGTGGGTATCATCCCCACCCCAGTTTTACTTTCTACTTGGAAGGTTTCTGGGTCACCAAATCTTTGTGTTCTAAGTGTTATGAATGTTTTATTCTTTCTGTTACTCATGCATGCAGTTAGATTATCAATCTAATATTATTAAGATCTGAATCTGTTAAAATTTTTGAAGTTACTGATTCACCCCTCCCCTCTCAGTAACCTAGATAGTCTTGAATATTTCCAACAACTTTTTCCAAGAAGTTTAGGAGGCCAAGCCATGGAATGGTTCTCAAAACTTCCACAAGGGATAAAGACATTCAAGGAATTAGCCTTTAAATTTGTAACCCATTATTCCTACAACATTGAGCATGAGATCACCATGCTCAACCTATGTGACACTAAACAACGAGATGGTGAATCTTTCATAGGATTTCTTCAAAGGTGGAGAATAGTTTTTGCAAGATATCCATGAAGCATCCCCGAAAAGGAAAAAATGGAGATATTTATGAATAACCTAAATGTGGAGATGAATTATAGGCTCCAACTTCAATGTCCCCCTACTTTTGAAAATCTTATTGAAAACGGGATCAAAATTGAAGAAGTATTGGTTAAAAGAGGGGAAATCAAGTTATTCAAAGATACTAAACCCTATACCAACACTAACAACAATCATAACTTATCTAACTATAACAATAATAAAGGAGCCAACAATCACAATGACAAACCAAGACTATGGTTGAAAAACAATAATAAAAATCTTGTGAATGATGGAGTTGTGGAAGCACACAACTTAAAGGCTACTCCCTTTAACTTATCAAGCGGGTCGAATCCAATGTATAATGTCAATCAAATGACCAAAGATCCTTATAATAACAATAACCCTAACAATAGCAACAAGAACAATGCCAACAACAACAACAATCCCTTTAATAACTCCAATGTCAATAAACCTAAGCCTTTCTTTTCCACATATCAAAAGAGAAAATTTACCTTTTTAGGTGAACCTTTGGAAAATGCATTAAGGACTTTGGTGGCTAATAAAATCATTACCTTACCTGAATCAAGGCCATATGAACCCCAAGTCAAGCCCAATTGATGGAATGATTCTCATCACTGTGAGTACCATCGCAATAAGGGACATAAAATGAATGGGTGAATGAAATTGAAACATCTTGTCCAAGACCTAATTGATGATGGAAAAATAAAAGTGGAAGGGCCTCAAAATAACAAAGACCATATGGCTTTCAAAAACCCTTTCTTAAATCATGAAAAATGGGAATCATCAAATACTAATCCTAACAACAAAAGAGGTAATGAGAAGGTTAACTTTGCTCCTACTTATGATAACACCATCAATAATCTAAAGAAGAAACATCTAATGTTGTAATTAGGGGGAAAACATCAAAGATTACCTTACCAGGCACTACTACATTTGGGGCCAAATTTTGACAGAAGTTTCCGACGGGTAACTTTTTATTACAAATTTGGTGTTTTTTTTTGTAATAGGCCCCAATGATGTTAGTATTCCGATGGGTGTTTAATTGACCGTCAGAATTCTGACAGATTTAGAGTATAGATAAAAAAAAAGTGAAACAACCTCATCATTTTTATTTCGATTGGATAGAGGGAGTGGGAGAAAAAGAGCGAAAGCTGAGCGTGGGAGAAGGTATGTGATTTCTTCATCTTTCGAGCCTCTAGCATCATATTTGAATGCATTTCATTTTATTTGATCATGAATGCTCTCTAAAATGACCACATTCTACTGGTGTTGTGCCGTAGTTAGTGCTTTATCTCTATTATTTGATGTTATCGGTGCTTGTGCTCAAGGATATCGATTCACTGTATTCAAATGTTTGGATTCACGTTTGTTGATATTATTGGCATATATGTTTAATGATGCCATTGTAAATTGCTATCACTGAAATGACCGCATTCTACCAGTGTCATGCCCTAGCCCGTGCTTTAACTACATTATTTGATGTTATTGGTGCTTGTGCTCAAGGATATCCATTTTTTTTGAAATGTTGACTGTGGTTATCAAATGGATAGCCCATGAGCTTCTAGCTAGGTGCCATTTGTATTGATAGCTTAGGGCATCAAATGTATTGTATCATTGATAGTTGATACTTTGTTAAAAGGAAAAAGGACAAAGAATGATTTTTATTTAGTTTCTCTATTTTGATCCCTAAGTGGCTTACAACCCTAGAGAAGTATATGTAGATTTACAGATGCAGTTGTAGGATACATAGGAGCCGATAATTCATAATAAATCCATGCATCCAATTTGAATAGCAATTAATACAAAGAACTAGGGTCCTCTAATGGCCCAATCATTTGAACCTTGACTATCCCCTCAACTAGTGACCCTTCAAAACTAGGTTATCATGCAATCAGTGAGTGATCCTTCATTCTCCTGGTGAGCTTCTAGGTAGGTGCCATTTGTATATTTGATAGCTTAGGGCATCAAATGTATATTGTATCATTGATAGTTGAGACCTTGTTAAAAGGAAATAGGACAAAGAATGATTTTGATTTAGTCTCTGTATTTTGATCCCTAAGTGGCTTACAACCCTAGAGAAGTATATGGAGATTTATGGATGTAGTTGCAGGATACATAGCAGCCAATAATTGACAAGAAATCCATGCATCCAATTTGAATAGCAATTACTGTTGGACTACAACTGATTTGGAATTTGATTGAAGGATCTGTGATTACAAGATCATTGAGAAGTTGCTAATTGGATATGTAATATGATTAAATCAGTATTATGTTGTCATTGATTTCAACTAGTTTGACAACACTTATCTTGTAAGTTACTACACCGAGACATCTAAATAAAAACTTGCAGATATTTTTACAAAGCCCCTACCGAAGGACACATTTGAATACTTGAGGACTAGACTTGGGGTCCATCCCCTATCTATCAGTCACTAAGGTGATCTGGATGTTGCATCAGCCAATTTTTATCAGAAGATCATTTATGTTGATGCAATATAGTTCACACTTTGAATCATGTTCAAGGCTGTGATTAAGTTTGAGAACTTAAACTGATGAGATATCAGTATACAGAGATACAGAGGAAGTACTGAACACCACAGAGAGTTACTTGGCTACTACAGAGCTGATTGTTTATTTGTTTCTTTGGCATTGCTGTCAAAGGGAGAGATAAACCATATGAAATGAAAAGGGAGAGATAAACCAAAATATGAAAAGGAACAAGCACCGATGATAATTATCTAAGGGAGAGACAATCTGAATGAGACAGAGTATTGAAGATTAGTTACAAAGAACAGAAGTAGGAACATGAGAATTGAAAAGATCACAACTACAAAAAGGTAAAGCTGTATTACTTAATGCTAGTTTAGTAACATAGTGATTAAACATATTAAGTCTATTCGACTTACAAAATTTACTCACAAATTTGTAGAATGTATGTTTGGTATGTGTATGGTACATTTCATATTACTTGAGTTACCATCAATGCCAAAGGGAGAGATTGTTGGACTACAACTGATTTGGAATCTGATTGAAGGATCTATGATTACAAGATCACTGAAAAGTTGCTGATTGGATATGTAATATGATTAAATTAGTATTATGTTGTCATTGATGTCAACTAGTTTGACAACACTTATCTTGTAAGCTACTACACCGAGACATTTGAAGAAAAGTGGAAAAGAGATGAAGAATAGAGAAATCTACATGAGGAAAGATGTACATGATAGATGAGGATAAGGAACACATTGAGTAACTTATTGATGAGTCTATGAATTGATGATATTGACTTCATTATGTTGCATTCATCTATAATGAAGTATAGAGCTGAAAGACACAAAGCAGTGTTGTCGGTAAATGAAGCATTTCTAGTATACACCGACGAAGTGTAGTGTATACCAACCATAGTATTAACTGAGCAGTGTTCACTGACGCATTTCTTTGTTAACCGAGGAGAATAGAATGAATTAAATGTTGAGTTTAGCCGATAATATTGATGAGCTGGCAAGAGTATAACATCGAGGTAACAGATAATGTTTGTTACATAGATCAACGACTGACAAAATTCAAAGAAGATCTAACGAAGTAGATTGAAACATGTTATTGACACAAGTACTGAGAAATTTTAAGTGGAAAAATCTATGAATGTGATTAAGCGACAAAATCTGATGGTGGAGAAGAAAATGATTTACTCGTCTATATAAGAGAACATAACTTCTTTATGAAAATGCCGAAAGAAGGAGAAGCTGCAGAATTATCATGTGAATAAGGTTTCATGCATTCTGATCATACTGGTTAGTGAGAACTGAGCTATAGAGCAATTGCCGAGCTACAAAGAGCAGTTACCAACGGACAGTAAGTTGATACAGTATTGAATCTGAAGTGAATTATTGATCAGAAGGATTTGAATGGACTAAATATTGATATGTAGTCTGCAATTGAAGTTGTATTAAGGCAGGTCATTTTACTGTTACATATTTAACCATTGTATACAGTCTAAATCTCTTAATCGAGTGGACTCTGAAAGTCTTATGATGTATCATTCATAGAGTGAACATTGTTATCCTGTCAACCCCATAGTGAATGTTGGTTGGACAATAACTTCTAGTCTAAAATCCTCTAACAAGGTCACACCTGATAGTGTGTTTGTAACCTTTAACAGGGTTGGGTCTTAATTGACCTCACTTTAGAAGAGTGAACACTTTTGGGTTGCCGGTCCCAGGTGGTTTTTCCCTTTACAGGGTTTCCACGTTAAATCTCGTGTTATGTGTTGATTGTGATATTTGTTTGTTATCATACTTTGCATGTTACATATTAGATTTGATCGGTAAACAATTATAAGTATTAGACTGGTAATCGGTAAAAGCACAGACAGTAAGAGTTATTATTGCTTACCGACAAGAAGATATAGAAGAAATTATTTTGGATTATACATTTTGTTTTGGGACACTGGATAACTGATTCACCCCCCTCTCAGTTATTCTAACAATTACTACAAAGAAATAGGGTCCTCCAATGGTGCAATCATCCAGACCTTGACTGTCCCCTCAACCAGTGACCCTTCAAAACCAGGTTATCATGCAATCAGTGAGTGATCCTTCATTCTCTTGGTCTGCCCTACATCCAAACATATTGGAAACACACAATACAATGATAACAAGTCTTTCACAATCCCCCTTCCCTCAAGGAACACTATCAACCATCCCTTCCACATAGCATTTCACTATTTTATGAGTGGATTGTGTAGGAATAGTTAACATTAAACAAGGAGCAAACTCCTCAACACATCTTGGAAACCATTGAATTCAATAATAAATGAAACCTAACACCAACACTATTCCTTCCATAGTTGCAGGATACATAGCAGCCAATAATTCACAAGAAATCCATGAATCAAATTTTTATAAGGATATCCTACTAATCAATAGAAATTTTCTTGAGATGACCAATGATTATGCATTTTGATGGCAGTGTGCTAGTTCAAAAGGATAATATAAATCTGAAACAATTTTTTC
The DNA here is from genome assembly GCA_027943335.1 of Chamaecyparis obtusa. Classification (NCBI taxonomy): domain Eukaryota; kingdom Viridiplantae; phylum Streptophyta; class Pinopsida; order Cupressales; family Cupressaceae; genus Chamaecyparis; species Chamaecyparis obtusa. The sequence goes on along the minus strand of BSBK01000274.1, from coordinate 583,181 downwards.
TGATTTTCTCAAACTATAAATGTGGTTAAAGGGAAAATATTATGTGGAAAACCCACAAACCAAGCTAGCAAATGATTGTACATCAAATTATTCCTATATTCATTCAAGTATTGCTATGCTTCAGCTACTTGACCTTTGAGCTTCATCTAGAGGAATGTGTAGCTTTAAGATAGAGTTACTTCTTGGGCCTTACAATAGGGTGGAATATGATCAAGATTTGTTTAGGATGTATCTTTGTTAGTCCCATTGTTAGGTTCTTATAGTTCATGGTTTGAATCTATTATGGTTGTGTAAGGGATTTGTAGATGATTTTTCTAACATAATTATTGGACATCATGATTGGAACAACTGGTTGTTGGCTATTGTACACATGAATCATATCTGTCAATGGTTCTTTGTGTTCAAGAATTCATTGATCAATCTTTGAGATTTATTGTCCCAGCTTTAAAAGATTGATAAAAAATATAGTGAGTGTTATCTTTTCTAAGTGTTTTGTGGGTGCCATTATCTTCTAGGAGTAATTGCTGGAACCAAATTATGTTCTTTGCCTCTAGTAAATATTGCAGACACAACCATCTTCTTGGTGAAGGGTTTCTTCCATCCCCATGAGGCACTATTGCATGGTTTCCATTCCCTTGTAGTATACTGAACCTAATTTAATACAAGTGTGCACTATTTTGGGTTCCATAATTTATGGCCCCTACACTGTGGTTGTTATCCTAATTAAGACAGGCCTACCTTTGCATATAATAAGAGGCCAACATGAAACAAACATCCAGAGGTTAGGGGGTTGTTCCCTGTCCATAATTTATTATTTAACTGCTAAGTGATGATGGGTATATCGTGTAATTCATACCTAGTGTGTCTCTTTATTTCTCTCCACATTTCACATTAGGAGTATATGTTATAAAATACTAATGAAATCAACTAAGGTCAAATCTAATCAAAATTGTGATATAAAGATTAAAATAGATCTTGAAGAAATATGGGAACCATTTTTGACAGATATTGTACAAATGAAGAGAATACTCCAAAGAGGAAATGCTTCAATGTGGAACAATTGAAGGACAATATTTTACTTTTATAGGCACATCTGCAATGTTTTTGATATATTTTTGAGATAACAAAACCATAGAAAGAATAGAGCATAGAAGAAAGTAAAGAATAATGATCATACTTTGAGATATTGTGGAAAATTAAAGGAAAGAATGCTTGGTGGGGTTATCATGCAATCAGTGAGTGATCTTTCATTCCCCTCTTCCAGTGACCCTTCAAAACTGGGTTTTTATTTAGTTTCTCTATTTTGATCCCTAAGTGGCTTACAACCCTAGAGAAGTATATGCAGATTTACGGATGCAATTGCAGGATACATAGCAGCCGATAATTCACAATAAATCCATGCATCCAATTTGAATAGCAATTAATACAAAGAACTAGGGTCCTCCAATGGCCCAATCATCTAGACCTTGACTGTCCCCTCAACTAGTGACCCTTCAAAACCGGGTTATCATGCAATCAGTGAGTGATCCTTCATTCTCCTGGTGAGCTTCTAGGTAGGCACCATTTGTATATTTGATAGCTTAGGGAATCAAATGTATATTGTATCATTGATAGTTGATACTTTGTTAAAAGGAAATAGGACAAAGAATGATTTTGATTTAGTTTCTCTATTTTGATCTCTAAGTGGCTTACAACCGTAGAGAAGTATATGTAGATTTACGGATGCAGTTGCAGGATACATAGCAGTTGATAATTCACAAGAAATCCATGCATCCAATTTGAATAGCAATTAATACAAAGAAATAGGGTCCTCCAATGGCCCAATCATTGGGACCTTGACTGTCCCCTCAACCAGTGACCCTTCAAAACTGGGTTATCATGCAATCGGTGAGTGATCCTTCATTCTCCCGGTCTGGCCTGCATCCAAACATATTAGAAATACACAATACAATGATAACAAGTCTTTCAAAATCCCCCTTCCCTCAAGGAACACTTCAACCATCCCTTCCACATAGCATTTCACTATTGTATGAGTGGATTGTGCAGGAACAATTAACATTGAACAAGGAGCAAAATCCTCAACACATCTTGGAAACCATTGAATTCAATAATAAATGAAACCTAACACCAACACTATTCCTTCCATTTACTTCTACCAAGAATAAAGCATTTAATCCATTCAACATTACATATAATCATTAGACAGTTACATTTCCTGACTGTGTAGAGGAACAGTCACGACCAAAATGATCAAAACTACTTTCACCTTTGCACAAGCTATTCCTCACTCTTAATTAGTTATAAACATGCCATTATTTCAGTTTTGCTTGCGAGTTATGATAATTTTTGTAAACATGTCATTGGTTCAGTTTAGTGTATTCATTTTTGTCAGACAAATCTTCATTGTCTTCTAATTGTCTTCTTTATATAGTAGCATGTATTAATTGGTTTACAAATAAAGAAGCATTTAGACAATCGGAAGACAATCAAAAGATTTGGCTAATTAAGAGTGAGGCCTTCTTTAGAATCTCATGTAAATTTGGCCGATTAAGATGAGAAGAAAAACACAATTCATTAGTTAAATTTTTCAATTTCATGTATTTTTTCTCCTATTTATTAAGTGCATGAGTTGAAGGTTGAATGTAAGAGTCTTATAATGTTGTGTTACCTTAAATCTCAAGTTTTTGATACTCCTATGATGATCTTTCTTAACAAATATTTTATTCTATTGTTGTTTTTTGAATAACATATTGGGAAAATACAAAATTGTGTACTTCTACAGGACAGTTAACACAAAATTGAAGCATCAAACAAGACTTGATGAAGTTGTAGGTGGAACGTGAACTCAAATAGTAAGTAATGTAGAATAATAGAATAAGTAATCTGTCATGTCTACATTTTGTTATTTTCTGAGATTACATCCATGTTCTATATTCACAGAATGGTTCAAAATTGAAATTTACAATTCAATAAAAGTACTGATGGGTGTTGTTCCTTGCACCCTCAATCAAAAACTTGCCTCCATTTTATTTTGATTTACAAACTACTATATTATTTGAATATCTTTCTTTCTTGCCACAATAGGAAAGAGTTTGAGGTGGAAGACTACAATAATAGAAGTGTTTCAATTTGGTATACTATACTACAACATCATTTCATAACTAAGTTTTCAATTTCTATATATAATTAGGTTATAGATAATCTAAGTGAAGAAGCATCATGTCAAACAATCCAAGTGAAGAAGGTAATGGGGATACAATCAATAGATTGTGGTCGAACTTGAAAAGAAAAGGCGATGGAAAATGTTATTGTCCCTGCAATAATTGTAAGGGCTTAAATATTAGAAGATTGCTAATCAGAACAACTAAGAGACATTGTAGGGATAATGGTTACATTGAATGAGGCTTTGATTATCATGAATTGGTAAGTTTTTCATTATATTTATTTAACAATTAATATATATATGAAATACACCTGATGATGAGATCATTATCATGGTTTTTTTGTGTTCATTTTAATATAGGTCGACCTCCCTAGGGGAGTACATGATATGGACCATGGAGGTGCGAATATTGAGAATATGGCTTTGGAAGTGGAGGATCATGGAGGTGCAAATATTGAAGTTGAAGATTATGATCCCATGGAAGATGACAATGATGTGCCAGATGATGGTACTAATACATTGATCCATGACACATTTGGTATTGGCGCAACTGATGATGATGATCAGGATGATATTGATGTCATCCATGATATACCTCTACTTGAGAAGGCAGTTGCACCCCTTTACGAAGGCTCCCAAACAACTCTTCTCTCTGTTGTATTGTTGTTGTTGAACTTGAAGGTTATGAATGGTTTATCCAACACAACAATGTCATGTATGCTACGGTATGTGATATATGTCATTATAGTAATTAAATGGTGAAACATGTACCATAAATATTGTTAATATTAACAACATATATTTTTTTCTACAGATTGATAGGTGAGTTCTTTTTACCACCATCGAATATTCTCCCTCGCTCATACCGAGAATTATGTGCCACTATGAAAGATATTGGAATAGAGTATCAAGCAATAGATGCTTGTCCAAATGATCATATTATTTATCATAAAGAACATGAATTTGCAATAGAATGCCCTGAATGTCATACGAGTAGATATCGATCAGATCAAATAACAAAAAAGGTGCCTCACAAGGTTCTTCGTTACATCCCCATTATACCACGTTAGTAAAGATTATTTAGGTGTAATAGCTTGACACAATTTATGGATTACCATGCATGCAATAGGAGTCAAGATGACATTATTCGAATGCCTGTAGATGGTTCTATATTTAAGGACATAGAGGAAAAGTGGCCACACTTTATCGAAGAACCTTGAAATCTCAAGCTTTCAGTGGCAGTGGACGGTGACAATCCATTTGGAGAGCTAAGATCTGTTTGCACTGTTTAGCCTATTTTTGTCATCAACAATAACATTCTTCCATGGATGTCAATAAAGAGGGAGCACATTATGTTGGCAATGATTGTTCCAGGTATTTGATCATTTAATAGTTATCTGCATGTAATTATAAATCTTGTAGTAAAATGGTCACAATAATTATGTAATATTGTTCATTCAACCAGGTAAATACCAAGTTAAAGATATGAATGTTTATATTGAGCCTCTTATCGACGAGTTGGTGGAGCTATGGAAAGGTGTCACTATGTATGATATCTCTAGACTAGTAGGAGATAGACAATTTCAATTCCATGCAATGCTTGTATGGACAATACATGATGCCCCAGGGCTAACACATTTTTCTGGTATGTTATGGTGAATTCAAGTTGCACATGATAATTTTAAAAATAAAAATTAACATATTTAATCCAATTGTATCATTACCTTGTAGGTCTTCAAACAAAGGGAAAATTTGCATGTCCAGTTTGTGGTCCAAAGATGAAATCTCGTTATTCAAAAAGTTTAGGAAAGTAGGTGTTTGATGAGTATAGGTACTTTCTCCACAAAAATCATAACTATCAAATTACTGAAAAACATCTTTTTAATGGGAAAGAAGAGACTACATCTAAGCCACGGAGAATGACACCTCACTTATGAAAATTGGAATATAATAAAATTAATCGTCAAGGTACTACCATTCTACCTAACGGTTTATGTTTGGAATTTGTATATTTTTATTGTGTTTTGTTTGTTGATTATGTGATTGATGATCGTGAATGTCGTCAAGGCAACATTACTAAGCACCTTCCAAAGGGACTAAAGAGTTATCCCAGATAATTTAGTAGGTTCTCCTACTATGAGCAGCTGCTTGATGTGCATTTGGAAAGAATGTAATGGAGACATTGTGGAAGATATTGGATGAAAGGTGTGACAAAGAAAAAATTGTCAAAATTTGTAGCGACATTCATGAATCCAATCATGCAATGAAAAATTTCATTGAATCAAATAGAAATAGAGAATGGATTAATACAAGTGCCCTTCCTTGGTTATTAACAGAACAACAAGGTGATGCCATAAAAGAAGCCATACGAAAAATTTGATTTCCCACAGGATTTGCTGCAAACATAAGTAGTACCATATGAAAGAAAGGTGAATTTGGGCCAGGGTTGAAAACACATGATTGGCATACCTTCATCAAGGTAAGTCATGTTCTTTTGTATTTACAATATATTTGTAAACTGCATGTACTTCTCATTGTATTATATGAGAAAAGAATGACATGATTATTTTTATAATTATTGCAGTACGTGCTACCCCTATCTCTCCCAGAGAACTTCGACAATAACATCAAACAAGTGATATATGATCTTGGAAAATACATGAGGTAAGTAATGATATCTGTTCAATTTGTTGTATATATATAGTGTAAAGTCTTGTGTTTATATATTTTTGTGTCTTGAATGTCTTGTAGGTGGTTGTCATCTAAAAAAATCCATAGAGCAGATATAAAATACTAGAAGAGAAGAATTCCTCTTCTAATGTGTGAAATGCAAAAGTGTCTACCTTCAACCTTTTTCAATGCACAAGAACACTACCTCATACACCAAGTTGAGGAGATTGAAATGTGTGGACCTGTACACACTTGGTCAATGTGGATGGTTGAGAGGCACTTGAAATTTTTTAAGGCTTTGGTTCGGCAAAGAGCATGTCCTGAGGGTTCTATGGTGGAGGGATATATGGTATACTGGACTATGGTGTATGTTACTGAATATCTTCCTAAGCTTGCAACAAAGATCCATATAGATCGCATTTGGGATCTCGACACCATTAGAAAATTTGAAGGGGAGTACTTGGTGGGGGAAGGTAGAATGAGGAAAGTGAGAGGTAATAAATTATAAGATGTTATTATAGCTATTAATTAATTCTTAATCTTCAAAATTAATTGGTTGTAAGTCGTCTATTTATTTTTTGTACAGCTGCTCGAGAGTGGGATGCAATACATTTGTATATTGCAAACAATCAAGATTGGATGATGAAATGGATTGAAAAATGTCATCATTTAGGTCACACATTAACATGGGAAGTTGTGTCTTCATTGGTTAATGAAGCTCATTGTAACAAAGATCCAATTTTACCCAAAGGGAAATAGATTTAGCACATGGTTTAAAAGATTTCCTGGTACATATAAATTTGTTAATCACTCGTACATTTATGAACTCTCGATGCATTAATTTATACATGTTTTACATATTTTTGTAGGTCAAACACCACAAGGCTATGTTTTGAAATGGTCATAAATTTTGCATCAAAAAGTTGGATGACACAAAGAAAACTTGTGATTTTGGGATAAGTGCAGTCTTTCAGGTGACTAATATTTCATCTAGAAATGACTTACATCTTCGAGGGTCCAAAAATTGATACTATGGCATTTTGGATGATATACTTGAGTGTGACTTTAATTCCTTCAGATTAGTTCTCTTCGTCGTCAGATGGTATAGGCTACAACTTAATCAAAATGATCCTAATAGAACTGTTATTGAACATGACAATGGATTTCCAATGATTAATACAAGGTGGTTTGAGCTAGTTGGGGATGAACCCTATGTTCTTCCAAGCCAATGTGAGCATGTATTTTACTCAGAGGTTCCACATAAATCAAGTTGGTCATTTGTTGTTAGACATGATCCAAGAGGAAGGCTGATGAGGTATAATGTGATGGAAGAAGATTGTGAACAACTAGAAGATGATGTAGATGATGATCATGAACAACAATTAGTTGATGATGTTCCTAACACAAATTTTCTTGAAGAAGAAGAAGATGATGACAATGATGATGCTACTGATGATGCTACTAATGATGCTACTGATGATGATGATGATGATGATGTTGCTGATGATGATGTTGTTGATGATGATGATGATGATGATGATGCTGATGCTGATGCCGATGATGACGATGATGATGGAGATGAAGACAATGACGGTGGTGGTGATGATGTCGACATCAATGATAATCATGGTGATTAGTTGGATGAAGAAGAAGATGAATGACATGAATGAAATGTACAGTTACATGATCCCTACTTAATCTATTTAATATTGATTTCTTGATAGAAATGTGCAGTTATGCAATCAATGCTTAATCTAATTAATTCGTGATGTACTTCCTATGGGATGCTTATGGTTTTTAATGTACTTACTATGTGGTTTTGAGTATATGTATCATGAGTTTTTTAGCTAACATTAGATAATTGAATTACATATGTAGGTACCTAGACTCCTTTCATGAGCATCCCACACAGTCTCATGGATCGACAAACTAACCTTGATGTTGATGATGTGACTAGATTAGGTAAAGAGCTATATGATTATGGTCTGTAAAGTACTGAAATACTTTAAAATGTTTTTAATTTAACCCTTTTATATGTTATTGCAGATGAGCCCCCTTTGCATCAACAGAGAACTAGGCGTGCATTGAGATCTAATGAGAGGGTAGATGATCATGATGATGATATTGATACTCATCTTACAATTATATCTTAAAAACTAGAAATCAAAAGAAAAAATAAAAATGATTGTCATCTATGCACCTTAATTGATAATGACTGATTTTTATATGCCAATGAATTTAATTATGTGGTAGTGAATGTTCATAAATTTTATAATGTGTTAATGAATATTATCATGTGATAATTAATGAATGTCACATTTTATTAATGTGTGAATGAATGTTATTGTGTGATAATTAATGAATGTTACATTTTATTAATGGATGAAATAATGAATGAATGTTAGATGTTAACGGCGGGGAATTTAGAGTGATGTTGGGGGGGGGGGGGGGGGGGGGGTGGGGTGGGGCCAAATGAGCTTCCACCTTCACGTGGTTGGCCCTATTTAGTAAAGAATATAAAACTATTCTCGAAACAAAGTGAAGCTCAATAAGTTTGTTCCTTATATAGGGTCTCAAGTGTAGCTTTTATCCCACTCTCAACATTGCAAGGCTTCAAGTGGTGTTCTGATATTGGTTTCTCCATCTCCCATTGACATCTTGTCTTTCTCCTAATAACTCTCACCAAGCTATGATACATGGATGAGTAGAAGATGTCCCTTATAGGCTACACATATATAATATGGTAGATCTAGGGAACAAATATACTACAACATATAATGAGTCAACTTGAATCTATAGTTTCTTCATTCACAATGAAAATTAAAATTACAAGCCATATTTTAGATTTAATATTCATATTTATCTTCATCATGATCATAGCCATCACGGTTAACATTTGGTTCAACTTCATTTGAACCACACTTCATGTTGGATTATAACATATTGACACTTACACCATGAAGAAGACAAATGATTAAATAGAAAGAGAGGACCAACTGAACCATCTTGTGGTTAGTCTATATCACATTGAGAAACAACGTCAAGACTCAAAAATCAAAACAATCAAAAGTTTCTTCAAGACCATGAATGATCAACAACATTCCATTAGAAAACAAAACACTAATCTATATTATCATTAAGCCATAAAATATGTTTTTAAAGTTTAGAAGCATATCACAAGAACTTTCAAGAAACATAGTACTATCCAAGGACCAAAATGAATACTCTCCAAATGATTATGATTATGTTGATGTTGATGTATATAATTTATGTCTATTGATTATGATGATGTTGATGTTGATGTTGATGTCTATAATTTATTTCACTTACTGATGCTTGCCTAGATTGAATTTTGAATTGCCAGGCTGGAGAATGCTTTCAAAGTTTAGGGTCTGTTCTACATGATACTCTTAGTTACAGCTCAAATGCAACTCAACATATTTTTGATGCTGGGCAACCCACTGCAGAAACTCATCCGTAAGTGAAATTTAATGCTGTGAATCTTGGCATTGTTAATGTTATTACTTTTCCTCACATTTCATATTTGTGAAAATGTTTCTTGGCACTATCTTATTCTTATTACAATGTTCTTTATTGTGGGGCAGGAGGTCAATCTTCATTATCTTCATTGTGGGGGACAGTGAAGATTTCTCTGACAAATAGTAGGTCTTCTTTAGTATCTTATAATAACATGCTAAACTGATAAAGGTGTTATGGGCATTTAATCTGCAATTACTAATAGACTAAGCATATTATTACTATGCTTAATGTTCCATTTAAATGCATTTAACACAAAAAACAAATTTACAAAACTGGACCAATGGCATGTTTACAACAAAGATGTGTTGAGGAGTTTGCTCCTTGTTTAATGTTAATTGTTCCTGAACAATCCACTCATACAACAGTGAAATGCTATGTGGAAGGGATGGTTGATAGTGTTCCTTGAGGGAAGGGGGATTTTGAAAGACTTGTTATCATTGTATTGTGTATTTCCAATATGTTTGGATGTAGGGCAGATTGGAAGAATGAAGGATCACTCACCGATTGCATGATAACCCAATTTTGAAGGGTCACTGGAAGAGGGGAATGAAAGATCACTCACTGATTGCATGATAACCCCACCAAGCATTCTTTCCTTTAATTTTCCATAATATCTCAAAGTATGATCATTATTCTTTACTTTCTTCTATATGCTATTCTTTCTATGGTTTTGTTATCTCAGAAATATATCAAAAACATTGTAGATGTGCATATAAAAGTAAAATATTGTCCTTCAATTGTTCCACATTGAAGCATTTCCTCATTGGAGTATTCTCTTCGTTTGTACAATATCTATAAAAAATGGTTCCCATATTTCTTCAAGATCTATTTTAATCTTTATATTGCAATTTTGATTAGATTTGACCTATAGTTGATTTCATTAGTATTTTATAACATATACTCCTAATGTGAAATGTGGAGAGAAAGAAAGAGACACACTAGGTATGAATTACACAATATACCCATCATCACTTAGCACTTAAATAATAAATTATGGACAGGGAACAATCCCCTAGCCTCTGGATGTTTGTTTCATGTTGGCCTCTTATTATATGCAAAGGTAGGCCTGTCTTAATTAGGCTAACAACCACAGTGTAGGGGCCATAATATTTTCCCTTTAACCACATTTATAGTTTGAGAAAATAAAAAAAAATTGTTTTAGATTTATATTATCCTTTTGAACTAGCACACTACCATCAAAATGCATAATCATTGGTCATCTCAAGAAAATTCCTATTGATTAGTAGGATATCCTTATAAAAATTTGATGCATGGATTTCTGGTGAATTATCAACTGCTATGTATCCTGCAACTATGGAAAGAATAGTGTTGGTGTTAGGTTTCATTTATTATTGAATTCAATGGTTTCCAAGATGTGTTGAGGAGTTTGCTCCTTGTTTAGTGTTAACTGTTCCTGCACAATCCACTCATAAAATAGTGAAATGCTATGTGGAAGGGATGGTTGATAGTGTTCCTTGAGGGAAGGGGGATTGTTAAAGACTTGTTATCATTGTATTGTGTATTTACAATATGTTTGGTTGCAGGGCAGACTAGGAGAATGAAGGATCACTCACCAATTACATGATAACAGGATTTTGAAGGGTCACTGGTTGAGGGGATAGTCAAGGTCCCCATGATCGGGCCATTGGAGGACCCTATTTCTTTGTATTAATTGCTATTCAAATTGGATGCATGGATTTCTTGTGAATTATCTGCTGCTATGTATCCTACAACTGCATCCGTAAATCTACATATACTTCTCTATGGTTGTAAGCCACTTAGAGATCAAAATAGAGAAACTAAATCAAAATTGTTCTTAGTCCTATTTCCTTTTAACAAAGTCTCAACTAGATCTATTAGATTTCCACAATCCATATTAATGCTAGTATCAGTTTCTGGGTTCGATTGTGTATAATTTTTTCCATCAACATTTCAGATCATACTACATAATCCATCATATCATGTTCTTTTCTCTCTAGCATCCTGACGATGGATCATGTAGTATGATTCGAAACGTTGATGGAAAAAATTATACACAATCGAACCCAGAAACTGATACTAGCAAAGTCTCAACTATCAATGATACAATATACATTTGATGCCCTAAGCTATCAAATATACAAATGGCACCTACCTAGAAGCTCACTAGGAGAATGAAGGATCACTCACTGATTGCATGATAACCCAGTTTTGAAGGGTCACTAGTTGAGGGGACAGTCAAGGTCTAGATGATTGGGCCATTGGAGGACCCTAGTTCTTTGTATTAATTACTATTCAAATTGGATGCATAGATTTATTGTGAATTATCGACTGCTATGTATCCTGCAACTGCATTTGTAAATCTGCATATACTTCTCTAGGGTTGTAAGCCACTTAGGGATCAAAATAGAGAAACTAAATAAAAATCATTCTTTGTCCTATTTCCTTTTAACAAAGTATCAACTATCAATGATACAATACATTTGATGCCCTAAGCTATCAATACAAATGGTGCCTAGCTAGAAGCTCATGGGCTATCCATTTGATAACTACAGTCAACATTTCAAAAAAATGGATATCCTTGAGCACAAGCACCAATAACATAAAATAATGGAGTTAAAGCACGGGCTAGGGCACGACACCAGCAGAATGCGATCATTTTAGTGACAACAATTTAGAATACGGTCATTTGGCATGTATTAAACAAAATAGAATTTTCGGCATATTATTATCATTCTATTTCGTTGTTGTAAACATGCCATCGGTTCTGTTTTGTAACTTCACTGTTGTATGAGTGGATTGGGCAGGAATAGTTAACATTAAACAAGGAGAAAACTCCTCAACACATCTTGGAAACCATTAAATTCAATAATAAATGAAACCTAACACCAACACTATTCCTTCCATTCACTTCTACCAAGAATAAAGCATTTAATCCATTCAACATTACATATAATCATTAGACAGTTACATTTCCTGATTGTGTAGAGGAACAGTCACGACCAAAATGATCAAAACTACTTTCACCCTTGCACAAGCTATTCCAAAATTCAAGTAAAATGAGAAATATTCTATATCAAATCATTCATATTCATAGTAACCATTCAAAGGATCATTTTGTCAATGAACCCTCTGACTGTACCCTTGCGGCAGAGAAAGGAAACCTCAAAATAGAGAAAGGAAACTTAGTAAAACCAGTCTATGCCGATGTTTGTGAGGGTATAGTCATTATAAGTGCCTCTCAAACCTCTCCAAACATGTAAGATTGTCTTTAAATACTTTATTGATCTCTTCTAAACATTAACCAAATCAAACCTACATTTGAATCCACACACAATAACCCTAAAATGAAGGGTTTTGTATCCTTTAATGAATCTCAGTCACTAGTAGCACATGGACAGTCAAACCAGTAGTCTCCAAAGCATTCAATAAGTGAATGGATTTTATTTAATACACACTATTCCTTCCATTCACTTCTACCAAGAATAAAGCATTTAATCCATTCAACATTACATATAATCATTAGACAGTTACATTTCCTGACTGTGTACTAGAGGAACAGTCAGGAGATGTAATTGTCTAAATGATCCAAACATTTGAAAATAGTGAATTGATATCCTTGAGCACAAGCACCAATAATATCAAATAATGGAGATAAAACATGGGCTAGGGCACGACACCAGTAGAATGTAGTCATTTCAAAGAGCATTCGTGATCAAATAAAATGCAATGCATTTGAAATTTGCAGTTAAATATGATGCCAGATGCTTGAAAGATGAAGAAATCACATACCTTCTCTCACACTCAGCTTTTGCTCCTCTATCCAATCGAAATAAAAATGATGAGGCCATTTCACTTTTTTTTTTCATAGCCAAATCTTCCTTGTACCACACGAAGAACATGCCATTGGTTCAGTTTTGTAATTTGTTTTTTGTGTAATTAGTAATTGACAGATTAAATGCATATAACACCTTTATTAGTTTAATTAGCATGTTATTATCATATCAGATAAAGTATGTTTAAGAATTATTGGGGCTGGTCCTTTTGCGTGTATTAAACATAATAGAATTTTCAGCATATTATTATTAATCTATTTCTTTGTTCTAAACATGCCATTGGTTCAGTTTTGTAGATTTGTTTAATCCGTTAAATGCATTTTTCATGACGAGGGGTCTTTTTCTCAGGACATTGATGAAGATTGTGCACCTCAAAAACCAATTCATAAGGTACCAATCATGTTTCCTATTCTCTTATATTTTTGGATTGGTAAATCTCCTTATAAGTTTCATGTCCTTTCTTTTGATTACTATGGATGAGATATATATCTTACATTTAACATTCAACTTCTTTACATTTTAGAACATGTAGTGTGTTTTTTGAGGATTTTACCAAATCAACTTTTAACATAAACCGAAAACACCAAATTGATATCTTGCCCTTTCAACTTGACAAAATATTTGCATTTGACCAATAACTGCAAGCAATTGAATGATAAATCCACATACCTGTATCTTTGTAAAATACTTGGAACATCAAATAGATGGCTAAGTGGCTGCCGCCATGATTTTTATCTACTGAATATGGGAAAAAAAAACACCAAAAAAAATTGAATAGAAAACATGATTGGTCATTTTAGAGAGCATTCATGATCAAATAAAATGCAATGCCTTCTCTCACGCTTGATCAACTTTCACCCGCTCATTTTCTCCCACTCCTTTTCTCTACAAATGAAATAAAAATGATTTGGCCGTTTCAAAACAATGAATCGATATCCTTGAGCACAAGCACCAATAACATCAACTATTTTGATATGTGGGTACCCTAATGTTGGCAAGAGTTCTTTTATTAATAAGATTATTCTGCAAGCTTGAAGAAGCGATATAATTTGGCAAATGAAGAGTAGAAAGATGATGATACTCTTGAGATCATGGATGGACACAATGTTGTAGATAGAATGGGAAGACATCTTTCTAGAATGGCCCTGGATCCTTCGACAATTGGGGTAGGATCCAAACCTAGGCTAAAAAGATGTCTTCCTTTCTGTTGTGGAATTATCTCTTCTTTGGCCTGCACTCATTCCTCTTCTCAAAAATGGTTATCTAGAAACTTTGGATACTGTTTCTCATCCATGCATGAAATGTGCTAGTGATCCTATAAAATTACTTTATGCCTCCAGTATTGATGAGATGTACAAGTGTAAAATGTTTTTGTGAGACTAGGATCAATTTGTGCAGTGTACATAAATGCAAGGCGGTGATTATTCTCGACGATCAACAGGTAGCTAGGACTAAAGATAAAACAACTCAAGAGACCATCATAGGTTCTCTCTTTCTTTAGTCTATATTATTGATATAATGTTTTACCTTTCATTAGCTCATCAAATCCAGGGATTTGGAAGAATTTAATAGAATATTTTCATGACAACGTATATTATTTATGTTGACGTTGCATGAATTTATCTACTTCGCGCACTTGTAGACTATGAGGATGACGATAAAGAAGCATGGTTTGACACTTAATCATTAATTCCGATAGAAGTGCTATGCATTCGATAGATAAAATGTCGAAGAAAACTAATTTATGACAATAGTTTTGACAGTAATGCTATACATTCGATAGGGAATCTATCGGAGAAATAATGAAGGACTGTCGCTCTTCCGACATTTCAAGTGTCACAAATAGAAATTTTTTGATAGACGGTTCGACATTAATGCCATATCACCAATGGGTATATCTGTTGAAATTAAGGGGAAACTATCGCTATTCTGATAGTTATAATGTTGGAAAAGATATCTTTTCGACAGTTAATAGGTATTGTGTCAGAATTCTGATGGATAAACCATAGAAAATGCCATAACGAAGCTGTTGCTGAAATGCAAGTTTCCAACATGATATGATGTCGATAAACCTACAGATACATCTTTTGTCACAATTTCCTACGCAAAAATAGTGACGGACCCATTTGTTGAAATGCTGACAAATTAGCATTGCAAATCCGACAAATGGCCGTCAAAATTTGACCCCAAATGTAGTAGTGAGGAGGTACCCCAAGAATTGTCTTACCAAATCAAATCTCATCTTCATCTTTAAAAAAATATAATTTGGTAGATCAATTACAAAGAACCCCTGCTCAAATCTCTATTCTAGAGTTACTCAAGATTTCACCAACTCATAAGGAGATTCTATAAAAAGCCTTAGTGGAGACCAACGTGCCTTTAAATTTAGATGTGGATAAATTCCAAAACATGGTAGGCCATCTTGTTGCACCTCATTGTGTATCCTTTTCAGGAAGAAGATGATATGTCTTTAAACCACTCGCAACATCTACCTTTGCATATAGAGGTCCTAATCCACAAGAATAGAGTGAAAAGAGTCCTCATTGATGGGGGAGCCGACCTGAATATTTGTACCTTGAACTTGGTTAAAGCCCTAGGTTTTTTTGAGGAGGCTATTGACCCAAAGAAAAAGATAACCATAAAGGCCTATGATGATGAAGAAAGAGATTCCAAAGGTGTCATAATACTTCCCATCCGAGTTGGTCCAATGCAAAAGGAGACTATTTTCCAAGTCCTTGACCTAAAATTGATTTAGAATATCCTATTAGGAAGGCCATGGATCCATGAGATACAGGTCGTACCTTCAACCTACCATCAATATCTCAAATTTCAATACTTAGGACAAGAAGTCATGGTGAGTGGGGATTCTAACCCCTTCCAACATTGTAATAACATGAAGCCTATTAATGAATCCTTAGTCCCACATAATGCAGAAGGGTCTATTTACCAAAGAATTGAGCAATGACAAAGTTCAAAAGATCTTCCATTTTTTAAAGAAAAAGAAAGTGTTGTTGAAAATTACCAAGTTCCCACTAACCTAACTACATCAATTGAGGGAAAAGAGAAGGTTAGTGAGGAAATTGCTCATGAGGAACTAAAAGAGGACCAAGCAAGATCTATCCAAGTTTACACCAAGGAGGCTAATTATCAAAAGATGGACCACATGATGAAGAATTTTGAGAAGCAATGTCAAATCAAACAAAAGGGTGTAGGTGAATATTCATTATCTATGATGGATTGACCCTTATCTCCAAAATCCTATGGAAGATCATCCAACCTAACTCATAAATACAATGACCACTTTGTGAGGGCAAACACTTCTTCATCCATGGATGAGGAAGATAATGAAATCTTAAATTTGCTATATAAAGATGAGGAATCTAGTGCACATGAAAAGCACATTCAAAACATAAGCATTCCCACTCACCAATATGGAAAAGGATTTCAAATCATGCAAAAAATGGGATACAAAGGACACAAGCCTTTAGGTACAAGGAACATAGGATTAATAGAACCTATTGAAATGTCATGGAGAGATAGTAAAGAAAAGATTGGATTAGGGTACTTAGAACAAGGGTACACTCAAAAGAAGTATCCCTTGGTGTATGACCAAATTTTACAACTAGGTTCCCAAAGTGATGAGGATTTGAACAATTGGGAATGAGACTCATTTTTGAGTGAGTCATGTCAATATAAGGAGGTTGATGTCATCCATACCTATACTCCTAGCAAGGGAAAATAACGAGTGTCATAATCAAATTAGAATCAAGCTTCAAGTTCTAGTCAAGAGGTCTTAGATAATGTGCCAAGTTAGGAACTTGAGGGAAATCAATGGGTAGGACAACCTTACATACCATCATGGAGACCTCCTATAGAGGAATCTAACCCTAGGTTTAATCTAAGAGATTGTTTACCCAACGGAAACCCTAGAGGATTCTAGTGAGGAAGATTTTGACCCTAGTTCTCTAGAGCATCTAGAAGAAGCACATATCATATATTTGAGTGATACAATGTTTGAACCTTCAAATGAGGTCATGTCCTTAAACCTTGTTGAACCAAACCAAAGCATCAACCCTTTGACCCTTATCTATCCTGAACTAATTGAATGGGATTCCATCGAACCTACCATCCTCCCTACATTCTTGAATGATGATTTGGTGTCCCAATACCTTAATGCGATTGAGCCCTCTTCTACCATGGAATATTAGGAAAAATTGACAAAAGGGGAGTATTCAACCTTTTAGTTTAGAGAAAAGTAAAAAATAAAAATAAAAATAAAAAATGGAAAGAATCTAATGTTGAAAACCACATTGTGGCAATATTAAATAAAAAAGAAAAAGAAATAAAGAATGTTTCCAAAGGTGAAAACCCAACAGAGGCACCTAAGGAAGAAAGGTTGGATACTTTTCCCAAGCACTATGAGGAAATATAACCTATATTAATTGAACCAACAGAGAAAGTGAACATTGGGTCAGAATCAGAGCCAAGAATCATACACCTAGCAATGTCCTTATCTACTGAGGAAAGAAAGGATTTCATCAAATTATTCAAAGAAAAACAAATAAATTTTGCATGGTCATATGATGATATGCTTGGATTAGATCCAAATTTAATCATGCATCATTTGAATATCAAAGGAGTAAGACCGGTTAAGTAGAAACTAAGAAAGACGTATCCACACATAGCTTTGCTTGTAAAAGTGGAGTTAGGAAAATTATTGAAAGCAGGGTTTGTAAGAGCCATTGAATATGCGGAGTGGATTTCAAACATCATGCTGGTTTCCAAAGTAGATAATTCCATCAGAATTTGCATAGACTTTAGAGATCTTAATCAAGTGCATGTCCCAAAGATGATTTTCCTCTACCAAGCATAGACGCCATTGTGGACCTAACAATAGGACATTCAATGTTATCACTTATGGATGGGTTTAGTGGTTATAATAAAATAAAGATAACACTTAAGGATCAAGACAAGACAAGATTTACATGCACATGGGGAACGTTCTATTGGAATGTTATGCCTTTTGGTCTCAAGAATGTTGGGGCAACTTATCAAAGAGCCATGACAACCATATTTCATGACATGATGCACAAGTTCATGGAGGACTATATAGATGATATACTTGCTAAATCCCACTCAAGGGAAGAACATCTACCCATTTTGGAAAGAATATTTGTAAGATTAGAACAATTCAAAGTCAGGCTAAATCCAAAGAAATGTGCATTCGGTGTACAATGAGGAAAACTATTGGGATACATATTTTCAAAAAAAGGGATAGAGGTAGAACCAATTAAAGTAAAAGAAATCATGGAAATGGGGGAACCTCAAAATATTAGTCAAATGAGATCTCTTCAAGGAAAGATCCAATCCATTAGAAGGTTCATCTCTCAATTAGCAGAAAAGTGCCACAATTTCACTCAACTCCTTCACAAGGACACAATTTTCAAATGGGATGAGAAATGTGAAGAAGCATTCACCTTATTGAAGAAGTACCTAATGAACCCTCTAACATTAATGCCACCAATCAGAGGTAAATCTTTAATTTTATATATCTTAGTAAGAAAACATACATTAGGGGCACTCTTGGCTCAAGAGGACGAAGCTAGAAAGGAAAAGGCCATATACTACATAAGTAGAACATTGGTGAAGTATGAGTTGAATTACACCTTCATTGAAAGAGAATATTTGGCTGTGGTTTTTGCTTCCCAAAAATTATGCCATTATATGTTATCCCACAAGATTCGACTCATTGCAAAGATTGATCCCTTAAAATACCTTCTCAGCAAAACAACATTGAATGGAAGATTGGCCAAATGGGTCATGGTCTTAAGTGAATTTGATATAGAGTATGTGGACCAAAAATATATCAAAGAACAAGTAATAGCTGATCAATTAGTAGAATCACCTTTACAAGATGAACATCCAATCCAAGTGGAATTTCCAGATTCTGAAATTGTTAATGTTGAAGCAAAAACATGGCAATTATATTTTGATGGCTCCTATACACAACATGGGTCAGGAGCAAGGATACTTTTGATTAGTCCTCAAGGGTCCACAATTCCAAAATCATAAAAATTTCTATTTCCATGCACAAATAACATAGATGAGTATGAAGCATTGGTTATCAACATAAAATTGGCATTAAAATGGAAAGTGACAGCTACAAATCTATGGAGATTCCCTAATAGTTATTAATCAAATTAATGACAAGTATCAAACTAATCACATTTGAGCAAGTGCTGAGGGATAAGAATAAAGTAGCAGATGCAATGGCTACTTTGGCATCACTTCTCCAAATGCCAGATCAAAGCATCAGATATGAATTCCTGGTAGAAGAAGTTGAGCAACCCATATTTGACCCTTCCCATCCTCATACCATTTTATTACTAACAAGACATGAATCACCCTTGTATGGAGCCATTTACACCTACTTGAAAGACCAAATATTGTCCATAGGCCAAACTAGAAATAAAAAAAAAGCTTTATCCGACTAGCCTCTCACTACACCTTGGTATCCAACACATTGTATCGTAGAAGTCTAGATGGAATGCTTCTAAGGTGTCTAGAGAAAGAGGAATCAACCATAGCCTTACAATAAATTCACGAGGGGATTCATGGGTCACATTCAAATGGTTTAACCCTAGCTAAGAAACTTCTTAGGATATGATATTTTTGGCCTTCTATGGAAAAGGATGCTTGTCACTTTGCAAAAACCTATCGTAAATGTTAATATCATGGAAACTTGATCCACGTACCAGCACAAGAGATTCATCCTATGAAAACACCTTGGCCCTTTTATCAATGGGGTTTAGATCTAATAGGTATGATTTATCCACCATCTTCAAATGGTCATAAATTCATCATTATTGCAACATAGTATTTTACCAAATGGGTGGAAGCTGTACCCTTATCCACTACCATAGGAAAGTAGATATCCTTATTCATAAATCACATAATATGTAGATATGGTGTTCCTCATGCCATCATAATGGATAATACAAAACATTTCAAAAATAAGGATTTGAAAGAACTATGTGCAAAATTTCATATGGTACATCACTCATCTTCGATATATTACCCACAAGGTAATGGACAAACAGAAGCTACAAACAAGAACATCCTAAAAATATTGAAGAGAACTGTGGATAATTTAGGAAGAGATTGGCACATTCAAATAAATCCTACTCTATGTTCTTATAGAATGAGCATTAGAACGCTAACAAGAGCTACACTATTTTCCCTAGTCTATGAAGTAGAAGCAGTTTTACCTTTGGAGGTAGAAATTCCATCTTTAAGAGTCTCATTGCATGGTTTATTAAGTGAAGAATACTATAGAGTTGCTAGGTTACATGAACTAGAACTGCTAGATGAAAGACAACAACAAGCTTTTGATCAATTAAAAGTGTATCATAATCAAATGACCAAAAATTATAACAAGCATATCAAATTGAGGGCATTCCAAATAGGTGATCAAGTGTTGCGATAAAATCCCAAGAATCAAGCAGAAAGGGAAAAGAAAGGAAAATGGGAAGAAAACTAGTTAGGACCCTTTGTGATCACTTTGTCTTTTGGGATAGACACCTATAAAGTAGCTGATTGTGAAGGAGAAGAGTTGCAAGAGCCAATAAATAATATACACTTGAAAAAGTTTTATACATGAAGCAATTGAAGAGGGATAGAGAAAAAGAGTATTAGAGATATCAGATGAGAGAGCATCCTATTTATTATATATAGTTGAAATAGATCTTGAAATTACCAAAAACATTGAAAAGCATAAAAGAGAAAACAAATCAGAAATGCAGAAAAGACCAAAAACAATGGAAAATTGAGCTTGAAAAAAGCTAAAAACATTAAAAAATGATCCTAAAAAAAGATGTTGTCTTGGTGAAAACCTAGTAAATAGGTGCCTTGATGATATGGAAACCAAAAAAAAAAAATCTAAAAGAGAGAAAATACAAAAAAATGGAAAAAGATAAAAGTGCCTCGGTGAAAACCTAGCAAATAGGCACCTTGGTAGCAAAAAAAAAGGGAAAAAAGCTTGAAAAATAGAAAAAAAGAGCAAAATCCATTCAATCGGTGAAAACCTAGTAAATAGGTGCCATTGAAAGTCCAAGTCAATCTCATTCCTAGTGGTCATCCTTGTAAATATTGCATTCGCCGACATTTGTATATATTGCATAATAAAACCCCACATTTGCATTTGCAAGTACCTAAAGGTTTTGTCACATATCTAATCTGCAAATTGTCCTAAGTCCCATAATGCAATCACATCAAAATGGGGGCAAAACCTATTCTAAAGGAGGAAGGATTCATCAAAGCAAATATCAATCTGACACCAAATCAAAAATCAAAACACTTACACAATCAAATCCAAATCCTAACCCAAATTTCAATCAAATGCAAAATTTTGATCCAAGTTTCCACAAAGACCTTATCTTTATCAGGATTAAAAGTATGAAATGGATAAAACTACACTTGAAATATGGATGACTTGATTGATGAAATCATGTCTTTCTAGACAATCAATGAAAGTTTTTAAACTAGACAAGCTATGATGGAGGCATGATATTTTATTGATTTTTGAATGACTGTCTTAAAATCAAAGTTTAAAGTATGTATTATTTGTCTAAGGAAATTATCATCAAAGAATCATCGAGGACATGTACATATGAAAAAATTGAGATCTTTGTTTGTTTACGCAAAAGGATACCTTGGCTATTTTGATGTTAGATATCATAATACCAAAATCCACTTGCAACATAAAATCTGATGAAATTGGTATTCGTACCCTCATGATTAGTCTTAATCAATGATAGTCGTACCAAGGATGGAAAAGCAATGAAAAAGGTGAAAAAGGTATTCATATCATCATGGTTAAACTAGTGATGGTTGTACTAATTTCAGGATTCCAAAGCTGCTCAATGATGAATATAAGCTGCTAATTTGTGAATAGTGATAGCTAGCTGCATCCATCCTAGATTAAATGCATTTAAGTGATTTGCCTATCTTAGTTTGAGAATGGAAATTGGAAAAGAGGAAAAAAGAAAAGGGGTGGAGTAAATAAAAAATCAAATAAAAAATCAAAAGGCACATCATAAACTATATGTGATAGAGTGTGTTGGAAATCAAAATCAACTCAAAAACAAAAGGTTCCTTGCATTAGATTAATGGCATTTTTTAGATTCATTTAATTCATGTTAATTTTGCATCCATTTAGGACTTTAACCTAGGTACATTTAAATTACATGGCATTAGTTTGCATTCATTTAGTCACATTCATTGCATTCATTTTCAAAACAAAAATTTAACTATCATTATAGGTCATATCCATTAAATTCATTTGCTTTGGTTTGCATTCATCTTTAAAAACATTCATAATCATTCCCATTAGGTCATCACATTTTATTATGCATTTCATTAATTTCATCTTAAAACATTGCATACATTTAGTTTCTTTCATCCATTAGTTTACTTTGCTTTAGGTTGCATTCTTTTTAAAATCAATTCTTTCATCATATCATTTATATTCATTGCATTAGTTTGCATCAATCAATTAAATCTCATCATTTAAATGCATTAATTACATCATTAGGACATTATTCATTACATATCATTAAGTTCATTCTACAACATTGCATTTTCAACACCATCTCATTAGTACATTTCATTTGTTCATTTAGGTACATCCATAAAAAAACATCCATTTAAAACATTGAATCATATTCAAACGTAAAAATGTTAGATCATTTACATTTACATATAAGATCATCATTTTATCATTCACATTATTAATCATTAAATCATCCAAATTCAGGCATTACATAATTGCATCCATTTTCAATTACACTTTTATCCATTACATTTCATACATCCATACCGTCAAATAAATACATCCATAAGTACCATCACATAGCATTAATCATTAAACCATTACAACATCATACAACATTAAACCATGTGCCATATGCATTCATTTATTTTATGTCATAAATAAGACACATTTTCATCAATAAAAGATTAAACATGTGCATTCATATCATAAACTGCATTTGAAAAACATAAAAACAAAGCATGTAGAGATAGAATCATATAGATCAACATATCATATCAAGCACCTAGAAAATGAAGTCCAACACATGATGACATCATATAAAGTAAATCTATCAACTGGGAATCAGAGTCCATAGTATCATCAAAATCATCAGTATCCAGAAATTAAAGTCCATCAAAAGTATAACAAGTATCAAAGCATAAGTAAACATCAATTGATAAATGAATAATGCGAGTCCAATGTCTCGAGGTAAAAAATGAATCATCATAATATACATCAAAGAATAAATATATCATATCAAAAGAGGTCAACTACCGGAACCAATGACACCATCAAGACCATGATCAACATCTGGAGCCCTACTAGAACTAGCTTGTAATCCATGCTGACTCATAGCAGCCATGAAGGTCTGCATCATCAAACTAAGCTAGGTCACCTGTTGTGTCATCTCTGACATCTTTAACTGCAAAGATTGAACATCTGAGGCCAATGCTGGTGGAGGAGTCTGTATTGATACCTATGTGGGAGGAGCTTGAACAGGTGGAGCCTATGGGGGAGCCATGGAAGAAGATGGAATGGAAAAAGATGATGGCATAGAAGAAGAAGAAGGAGCCTGTACTAGAGGACCCCGTGGAGGTGCTGGAGGTCCCTATGCTTGATCTAACAATATCTGTATGGCCTGGGCCACAACCTGAGCACCAAACTTCTTGAAAACCCTAACCCTATATTGGCCCCATCTAGCCACCCTATCCACACCCACCTGATGTAGAGCTCTGTCAGCTCCACCTCTGACCCTCACCCACCCACCCCTCATCCGGACACCACCCCTAGGAGGGATAGGTGCATCAACAATAACTGGTATAAAAACCATGCCTCCTTACTAACCCCATCATCCCTGATGATCTTGTCTTCGATGCCCACCACCACCATCACCATCCCCACCATCATCATCAGACTCCTCCTCAATCCCCAAAACTCTCTCTGTTGGATCAATGAACCTCGAAAATGGGTTTCGAGAAAACCACTCAGCATAATCATTTGTCATACCTACATCAACTATATGATCCCTCATATCCCACACAAGGTGGAACAGCTATAAAAACTCATGGCGAGTTGTCTAATAGTCTATCTGAGGGCCCCATAGAGACCTCTCAACCTGTACCCAGGTGTATAATGCCAATTCCTATGGCATACCCTGTATTTGGCCATACTGTCATACAACCCTCAAAAAGCAGAACCACTCTATGATCAAGGGCGTGTGCCCTATCATCCATTGAGTCATGTACATATATGGTAACTCAGCTGCATCCTCGGTCCATGCCTCACAACCAATATATAGTCACCAAATGATTTGATCAATATCATCGATAATGCACCTCTAGTAGTCTAACTTCCCAAATGAGCCTGCACCACCATGCCCTTGTACATCCAAGTGAAGGGCCATCCTGGATCATGGTGACAAACTAAAATGGGTTGAGTGATAGGGATGTGGTCCCATGTCCATAACTATAGAAGGACCACCTCGGTAGAAAGAGTAGCTCCGCAATGATATAATACATCGTGCAACTCATGATATAGCTGAGTGAGCATGCAAGAACCCCAATCAGATCTACATGGCTGACTGATCATATCCTCTAGGATATGACCCCAACCAATGATGAATCCATGACCTCATCGATCAGGTATGAGGAATCCACCAACTAGTGCACCTAGGACTACATGAAGAATAGGAAAAGAGGGGAATTGCACCCACTAAATAGAATCATCTCCGATGGTAGGGTCAGAAAATACTCACTTGCAGGTGGTCCCATCATAGAACTAGTTGTAATATATATGCTCCCCATGAGTCAGGATGTGCGGGAGCCAATACACATCCTCGGGAGTAATGCTCATCTCCCCCATCGACAAATGGAAGGTGTTATGGTCAGAGTGCCATTGCTTTGCCATAGTTGTAAGAAGACCTCAATTCACACAGAATTGAGGGAGAGAAAGAAGGAACGACAAGCTGCATCTACCAATGACTTAGCACTCATGACCGCTCAAGTCATCAATCATGCTGAATGGCAACATGTACAAACCATAGACACTGAGCAATTTAAGCTCGACCAGTAAAAAGAAAGTTAAACACATCAGAAATCAAAATCATTACATATTGGATCATTTAAAGTCAATAAAACAATCAAAATCTAATCAAACCACAATCAATTTTCCTAATTCTATTTAGAGAGGATGGAAAATTTATCATCATCCACCATCGAAATCAAGATTGACAATCAAACATTCAATATGACATGACTCAAATTGACATTATACAACTCGCTATCAACTGGACTTGATACCTAAGCTAATCGACTGATTGACGACACTAGACGGATCATAAAACTGACTCAGAAGTTTGCACATTTGACCAAAAAGGGTATACGCACCATTAAAATGCTTAAAAGTGCTAAAATGTAAAAGTGTACTTAAAATGGTAAAAGTGCTATAGAAATATTTAAACATGCAATTAAAAGGTGTATACGCTATAGAACTTAGTACATACTACAGGAAACCCCTGTACGCATTGCTAAAATATTTAAATGCATAATCAAATTAGTACGCGCAACAAAAAAGGGTGAATGTGAATCATGCCCTAGTTCATACGCTTGTATGCGCTATTAAAAATTGCAGAAGCACTGTAGATGCGCTATAGAAGCATTATACGCGTTGCTAAAAGCATTGTACGTGCTATTTAAATTGAAAAAGCAAAAAAAAAGGGATTTTCTTATAAAAATCCAAAATTTTCAAATTAAATATGAAAATTTGACAAAGCAAGTTATACGAGTACATACCGGAGGTCCGTAGCTAGGTGAACGCATGTACTGGTGATCTCGCTTGAACTGATACTCGCGAATAGGAATTTCCATTGTTGAAAAGGTCAAAAGAGGGTCAGAGAAAAAAGACAAAAGGAGAGGTAAAAATGAATAGTAAAAAATACTTTTACCCCTATATATAGCCCATTTTGACCTAAAAAGGGCATCTTTGACCAGAAAATGACCAGGGACCTGAAGTTTTCACCCAATCTACCAAATCCAGGGCATTTTTCATCAAATAATCGGGAATACATTATCGTAAATGAAATCAAAATTCATTATTAATTGACCTAATTCACGCAAATTGATCAAAAACATAATATTTTTTCAACTGTGCTCAAATTTCATTTCATTTCCAAGGGGGCATTCACTCGAATAATCAGGATCGACATCAGAATCAGTAAATTAGGGGCATGACCATCAAATCAAAGCTTAATCTTTCATCAATTTTTTTTTGCTTATCAATCAAAAGGGGCATCAAACATCAAATCATATCAAATCAAGCAACGTATCAGACAACCTATCATCAAATCGACCATCATGGACTATAAATCAATCAAAACTACATCAATCCCATCATCAAAATCTGCATCTTCTATCAAACATCAAATCAGACATAAAATTTAATCAGGACTTCACATCAGAAATGATCAGGACATTCTTTGAATCGATATGCTTCGTGCATCGATTCAAAGGGGGCATTTGTAATCACCTGAAAATGGACAAAATCAATTAAGTGAGAAACTAAGAGAAAAATCAATGCAATAAAATTAAATCAAGCTAAAATCAGAGCTAAATTGCAATCAACCATAATCAAAGTTTAAATAAAAATCAAGAGCCATAAAATTAATTAAAATCGATTAAATCAAATAAAATCAATTAATTGTGTAATTAATCTAATTAATTGCATAGTTCATTTAAATTAAATCAACCCATTCAAGGGGTACACATGGCTAAACATTTTAATTAAATTCAATTAATTAAATCCTATTTTCCCTCAACTACCAAATGGGAGGAAAATGCATCAACCAATAGGATTTGAGAACCAAGCCCACACGGATCAACCTCACATCGAATCTCCACCACCCATAAGGAGAAAGAATCTTGTCCATCCATTTTGTCCTCTTGTCCCAAGCTTTGAGGACAAAATATTTAAATGGTCTCCAAAGGTGGAACCATTGACTTAACCCTAAGAAAACCATGATCAAATCAACTCCACCCCCTACCCTTGCCAAAATCTATAAAAGCAAGGCATAATTCAAGCAATAATCATCCACAATTATTTGAAAAGCATGAAACCTCTTGCAATTTTAAGCTAGAAAGGCAAATCTAGGAGCTAATTAGTCTATTTCATTTGGAATTAACTTGTTTTAGCTTGTTTTATCATACTGTCTCATATTAGGACTATCACTAATGGAATCTTGCTGAGAGATCTTCATTAGCATCCTTGATTAGAGAGCCATAGAGTGCTCATTTGTCTTTTAAATATCTTAATTGGATTTCTTTCATGGTAATTTAATTCTTATTTTGATTTATTTGACAAATCTAACCCTATGAAGGTACTAATCCTAGTACACAGGTGGAAGCCCTAATTTAATGACATCCATTGAAGAAAGGGTTGATCATTCCAGAATTCATTCAAGAATTCCAATTAAGCATCTAAAAATTCAATTCAAGGATTCAAAACATCATTTTCTACATCACAGAGTATCAGTTAGATTGCAAGGATGGCTAGTAGTACTTTTGCCCTTGAGCGCTTGGCATGATTTCCTTATTATTTTTTAGATCTATGCATTGATACTTTGTATTTAAATTATTACATTTACATGCTAGGGTTTCACTCTATCACACATAAGGATAGATCTAGGCATTTAATTTGACATTCTATCTCATTTGCATTATAGACATACTCTAGATTCACGAGCACGTCGCACTTTACTTGTTACAATGACTATTTGTAGAGGTAGGAATCACCAAAATGAGGGGTTGACTAAGGCAAACCCCTACATAGCCAAACACACACACACATTTTCCAAATTTTTAGGTTACAAAAATGTAGGTACAAGTGCAAATCCAAGAACATAGCAGTAGACCTTCTCAGATCCACTTTTCTTTTTATGTTTTCATCAATCTCAAGACTGGGCCAAATTCAACTTGTTCTTGGACTAGGCTGACTTGGGTCGATCTTATCCTTTTGCAAAATGGAAAGTTCCACTTTTATTAGTTGTAGTTTCCAGATTGTTAGATCCAGAAATCAGGGAAGTCCGAGAATTTGACAGTCAAAAAATTCAAGTCTAAAGTGAAATCTTCTTCACTCATTTTTAGTTGCACACATTCCCATTTTGATTTATTTTCTTCTACTTTCATATATTATATTTTAGTTTTTAGATTTATATATCCTATTGGAATAAAACAAATCCAACCCTAGGAAGCATAGGTCTTGAGTTGGTACCCTAACTTACTAGGTTGTACTTATCGGATCTACCTTCTAGGCAAGGATCTTTGATTCTAATGTATAATAATACCCTGAAATAGATTTGGTGAGTGATCTACATCCTAGCATTTCTCATTATACATTTTGGTGAACCTGAACCTTTCATGCATTGCACCTTTTGTGTTGGTTAGATAGATCTTTCATATCAAAAACAACAAAAATATTGTCATTTAGTGATTAGATTTCCTTTTCACACATTGCATTAGCTTATATTTATCTTTTTATGCTTTCATTATCTTGCTTATTAGCTAGATCTAGTCTTTATTTCATGATCAAAGGAGAAAAATACAAAAACATTTTTGTCTTTTACTTTTCTTGCATTTCATTTACATTTGAAAAAATACAAAAACAATTGCATTTCATTTTTAGCTTGTTTTCAATATGTAGTATTTTGATTCCTTTGGTAGGCATGATCTTAAGAACCCTTATGAAGTGTTTAGTAGTGAGGATTTTGTTGTGATAGATGAGGTCCTTAAATACCCCATCTCTACTAAATATTTATCTACATATCTTCAACCAAATCTTTACCAAAACTTTCTTTCCTTGCTTTCTTTGAGTGATTATGTTTTTAACATTGAAACACCTAAAGTAGTTTTCCATGTTAAACTTATGATAACTATAAAAGGATTCAATTCATTAACTTCTTCTCAAACTCCTAACAATCCTATCATCACTGTTAAAGATTATCCTCAACAATCTACTCAAAATTTCACTACACCTGTGATTACGATTAAATGATATAATCCTCAAAGTTCTTTTCAAACTCTAAACAAGCCTATTATAACTATCAAAGGCAAACCTACAAGTCCTTTAAAGTTTTTTAATGATTATCATATGGTGTCTCACACCTATCGTACAAGAAAAAATCCTCAATTGACCAATCCGGTTGCTCCTAGTTCTCTACCACCTTCTCAAACTATGCTTCCTCTAGCACCATTCTTATCTCCCAATCTTGGAAATGCATATGATTTGGTAGAGTAATTACATGCTACTCCTACTAAGATTTCCTTATGGGAACCTCTTCAAACTTATCCTACATATCATAAAGCCTTGAAAAAATATTTAACTATTCTTCAAACTCCACCCCCTAATCAGGATAACATCAATTCCTTAGAATATATACATACTACATTTGTTCTAGCTTAGATTGTCTTTACTCAAGATGATTTTCCTTCAAAAAAAGTTCAAAATCAATACGATTCCCTTATGGCAGTAGTCCTTATCAATGGTAACCTCATTTGAAGGACCTTAATCGATAATGGGTCTAGATTGAATGTTTGTAGTATGGACATGCTAAAAGAAATCAAAGCTGATACTTAAACTATTAAACTATATTACATTCCTATTCGTGTCTTTGAAAATATTGCTAAGAAAACATTGGGTATCATAACATTACCTATTAAGGTATGTCTAGTTGTTTTAGATAGTCCTATTCATTTGATGCATGGACCCCTTAATTACAACCTTCTTTTGGGTAGACATTGGTTACATAATATGCATGATATTCCTTCAACTCTTCATTGAAAAGTCATGTTTATCTATAACAATTTGATTTACACTCTTATGGTTGATGATATACCAAATATTTGTTTAAATTCTTAATCAAGCAATAAGCCCATGTCTATTGAAGAAAAATAAGAACTAGATCCTAAGCCTAACAAAGACCCTTCTAGTAATATTTTGAATGAAGATTAGGGATCCTTGGATTTCACACCAACTTATATTAGTGAGTACAAAGTTCCAAAACTTTAACTTAAGCAATCTAAATCTAAATCTGACAAAGAACCTATAACCACAACTCCTCTTTTTGATGAGCTAAGTAACAACTTTTTTTATGCTTCTAGTAGTGAAGCTTTAGAAACCATCAAGCCTGATTCTTATGACATAGTGACCTATGAAGCTCCATTAAATCACCTCTATATAAACACCACAACCTTTGGACAAATCTCTTATCCATTGCATAGGGTAAAATATGGATGAGGTCCTAGAACAATGGTTTTCACATAAAAGAGACCCCAAGACCAATATTTTACATTTATATGAAATTTTATTGATATAAAAAATAAATATGATTAATATTGAAATGAAGAGATAAAGGTACTTACCTCCAAAAAAGAATCGGCTGAAAACCCTATCAAACGATCTTAAAAACTGTTGATTCTCAAAATCTTGAACCGAAATTGTGAGATCTACAAAACCCAAAAATCTTTTTCTAAGGTGAGATCAGGTCAACTTTGACCCTCATAAAAGGTCAATGATGACCTAGAGATTTTGAAGGTCAATTTTGACTTTGTTCGCAGATCTTGAAAGTTCAGCGAAAAGGGTATCTAGATCTATACTTTAATTTGCCATCCCACACCTATACCTATAAGAAAAATGGTTTTGTTTATTGGGGGGGGGGGGGGGGGGGGGGAGGGGTTTGCCTTAGTCAAACCCCAATTTAGGAATTAACCTTGAAATTGAATTGAAATTGCTAGAATAAACAAAGTAAATGGAACAATTCACCTTACTTGAGTTGAAACCCTTGTGGAGGATTCAAATCCTTGAATCCACAAGAATGGATGAATGTAGAATCAAATGTAGGATGTCTCCAATCAATTGTCTTTAGATCTTCAACACCAATCTTGAATGGATCTTGGAATAGGAAGAGGCTTGAATGGATGGATCTTCAACAAGAGGGATCCATAGAGCTTGAATCCTTCAGTGGCTTCTAATGGATCTCCTTAATTAATTGGATACTTTAATACTTGAAGGCTTGAATGCTTGAATTCTCTTGCTTGAGGTCTTGAGAGATGGATTGCAAAACTTGATGGTGAGCTCACAAAACTTGATGGAGAAAATGAGAGAGGAAGGCCCCCTTTTATAGTGATCTAGGGCACAAGAGGGGCCTCATAGAAAACAATAATTAAGGGCCCATGGCACAAAACTCTAGAGAGGTGCACATGGAGAGAAAATTAAATTAAAGTCTTGACACAAAACTCTAGGAGGGGACCACCCTTAATATAGAAATAAAATAATTATTTAAGAGCCTTGTCACAAAATTTGAGGTAAGGCCAACCCTAAAGTTAATTTGAGCATTAGGCACAAAAATTGAGAAAGGCTAATCTCCAATAATAAATTAGGAATCCTATACAAATATCAAGAAAGGTCAACCTCAAATATTAATTTGAGAATTTGACACTTAATCCGATAAATAGTGGCCTCGAAGAGGGAAAATGCAAGATTTTGATGAAATCTCAAAACTGAAAGCAAACCTCGAAGATCTCAGACCCTAGGGTCAAGGATTGAGCTCGATCTTGACCTAGTCAGGATCAAGGTTGACTTTGACCCCATAAGGTTGACTTTGACATTATGGTCAAAAACCTCAGGTTCATAGTCCAAAATGCCAGGAAGAAGTGGAAAATGGGGTAGAATAGGGGAAAAAGCCAGATCCAAGTTGAATATCCATTCAAGGCATTCGACATGACCCCAAACCAGTTACTCGGAGGGCTAAAAAATCTTAACATGGAAGTGCTTCCATTTTAAGATGATACATCCATGATAAAATGCTTCTTTGTGGCTAATATCCTTGTAAACTTCTTGCAACACTATCAATAATAGCCATATTACTACTTGGGTGGAAAACTTCATTCTAGCAATGCATTGGGAAAATTTCAAGCCTTATAAATTTACTCTTATATAAGAGCATAACCACAAGGGTTATTTATCTATTTCTTCATGAAGCCTTTTCCTCTAGTTTCTATAATTACACTTCATAGTGGTGGATTAACATTACTTCATGATGTAACATTCCCTAAGAAAATTTTGCAATAAAGATCGATCTTCTTGGGAACTTGGTTACAACTAAGTTGAATTGACATTTATGGTCTTTTAATTTCTAAATGCATTAATCACTCTCCTAGATGGTTTTAAAAACCTTGTAACTCATTCTATAAATGTCATTTCATTCCTTGGGATCCTCAAATTTTAGCCTTGTGTCATGAATTTTTTGTCAAACATATTTGACCCTTTCAATTTAGCATCTTCCCTACTTATGTGGCACCATGTGTCATCTCTAAATAAGCTTGACCATGTGTTGACAATGTTGCAACTTCTTACATGTATACCCCACTAATTCTCTAGCATTCCCAATGGTTCCTTTTCTTATCCACAGGAACACGGGGTCTTGGATTCTCTTCTCAAGAACACACTTTATGATTTTTCACTACATTTTGATTGGGTTACACTATCCTATTTTGGAAGTGTGGGGTGAGCACATTTCTTCCACATTTATACCTCTATTGTGCCTCTCCTAACATTCAAAACCCCCCCAACAAAATGGCAAGATCCACCTTTCCTTGCACCATTAATGCACCACCACTTACCTTCACTACACTTGGCCTCACAATGCTCTAACCTTTTCGAAAAGGCATGGTCCATTCCTTTTGAATTGTTGAGCCCATGTTACACATTACCCCATTGTTCCACTAGCATCTTTGAGTTCCTTTCATATCTATAGCAGAAGTTCAGGGTGAGCACATTTCTTCTTACCCCACACTTCTACTCCTATCTTTGGCTACTCATCATTCCTCCTATTGGAAACCAAGGGACATACAATATCCCATGTTGTATGTCACCCTTCCCTTCCATGGCCTCCTTTACCTATGTTTTGATGGTCCTATGGAATCATGGGGTATACCTTCCCTTCCAAAAGGGATACACCACTTGCAAATTTGGGAATAAAATTTGACCAAGGCAAGATGGTGTAAAGTCAAGCTAGACATATAGGAACACACATACTTCCTATCCTACACATCTTAAATGAAATGGTACCACCCTTTACCACATTCCTTTGCATATTTTCTTAGAAATTCAGGGCTTCAAACATCAATCCAAATAGTGGCTTTGGTTGAGGATGGCTAAATTATCAAGTTCGCACAAGTATCCTGAAAACTATGGGGAGAAGACCATGCAATAGAAAACACACACCTTATTTACATAATATACATACAACAGGGAAATCAATCACTTTTCACAAAGGTGGTCTAGGGATACGAAACAAGTAATACCAATATTTTCCATCCCATACCTTTGGTCATTGTTAAAATTTACCACATCCAAATTGGTACCATGATAAATGTGTTCAATACTAGGACCTACATCTTCATCATCCATTTTTGATGTGTATATTAGGTCATGGAAAATATCACCTCTATTGTATTGGACTAGTTTTATGATTGTCTTAAACCATACATTGTTATGCTTAGTAGAACACTTCTCTATATCCATATTATCTTCTAATTTGTATTATTTATGTTCTAACTAAGAAAGATGAAATATTCATAGTCTATGCTATTAGTACTTTCATTTTCATTTTTATGACATTCTTGCAAATGGTTCATAATTCCTACCAGCTTGTTTCAAAGTCATCATCTACAAGAAAATGGAAAACCTTATGTTCTGGATGATATTGCATGACATTATTGTGGCTACATGAGGAACTTGTAAAAGTCCTATAACATGGGATCTCATTGTGTACTTGAACATTTACCATAGGTCTACTTTCATTTCTACTTACATCCATGTTACATATGAATGTGTCCAATTCTAGCTCCTATAAGTGAATATCCCATGTTTCCATGCATGGCATATCCTAGATAAAATTTTCAAAATATAGCATGGACCTTCCTGATTATGAGACTTCATCCTCATCTTCTAGATAGACCATCTCAATCTTGGTTTAAATACGCAATCAACAATGCCCGACAAAAACTGTTAATCAACTCCACACTCTGTTCATAATGACTGATGTGAGCATCTCTCTTTTGAAGGTCTTTATATAATTACATCCTCATATTCATCATCCAATTCTTTATAAGCATTAGGATAGTCACAATTAGTATCATTTATCAATCTTCCCATGGATTTTTATCTATTCAAACCTTGCATACCAATATTAGAACCACTTTCTGAATTATTGAAATAGCTAGCTAGAATGGACATAACATCTTGTTACTCATTGTATAGGCATATGAGTATCTCAAAATTTATATATCCTTCAAGCACAACAAAGGATTCCATTTCTTCTTCTTATAAGACATTTGAGATAGAAATGGGACAAGTTGTATAGTTGACTTTATTACTTAGGTAATATGCAAAACACAAAACTATTATACTCCATGTCATAAGAAAAACCAATACTAATTGGATTGTTATTACATCTAAGTTATTCAAGTGCTTTTGACTCATGTTTATTAAAACCTTTGTAGTCAGTGTTGTAAAAAATTTGATCCACCTCCATATCCATCTATGTGATGATGTTATTGGTCTAATCATATGCTTATGAACTAGAGGCTCCCATCTTGAGTGGAAATAATCATTCTTAGTGTGCTCAATATCAAATGCATATATTCTCTCCTTTGCATCAAGGATTCTACCTCTTTTGGTTGTTATGTTATTGTTGTTAGCTTGTGGTGATTGATCAGGAAAGTACTATCCAGGAAAGTACTATACATATTTTTGGTAATTTATGGGCCAACATGTTGTAACTCATTCTAACCCTAAAGCAGAAAAATATTGTATAATATGGCTTAGGGTTAGGGATTTCATAATGTATGATTTTAGTACTTGCGATGGAATTGAGCTGTAAGGGATTACAGATTGTAATTAGGTTGTAATCACTGGATAATAATAATATTGGACTCACTATTGGTGGACATAGCCCAGGGATTGGGTGAACTATGTTAAATCTTTGTGTATTGTGTTCTCTTCTATGTGGTTTATTGTTTTTCCTGATATTGGTTATATTTGCATGTAATTGTTATTTCTGCCTTGTTAATCCTAACAAGTGGTATTAGAGCAAGGTTATTTCATTCATTCTTTCATCTATTCTTTGAATTAGGTCTCGCGAGTCAGTGGGAGAGTCTCTTAGTTAAGTGGGAGAAATGACAGATGAGGGTAGGCTGAAGGTTGATAAGTTTAATGGGCATAACTTCTAGTTATGGAAGATACAAATGGAGGACTATCTCTATCAGAAGGATCTATGGTGACCATTAGAGGGAATAGCCAAGAAAGAGGCAACAATGTCTCAGGAAGATTGGGATATTTTGGACAGGAAGGCACTAGGGAGTATTCATTTATGCCTGGCACAATTGGTGGCATTCAATATTACTGGAGCAACAAAAGCTAAAGATTTGATGCATACCCTAGCGAAGTTGTATGAAAAGCCTTCAGCTTCAAACAAGGTATTTCTTATGAAGCATTTATTTAATATGAAAATGGTAGAAGGTGGATCGGTCACTGATCATTTGAATGAGTTTAATATAGTTACAAGTTAGTTAGCCTCAGTTAAAATTACTTTTGATGAAGAGGTTAGGGCTCTCTTGATTTTGTGTTCTTTGCCAGAAAGCTGGAATGGCTTGGTAATGGCTGTTAGTAATTTTGTTTCTAGTTCTAATACCCTAAAGTTTGATGATGTTATTGGTGTTATATTGAGTGAGGAAATTCGTAGGAAAAGCTTAGGGGCATCCACATCGGGTAGTGTATTGAACGCAAAAAGAAGAGGTAGAACAAGAGATAGAGGAAAAAAATCTAGAAATCATGGAAAATCATGAGGGAAGTCAAAGGGAAAGAGGTCTCAGTCAAGAGGACCTAGTGACTGCTGGTACTATGGAAAACCAGGACATAAGAAGAAAGATTGCTGGTCTCAAAAGAAAGATCAAGGAGACAAACATGATGGAAACAAGGAGGCAAATGTGGTAAGTAACAAATCCAAAGAGGATGATTTGCTCTTGTCTTTAGAAAATGTTGATGATTCATGGGTGTTAGATTCAAGGGCTTCATTTCATGTTACACCCCATAGAGGTTATTTTGTTGATTATGTCCAAGGGATTTTGGGCTAGTTTATTTGGGAGATAATGAACCCTGTCAAATTGTTGGAAAAGGGAAAATCAAAATTAAGTTGCACAATGGGAATCATTGGCTACTACAAGAGGTAAGACATTTTCCAAGGCTGAGTAGAAATTTAATTTCAGCAGGGCAACTCGCTGATGAGGGTTGCACAGTTACTTTTAATGATAAAAATTGGAAGGTTTCAAAAGGTTCCTTAGTAGTAGAAAAAGGTGTGAAAGTAGGCACCTTATATCTTTGTACAGGTCATACTGTTCCCTCTACTTTAATTATTTCAGAGAAAAATGAATGTTTAGGAACAATTGCTGCAGTTGAGCAGGTAGAACAAGAGATAGTTGCTGGAGATTCTAAAATAGCATTGTGGCACAATAGACTTGGGCACATGAGTGAAAAAGGTATGAAATTACTTCATTCAAAGAAATCTCTACTAGGTCTGAAATGTGTTAATATGGATTTCTGTGAAAGTTGTATGTATGGAAAGCAAAAGAGAGTCAGTTTTGTAAAGAGTGGGAAGGAAAAGAAAGATGAAAAATTAGAGCTTGTGCATACAGATGTATGGGGTCCAGCTCAGGTATCTTCTCTTGGTGGCTCTCAGTATTAAGTTACATTCATTGATGATGCAACTAGGAAAGTATGGATATATTTCATTAGACATAAATTTGATGTATTTCAAACTTTTAAGAAATGGAAATGCTTGGTTGAGAATGAGACAAGTAAAAGGTTAAAATGTCTCAGATCTAATAATGGTGGTGAGTATTGTAGCACAAAATTTGAAGATTATTGTTCCTCTAATGGTATTCGTAGTCAGAAAACTATACCAAGGACTCCATAAGAAAATGGAGTGGCTGAACGCATGAACAAGACAATAATGGAGCGTGCAAGGAGTATGAGGTTGCATGCTAGGATACCCAAAAACATGTGGGTAAAGGCTGTGAACACTACTATTTATTTAATCAATAGAGGCCCCTCTACTCCTTTGGACTGTGGTATTCCAGAGGAAGCATGGAGTGGTAAGAAGGTGAGTTATTCTTTTCTCAAACCTTTGGTTGTGAAGCTTTTGCACATATAGATTCTGAAAATAGAACGAAGCTGGAAGCTAAGTTAAAGAAATGTGTATTTGTTGGATATGGCATTGATGAATTTGGTTATAGGCTTTGGGATTTTGAAAATCATAAAATTGTAAGAAGCGGGGATGTCATATTCAATGAGAAAGTATTGCACAAAGATCTATTGCAGCAACATGAGAAGAAAGAAAATGACTATGTAGTACTGGATGATACTCCAAAAGATGATGTTCCAGTAGTTCCTTATGCTCCACAACAACAGCAACAAAAAATACCACACACCCCAGTGAATGTTAGATGGTCAACAAGGCTAAGTAGACCTCCAGAGAGATTCTCTCCCTCTTTGTATTCTATTTTATTAACAGATGCTAGTGAACTTGAATGTTATAATGAAGCTATGCAGGTGGATACAAAGCTTCAGTGGGAGTCTGCAATGATAGATGAAATGGACTCTTTCCTGCAAAATCAAACATGAGATTTATGTAAGTTACTTGCAAGTAAAAGGGATTTACAGAATAAATGGGTTTACAGGATAAAAGAAGAGGTTGGAGGTAAGAAAATATTTAAAGCCATGTTAGTTGTAAAAGGATTTGCACAGAAAAAAGGTATTGATTTTGATGAGATATTTTCTCCAGTTGTTAAAATGACTTCTATCCGTACTGTTTTAAGTATTGTGGCTATTGAAGATTTTCATTTAGAGTAGCTTGATGTTAAAATAGCTTTTCTTCATGGTGATTTGGATGAAGAAATATATATGGTCCAACCACAAGGATTTGAGGTCAAGGGTAAGGAGAATTTGGTGTGTAGATTGCAGAAAAGTTTATATGGCTTGAAGCAAGCACCTCGGCAATGGTATATTAAATTTGACACTTTTATGAATGAGCATGGATACAATCAGTGTCATTCTGACCATTGTGTTTATTTTAAGAAGTTAGATGATGACAACTACATTATTTTATGTTTATATGTTGATGATATGCTTGTAGTTGGGTCTAACATGGATCACATCAAGGGGTTGAAACAACAGTTAGCACATTAATTTTCTATGAAGGATTTGGGGGCAGCAAAACAAATCCTTGGTATGAAAATTTGTAGAGATAGGGAAAATAGGAAGTTGTCTCTATCTCAGGCTGATTATATTGCGAAGGTGTTGCAACGTTTCTCTATGGAGAATGCCAAATTTGTCAGCACACCTTTGCCTGGTGATTTGAAATTGACTAAGGAGATGTGTCCTAAGACATAAAAAGAAGAGGCTAAATTGTCCAAGGTACCTTATGCTTTAGCTATAGGGAGCTTAATGTATGCTATGGTATGTACTAGGCCATACATTGCACACGCAGTGGGAGTCGTTAGCCGATATATGAGTAACCCTGGTATTGAGCATTGGAATGCAGTCAAATGGATTCTTAGATATTTGAGAGGTACATCTAGTAAGTGTTTACACTTTGGGGGTTCTACTACTACTGTACAAGGCTATGTTGACTCAGATTTGGTGGGAGATATAGATAGCAGGCGGAGTACTACAAGTTATGTATTTACTATTGGTGGGACAATAGTGAGTTGGATTTCTTGACTACAAAAGGTGGTTGTTTTATCCACTACAGAGGTAGAGTATGTTTCTACTAAAGAGGTAGCCAAGGAGATGATATGGCTTCAATTCTTCATGGAAGAATTAGGACATCCACAGACGAATAACTTTTTGCATATAGATAGCCAAAGTGCCATTCATCTTGTGAAGAATTCTGCTTTGCACTCAAAGACAAAACACATATAGTTGCGGTACCATTTCATTCGGTCAGTTTTGGATGATGGGAAGTTAAGGTTGGAAAAGATTCATACAGATGATAATCCAACAGATATATTTACAAAGGTAGTAACAAGGGAGAATTTGAACTCCTATTCAGCTTCAGTTGATCTTCTAGACTAAACAGAATAAAGGAACAACTGAGTCCAAGGTGGTTTGATCCAATGGGAGCCTCATATGGTAGTGGTATTGCTACAGGATTAGTCTCCAAGTGGGAGGTTTTTTGTGTGGATACTGATCAGTCACCAAAAGGGAGATTGTTAGCTTGTGGTGACTAATCAAGAAAGTACTCTAGGAAAGTACTTTGCACTTTTCCTCTTGACATATTTTTGGTAATTTTTGGGCCGACATGTTGTAACTCATTCTAACCCTAAAGTGGAAAAATATTGTATAATATCGCTTAGGGTTAGGGATTTCATAATGTATGATTTAGTACTTACGATGGAATTGAGCTGTAAGGGATTATGGATTGTAATAAGGTTGTAATCACTGGATAATAATAATATTGGACTTGCTGTTGGTGGATGTAGCCCAGGGATTGGGTGAACCACATTAAATCTTTGTGTATTGTGTTCTCTTCTGTGTGGTTTATTGTTTTTCCTGATATTGGTTATATTTGCATGTAATTGTTATTTCTGCCTTGTTAATCCTAACAATTGTCACATGTTAGCTCAAGGAATTTTGATGTTTGAACCTCCTCAACTCTTGTTAACCCTTTTTCTTTCTCATCTATTAGTTTTTGGACATGCTTCATTGAACTGAGACAAGTCTTGTATCTCTGACACAATTGTTGGGCTAGAAATTGGTTCTCATTAATACCTCTACTTTGTCCTATAATAGTTTTCTCTACAAATACAACTATTCCTCTAGGTGTACCTTCACTAGATTTTTGATTATTTACATGGGTATTTTGAAATGCTTGGCTAACATATACTTGTGGTACAACATAAATAGAAATATCATCCTAACTAGTCAATCAAGGATTATCCTTGGTTTCCAAGGATCACTTCTTACCCACATGTGATGCTCTATTCCTAAGTTTTAGACTTCAAATCATCCCATATTTAGATATCATTTCTAAATTTATAGCAATTTGGAAAGCCTCGTGTAAACTTAATGGGTCTTCTCTTCTTATTTTATAACTCATTTTGTTATAAAAGGCCTCCAAATGAACAATTAATACCATTACATCTGGGTTTTACAAAACTCAGGGATCTTCTTCAATGCCCTTGTAAATTTGAAATTAAACTTAGGGAAGAACTCTTCTTATTTAACATGGATATCCATAAAATCACTGATAACATAGGTCTCGCTAAACCTTTCACTAAATTGCTCATTTAAAACCAACATGATTTCTTCCCACGAAATGATAGACTTTGGCAAGAGGTTATAAAAACATTGTCCAGCTTCATCTTTTAGGGACTAGACAAACAACTTCAGGACTAAATCCTCATGCTCTATTTCATAATCTTCAAGAAAGTTTGTGAACCACTGCAGGTTCTTTGAATAAAATTCATGCCTTTTCCAATGAATCTGGGTAACTTATCCCTAAGTTTAGATAGTATAATATTATAGCTCAACATTTGACTGTGTAGCCCAAGACTAGGCACTAGTCAATACATGACTACCAATGCTCTCAGTAATTTCCAAAATGTTAAATCATTTTTACTTCCTGTTGTTTGTTTCAAGGGTAGTTAATCTAGAGCTTCAAATGTGTAATGAATGGTAATAAAGTAGAGTCGATATGACTTTTTTATAGAGCCAATGTATGCTTTGTTACATTAAATTTGGAATCTTTATCCGTAGGACTATGCAATATCAAAATATTGTTCAACATCTCATTTAGAAATATTGGATTGAAGGTTTACCCGCCTGGGTTTTGCAAAGCCCAAAGAGAAGGTGGTAACTCTTATCTCTAAGAGACCTCAAGAAGTTGGCCAGTGGTATCCAATTCCTATTCATAGGAGAAGTCTAAATCCTTAGGTGAATTTGAGTCATCAGCTAGAAATACCAACAATACCATTTCCTAAAGGACAAAAACCTCTTAGTTGCAAATGGGTGTTCAACAAAAAGATTGGTTTAGATGTAATAATTGAGAAGTATAAAGAAAGGGTGGTTGAAAAAAGCTACTCTTAGGTTGAGGGTGTTGACTATGGTGAGATACTCTCTCCTATGGAAAAAATGACATCCACTAGATTTTTTCTTTATATTGTTGTTGCTTAAGAATTAGAGGTTGAACAAATGGATGTGAATACTGCTTTCCTACATGGTAACAGATAAAAGTAACTTGGTTTATAAATTGAATAAATTTCTGTATGGCCTCAAGAAGATTCCTAGGATGTGGTACCTTAAAACATTTATACACATGTATTGAGTTTGAGTTTTGAACATTTTAAATCAAACCACTAAGTCTATTATAAATCAGATGATGGTCATTTCCTGTACATTTCATTATAGGTTTATGATATGTTATTTATGGGTAAAGGGAAAGGTATTGATTGTAGAACTAAACTCTTATCTTTCTACTAAATTTTGAAATGAAATATTTTTGTGCAACGAAACACATTCC
Source organism: Chamaecyparis obtusa (assembly GCA_027943335.1). Lineage (NCBI taxonomy): Eukaryota > Viridiplantae > Streptophyta > Pinopsida > Cupressales > Cupressaceae > Chamaecyparis > Chamaecyparis obtusa. Next base: position 541,272 of record BSBK01000274.1, on the reverse strand, counting down.
TAGGATGGAAATTAGAAGAGATAGAGTAAACCAAAAACTTATGGCTAGGACATAATAAGTATGTGAGCTTGGTTTTATAAAGGTTTAACATGCATGATAAGAGATCATTATGTGTTCATTTTATAGTTGGAATAAATCTATCTATTTTAGATGATTACACATCCCTATCAGCTATGGAATACATGACCAGAGTACCTTACCAAAGTACAGTTGGAAGTTTGATGTATTCTATAGTCTATACTAGACAATACCTTTTTTGATTAGTGGGAGTTATTTCCAAATATATGTCTAATCCTGGTAAAGTTCATTGGGATTTACTTAAAGGATTCTTTAGATATTTGAGGGATACTTAGAGTGTTCTTTGTGTTACGTAATATGATGGGAGATGAAATTTCCCCAAATATTTATAGTATGTGGATTCAGATTAGGAAGGTAATATTGATAGAAAAAGATTTACTAGTTCTTATGTGTTTACATTATTTGGTGGTGCAATCAATTGGATGTATAAGAAATAGGATGTGGTTTCTTTGTCCACTAACAAAATTGAGTATATGGAAACTCTTAGTGCTTATAAAGAATCCATTTGGATTGAGACATTGCATTCAGATATTGGAATAAAACAAGGAGTAGTGACAATTTGTTGTAATAGTCTAAGTGTGATTTTCCTAACCCAACATTTCATGACAAGACCAAGCACATTGATGTTGAGTATCATTTTTTTCATAGTTATAGTCAAGGATGATAAGATGAAGTTGGTTCAGTTAGATACTTTGATTAATGTTACAAATTAATTAACTAATCTTGTGAGTATAGAGAAGTTTAGATGGTGTTTTAAAAGTGGGATATTGTTAGAAAAATGTTTCAACCTTGCATATGCATAGAATTAATATTTATATAAGTTTACATTTTAGTAAAAATTTTCCCTAAAATTTCCCCAAAGGTTTAGATGGGTTAGATAAGCATGTCAATAAATTTTTGTGCCAAAAAAGTTTTATGCTTTTAATTTTGAAGGATTTATAGGCTCTAAAATGACCTAATTTTTTTCATGACTATTGTAGTGGGTTGGAGATTGATAGATCATGTTATGATATTTTTGGTACTTCAAATGGTTCATCAATCAATCACTTGGTTCAAAAGTTATGGCTTTCAAACATTGGGTCTCCTAAACTAGGAAATTTAAAAATGTGTTGAACACATAAATGAGTTGTAAAAGGGAGTTGCATGTGTTGGTGTACGTTTTGGCATATTATAGGTCATATTTGGTTGGAGGTAAGATGGGAACCTCTTTATAAATATTTTTTATCACATGGTTTTATAATATTATCATGTACGGTTTCATGTATTCTATCTCTTATATATTAGGTGCATGAAATGGAGGGTATGTGTGTAAGATTTTTATAGCTATCGAGTCACCTTTGGATCTTTGGTTAGTTATACTCCTATGAGAATCTTGCTCTGCATGTAGAATGTAATTCTTTATGATTTCTAAATAATATATTGAGAAACTTTTGGAGTGTGGGGTTTTTCTCCCAAAAGTGTTTCCCCACATAAATCACTATGTTGTGACATGCATGTTATTTATGTTATTTCTATTAAGTTTTTGTAATTTTTATAAATATTTGAGAAATTTTTACGTGAACCTCCTCTTGAGGTTAATGTATGAAGTTTTTTTGCTACCTTAATTTTATTACAGCTTTGTCCTCCTAACTGTAAATCATCTTGAATTAAGTCAATGATATGTCTTCTGAATCACTCAACCATTTATAGAAATAGATCCTTTCTCTATAGTCATTAGAGGCATATATTGAGAAGATGCAAATTTAGATGCATCCTTCTCTAGGATAATATAGGCATATCTATTACATGGGGAGGAATTGTTCTTAATCATATTTTTAGCAAATCTACCATCCTTAAGAATAATAATACTTCCCTTCCCTCTATCATGGATAGTGGTAAATTGGATGGTTTCTTTCCAAATACAGTTAAGGTTAACCACACAAGTAAAGTTTGTTTCCTTCAATTCTTGCAACATAAAAATGTATTTGTCTTTAACCATGTTCAATAATATTCTAACCAAAAATATATTGTCAAGTTTTCCAAACCCCTAAAATTCCAAGTAATGCACTTTATAATTATGATCAACTTATTGGAAAAATGCAATTGACTTCCTAAAGTTTTCAAAGTAGTTAGGATGGTGATCATTTGTATCTTTCATCTTAGAGAAAGGGGTTGGAAAATATATTCTCCTATTTTCCCTGTTCAATCTGTAAATCTTTACTTTACTGGAACTAGCAGGAATTAGTTTATTTCCATTTTTCCTAGCATCTATAGGGTGTAAGTTCAACCTATTATTCTGCTCTCTTTTGATGATCTCTAAGTTGGGATCTACCCTATTGTTATCTTCAAGAAAAACATGCCTTAAGGGGGATGTAGAGGGAGGGTCTAGGAAGTCTCTTATGGATCCCATACCAAGCTTATCCTCAAAAGGGTAATGGTTAGCTTTAGACATTCCAAAATATTAATCTCTATTTCCATCACCTCTATTGAGGTTGAGTCATCCTCAATGCAATGATGCATTATAGTCTCAATAGGGGGACAAAATCATATTCATTAGTAAAAAATTTAGAAGCCAAACCACTATGGGAATACCCAACCTTAATACTCCACTTGAGTTTAGAGTGTTCCCCCTGAACATCATCCCTAAGAACATGGGTAGAAGTATTGAAAATAATAAGTTGTAGAGAAATACTTTAGTGACTACATGGAAGAATGATCTACATTCCTCCACATTAATCTATATTTATTGGTATGTCCATGTATCTTGAAACATATATTTTATGTTTTATAGATGTTGCACTTCCATATTTTTAGCAATTTGGTGTTGCTGCTAATATCTTTGGTGTATGTTGTGAGTTTGGGTAACTATTAAGATTGGTACAAGAAATGCTTTACATTTCTCTACATTGATGTTTGTAGTGTTGTGGATTTGAGGGAATTTTCATAATGTCTATTAAATATATTAGTTCATTTTTTGGTTAGAGAGGTGTACCAAAAGTATTTTTTTGGTGATATATTTCATGACTATGTTTGATTAGCTTTCCAATTATGAATAAATGAGTGCAAGAATGGTTGTGGCAACTTAATAATTGAAAAAATATGATATACTCTTGAAATTATGTTAGATGTTCAAGGAAAATATTTATGTGATCCAAACAATAGTGTTTGAGTTCTTTTGTGTTGCATTGCATTTAGAGTTGGTTTACATGGTTGTTTATGGCTATCTAGTTGACAGGGTTTGTTCTCTTGCTTATGCCATGTTCTTGATTGAAATTGATGATGTGTTGAGTTGGTTTTGTAATACCCCAAAAATGGGCTATAAGTTCATTAATCTCCTACATCTTCAACTCGAATGAAATCAACATCGAAGTCCTAATCTAAGGCACATCTAAACATCATCGAATCATAATTGATTATCTTAAATTCTGCATCGAGAAATATTCCTAGCAATATTTCTAACTATCTTAATTATCTTTAATTTAATAATTATTTGGCAATAAATCACATTTGTCCTAAGTTTGATTAATTGAGTATTTTCATATTTAATTAATTAGATTTAATATTTGCCACTTAATTGTTTAATTAAATTTAATTCTATCTATTATTAATTATATTATTTAAATTTTGACAATAAATCCAAAATCTTATGAATAATTGATTAAATTTTTATTTAATTAATTAAAGCAAGTTGTCATTATTTAATAATATAGTTTTTAATAAAAATTTGATTAAATAATTGATTAACCCATAAATCAATTGTTTTATTTTAAAAAGCAGTTAAGTTGGAAATAAATCACTTTATTATTAAATTAATTCATAAATAAAACATGCACAATCATAAAAGCAAACAACTATCAATTATCAATTAAAGCTAAACTCTATTTTGAGTTAAAGCTTAGCTTTTGCATGTTTTTGTGAGTTAATTATCTTTTATTTAAAAATAACTCAAAAATCAACCTGAGTTATTTGAGTGATTTATGGCTTTTTTTCATGCACCTCCAAAGCCTTGGATTTCTATAAAAACAAGGCTCATCTCTTCATAATTCATCTCTCAAGCATCTCTCAAGCATCTCTCAATCATCTCTCAAATTTGCATCCAAGCATCTCATGTTTTTGCACAATCACGCTGGAGGATTGGAATTGAAGAATCAAAGCTCTTGCAAATCGACATCTTTGTGAGATCAATCTTATTTTTGCATTCATATTGTATATCATTGTTAGATTAGCATTGCATATCAATTTTCAATAGCATTCATAGCATATCAATTTCATCTAGCATAGATTCATATCAAGTTTTTCATTATTATTGCATAGAAAATCTAAAAAAATAGCTTAATTGCATTCAATCTCTTATCTAGATAAATTGCATTCAAATCCTTCATTTAGGTGTCGTCTAGGTCACTGATCTTGATTACAATCTGAGAACATCAATCTCGCACCTATTAGAAGGCAGTAAATCGCTTGGTTACATAGTTTTCAATTTTGCACGATTTTGATTTTTGCTAACCTCTAATGTTTTATTGAGTGTTGTGTCTACAGATTAGGTACAATTTTCACACACACAGGTTTTAGGTCTCAAATTTCCATCTAAAGATCCACATTAAGTGGTTTCATGTTGAAGATTTTTTTGGTTTGAGTAATTATTGCTACACATTACCTATTCTTGAATTTGAAGGATGTGCACTAAGCATGTGATGTTTGGGATCATATTTGATTTTTTTTATGATATTTTTGGTATTCTCTATCTTCTAGATAGGATCTCTTTTTGCAAACAATATATTTTGGTGGTTGACTTATTAGGAATTACCCCTTATCCCTTATTCTTGTTGGCCTAATTAATATTTGGTATTGATCCATATGGTATAAATAGAAGATCAAATCACTTGCAAAGTGTGTGGAATATGTGTGAGAAGTGAGAGATGCAATTTTGAGGAAACAACAGTGTGTAGTGGAATTTATGGATCTAAATCGATAATGATTACTTGAGACATCATTTCACAAGAAGCTACATTCTAAATAGAATTTTGGATGTAGTTTGATAAAGGATTATTTCATTATACTTTATTTCATGTATCCTATGTTGAGTTAGCGAATCTCCTCTTTAGGTCCTTTTGTATCATTCCTTGAAGAAGTGATCTTTAGTTTGAAAGCCCTTTATATCTTTCCCTAAGACAATGAGTTTTGGAAACAAGTCCAACAATGAGCCTCTAGTAATATAATTTTATATATTATGAGATATTCTCACCATAGTTTTTCCCTGATTAGATTTTCCACGCAAATCTAGTATTCTCATGTACATTAGTGTCGATTGTCTTATCTTTCACTATTATGTTTTCAAGTTACTTGTATTGGAATTTAAGTGAAATTTTTAAGATTATTATGGACTGATTCACCTTGCCCCTCTCAGTCTTTGGATGTATTCAATAGAAGCTACACATATTCCTTTGTATAAGGGAACCTGCAGAAGTGATACATGTCTTATCCCTTGTTAGGAAAGAAAGTGGTATGAAAACAAATTTGAATAATTAAAAAATGTATTCCTTAAATTTGCACTTGAAACAATAAAAGGAAAATATTGGTTCTATTGTTACCTCTATTGAACTCTTGAAATCATTATTTTTATTGATGCCTTGTATCAAATCAAAATGCATAATCCACCTCTATAGCTCTATAAACCCTCAGGGTATCTTCAACCATAGAGATGAGGACCCAAAATCATTGGTTCGTAGACTCAAAATTGTATAAAAATAAAATTGTGAAAAGAAAAATCAACCATAATGCTTTTGAATGGAAAGATGCAAAGATGCCCACTTTTCTTTAAATTTTTTGCTCATTTTTCTTCAGAGTCTCATAGCCTCTATCCAAATCAATAATGTCCCTGAAGAAGAAACTATGAATAGTTTGGATAATAGATCAAATTTGAAACTCTACTTGAGCGAGTGGTTGAAGAACTATCTCCACTTCTGATACACTTGGTGATTGGTTCAAATTCTAAAAAATATGTTTGTCCCTATATTTGTTAAAAATAACACTATTTTTTATATGATCTTTAGATAATACAATCTTATCATCTATAAATGGCGAGGGGATTCCTAAAATGACTATTTGTTCAATGTGTCCCTTCATCTCTTAGATGACTTGGTCTAAAGAGTTCAAATGTGCCTTGCATTTCAAGGTTGTATTATTACATCTTAGGAATTTTCTAGCTTTCAATGCTACTATTAGCTTCTTGTCTACTCTTGTATCTTGGAGAGTCTTGTCTAAAGGGCTATAGAGATTTTTCACTAGCATATATGAATCATAAACCTTTAATACAATAAATGCTAGTGTTTTCTCTATTGTGACACTCACTTCAACACTCGAAGATTGGTAATAATAAATAAACATAAGTGATGTAGGAGCATCCTGGGTGTAAGAGCAATCTTGCATCACCCAAAAATATTTCTGTTTGCTTTTCAATAAGGGCTATCTTGTGCAAAGATGCTATTTATAGAAACTTACTATTTTTAGTAAGTTGGTCATATGATCTCAAAATGTTTTGATTTCACAGTTGGAGGTTCATCCTAGTCATTTCAGCCTACCAGTTGAGTTTCATTGCCACATCATCAGTATTGGTGAAGTTATTGAGGTTTTTGGGTATGAAATCTTTCAGGTCAATTTTGAATGCCTTAGAGGCTCTGGTTCGTGATAAACCCCTGGTTGACTAGCGCTTACGCGTGTTAGGCACTGTAGATCTCATCATGACATTTCCAAAAAGTGGTTACAATAGAAAAATGGAGCTACAGTTAAAAAGTTATGGCCTTCAGAAGTTGGGCTACCTAAAAGCATATTTTGTATTTCTTTTGAGCCGACTCTATTGTAAAAATTATGAAAATAAAATAATTCTATGTATAGTCTGCCTTAGGGCTAAATTTCTGGAACCTTCTCGGGTGGTGGAAATTGCCTATTTAAAGAAGGCCCGTAGTGTTGTCTAGGTAGTTCTGGGTATTGATTCAAGGCTTTGTCCTACAGAATTTTGTAAGGGAATGCCCATGTGGCTTTGCATATTGTAATTCTGAAAGTTTGTAATTCCACATTTGTGGAGATAATAAGAAGCCCATTTTCTGTTCTTGCATATTGTTGTTGTTTCTTTGTTTCTATTATGTGTTTGTGGTATTAAGGGGAGTACCCTTCATCAATAAGTGTGGGATTCAAATTCAAAGCCACTTCCTTGATCTATCCTCAAAATAAAACATAAAACTCCTAGACCATGGGAAGCATTATGAAGGATTGTGAGTACTTAAATAATTTTTCTATTAATTACAAAATATGCTGGTCTTTAACATGAAGTTGTTTCTATGAATATTGATGTGAAATTATATACTAAGAGAGGTTCCTATTACTTGAAATATTTACTCTACTCCTCTCTCTTAAACAAATCCTAGTGTTTATCTTCTCTTGTTTCAAGGAGTTAATTTGTGCTTGAACATTATGGTGATATTCTCTTGTTTCAAATAGTCAATTATTACTTTAACATTATCCAATTCACAAATGAATTGCCTCTTTGGTTTTTCTCAACTTGTAGCATCTCTTTGGTGACTTTGCTTTGAATATCTGCTATTTATTGACTCATTTCCATATCTTTTTTGCCTTATTTTTTATTGTCAATTTTTCAATAGTGCCTTTCAATCACAACAGTTCCTAGTCCTTTTTTCCTCTTGCTCACTTTGATGAGGTCAAAAATAATTTTCTTCGAAGTTTCTTTTACAAGTTCTACTATCTTGGGGCCTATCTTGAGAAAAATTGACACTGATAGAATGAATGGGGTAATCTTTTGGCCTAATTTGTTCCCAAAACTTGATGATAGTAGGATTCATATGAGAAACCATAAATTATTATTGTGATGGATCATATAATGACCACATATGAGGCACAAAAGGGTACTTTCCTTCTTTTTTCCCCTTTTTTTCAATATGATCCTTGTAAGATCCCTTGGTAGTCTCTATCTAATGATGAAAATCTATTAGAATTGAATGACTCTTACAATAAAAGGAAAACATTTTGGAAAACTATATGGTATTGTTATTTATTTTTGGAAAGTAGTAGATTTAGGGTAAACAACCAATTTTAGTTGCAACATCAAGGTAGATGGTTCAAAAGGAGAGAGGTTTAGAAGAGGTGTTTCAAATAATTGTGCAATGAAAGGAGAAGAGAAAGATGCCAGAGCGGGTGTGTGATGAGTAAAAGAAGAGGCTTGGAGTAATGGTGTAGGAGAAATAATAGGAGGAATAGAACACTAAGTGATAGGAAGAGAGATGAATACTTAATTTTCCTCTCACTATCAATAAGAGATGGACTAATTGAGCTATTATAGTTGTCTCTTCCTCCTCTTATTTATCTATGTATTTCTTCAATTGAAACCTTCTTATTTTCTTCTTTGGCTTTGAAGAAGAGGTCAAAATTGTTAGGCCCCCACCTAATATTACTAATACTATTTCAAACTATTGAGATGCAAATTGTTCACTTTATTGTTTCAAAAAGTATAATGGGGTGGCCAATTTTGTGGTCGAGAAATATCAAAGACTTCTCTGGTCTATCCTTCCTTCAAAACTTTGTGATATTATTTTTCTTTTTCGTGACCTCAACAACTATTTATTTTTCTTGGATGCCATTGGTCTCATGGGGAGAACTAGTTGATTCATGCACAAAGTCTCTCAAGTTTTATTTGGTGGAAACATCTCTAAATTTTCAATCTTATTGACCAAAATCATGCCTATATTTTTAGTATGATTCAATTGTATCCACATTCCTCTACAATTTTATGAGATGTTCTTGAAGACTTCAGATCATAAACCTTGAAGGATCACATTTTCTAACTAGCTTATAAAATGCCTCCCATGTGTGATAGGTTCTACATGAATTTGTTTTAATTCATCTTTAAAACAAACAAGTGACGATCTTTGAGCCTAAAATAATGGTTTATTATCATGTAAAAATATAGTTGTAGACACTAAAAAATGGTCCATGCCTATGTGCCCCCTTTTTAACATGTCTTCTATATTTTGTGTTTGGTCTTTATCATTCACCAACACCATGTCATTCCTCATTGATTAAACAAAAAAAAATGTTTAATATTTCTCCTTGATTCACATCACATTCTATTGATTTGACCTAATCAACCATGTTTAAAATATTTTCAATCATCAAAATAATCAAAATCATAAAAATTAATCTTTTTTTGCATCAATATCATAAAAATCGATCAAAATTTACTAATTTACCCTTCTTAGGAGTAAACAACCCTTAATTTCCCCTAGGTCCTAGTCATGATGAATAAATCCCTTTTTCCCAAGTCTTCACAATTAATTAATTGGATAATTAATTGTTTTTAGGATTTTCTAAATCCCTAAATCCTAATTACTAATTTGAGGGAACAAATGAATTTTCAAATTAAAAAATTCCCTCCCTTTTCCACATGGGATTCAATCCCTATCAATTAGCTTTTACTCATAATTAATTTGCCACCAAATTTCTTACACCCTCCTTTCCACTTTTCCACTAATTTGGCTTAACCTTCCCTTCCTTTTTCCCTCAATTTGTGCATTGATTTATGCCTTCTAAATTATGAATCAATCGTGTCATAATTTGTCATAATTATGACACTTTTCCAATTTGCACAATCTTTGCCAATTTTACAATTTTGATTACAACTCTATAAATTGAGTTCATTTTCTCATCAATGCATAACCACATCTTGCATATCTTCTCATTATCATGCCAAATTTATTTCATAGTTGAGTACATTATGTCATTATGGGAGCTACATAAATTCAATTAGAAAAGTAAGAAATGACATTTTAGTCCAATCGAGAGAGTTTTGATTGTGTTTTGCATATATTTTTATACATTTTCTCAATTGCTTTAATGTTTAGGATAGGTTGATATGTCATGTGCTTTTAGATGCTTTTGGTTACCTTAGCATGCATATTCCTCATTTTCCTCTCCTACAATAGCTACAAACTTTAAGATCATTTTGGTGTTGTTCTTGTATATGAGCTCATAAGGGATCATCATGGTATTCTACAAGAGAATATTAGTACCAAGAGTTGTTTGAGAGAGAGTAGAAGAAATCACTTTAGTACACAAGATCCTCTCTAACAGTATGAATTCTCATCAATAATTTCAACGAAAATATCACACTAGAGAGCAATAGACTCTAAAATTAAAAGAATAATTATCTTAACGCTTGCAAGCATCCACAATTCTCCCCATGGTCTTGGAGCCATATGTTTCATTTTGGAGATAGATGAAGGAAGCGACTTCATGGTTAAATCCTACACTCAAGTTAATTTATGATTTCCAATATTTTAATTTTGAAGTGAGTGCCATTATATAGGAAACCCTATCATTTATTGCATAGAAGGTTATTGATTCACATGTACTAGTGCAAAATCTCTATAGTGCTTTTATATGAGACTCTCCAATGTACAAGATTCAATGAGTGGAAACCTATGCAATGAAGGTTAAAAAATTCTTGATTTGTAATTAGACTACCTTAAAATTTAGGCCACATTTGAATATTTTTTACTAAGTTATTCAAGAGATGAACACATTAAGAAGTAGGTCCAGTAAGGAATCCCCTTAGCATTTCTTGATGAAAAGATTATGTTATTTGTGTTGGAAACTATAATTGAAACAATTGTTATATTGTCATTGATGTCAAACCTTAACTGGTGAGACAATTTCTATCTAGTAAAGTACCATATCTTTTGATTGATGACGAGGATTTGAAAAGAGGGGATAACAAGAAGACCTAGTGGAAGGTTGAGTTGTGAAAAACTACAATAGGTACTTGATTAGTTGGCACATTGGAAAGGTAATGTGTTGTTTATCTATAACACTAAGTTAGAAGAAATGAGGAAAGAAAGTTTGAAAGCTTAGGCTTAACCAAGAAAAAGAGCACAAGATTAAGGAACTTTAGTGTAAGCCGAGTGATGCTAGTGTTGAATGAGTGGCAGTATAAGCTGAGAAAATTTAGTGTCCACATAGCATTTGTAATTATAGAGTATCAGAGTATTAACCGAACAAAGATAGTAATTGTTGAGAGAACAATTTTAGCGATGACCGAGTTATCCAGTGATGACCAAGCAGAAGAACACAATATTGACCAAGTGCCAGTATTTTATAGTTTATGAAAGAATTGAGATTTCCAACCGACATGGTTGAATTGTTGGAATGTGTAAAACATGTTGAAGATAAGGATGAATGACTTGGAGTATTTAATGTATGGTAAACCATTTTATTATGGATTCAAGGAGAATTTTTGAGAAGCATCTAGAAGGATAAGGAGGAGAACAAAATGTTGGAAGGATTCGATGAATCTGACCTAAACCTAATATCTACGAAGATGATTAAGCGATAAAAGATTAAGCTACCTAATCAAGGAGGTATAAGGATGACCTAATTGTAGGTTATGCATGAGAGGTTGATTCTATTGATTGGCAAACCTAAGCAGAAGGATGAGAAGAGTTGTGAAGAGATGAGAAGAGTTGCGGTGATTGCTTGAAGGGATTTCCAAGCAGATCAGAGATAGAGTTGATAATGAAGGCCAGTCACTAGATTAGCATATGAGCTACATTGGATCTATATTTGCAAAGTGAGTTGTATGTATCAGATCAAACCTACTGATACTTTCTAACCATTGTATCAGTTAAAATCCTTTAATCAAGGTTGACCTAACAGTCATTTGTAAATCCTTTAATCAAGGTGAAGTTCTAATAGGATGTTCTTAAGCCCTCTAACAAGGCCACTCCTAACAGGGTGATTAAATCCTTTAATAGGATCACACCTAGCAGTGTGTATTGTAACCTTTAACAAGGTTGGCTTCTCACATAACTCACTTTAGAAGAGTAAAAATTTGGTAGCATGTTACTGGTGGTTTTTCCCAAATTGGGTTTCCATGTTAAATCCTTGTGTCATACTTGTGTGAATGTTATTTGATATTTTTTACAGTTAAGAGTTTTATATTCTGCAAGTTGATTACTTTTGGATAGTGAACTGCAAGTTTATGTTACTAGATATATTCTATAGAGACCGAGTGGATTACTGAATAGATCTAAGTTGGTTGAAGTGTTTAAAATTTCAATTGATACATCTAACCTGAGGATAACTGATTCACCCCCCCCCCCTCTCAGTTATTCTAAAATCATTCTAACAATTTGATGACTAGATACAAGAATTGTTGGAAAACAAGGATAAGGATACAAAATCTTTCTATAATTTAAACCAATCACTAAGTGTATCAAAAGTGGAGACATTTCTTTAGCCACTTACTCAATTGCATTTTCAAATATTGTCTATGATCAAGAGTTTTCACAGTTTATTATGTAAGGAGAATATTGATTTGGGTATATTTTTTGATACTTTAAAGAAAAAGAAGAAACCATATGAAGTAGAGTGGGAATATATGTGTCTTACTAGTCAAAATATTTAAGGTTGATTTTAATTTAGAGTCTATGAGCTAATGGTTTGGGATCATCATCTCCACGAGAAAAGATCTTGAGAGAGTCACCAAAACTATAGATATGGAATCTATATTTTAATTTGATATAAGGCATCAATAGTAATAATGTTTTTGATACTTAAATAAAGGAATCAATATAAACAATATTTTATTTTCATATTTCAAATGGATATTTAAGAAATACAAGCATGACTTTATTATTCAAAGTTGCTTTCATATTTCTTTCCTTCTTAAAGAGGGTTTAGACACAAGTCACTTTCATGCATGTCCTTATGTGAATGATCACTCATAGCTTCCTCCTATTGCACCATTAGTTGAAAGAATCACATGATGTGTCATGGAATGGGTTCAATAAGGGAAAGAGACCACCAAGAATTTTTTCAAGTGTCTTATCATATGATCCACATGTCACCTTAGTGCTAAGTTTTACAGAAAAATAAAAGATACTCCTAGCTATGGCACCATTGGTTCAAGGTTTTAACAATGGTCAATGAGAGGGGACTAAAGAAAAAAGAAGAAGAAATGAGCTATATATCAAGACCATATTTCATTTAAGTAAATATATTCCTAACAAGGCAAAGGTGCTATATTATTGGTCAAGTAAATTTTTTCTATAGTTTCTTAATTCATGTAAAATCAAAGGGGAAGTAATAATTAGTTCAAAAAGAAGTACATTGTGCATTTGGGTGAATCCCATGTGATTGTGGTTGAAATGCATAATTATTTTTTGTTTTATCCAAGATCATTAGCATGATGGTAAATAACCTATCCTTAAATACACATGAAATAGATGAAAGGAGGGTTAAAGAAATTTTTGATTCAAGGGAGCCTTAATGGGTGCTTCTCATGAAATTATTTGAATACTATAATTTGTGCATGCATAGCCTCATGTATTTTGTTCTCCTTTCAATAATCAAAATTCTATTATATTTTATGCTCATAGTTTCTAGAGTCATTGGTTTCTATTTGATACACATTCAACTTATGCAACTCTCAACATAAATATATTAATCAATGCTTGAAAACCATGCAATATACTCTTTTAAAAGTCTTTGGTTATGCTACTATTGTTTATGATTATTCTATTCTTTCATGATGTTATAATTGTTACCTAATTTTTGCTACATCTCAAATCAGGTAGAGCTTTAGGTGTTTTAACTACACTAAGTGGTATGCATTTTTTTCTTCTATATTATTCATCTATGAATGATGTGTCATTAAGTGTTTTTAGTTTCAACATGTATACAATTAAAAGAAAAGAAAATACATCGAGTTTCAAAGAAATATGCTTTATTTTTCATAAATACAAATTAATATTTCCCACACAAGCCATGGGAATAACTAAAATGAAACACCATGAAAAGTGAATATACATTTAAAGAAATGGAAAATAAAGAGAGGGGACCTATCTGTAGACACCTAAAAATCCACTTGTCAATTTAAAATATTTTAGTTGAGAAAAGACCTAATGACATCATCATTATTTAATTAATTAATTTTCATTATTATTATCCCTTCCTCTATTTTAATTAAAGACATTTAATTAAACAACTTGGTCCAAATATGTTTAAATCAAATTTTGAACATTATTCCCTTCTAAATTTATTAAATCATTTAATAAATTAGTTTCCAACCCAAACCCTCTTTAAATAAATAAATAATTTATTTAAATCTCTAAAACCCTAGATATCTTCTAGAAAACCCTAAACCTATCCTCTAATCCCTAATCACTCCCTAATCCTGCTTAAGGGGGTGATTCCTAACCCTCTTAGCCTAAACCCTCTCTCTTTGACTTTGGGTCAACACCCTCATTAATGAACCTTACATGCTCATTAATGAACCATTACACCCTCATTAATAGCTCTTACAACCTCTTAATGAAATCCTATGTCCCTTCTTCCACCTTGGTGCCCTATCACACTTCCCTAGTGTTTCTCACACATGTGAGTAACCCTTCATCCTTATCCCTTTGACCCTAAGGCTTAACCCTTGGTCCTAAACCCCAACCCTTGGTCCTAAACCCTAACTAACCTTCCTAACCCAAGCCTCTCCTCAAAATATATAAATAGCCTCCCTTCCAAGAGAAAAAAACCAATTCACTCTTTCATATTAAGCATTGTTATAATGAGCATTTTCATCTAAGATCTTCATAGCATTTACTAGTATTGTTAGATTTACTTCATTTTCATGTTTTCTAAATCACATCTTAGCTTAACCTACTGGATTAAATTAGTTTATTTCATGATTTTCACATCAATTTAATCTCATATCACACTTATCTTTCAATTAAAATCAACTTTTCATACTCATCAATAGCCTAAAATATGCATCTCACCTTTTGCACCATCATAACCCCAGGGGAAAAATAGGTTCCCTATACTTGATTTTGTTCCATTATTGGGTCTCCATGGCTTGAAAATGATCCTAATCATTGTTATTTAGCATTGGAGACATTCTCATTATGCTTAGAGATCACACCCACATCCCTCTTACATGAGCAAATCAAACAGTGACAGGGTGCTCCCGTTTTAGCTCAATCTAAGGTGGTCTGCAAATAGATTTTCTATATGTTGATGCATGATTAGTTTAGACTAACGTTTGAATGTTTCAGCATGCCCCTGAAAGGTTAGGTTCACATAGCTCATATTTTTCACAACTCCTTATTTGCTATTCTAGCCTGGGGCATCTTATTTTCTTGTATTTGATGCCACGCCACTCACAACATCACATCAAAGAGGGGCAAAATGTAGACACCTACAAATCCACTTGTCAATTAAAAATATTTTAGTTGATAATAGACCTGATGACATCATCATTATTTAATTAATTAATTTTTATTATTATTATCCCTTCCTCTATTTTAATTAAAGACATTTAATTAAACAACCTGGTCCAAAGATGTTTAAATCAAATTTGAACATTATTCCCTCCTAAATTTATTAAATCATTTAATAAATTAGTTTCCAATCCAAACACTCTTTAAATAAATAAATTATTTATTTAAATCCCTAAAACCCTAGATATCTTCTAGAAAACCCTAAACCTATCCTCTAATCCCTAATCATTCCCTAACCCTACTTAAGGGGGTGATTCCTAACCCTCTTAGCCTAAACCCTCTTCCGTTGACTTTGAGTCAACACCCTCATTAATGAGCCTTACATGCTCATTAATGAACCCTTACACCCTCATTAATGAACCCTTACACCCTCATTAATGGCTATTACAACCTCTTAATGAAAGCCTATGTCCCTTCTTCCACCTTGGTCCCCTAGTACACTTCCCTAGTGTTTCTCACACATGTGTGAGCAACCCTTCATCCTTATCCCTTTGACCCTAAGGCTTAACCCTTGGTCCTAGCCCCTAAACCTTGGTCCTAAACCCTAACTACCATTCCTAACCCAATCCTCTCCTCAAAATCTATAAATATCCTCCCTTACAAGAGAAAAACACCAATTCACTCTTTCATATTAAGCATTGTTATAATGAGCATTTTCAACTAGGATCTTCATAGCATTTACTAGTATTGTTCTAGATTTACTTTATTTTTATGTTTTCTAACTCACATCTTAGCTTATCCTAATGGATTAACTTAGTTTATTTTATGCTTTTCACATCATTTTCATCTCATATCACACTTATCTTTCAATTAAAATCAACTTTTCATACTCATCAATAGCCTAAAATCTGCATCTCACCTTTTGCACCATCGGAACCCTAGGGGCAAAACAGGTTCCCCATACTTGATTTTGTGCCATTATTGGGTCTCCATGGCTTGAAAATTATCCCATTCTTCCCTATTTATCATTGGGTACATGCTCATTTTTCTTTGAGAGAACACCCACATCCCTCTTATACGAGCAAATCAAACGGTGACAGGGTGCTCCCGTTTCGGCTCAATCTAAGGTGGCCTGTGAATAGATTTTCTATATGTCGATGCATGTTTAGTCCAAACTAAATTTTTAATTTTTTAGCATGATATCGATAGGTTAGGTTCATATCTCTCACATTTTGGCACCCTCGGTGGGACACCCACCATGCTTTACAACTGCATTTTTAGGGGTTTTTGAGCCAAAAACTCATTTTTTCTAGAAATCTTGTACTACCCACTGAGAATCCTAGCACGAGTAAAATATTTTGGGTATTTTTTTATCATATTGTAACATAGTTATACTCATAATAGGGGTTCCCACTACTCATGTCGGACTTCTGCATATCATTTCTGGCTTCCTGTAGCCCTTCTGGCCATGTTTGCTCGTATCAGGAGTCAAGGATACTCGTATGAGCCTTGATCCTACATCGTAAAAGTAAAGAACATAAATCACCCTACCATTTTTACTCATATGGGAAACATGGGGCATGTATAAGGCCTTAAACTTGGGGTTTTTTTTGAGTTTTCAGGCTCATTTGGCCTCCATATTGCTCCTAATCTTCAAATTTACAGTATCTAACTTGGTTTCTTGTAGGTACTCTTTGGAAAGAATTTTTATCATAAAAAAATCAAGGTCGTAAGACCTACTAACTCATTTGGTATTTTAGGAAACATAGGCATCTCTATTCAAGCTTCAAATGAACTCTAACCCAATCTTGAATGCTTAAAATGAATGAATCTACATCTTTTCCTAAAAGTTTAAAAACTCAATATAACTCATCTGAAAGTGGTCAAAATCAATATTCATGCTCTAATTTGGGTTAAAACAAACTTCATATAACAATCTTGAGTGTTTAAAGGTTTTAAGCAATCCTCTCCATATCCTAGGTTAGTAGATTCATCTTGGTCATCCCTCATCCCCTTTCTATCTTCTTCTAGAGTCATTATTTACTCCTATCTTGAGCTTAATCCACATCCTAGTCTGAGCTTATCAGTCATCCCAATCTGAGCTTTAGTTCCTTCCATCTTCATCCTTCATCCCCATCCAAACTCATCTAAAAGTCAACATGTCTCAAATCTATTATGATGAGTTTGGTTGTTACATATTTTTGTTAGGAATTAATGCTGAATATGTCCCATGGGGGAGTATTCAGGTAGTTCTGTAGTAGTTTTATGTTGCATTCATGACTATGTTTATGATTGATGTCAATACATTGATCTACTGGAGATTAGCAGAGAAGCATACAATGTTTGAATTAGCGCACATGGAGAAATGTAGATCAAGCTATGCGACATTGAGTACTTGATCTTTATTGTGTCCTAAGATTATGGTTAAGAGAACGTATGTAAATTCAATTATTCATGATAATTATGAGTAATCTAGTGGAAACAATATTCTTACAGTGTTCCTGAGAAGCGGCTTGTGATAACCAGATTATATCTCCTAACTGGGATAGAATCTAGACATGCAAAGTTGTATAAAGGTTGAAGACATTTGAGAGGTGACCTGGCTAAGACAACATAGTCAGAGGTCACACGTGTGAAGATCTATTAAGTTTGGAAGTTGACAATTTTTATGTGGTTATGAAATATTATGTAACGTGCAATGATTTATATTTTGTAATTTGTTAAGCCTAGTTGGCTGACTCTATTATAAATTATTTGAGTGCGGTATAAAGGAAGGATTATTTTCCTTGATTTAATATGATGATGAAGAAGTAAGATATGATGTTGTTGATATTGTAAGAGGATATGTGAATTGAGAAGATCTAGTAAAGTATTTGGTGCGATTTTGGTACAGACAAAGGAGTGAAGATAAGTTGTTGAGATCAGAAATTGTTCATATTATTCTGTTTAGATAATACATAGATTAGTTGTGTTAGTGATTTTTCTTGTATCCTTCAATTCTAAAAGAGAAAATGAAAACCAATCACGGGATATTCATCTAATTCACAAAATCTGCTCCTTCCTACAAACTAAGGGGCAAGAAAAGCTAACATTGACAAGGCCTACAAACCTTCTTCACTTCGAGCTCCACAGACTCAGGTAGGTGTACCTAATTAAAACATAAATCTACATGTATGATGACTTCCCTTTGACATAACCCTAGTATGCAGACAAAGAATGTTGATAGTTCTTAGAACAATAATAAATAGGAGTTCAACATTCAACCTATCTTATGCAAGATCCCACTTACATAAGTGTTCCAAGAACTAGGAAAATGGCACAGGTGACAAGGATAGATCCTTCTTCTCTTTGAGTTCTAGACTCAGGTAGGCTAACCCATGATTCATTTCTTTAAAGAATCAATAAACTGCATTTGTATTCTACAAATACAAACTATAAACATGAATTCTCTTCAACAAAAAGTAAATATTCATTGATTTTAAATTTGATGATGAAAGGTGCATAACCAATAGAGTACACTACCTTATCAATTGGGCAACAGAGTCAAATAAAATCATATCCCCAGAAACTTTCTAAATCCAAACACATAAAATCCAAATGAAGTGCCTTACAAATCATTCTTTTCACTCCTATACCCATATGTATCATCTTAAAATGGAAGCACTTCCTGGTCAGTTCCAACCTCGTCCTTGAGCCTCTGTTCAAAATTTCAAGATTCCTTGATTTCCGAGTATCAAGTTTTCAGGGATATTTGTTTCCCGCCTCCAGGTCAGCCATTTCAGGTTTCAAGATGGTAAATCTTTTAATTGCATTTAATCTAGGTATATTTTCTAAAGGTTAGGACCTAATTGGATTTAATTCTCCAAGGTGGCCCCTCTAGAGGATTGTGCCCTAGTTCACTATAAAAGGAGTGTTAGAATAACTAAGAGGGGGGTGAATTAGTTATCTAGTGTCCCAAAACAAAATGTATAATTCAAAACAACTTCTCTAAATTCTGCTCGTTGGTAAGCAATAATAACTCTCACTGTCTATGCTTTTATCGATTACCAGTCTAATACTGTAACAGTTTACCAATCAAATCTAACATGTAACATGCGAAGTATGATAACAAACAAATATCACAATCAACACATAACACAAGAGATTTAACGTGGAAACCCCATAAAGGGAAAAACCACCTGGGACCGACAACCCAAAATTGTTCACTCTTATGAAGTGAGGTTGGTTAAGACACAACCCTGTTAAAGGTTACAAACACACTGTCAGGTGTGTCCTTGTTAGAGGATTTTAGACTAGAAGTTATCATCCAACCATCATTCACTATGGGTTGACAAGATAACAATGTTCATTCTATGAATGATACATCATAAGACTTTCAGAGTCCACTTGGTTAAGAGATTTAAATTGTATACAATGGTTAAATGTGTAATAGTAAATGATCTGACTTAATACAACTTCAATTGCAGATTACAGATCAATATTCAGTCCATACAAATCCTTCTGACTAGTATTTCACTTCAGTTTCAATACTATATCAACTTACTATCCATCGGTAATTGCTCTCTGTAGCTCGGCAATTGTTTTGTAGCTCGATTCTTACTAACCAGTATGATCAGAATGCACGAAAGCTTGTTCACACAATAATCCTACAGCTTCTTCTTCTCCCAACATCTTACTAAAGAAAATCTATTCTCTTATATAGACGAGTAAATCATTTTCTTCTCCACCATTAGATTTTTCCGTTTAACCACATTCATAGATTTTGCCACTTCAAACTTTCTCGGTACTTGTGTCAATAACACATTTCAATCTACTCCGTTAGATCTTTTCTAAATTTTGTCAACCGTTGATCTTTGTGACAAACATTATCTGTTACCTCGATGTTATACTCTTGCTAGCTCATCAATCTTATCAGCTAAACTAAACACTTGATTCATTCTGTTCCACTCGATTAACAAAGAAATACATCAGTGAACACTGCTCGGTTAATACTGCGATCGGTATACACTACATCCGTCGGTGTATACTAGAAATGCTTCATTTACCGACAACACTACTTTATGTCTTTCAGCTCTATACTTCATCATAGATGAATGCAACATAATAAAGTCAATATCATCAAGTCATAGACTCATCAACAAGTTACTCAATGTGTTCCTTATCCTCATCTATCATGTACATCTTTCCTCATGTAGATTTCTCTGTTCTTCATCTCTTTCACCTTTCTTCAGATGTCTCGGTATAGTAACTTACAAGATAAGTGCTGTCAAACTAGTTGACATCAATGACAACATAATACTAATTTAATCATATTACATATCTAATCAGCAACTCCTCAGTGATCTTGTAATCACAGATTCTTCAATCAGATTCCAAAATCAGTTGTAGTCCAATAAGGAGGCCTTCCTTTCTCATTTTCTCATCCATTATTCATATCTCTCAATCAAGTTTTAGCAATCTCCTCTCTCAAGCTCTCAAGGTGATCAAGAAAGCATTCATTCAAGCATTCAAGTCCTCTTTTCCATCCAAGTTCTCCATTGAAGATCAAGGATTCAAGCATTCAAGCTATTGAAGGGATTTGGTTCAAGCATTCAAGATTCATCAATCAAACCCTAGATCTAGCCATCATGATGGTGTGATCTTCCTTCAAGATCCTTTTGTTCATCTTCAAGATCCATTCATTCTTCAAGGTGGATTCCAAGTATACAATCATGGAGGTTTGATTTTACCATTGTTGTGTTCAAGCTTTCATACCAATATACTTGTTTACATTCAAAATATAATTACATATCTATTAAATTGCATAGCTTCATTGTTAGATCCATTTCTACTACTTGCTAGCATTCTCCATTTCAATTTCAATAGTAAGGTTGATTCCAAACTGCGATTTGACCAAGGCAAACCCCCCAAACAAACAACAAAACCATTTTTCTTGCAGGTACATGTGTGGAATTTTAGATCTGAGAGTAGATTTGGATACCCTTTTAGGCTAACTTTTGAGATCTATGAACAAAGTCAAAATTGACCTTCAAATAAAGAATGTAGCCTTTGACCTTTTATGAGGGTCAAAGACTACCTACTAGAGGAAAGACAAAAGATTTTTGGGTTTTCTTCATCTCGACATTTCCAGTTCGAAACAGGTTGGAGAATTGCTTGAAAGTACACACAGACATCAGAAACTGGCATTTTCTAGATTTACCCTAATTTGACGTTAGTATTTGTATTTAAATTATTTCAAACTCCAAACACTTCAATTCTCCATAGGGAAATATAGGGTTTTTCTCTCTCTTTCATATTCTCCATAGATTGATTCGATTGTGCGTTAACCTTTTGGTTGATCAAATTGGATCTCTCCTTTAGGAATTTGGATTCAGGAGTGGATCTCATATTTCCCCCATACATTTATACATCATATTACATTTGAATAAGTGTGATTCCATTTTACCCCTATTCACCAGACATCAGATTCATATGCAAAATTACACTCAGAATTTGTCCCAGAGATTTACTCTCTCCTTGAAAGAAACTAAGACAACAAATTCATAACCACCTTGTAGCTAGTATATTAAAATGCCTTACAGATTAATATACAAGAATTCAATACAAAACATATGAAGACATCACCAATAAAGGATAGGGATTCCATTATTCTTCATTACAAAACCTCTGGTTCAATACAATTACAAAACCACAAAAACCACACAAAACATGACTCAAAAGCCAGAATACTGCCTAGCAGTGTTCATTTCACCATCCATGTAACAATGGAGAAAAATACTGATATAGGAAAATGAAAGCTAGTTACAACCAATTGACACCTGTCAATTCTTCACAAAATATCTTCATCTTCTCTCCAATTTTGATCTTCAAACTTGATCTCCTATAACTGCCTTCATATCTGCAATCATTTCTCCAACAAATTTGATTCTCTCCCTCTCAAAGAAATGATTTGATTCTACTTCTTTAAAATGCTCTGTGAATGCCTCTCAGTCCATTTAAAAAAATAAAATATTTTAACAAACTATGGAGAGGACTATTGAAAGTATTTAAATTTGCATTTCATTTTAAAATCTTCACTTTACCCTTTTTCCTACACTTTTTTCTTTGAACCCACCAGAATTTTCCATGTGTCACTAGTTGACTGGATGCTCATACCAACCCTAGGTTGACCACCTTGATCTGGAGATTCAGAGACAACCCATATTCTCTTATCTCTGAATCCTTCTGCTAACTAGGGTTAAATCTGGAGATTGTGAGAATAGCTTTATCTCCCAATCTCTAGATGCATTTCTTAACTATGGTTATATTTGGAGATTGGGAGACCGACCTTCTCTCCTAATATGCAAATGCTATCTACTTGACTACCACCATTTAGAGATCACATGACATAGCTAGTTGAACTTCATCTCTCATTCTCTAAATGTTTCTCCTAACTGCAATTTGATCTGGAGATTGCCCGACTAAGCTATCTTTGAATCTAGGAATGCTATCTCCTTAACCACTAGCATCTGGAGATTCAGAGACTAACGGATCTCCTATTCTCTAGATGTTATCTCTAAGTGTTCTTCTATTTGGAGATTGGATGACTACTCATTCTCTGAATCTCAGAATGCTAGGCCACTAACTGCAACCATCACATGATTACGCGACTAACCATTCTCCAGTTCTTCGAATGTTAACTCCTTAGCCGCCAACATCAGGAGATTACGAGACTATGTGTTCTTTGAATCTCCAAATATTTGGTCCTTAACTACTGGCATCATAAGATCTAGAGACCTGGTTAGTTGAATGATGTCTCTGAATCTCTAGATGTTTACACTATTTGCGAGCTTATCACAAGATTTAGCGACAGGCCACCATGTGTCCACCTTCGCCCCATGTCAACTACCAGCTTTTTGCAAAATTATGGGTTTTCTAGTCGCTGACAGACATCCCAATGCACCAGCTGTGCGCACACTCTAAGAGCCTCCTACTATTTCTTCATATAATTATGCAAGTGTTTTTTCATTTAAATAACTGAAATTTCTCTCACCTCACCAATGTGAGATTAAACATGTCACAAGGTTTAAATATCTCCTTTCAAAAATTTGTCTTTATGCGCCTAGCTAGTGAGCATATAACATGAGCCCACACAAGTTAAGAGGCCATCCCTTACCTCTTTCCTTCAACTTACGATTCATACTTGGCACTCTTTGACTTAAACTGCTCCGAGAACCAATTCAGGGTGCATATGGGATAAACCCACATACACACCCTTTGCATTTTCCTCTCATTTCTATGGCCTCCACATGTTTTTCCTCTTCCTAGCATGCACAAGCCCTTCCTTCCTCTTGGTTTTTACCTTACTTTACATCTACAAGTACGTCCCTTTTCTCGAGTTTATCTACCTGCAAGTTTAAGTAATGGTATGCACACCATACTTAGTGTGCACACCTTGTAGACATTGGTGTGTACTGCATACAAACTAGTACACAACCTTCAAACTATGGTGCACACCCCTTGCATTTACTTCCCTTGTGGTGCACAACACACACAACAAAAACAAAATGTTGGCTATGAAAACCAGTGCACACACCAACATGCATTATGCGCATAACCTTTACTTTGTCTGCATCCTTCATTTGGTGTGCACACCACTAAAAACCAATGCATGCACACCCTTCTGCAAACTTCATGCACCCCTCTTTGCTTATCTTTTCCCTATTTCACTTACCATGCTGCCATTGGTGCGCTCCATTTCCTATATCTTTTACTTAAAATAAGGGAACCCTGTAGTAAGGTGTGCGTACCATAATGCAAACAATGTTGTAGCCTTGCCTAAGTGCGCACATATCCTCCTTTAGTGTACACACCATACATGATGAGTGTACGCTGCATAAAATTGGTGCGTACACCTCCAAAAACTTCGTGCAACCCCTTATCCTTCACATGCACCTTGCATTTTAGTACACTTCCATTTCACCAGTGCGCACACACACCCTTTTACTTGATGTGGTGCACAAAACTAGGTGTGTACAATCTTTGTTCTTTGTGTGCAGCCACAACTTGGTACACACACTTGTGAAGAGTGTCTTGTGTGTAGCACATTGAGTGCCAAATGCACACAAGTTGTGTAAACATGTGATCGCACTCCATATACATGCCCAACACTATAAAATAAGCACATATACCATCATTAAAGAAGAGAATACATAGTCACATTTTATGGCACATTCAATACTGAAGAACATAGCACGTTTTAGAATGGAAAACATGGAAGCACTTCAAGAGGATTAACACCTTTAAAGTCCACTTTTACCTCTTTTTACGCAAAATGGTAGCCACTTAGTGGAATCAAACCATGGTGTACCAAAATTTAATCACAACAATGCATTTCTTTACACCTTTGTAAGATTTCCCATTAACAACGACTAGCCTCTGGAAACGGCCTTGAAAACTTACCAAAAGGCCTCACAGGAACATGTCATCTGGAACTTACATTCACTTCCAACATGTGAGTATGCGTGTCAAAGGAAATTGCATGAAAAATATTTGGGCCACAAGATATCACTGACGCAACTCAACCATTCAGAACACTGATTCTGTCCACATTGCAAATCTACACAAAACACTTTAAAATATGACTTTGAAAACTTACCAAATGAAACCCTCATGATCCGGAACCCTGGATACTGATTCAATTCCACATAAGTAAAATGAATCCACAATTAACTTTCCTAGAAGATCAAATGGTTTAATACAATTAAACACCAAAGTTGGCACTTTAGAACATTCTGGATTTAAAACAGTGAAATATGCATAAACTAGATTTGGAAATGGCTTAGGAAAGTGACTAAATGCATTGATCAAGATCTAAAAATCATTAGGGTGGGTCAATTCTAAGTCTATAATGCAAAAAATTAATCAATTCCTCTTGTCCTTGAACCAGGTGCAAATTATGAGACCTCAAAGTAGGTCATTTAAATTCTGAATTCTGGACACTCAGAGAAACTTAACAAATTGCAAATGAAATGGCTCTAGAAAAATGATCAAAGCAACTCATGGGGGGCTAAAAATTGTCATGGAGACTCACTCTCATGCCTACAACATGTTACAATAACCCTCATGTCAAGAATATCCACTGGGCATAAGAGACAATCCTCTGAAGTGGGTTACTTTATAAAATTATGGAAACACATGCAAATTTGGGGAAACACCTCCAAATGGCTACCTTAAAAACACACCAAAAGTGAAATATAGGAGCTGAAACCCACTACATATTCTCAATGATAAATGATAAGCACATTCCCCAAACAGTTCTTCATGAAAAACAATAGGCTCTTTTCTCCTTTGCACTCAAACTTGGCTTTTCACAATTACCTTCAAGGGCACTAACTTATACTTAGGGAAATTTCTTGAAAATGGACTCAAAATCTATCCAGGATTTTTGAGCTCCAACAATGGCTCTGACTGGGGACGTGTGCCCCATGCAAGCATGCAAAGAATTTAGAATCTCATGGTAAAATAGACCAACCAAAGAAAACCAGACCTTTTACTCTTACTTGAAACAAGGGAATCATTATTGAAAGTAAACACACCACAGAACCAAAAGGAAAGCAACTATACAAAATTTACATTATTTACAAAGGCCCAAAGCCCCAAAAATGGAATCAGTCTTTACCTCTGTCAAACATATGATTTTCATCTCCATATAGCAGAGGTAAATTGAAATTAATTCTTCCATCTGGCTTGTCAAAAACATTGTGATCCATTTTTAGCATATCATATAAAAAGTAATCAACATACTCACCACCAATTGGAAAGACATGGCTATCAAACTGCCATGAATGATGATCATTGTGTGACATCAAAACATCACACCCTCCATTATCATTGCCATGCTAAAGAAATAAACACTCCAAATCAACCTCATGGCTAGAAACATCAACAAACTGATCATTAGTTTGCAATAAAGAACAAGGCACTTCCATGTCAGCAATTTGCAAACTAAAGTAAAACCTCTCGAAACAAAAATCTGATTGCACAAAATCAGAGAGAGCTTGCTGATCAAAATTCTTATCAGCATATTCTAAAAAGGAACAAGCATTTCTAATGAATGACTCATTAGTCCCTTTCAAATATGAGAAAACACATTCAGATTTGTCACTTTCTCCAACATCATAATGTAGAAAAGAACCACTCACACTAGGTTCTTGAAAATATGAATCCACACTAGTACACAAATCATCATATTCATCATATATGACAATATCAAACTTATTACAATGATATGTACCCTCAACTTGGACATAGAAAATGGGAGAAGGGATATCAACATATGTCATTGTAGACATGGAAAATTGGTCAAAGGCTTAAATCAATCAAAAGGTGCATCAAATCATCAAAATAGCATGAAAAATCAATAAATGGAACAAAGACAATTCAAATCAAAGGAAAATGATTAAATGATTAAATAAAGCTTGAAAAGGGGAAAAACACTACAAAATTGATTAAATTCAATTAATGACATAGTTGTTGAAAGCAAAAAATCAAAATGAACCTCTTACCCTTCATGGCTAAATTTAATTACTTTAATTAATTAATAAATCATAATTTCCCTCAACAAAGCAAATTGGAGACAAAATGGACACAAATCACTCACTTTTGTTGAAATGGTCCAGCCTTTTGAAACCATTTAAATAATTGTCCCCTCCTTGTCCCCCCCATTTATGGACAAAGCAAAGTCAATTGATCTTACCCAAGCATAACCGTGATCAACTCACTCTACCCCCTACCCTTGGGAAAATCCTATAAGTAGAAAGCATTTTGAGGCATTAAGGATCCATTCCATATCTTTGAATTGCAGCAAAGCTCTTGCAATTTGCATCCACACCACTCACTTGTCAATTTTAATAGCTTAATTGCTTTGATCATAGTAGATTGTTCATCAAATAGAGCTAGAATTTGATTGAATAGATCTTAATTGCATATCATATAGCTTAATTCTCATCTTTAGAGTGTCACTAGTGAGGATCATACCTGAGAGCCTCATTTACCACTTTGTTTTAGAGATCCATGACATGTTGATAGATTAATTGTGCATTGATTAGATTAGTTCTCACTCTAATTCTTGTTGTTCTTAGTTAATCTTGTAATTTCATGAAGGTGAATAATATCATCACACAATGGCACCCACCGTGGGGCCTTGAGCCTCAAATACTAACAAATTTGTGATTTAAATCATGTTTGCATACGTTTCTGTCTAGTTTCCATGTGTTTTCTACAGGAATTTGCTAAAGTCACGCCTACGGGAAATCTATTCATGCTCGGAATCCTTACAGTGTCACTTTGGAAGCCTGATCTTACGCCTGTTAGCTGAAAACTCATGCTCGGAATGGCAAAGCATTCAGTCTTTATGGCTTCAAATCATGCCTAAACACAAGAAAGTATTGCGTATCACTTATTTTCTGTCGCGTTGATTTCCTCTTTGCATTGCGCTTTACACTTAATATCACGCTTAAAAAGAAATTTTCTATCACGTAGTAATAGAGATTATCATGCCTTTGATCATTAATGTTACGCTTCTGATAATACTTTTATCGCTTTAGAAGCTTTAAATGTCACCTTGTATTGACTATTTGCCGTGGAGTTAGGATTCTGTTTACGCTTTGCATAGTTGATTTACCGCCTGTGCTATTATTAATGTCGCTTGTGCACTGAAGTGTGTTGCATGTAATCAGTAAAGTCATGCCTATAAGTGATTTATTCATGCCTATTAGCTAGAGGATGTCGCCTAAATTTAATTTGCTATTTTCACGTTCAATTTGATAAAATTTGAAAATCTGACTCTCTGTGTTTGTTGTTAACCAGTAAATGAGCAGACATCCGAGAGTGAAAAAGCCAGAAAGCAGGTTCAACAAGGAGGGAAAAGCATTGGCAAAGAAAATAAAGAAGGAGAATCAAGTGCATACAAAGGCTGTCCTTGAATCCACACTAGATGAGGATGTCCAGGTATATGAGAAATATTTAGCTGTGATTGAAGCTTATAAACAAAAATTTGTGTCTCTAAATTGGATTTATGAACCTTGAAATTAAAGCTTCTTTCATTAAAATCTTTTGATTGATTACATGCAAGTTTGGTTTCCCCTCATTGTGAATTGGTTGTGTTGGACTAACTTGTTGGAGGAGGGAGTTGGAGCAAATTG
Source organism: Chamaecyparis obtusa (assembly GCA_027943335.1). NCBI lineage: Eukaryota > Viridiplantae > Streptophyta > Pinopsida > Cupressales > Cupressaceae > Chamaecyparis > Chamaecyparis obtusa. The sequence continues at coordinate 512,753 of BSBK01000274.1, read as the reverse complement.
CCAAGGTGAGTAAGTGAAAAATGAAAATCAGCAACTCAAAAATGCCCCTAGCCTTTTGCTAGCTACAAGGAAAGGTATTCTACTCAAACAAGCTTGCATTACCTTAACTTGTGGCATTGTCATTTAAACCTAGCTTTAATAAGGAAGAAATTGAACCACACATTTCAATTCTAAGAACCTCCTTGTCAAGAGGTTGAAAAAGAACTAAGTGTTTGAAGTGTTTGAGAATCAAAATGAAAGTTAGGGATATGCTCTTCACCTTCTTGGTGAAACAAACTCCCAAAAACTTTACTTAAAATTCAAAATCTGCCTTACTTGCAAAATGAACATGCTAGAGATTTAGTGGGCTTGCCTCCTAAATTTGCCTTAGCGAGGCTAGTGAGAGGGACAACCCAAAGTGGGATACACTTGATTTTGCCGTGAGAATCTGACCCACTATAAAATGAAATGCATGTATCCTTAATGGGGTGCATGACAAAGGGATTTTAATCTTCTCAAACTTCCTCTAGTAGTCTTTACGAATTGCACAAAATCATGCCTCAGTGCATGTGGGAAGCCCCTTAACATACTTGGGGGATGAGAGATTTTAATTCGTTTGAATGAAATATTTACTAAATCCTGTTTAAAGTAGCAAAGCCACCTTGTAGAGCCATGTTTACAAGCCAAAATTGACTTTAGGTAGGCTGCTTGGAAGTTTTTATTGTGCTATACTTGTGAAAACATTCAAGAATATACACATTAGTTGTTGTTTAGAGAAATTTATATGTGTGTTGTGCTTGTTTTCAATTTTCAAAACAAGAAATTTTCAAAAATACCTGATCAAAAGTTTTAAAAAATCTAAAAAATTATACCCTGGTCAGAGAAGTGTCACCTATACACAAAATACACTGGCCTGTCAGACTTTTAGTCACACCTATGACTTTCTTAAACATGCGTATACACACTGAAGTCACGCTTAAGAATGTTTGAGACACGCCTGGTTATAACTGGAAACCCGCTTGGAAATAGTAAAGTGTCACCTAAAAACCCACAGAGGACCGCCTAACAGCAATCCAGTGCACGCCTAAAGGAGTTTTAGTCACGCCTATGCTTGATTTAGTGTTGCCCAGAAACATAAAAGGTCAAACAAAGAGTACTTCTAGGAAGATTCAAAAAATTTTGAATATCAATTTGAATACTCTTTTTCGAGTTTTCGCTGATCCAACTTACAATCTAGTCAAAAATCTTGTTTCGCATATCTGTCAAATTTTGCAAAGTATTAGATCCAAGTAGTCTTAACGTGCATCCAAGGTTCATGCTTGAATTCACTAGATCATATTACATCAAGCAAACCTTGCAAGCTGATGGGACTAATTTGAGACAAGAGCTCCCTTATCCCGGAGATGAAACTACTCCTAGAGTACCACAAAAGTCACCCGAACAAGAAAAAGAAGACAACATGATGTATCAAGGTAGTTTGGGTGGTAAGGATAATAGTGGCATTGATTTCACCAACCAAGGTAATGCCAATGGTGGAGGCAATGACATGAATAACCAGAGCAATATTAATAACCAAGGAAATACTAACAATGAAGGCGTAGATCCAAGTGCTCACGGAGTTAATCAAACTCATACTCAAAATAACACCGAACTAATGGTAGAAGATGCCACAGATGAAAGAGTTAGTGAGGCTATCCAATGTCCTTATTTCAAGAGGCTCATGGAAAAGGCAATGGACCTGGATAGAGAAAAACATTTCATAGACTTAGCACAAAAAGGTCTCAAGCTTCCCCGCACTAATACATTTGGGGTCATTTTGTGATGGCTATGTGTCGGAATTGCGACAGCTATGTGTCGCAATAGCAACACCCATAGACGTCGCTATTTTTTAGTCGCAAATTGTGACGTCTATGGGTAGCTGTCGCAATTGTGACACATATCCCGTCGCAATGTGACTAAGATTTGTTAGCGGCATGGCCGTCGCCCCCCCGTCGCATGGCTTCGGAGGGCCGTCGCAATCGCGACGGACCTCCCAAGCAATTGCGACGGGAGCCTGCATCGCATTGCGACGGGTTGCCGTCGCAATTGCGATGCCCGTGGGTGGATTAAAAAAATAAAATTAATTTAATACATTGCTAATGAACCACATTAATGCTTTTTTCTTTCAACAAATGAGGACAGCCACTGTAAAGATAACATGATAATGTACACTCACTGTAAGGACAGTCACAAATGAGGACATCTCACAGTGACTGTCCCTAGTGTAATTGCCACTTGAATGTATTGCTATTCAGCCACATTAATGCTTTTCTTCTTCAACAAATGAGGATAGTCACTCTAAAGACAACATGATAATGTACACTCACTGTGAGTGTACATTATCATGTTGTCTTTACAGTGACTATCCTCATTTGTTGAAGAAGAAAAGCATTAATGTGGCTGAATAGCAATACATTCAAGTGGCAATTACACTAGGTACAGTCACTGTGAGATGTCCTCATTTGTGACTGTCCTTACAGTGAGTGTACATTATCATGTTGTCTTTACAGTGTCAATATATGCATTATTACTTAAACTGAAGAGTACTCTAAATAATATGTCATTGTGGAGTTCTGATTGCTTCCAATTTGATATACGCTTGTTCTACTTATGTATCCAGCATCATGTAAGAAAAGTTGATGCTTTTAAATAGATTCATTTAGCCATGAAATGCCTGTGCATGTTACATACAAGATTCCAAGGCCCAAAACTGATTACTCATCATAATTCATGTACAGAATGATAATCAACCACAACGAGGCATGCGTAGGCACTGCTTAGATTTTGAGGCATCAGAAGCTCGTAGAAGAAACTTGACCAATGGCTCATGGAATGCAACAAACTTATTGCCTAAAACAGGAGCATTGGTAACCACAGATGATGGTTTTGAAAAGAACACTTCACCATCAATGTCACGTGAGGGAACTGCAATTTCTGATGGCAAGTAACTTGTTGTATATAAGAGACATGCAGGTAAAAATGCTGGGAATACATTGCTAATGAACCACATTAATGCTTTTTTCCTTCAACAAATGAGGACAGTCACTTTAAAGACAACATGATAATGTACACTCACTGTAAGGATAGTCACAAATGAGGACATCTCACAGTGACTGTCCCTTGTGTAATTGCCACTTGAATGTATTGCTATTCAGCCACATTAATGCTTTTCTTCTTCAACAAATGAGGATAGTCACTCTAAAGACAACATGATAATGTACACTCACTGTGAGTGTACATTATCATGTTGTCTTTACAGTGACTGTCCTCCTTCAAGTGGCAATTACACAAGGGACAGTCACTGTAAAGGCAACATGATAATGTAGAGAAACGTTGTCATTTGTATTTTCAACAGTGCCGAGAGAGATTCCCTCCGCGAAATCACAGCTACAATTTTTGAGTACGTTGGGTTTATTTTTCTTTTGTCATTATTATGTAATCTGGTATTCAGCTGTTACAGAGCTAAAATACCCAGAAATGAGGACATATCTGTGTTGAATTTATTGTTAGCGGCTTTGGTTATTTAGAAGTTTAATTTTATTTGTTCATCTTTCAAGCACAAACATTTTGTGGACCGTAACATCTTCATTGTTTTGGGTATGCAATGAAATAGCCGTAACTTGCAACTACCTTCATGGTACTTGTGTACATTATCATGTTGTCTTTACAGTGACTGTCCTCATTCAAGTGGCAATTACACAAGGGACAGTCACTGTGAGATGTCCTCATTTGTGACAAGGACAGTCACACATGAGGACATCTCACAGTGACTGTCCCTTGTGTAATTGCCACTTGAATCCATTGCTATTCAACCACATTTATGGGCCCGTTTGGACCACAGCACACAGTAGCATCTACAGAGAAGAATATCCCAGGTGTAACAAGTTGTAAGAATATACCAACAGTTCTAAGAAGTTCCCTAGCACATAGTAGCATCTACAGAGAAGAATATACAACATGAGGGCAGCCACTGTAAAGACAACATGATAATGTACACTCATTGTATGTGTACATTATCATGTTGTCTTTACAGTGACTGTCCTCATTCAAGTGGCAATTACAGAAGGGACAGTCATTGTGAGATGTCCTCATTTGTGACAAGGATAGTCACACATGAGGACATCTCACAGTGATCGATTGTCCCTTGTGTAATTGCCACTTGAATGTATTGCTATTGAACCACATTAATGCTTTTCTTCTTCAACAAATGAGGACAGTCACTCTAAAGACAACATGATAATGTACACTCATTGTAAGGACAGTCACAAATGAGGACATCTCACAGTGACTGTCCCTTGTGTAATTGCCACTTGAATTACACAAGGGACAGTCATTGTGAGATGTCCTCATTTGTGACAAGGATAGTCACACATGAGGACATCTCACAGTGATCGATTGTCCCTTGTGTAATTGCCACTTGAATGTATTGCTATTGAACCACATTAATGCTTTTATTCTTCAAAAAATGAGGACAGTCACTCTAAAGACAACATGATAATGTACACTCACTGTAAGGACAGTCACAAATGAGGACATCTCACAGTGACTGTCCCTTGTGTGATTGCCACTTGAATGTATTGCTATTCAGCCACATTAATGCTTTTCTTCTTCAACAAATGAGGATAGTCACTCTAAAGACAACATGATAATGTACACGGGCTGTAAGTGTACATTATCATGTTGTCTTTACAGTGACTGTCCTCCTTCAAGTGGCAATTACACAAGGGACAGTCACTGTAAAGGCAACATGATAATGTAGAGAAACGTTGTCATTTGTATTTTCAACAGTGCCGAGAGAGATTCCCTCCGTGAAATCACAGCTACAATTTCTGAGTACGTTGGGTTTATTTTTCTTTTGTCATTATTATGTAATCTGGTATTCAGCTGTTACAGAGCTAAAATACCCAGAAATGAGGACATATCTGTGTTGAATTTATTGTTAGCGGCTCTGGTTATTTAGAAGTTTAATTTTATTTGTTCATCTTTCAAGCACAAACGTTTTGTGGACCGTAACATCTTCATTGTTTTGGGTATGCAATGAAATAGCCGTAACTTGCAACTACCTTCATGGTACTTGTGTACATTATCATGTTGTCTTTACAGTGACTGTCCTCATTCAAGTGGCAATTACACAAGGGACAGTCACTGTGAGATGTCCTCATTTGTGACAAGGACAGTCACACATGAGGACATCTCATAGTGACTGTCCCTTGTGTAATTGCCACTTGAATGTATTGCTATTCAACCAAATTTATGGGCCCGTTTGGACCCCAGCACACAGTAGCATCTACAGAGAAGAATATCCCAGGTGTAACAAGTTGTAAGAATATACCAACAGTTCTAAGAAGTTCCCTAGCACATAGTAGCATCTACAGAGAAGAATATACAACATGAGGGCAGCCACTGTAAAGACAACATGATAATGTACACTCATTGTATGTGTACATTATCATGTTGTCTTTACAAGGATAGTCATTTGTGACAAGGATAGTCACACATGAGGACATCTCACAGTGATTGATTGTCCCTTGTGTAATTGCCACTTGAATGTATTGCTATTGAACCACATTAATGCTTTTCTTCTTCAACAAATGAGGACAGTCACTCTAAAGACAACATGATAATGTACACTCACTGTAAGGACAGTCACAAATGAGGACATCTCACAGTGACTGTCCCTTGTGTGATTGCCACTTGAATGTATTGCTATTCAGCCACATTAATGCTTTTCTTCTTCAACAAATGAGGATAGTCACTCTAAAGACATAATGATAATGTACACGGGCTGTAAGTGTACATTATCATGTTGTCTTTACAGTGACTGTCCTCCTTCAAGTGGCAATTACACAAGGGATTTGTGTTTTCATTTGTGTTTTCAACAGCGCCGTAACCCTCCGCGAAATTACATCGGGATATAAGGGCAAAACAAACAAGAACGTTGTCATTTGTATTTTCAACAGTGCCGAGAGAGATAAACAAACTTAAAACTCAGACTTAAGAAAGATGAAGGCAATGCTTCAAAAGGTCGATGCCCTAAATACGGGAAAACACAATACCACCATTAAACGATGCCCTAGTCACCGTATCAATGCTGCCAGCTCCGTACCAGTATGCTGACTGCTCACTTTCATCCTGTGATAAAGGTAACTTCATTAATCATACTTGAAATGGCAGCATACGAACTAAAGCTGATGAACATTTATAAACTAAAAGTTTAAAACTACAGATTACAAATGTAGTAGTTTCATACGAAAAGAACTTGATGTCTGAAATTTACCATTAGAAGTATCCAAAGGAATACCACAGTACTGTTGAACTTGGAGAATCGGAGATGATCTACACAGCAAGGTTCAACAGCTGTAAGGACTGTTACACCATCTTTAGCATTTGAATACATTTTCTCCTTGGCTTCTGGTGGATCCTCAAAGACCCCCAATGACGTTTTCCCTACAATTATCAATTGTTTGTCAGTATGAGATATTAATAAATAAACATTAATCACAATATTAGGAAAAAAATGTTCTTGATGTCTGAATCTAAATCACAGAAAGCTCTAATAAAGCAGTTCTCAGTTTCACATTAAACTAAGTTTCAATTTCAAATGGTTATAATAATTTTTGCAAGTTATAAGTAGCTGGTTACAGTATATGACATAAAAAGAAAAAAAATCATTTCTATTCTTTTCTTCTTTTTCTCTTTCAACGAAGCTTTTGCACCACACAAATGCATACCAAGAATTTCTTAGGAGGTTTCAAGACCATTGCATACCAAACTTCTTCTCTGTAGATGCTACTGTGTGTCGTGGTCCAAACGGGTCCAAATAGACCTAGTGACTCTAGTAGGTCTCCAAAACCTGTTCTGCAGCAATAACTCTTCAATTTGACAAAGGACCTTATGAAATTATATGTTTTTTGAGTACCCTTTTTGATGTTCTAAAAATCCTCCAACTCCCAGACCTTGACTCCACTCTAGCATATCAATGTCCTTATTGAGTCCGCAGACCTAATGCATGCCTTTGGGTGTGGGTTCCAAAACAAGGCATTGAAAATGGGTGCATGAAACCAAGATCAGAGTTTGAAGATGTCCACCATGCTCTAAAGATCTAGATTCAACAAGGTTTGAGGTCCTTTACTTGCCGCTACCCTCTGATCTTGCATAATCCATCAACTCCTAGTCAAGAACATTGAGATTCTTGACCTAGGGCTTGCTCTTGAAATTCTCTGGCTTAGTATCCTGTTCCAAAGCTTTTAAAATATGAAAATAAACCCCCTTAACTTGCATTTTACAAAGAACAGAGGATATCCTATGGTTTATTTGCAAGTTAAGGCCATTTGAATGCAATAACCCAAAAAATGGGGGTTTGACAGAACAACAGATAAGAAAAAGGAATAACTTTGATATAAGGTGTCTTGAATCTACCAAATAAACTCTCAAAGCATAAGATATAAATACTCTAACTTCCACACTGGTCTGCCCTCCCTTTCACATCCGTACACTGTACAGTGCTTGAAGGAAATGCACAAAAAAGGCTCTGAAATAGTGGCTCTATCTGACAGAGAGTCCATGCTAGGCTTCATGACTAACCTAGAGCACATTCCTTGTTATGGAGGAAGTTTGAATGGTGAAGAACTTATGGAATGGATAGAGGACCTAGATAACCATTTTGACTACAAGTATCTTATTAATAACCATTTTGACTACAAGTATCTTATGGATAGAGGACCTTGATAACCATTTTGACTCATTTAGTATCTTATTGAGCTTCACTTTGTTTCGAGAATATAGTTTAATATTCTCTACTAAACAGGGCCAACCACGTGAAGGTGGAAGCTCATTTGGCCCCACCCCCCTCCCCCTAACATCACTCTACATTCCCCGTTAACATCTAACATTCATTCATTCTTTCAATTATTAATAAAATATAACATTCAATCAATATCACATGATAACATTCATTAACACATTAGATTCGTTAACACACAACATTCATCAATATGAAAATAAACACATAATTCATGAACATTCATTAGCACATAATTAAATTCATTGAGACATAAAATTCAGTCATTATCAATTAAGGTATTTAGATGACAATCATTTCTTTTTTCTCTTTCTAATTTTTTTTTCTATGTAAGCTCTAAGAGGAGCATCAGTGTTATCATCAATACCCCCCTCATCAGTTGTTTTGTTCTTTGTTCTTGATGATCTCAAATTCCTATGCTGCTACAAAGGGGGGTCCTCTACAATAACAAATAAAAGAGTTAAATTTAAAATATTTAATTATAATTGTTACAAGTATTTAATTATTTTAAAGAACATAACTGTGGCGCTCTTTAATTACCTGATCTAGCCACATCATTTTGTCTAGACTCAACCTCAACATGCTCAGGAGCACCGACCCCTCGATCCTCTACAGTTGCTATACAAAATGTTACATTAATCCAAACACCAATTGTAATTACATATAAAAATTTTAATAGCAAATGTATACCTCCACCACTAGGATGCACATCATGCGAACCTTCATTATGCATAGATTGTGTAGAAGGATTGTCAGGCTGCATTCCAATATCCTACACATTGTTATCATTGCTTTCTTAAAATAGATATACTCAATTTATATTAGAACTTAACATCAAATAGACTAGTTGGTAAAGTATTCAATTTGAAATAAATTTCATTTAGCTTATTTACCTGTGGCTCAGATGCATCATTATTTGAACCTTGCACACTGATTTCAGCTCGTAGCCATTCAGCCATGGCTCTATAGCCTTGTTGGAAGCCAATTCTCTTGTCCTCTTCTGTGAGGCATCTATTGAACTCTGACCCCTACATTTTTTCTTGGTATGGTGAATTTTACTTGCATTGTTTGATCAAAAAAAATTTCCTTGCAATATATAAAAAAATTGATACAAGTTTTCATTTACTAATACTTACAACTCGTGCTTGAAGTTTGGAAAAACCACCAGATCCGAGCTTGTGTGTCCCGTGCTTTTCTAATCTTGCCTTTGTTGCCTTTGATGTGTCAGGCAATCTATGAAAAGTTTGAAATATGTTAGAGACCAGTATAGGAAAAATTTAGAGGTTAATTAGTACATAATTACATTCTCAAAAGTATCACATACCTTGCTCTACTCTCTACTGGCGTAATTCCTTTTTTCATGTCGGCTTTATACTTTCCATCCAAAATCAAACCCTGCCACTCAGCCTCAAGAACACAGGGCAGACGCTCGTGCCTTGGGTTAACCTCTAAATATTTCCTGTACTGGTCCCTAATATACTTCAAACATAAACCAGCTCTTTCAAGGAGCTTGTTTCTCTCAAATGCACGAGGTCCAAAAAGCTGGGTCATACTATGTACAAGATCATCCTTCAACTTTTTATCTTGGTTATTCCACCTTTTAAGTAAAAAAAAACATGTTAGACTCATAAATGAAGAGAAGCTACCTTTAATATAGTTCAAGAAATTGATGAAAAGGAAAACTATTCTAGCAATGATATGAAATCAAAATAGTGGTTTGGGGTTTTAGTTAGGATATGATGTTCCACCATGTACGTATGGTGGGCCCGAATATCCGCAAACACTCGTCACCAAGTTTTCACCAAAAAATATCATTCCCTACAAAATAATCATGGGATCATTAGTCGATGAAGAGTGATCAAAAACTAAATTACTATTATATCACTATAGAATAATAATAACTTTAAAGTACCTGGAAGTTTGGATACTTTTAAGGGAACGCCTTCATCGTCGCTGATGATCAATATGCAATCCTTCACCGTTCCCGTACTAGGAACACGGGAACATCCAGAAAATGATGTTGCATCGGGACTTGTTGCATCTCCTATTGCAAAAAATGAAAACCATTATCAAATGCCTCCAAGAAATAATACTTCAAGGGAAATAAATTGGTGCAGAGCACCCATGGCACAAACACAATCAAGGGATCTACATCGTAAACACATAACACTTAAACACATAACAAAAGAGAGAAAAAGAGGGATTTGTGTACCAGTAGATGGTGCAACAGTTGGTGCATTTAGGCTGTGTGTTGTTGACATGGCAGTCGGCAAGACATTTGTGGCTGTCCTGGATGGAGGTGGCGTTGTCATATCATCATGGAAAGGAGCTGAAGAATAAAATTGTTAGAGCATGCATAAATATAGAACGCGTGGACTAGCATGGACAAGATTGTTAGAGCATTAAAAAAAAAGATTGTTCGAGCATGTATTGTCAATGATTATGATCATTCCTATATATATTCAGTGGAAAACACAAGTGGGGAATGGAACATGTGATCTACCTGAACCACTTGCAATACCGGCCTCATCATGGGAATGGGGTTCAAAATTACGCAAATAACTCTGTAAAGACAATGCATCCATATTTTAATTAATGTCATAAAAGAGCATAACATAAAAACCATTATTGAACTCTTGTAATAATTAAAAATTTCATTAATACTTACTTTAAAGTTTTCAGAAGTGCGCAACAACTCAGCTGCCCTGTCTTTTATTTCCTGAGTCTGAGGATGTATGGATACCAAACGTAGAAGTTCTTTCCCAATTTTCTTTAGCAGCTTTTTAATGGAACCGATTGGGTCATCGGTCTCTGCTAAATCAATAAAAAAAGGGTCCACAAGGGGGGACTCCTGAGGGACTGCAGGTTGCTTTCCCTCTCTCCGACCACCGGCCCTCTGTGACAACAATAGTATTAGTATTATCAAAATTACTCCAAAACAATGAAGAAAATAACATTAAAAAAAATAACATTTTGCTTCTATCTAGTTTGCACAATTACAATGAGTTTTACCTGCTCATGTGTAGATGAGCTAGGAATATCATCACCATCACCTTCGGGCGGTTGCTCCATATTGTGCCCCTGTGTCAAAGATCAAGTATAAAAATGTTAGCCAAAAATTTAATAACTAAATGGTATGTTGGAGTCATTGATTAGAAGTTGGTTTAATAGTATGTACCACCCCCATGATAGTAGCCTCGTTTGTATCTGTGCGGTTCAAATTGTAATCAATAAGCAGCTCTTCCCCTGCACGTATTGATTTTATCGCACAGATGAATACACGATTTCCCTCGCGCGCCTCAAATATGAAATTGGGTTGCTTTATAGTTGACCCAGGTCGTGTACTATTTATAAAACCCGCAATATTCCCTGTTGCTTTTGACCTTCCATCAATGTATATAGCCACACTTTTACTTTGATTATTGTCTTGCTATTGTATATAATTTGCTGAGAGTGCATACCTACGCATACTTTTTTTATATTGAACAATATGCATCCAACTTTTGTAATCGTAACATGGTCCAACATACTCCATCAATTCAGAAAATTTGTTGTAAGACACCTTTATGCCATCCATAGAAAATAGGCCCAAACCATGTAATGATGATGGTGCTATGCGATATATCCTCTCATTAACACAAAAATCAGTGTTTATTGGAGGAAGTTCCTTGGGTACCCAATATTTTTGTAGATGTTGGTACCTCAAGGGCACCTCGATGTCGCCTTTCATCTCATCATCATAAGAACATGACCCCCCTTGAGCAAGGAAAAATTTCATGTGTTTATTGAATTTCCTTCTAGTCCTTTGACCTCTAGTTAATCTCCCTATTCTAGATAAACTGCATGTCTCACTTTCCTCTTCTATTCCTATATTTCCCTCACTCGAGGAAGACACTTCTGACAAATACCTATTTGCTGGTACCTACAAATGGGAGAGATCTTAGAAGAAATCAATCTTACTATTGATAAGTGTATTAAATAGACTTTCTATAAGGTGTATTGACTTATACCTGTCGATCCATGAGACTGTGCGGGATGCTCTTGAAAGGGGTTCAATTTCTTGCAAATGTAATTCAATTATCGTGAGCATAATCACATCATAATCATAATCACATCCATCATAAGCATCACATAAAAATTAAAAACATTAAAACGTACACATTATAACACTTATAGCTTTTAAATAGATAATGAATAAACTATGTAACCATTTAAGACAAATATATTTCTATCAAGAAATGAATATTAAATACATTAAGGATTGATGGCATACCTTTAAATTTCATCATCATCATCCTCATCATCATCATCATCATCATCATCATCATCATCATCATCCTCGTCATCATCGTCATCATCATCGTAATCCATTGCGTGCATGGTAATCCATAAATTGTGCCAAGCTAGTACACCTGAATAATTGTCGCATCCATGGAATAATGGGGATGTAACGAAGAACCTTGTGAGGCACCTTTTTTGTTATTCAATTTGTTCGATATCTACTTGTATGACATACAGGGCATTGTGTTGCAAATTCATGTTCTTTATAATATATAATATGATCATTGGGACAAGCATGTATTGCTTGATACTCCATTCCAATATCTTTCATAATAGCAGATAATTCTCGATATGAGCGAGGTAGAATATTTGATGGTGGTAACAAAAACTCACCTATCAATCTACAGCAAAAAATATAAGTTGTTAATATAAACAATATTAGTGGTACATTATTCACCATTTGTTAACTATAAAGACATATATGACATACCTTAACATATGTGACATTGTTATGTTGGATAAACCATTCATAACCTTCAAGTTCAACAACAACAATACAACAGAGAGAAGAGTTGTTTGGGAGTCTTTGTATAGGGGCTCGTATGCCTTCTCAAGTAGAGGTACATCGAGGCTATCATCATCATCATGATCAGATCCGCTTGGACTAAATGTGTCATGGATCAATGTATTTATACCATCATCTTCAATTGTGTTTTTTGGCGCATGATCGTCATCTTCCATGGGATCATTATCTTCACCTTGGATATTCGCACCCCCATGTTCCTCCATATCATGTACTTCCCTGGGGAGATCAACCTATATAAAATTGATTAACATAAATAAACCATGATCTTCAACTCATCATCAAGTGATTTCATATGTATATAAATTGTTAAAATGATATAATGAACAACTTACCAGTGGATGATAGTCATGCCCCCCTTCAATGTGACCATTCTCCCTACAATGTCTCTTAACTGTTTTGATTAGTAGTCTTCTACGGTTTAAGCCCTTACAAATTTTGCAGGGACAATGACATTTTCCATCACCTTTTCTTTTCAAGTTAGACCACAATCTAGCGATTGTCTCCCTATTTTGTTCTTCACTTATATTATCTGACATGATCATTCTTCGCAGGAAGCAAAAATTGGGCTATGAAAACTTCGGTCTACAACTTTCAGTGACTAAGCAAAATTGTCAAAAGTACACAAATCTTCTTAGACCTAGTTAAATCCTTTAATATTTTAAAAGTCTAGTTAAAATATACATTAGATTAAAAAATATACAATTTTCATGCCTGAGCGCGCGGCTACGACTAGTGCAATGGTCTTCTTGCTTAGCTCTAGAAGCTCTCTAGCAATCAAAACATATAAGCTACAAGGCCTAACAGTAATTTCAAAACATATAAGCTACAAGGAAAGACATATTACATGACATGGCAAAAGGATTAAAATGTACATTAGATTAAAATATATACAATTTTCAAACCTGAGCGCGCAGCTATAACTCATGCAATGGTCTTCTTGCTTAGCTCTAGAAGCTCTCCAGCAATCAAAACATATAAGCTATTAGAATTCATTAACTTTCTGTAATTGGAAAACTCTATTTGATATTAGACCGTAAACTACTACTATTCTCTCCATAAGAACTAAGTACAAAATTCTTTCAAGTTCACATCCATGATTCCCTTTAGATTAAAATATATAGCAAAAATAAGCTAAAAGTCTAGTTAAAATATACATTAGATTAAAAAATATACAATTTTCAAACCTGAGCGCGCGGCTATAACTCGTGCAATGGTCTTCTTGCTTAGCTTTAGAAGCTCTCCAGCAATCAAAACATATAAGCTACAAGGCCTAATAGCAATTTCAAAACAAGGGTCATCAAAAGAACCAAAAACAATGTGTGCAAACAATACCTTGTGAAGTGGTATAGACAATTAGAAGATGCTACTATGTGCTAGGGAGCTTCTTAGAACTGTTGGTATATTCTTACAACTTGTTACACCTGGGATATTCTTCTCTGTAGATGCTACTGTGTGCCGTGGTCCAAACGGGCCCATAAATGTGGTTGAATAGCAATACATTCAAGTGGCAATTACACAAGGGACAGTCACTGTGAGATATCCTCATGTGTGACTATCCTTGTCACAAATGAGGACATCTCACAGTGACTGTCCCTTGTGTAATTGCCACTTGAATGAGGTCAGTCACTGTAAAGACAACATGATAATGTACACATACAATGAGTGTACATTATCATGTTGTCTTTATAGTGGCTGCCCTCATGTTGTATATTCTTCTCTGTAGATGCTACTACGTGCTAGGGAACTTCTTAGAACTGTTGGTATATTCTTACAACTTGTTACACCTGGGATATTCTTCTCTGTAGATGCTACTTTGTGCCGCGGTCCAAACGGGCCCATAAATGTGGTTGAATAGCAATACATTCAAGTGGAAATTACACAAGGGACAGTCACTGTGAGATGTCCTCATGTGTGACTGTCCTTGTCACAAATGAGGACATCTCACAGTGACTGTCCCTTGTGTAATTTCCACTTGAATGAGGACAGTCACTGTAAAGACAACATGATAATGTACACATACAATGAGTGTACATTATCATGTTGTCTTTACAGTGGCTGCCCTCATGTTGTATATTCTTCTCTGTAGATGCTACTATGTGCTAGGGAACTTCTTAGAACTGTTGGTATATTCTTACAACTTGTTACACCTGGGATATTCTTCTCTGTAGATGCTACTGTGTGCTGTGGTCCAAACGGGCCCATAAATGTGGTTGAATAGCAATACATTCAAGTGGAAATTACACAAGGGACAATCACTATGAGATGTCCTCATGTGTGACTGTCCTTGTCACAAATGAGGACATCTCACAGTGACTGTCCCTTGTGTAATTACCACTTGAATGAGGACAGTCACTGTAAAGACAACATGATAATGTACACAAGTACCGTGAAGGTAGTTGCAAGTTAGGGCTGTTTCATTGCATACCTGAAACAATGAAGATGTTACGGTCCACAAAACGTTTGTGCTTGAAAGATGAACAAATAAAATTAAACTTCTAAATAACCAAAGCCACTAACAATAAATTCAACACAGATATGTCCTCATTTCTAGGTATTTTAGCTCTGTAACAGCTGAATACCAGATTACATAATAATGACAAAAGAAAAATAAACCCAACGTACTCAGAAATTGTAGCTATGATTTCACGGAGGGAATCTCTCTCGGCACTGTTGAAAATACAAATGACAACGTTTCTCTACATTATCATGTTGCCTTTACAGTGACTGTCCCTTGTGTAATTGCCACTTGAATACAAATGACAACTTTTTTTTTTTGCACTTATATCCCGACCAACATAAGGTCCATTTGTAATACAACATGATAATGTACACTTACAGTGAGTGTACATTATCATGTTGTCCTTAGAGTGACTATCCTCATTTGTTGAAGAAGAAAAGCATTAATGTGGCTGAATAGCAATACATTCAAGTGGCAATTACACAAGGGACAGTCACTATGAGATGTCCTCATTTGTGACTGTCCTTACAGTGAGTGTACATTATCATGGTGTCTTTAGAGTGACTGTCCTCATTTGTTGAAGAAGAAAAGCATTAATGTGGTTCAACAGCAATACATTCAAGTGGCAATTACACAAGGGACAATCACTGTGAGATGTCCTCATGTGTGACTGTCCTTGTCACAAATGAGGACATCTCACAATGACTGTCCCTTGTGTAATTCAAGTGGCAATTACACAAGGGACAGTCACTGTGAGATGTCCTCATTTGTGACTGTCCTTACAATGAGTGTACATTATCATGTTGTCTTTAGAGTGATTGTCCTCATTTGTTGAAGAAGAAAAGCATTAATGTGGTTCAATAGCAATACATTCAAGTGGCAATTACACAAGGGACAATGTCATGAGCCGTGACATATTGAACTTAGTATAATAATAAAATGATTAGATGATATATAATAATCTATTATTAACGGTATATAACAATAATATATAATTATTATCAAAAGATAATAATAATATATAGTTAGCATAATAAGTAATATGTTAATTAAATAATATTAAAATATTAATAAATAATATAATTATGATTATAATTATAATATAAATTAATAATAAATAATTATTAATAAATTATATATATTATATTATAATAATATATTAAGTAATAATATTAAATCAATTATTGATATAATAATTTTAATATATAAATAATATTAATAAACCTCTCAATATAAAACAATATGTTATCACTATAATAATATTTATTATAATATTATTAATATTACTAACATCATTAATTATAATATTTAATAATAACAATAACATTAATAATAATAATAATAATAATAACGTTTAAAGCAATATCGAATATCTGTAATCGATATACATCTACATTAAACATCTGCATTATCTATCACGATGAGGACTGAAGAAGTGATACAACAATCACTAGTCATTACACATCGATACCATGAGAGGATGATTAATGAACCAAATACTATGAAGTCAAGATCAACATGATATGAATAAGGGATAGGTCGCTATGTGTTTCAGAAGATGTATTGATAAGCAAGAAGGATAACCATTCATATATTATAAATAATCATTAATTGCACAAGTTTAGACAATGACATATCCGATAAAGCAATATCAAACATGAAGACCCGCTAGCAAATATGCACCATCACTTCCTATGTTATCATGACAATAACATAAACTAGATTGAATTCTACTATCTATATCAATAGACACCACATAGGAGGATATCGACTAAAGGATTGAAAGATTATCGATTGTCTGAGATAAACCACATCTTGTAGAAACACAAAAGCATCAGTGATTATATCATAAGCTATTGATGAATGAGGCATCAGTCATGGATAATAAGTACAATGTATCCTTAAGTATTAACAGGAATGGAAGTCAATTTGAAGATCAAACTCCATTACTAGCAATCAACCAATAAATGGACAATTATCAGAAAATGATATCGACTTATATCAGAGTAGAAAGATTGGATATAATCATAACAATATGGGATAAGGCAAGAGTTAATATCGATTGACTAAATACTAATGATAGTTAGACCAAACTAATACAAACACAATGGATGTTAACTACTGGTTGCACTACCAATTAGGGAAGATTACCTTCATAAAAAGATTTGATATTGAGTCAATCTGGGAGTTATCTATGATCAGAAAATAATGAAATAATATTATGTGAACTGTCGGATTATGGAAAGGTGTGATTAACAAAGGGACATGGAGGAAGAAACAAGACATGTCTCATTCATAGCATCTCTTCATTTGTTAAAGACAATATAAGAATGCATTCTCGTCAGTCACTCAAGGCATCATTAGAACTTTATTTACTTATCCATATTTGGATATACTCAATAGAGCATCTGCCTTTGGCAGTTTGGTTTCAAGTTTATCATTGCAGATCAGAGACAACACCATGATTGCACAGATAGAAAGGATAGTCAGAAACAGCATCAATATTTGAAGTTGCAAGCATATAATTCAAAATCTGAAATAGCAACATATCACTCATAGCGATATTACACATTTGCATAATTACATCATCATATCAGACACAACAAATACATTGCTGTAAGCAATACTTATTGATTGTATATTGATATTGTTTATATCAGACATAGCATCATTATACTATCACTATAAGTGATAGGAAACATCATATTCATAGCATATTTCATATCATTATATCCGACAGTGCTATTAAACATATTGGTATCAATATCATCTTGCACACATATTGTGATTGAATCTGAAATAGCGGTTGATATCTTAAGTAACCTCCATTACTTAGTTTAATTGTAAGTATCTGATAGAGTAAGTCTGAGAAGTAGAGTAATTGTTCCTGTTTTCCAAGTTAGCCAAAAAGGGGACATTACAGACAATCACTGTGAGATGTCCTCATGTGTGACTGTCCTTGTCACAAATGAGGACATCTCACAATGATTGTCCCTTGTGTAATTCAAGCGGCAATTACACAAGGGACAGTCACTGTGAGATGTCCTCATTTGTGACTATCCTTACAGTGAGTGTACATTATCATGTTGTCTTTAGAGTGACTGTCCTCATTTTTTGAAGAAGAAAAGCATTAATGTGGTTCAATAGCAATACATTCAAGTGACAATTACACAAGGGACAATCACTGTGAGATGTCCTCATGTGTGACTATCCTTGTCACAAATGAGGACATCTCACAATGACTGTCCCTTATGTAATTCAAGTGGAAATTACACAAGGGACAGTCACTGTGAGATGTCCTCATTTGTGACTATCCTTACAGTGAGTGTACATTATCATGTTGTCTTTAGAGTGACTGTCCTCATTTGTTGAAGAAGAAAAGCATTATTGTGGTTCAATAGCAATACATTCAAGTGGAAATTACACAAGGGACAATCACTGTGAGATGTCCTCATGTGTGACTATCCTTGTCACAAATGAGGACATCTCACAATGACTGTCCCTTGTGTAATTCAAGCAGCAATTACACAAGGGACAGTCACTGTGAGATGTCCTCATTTGTGACTATCCTTATAGTGAGTGTACATTATCATGTTGTCTTTAGAGTGACTATCCTCATTTGTTGAAGAAGAAAAGCATTAATGTGGTTCAATAGCAATACATTCAAGCGGAAATTACACAAGGGACAGTCACTGTGAGATGTCCTCATTTGTGACTGTCCTTACAGTGAGTGTACATTATCATGTTGTCTTTAGAGTGACTGTCCTCATTTGTTGAAGAAGAAAAGCATTAATGTGGTTCAATAGAAATACATTCAAGTGGCAATTACACAAGGGACAATCAATCACTGTGAGATGTCCTCATGTGTGACCTTTGTGAAGGCAAGTGCCAATTTGTACCCAAGTTACCAATATTGTGGCAAAAGTGGGAATGAAGCATTTAGGGGTCAAATTGGGCAAAGAAGTGTAGAAGTGGCCTATGTGAGGTCTAAATAGCCTAACTAAGTCATGGTTAGGGTCTTATGGTGTTTGAACAATAAGTTTTGAACCAAAATCCCAAAGGTTGTAACAAGTTGTCAATGTTGTCATTCACAACATTGACAACATTTGTGCAAGGGAGCATTTTCGAGTAAGATGGTTATGTAACTATATGAAACCATTGAATTAGGCATCAGATCAACTATAAGAGGCCTCCATCGATTTGTGCAAAAGGTTGGGGGGAAAAACATTTGGAATTAAGAAGATTTGTAGAGTAACACGGTTTTAGTGAATTCTTGAGTTTTTTTGTTTCTTTGTTTTCAGTTGATTAATGGATTAGATAGCTCGCAGTGTCTATTGGAAAAGTTAGTACAAGTTGTTTTTTTATTCTGTGTTGTGTTTTTTTTGAGTTTTGAAGCATTCCAACTAGTTTGTTAATTCTTTTGTTAAGTACCCTATCATTGGTTTGAACCAGGCAGGTTGAACAAATGGAGTCTTAGCTCATCATTCCATTGTCAATTTTGTACGGGCTCTTGGAATGGGTGAGGAGACTCCATGTACTATATGTTTGGAAGGAGGGGCCCTGGGAAGCTCATTTTCTATGTTTGCAATGATGTCCTAGGTGAGTTAGTTGAGCACAGTTAGGGATGACAAATCATTACAAGAAGATTACAACAAGTTGAATGCATTGGTTGCTTCAACTAAAATCTCATGGAGAGGTAGACACACATCTAAAGAAGCCCCAAGTCAAATTAGAAGATTGGGTGAGTTTCTTTGGCTGCTAAGAAAACAAACTCTTAGTCAGACTGTCCAAGTTGTGTCAAAATACTTGTTTTCAGGCATGGCTGTAGCAGTTGGTGTACAAAAAATCTAGGAGGAGAAGACCTTAGATATCTTGGAGTTCTCAATAAAGGGCATCTGAATCCTAAGCCCTTTAGGTGGCTTAATATAAACAAAAAGGCTTGACAAAGGCCTAATTGCTAGCAGCCTATTTTTGGGTGCAATTGGCATGGTTTGATGAACCGGATTGAAGTACTGATGAAAAGTATAGGTGAAGGAGTAATATTGAAACCAATAGAGGTCCTAGTGGCCAGCCTCTCCATGGAGTAAAGTTCTAGTTGAATGTGTTTCAATTTGTGAAGACAAGACTAGGAGTGTCCTAGTAGCTAGATTGGTATTGAGCAGAGTTCGTTGTATTTCTTGTTGGTGTGCACTAGTTGAAGGAGTGGGATCTTGGGTAGAGATACCTAAAGAGTGTAGGGATAGTTAAGTACCCTATCAAGTCAAAACATTGGCCTAAAGAGACCCTAGTGAAGGATAGGGAGTGAGCAAGACAAAGTGTTACATCAATTAACAAGATCATTTTTTGGTAATTGTGTACATTATCATGTTGTCTTTACAGTGACTGTCCTCATTTGTTGAAGAAGAAAAGCATTAATGTGGTTCAATAGCAATACATTCAAGTGGAAATTACACAAGGGAATATCACTATGAGATGTCCTAAGTGTGACTGTCCTTGTCACAAATGAGGACATCTCACAGTGACTGTCCCTTGTGTAATTGCCACTTGAATGAGGACAGTCACTGTAAAGACAACATGATAATGTACACAAGTACCGTGAAGGTAGTCGCAAGTTAGGGCTGTTTCATTGCATACCCAAAACAATGAAGAC
Organism: Chamaecyparis obtusa; assembly: GCA_027943335.1. Lineage (NCBI taxonomy): Eukaryota > Viridiplantae > Streptophyta > Pinopsida > Cupressales > Cupressaceae > Chamaecyparis > Chamaecyparis obtusa. The sequence goes on along the minus strand of BSBK01000274.1, from coordinate 491,959 downwards.
ATTACAGTCCACAAAACGTTTGTGCTTGAAAGATGAACAAATAAAATTAAACTTCTAAATAACCAAAGCCGCTAACAATAAATTCAACACAGATATGTCCTCATTTCTGGGTATTTTAGCTCTCTAACAGCTGAATACCAGATTACATAATAATGACAAAAGAAAAATAAACCCAACGTACTCAGAAATTGTAGCTGTGATTTCGCGGAGGGAATCTCTCTCGACGCTGTTGAAAACACAAATGACAATGTTCTTGTTTTTTTTGCCCTTATATCCCGATGTGATTTCGCGGAGGGTTACGGTGCTGTTGAAAACACAAATGACAACGTTCCTTTTTTTTTTTGCCCTTATATCCCAACAACATCGCAATTGCAAGTTAGGGCTGTTTCACTGCATACCCGAAACAATGAAGACGTTACGGTCCACAAAATGTTTGTGCTTGAAAGATGAACAAATAAAATTAAACTTCTAAATAACCAAAGCCGCTAACAATAAATTCAACATAGATATGTCCTCATTTCTGGGTATTTTAGCTCTCTAACAGCTGAATACCAGATTACATAATAATGACAAAAGAAAAATAAACCCAACGTACTCAGAAATTGTAGCTGTGATTTCGCGGAGGGTTACGGTGCTGTTGAAAACACAAATGACAACGTTCTTGTTTTTTTTGCCCTTATATCCCGATGTGATTTCGCGGAGGGTTACGGCGCTGTTGAAAACACAAATGACAACGTTCTTATTTTGTTTGCCCTTATATCCTGATGTGATTTCGCGGAGGGTTACGGCGCTGTTGAAAACACACATGACAATGTTCCTTTTTAATTTTGCGCTTATATCCCGACAACGTCGCAATTGTGACAGTGACAAATGTATTGTCGTCACAAATTGCGACGGTGTCGGGCTATATTTGAAAAAAAAAAGGGCAAAACCGCATGACATTTGCCTGCCGTCGCAAATGGCCGTCGCAATTTCACCCCAAATGTATTAGTGCCGTGATTTTGATGTCAACCAACTTAGAACACCGAAAGTTGAGGAAAGTACCTTAGACATTATGATAAAACAATTCAAGGCATTTCAAATGCAACTAGACAACATCAAGCAAAGTGGGTCTCCCAAGCCTTTCTCTATAGAAGCATTGTGCCCATTCCCATTTGATAAAAGCTTGGTTATGGTGCCATTCCCGATCAATGTTGTGTTCCCTAAATATGACAAGTATGAAGGAACAACGGATCCTCAAGATCACTTACGGGAGTTTTGTGCATTGAGCTTAGAGTTCATGCATGATACCACATATTTAATGAGATTATTTCTACGAAGCTTAGGAGGCATGGCTATGGAGTGGTTTTCTAAGTTACCCTCCGGCATTAAAACCTTTGAAGAGTTAGCATCAAAATTCATGGCTCATTACTCATATAACATTAAACATGATGTCATGATGATAACATTATGCAACACAAAACAAAAAGATGGAGAGGCCTTTCTCACATTTCTACAAAGGTGGAGGACAGTTTTTGCAAGATATCCTAGAAGTGTGCCTGAAAAAGAGAAGATGGATATCTTCATAAATAGTTTGATTAATGAGTTAAACTATCGCTTACGAATGCAATGTCCAAAGACCTTCCAAGATCTAATTGAAAATGGAGTAACCACGAAGGAAGTGTTGGTCAAAAGTGGAGAACTCAAACTGTACAAAGATAATAAGAACAACCCCAACAGTGGCAACAATGGTAGCAATGGCAATAATAAGAAGAATCATTGGTTTAATAGTAACAGTTGTTATAAGAATAACAATAAAGGAATTGTGAATGATGGAGTAGTTGAATCTAGTAACTTGAAGGTGGTCCCCTTTGCTCTTACAAGGACACCTAATCAAGTGAACAATACCAATCAGAGCTCTAATGCACCATCCAACAACAATCACACCAACAATGGAAATCAAGGAGATAATTCAAGGAATACTAAATTTGATAAACACTTGAGGCCAACCCCCACAAGGAAATTCACACCCTTGGGTGAACCCCTTGAAAAGGCATTAAAGGTTCTCATGACTAATAATGTCATTACTTTACCCAAAATTCAGCCTTATGAGCCAAATGATAAGCCTGGTTGGTGGAGTGCCAATACCCATTGTGAGTATCACAGAATTTGAGGACACACAACAAATGAATGTCTGTAATTAAAAAATGTAGTGCAAGATTTAATTGATAACGGCACGATCACTATTGAAAGACCTCCTAATAATGAAGATCATATGGCATTCAAACAACCCTTTTACAAACATGATAAGGGAGAGTCATCAAATAACAAGAAGAAAAGCACCAATAATCTCAACTTTGTGCCACCTTATGATCACATTGTTAATGCTATAATAGTTAATGAACAACCTCAAAAGGAAGCATCAAATGTCATTACAAGAGGGCAGAATTCTAGAATAACCTTACAAGGGATAGTTCCTAAAAGCACTAACATCCCACCATCCAATATTGTAGTCAAACAATCTTCTATAGCAGCAAGGCCTTATAGTTTGGTTGATCAATTGCAACGTACTCCAGCACAAATCTCTATCTTAGAATTATTGAAGTTGTCACCAAACCATAAGGAGATTTTGGAAAAAGCTCTAGGAGAGACACATGTTCCTACTAACTTAGAGACAGAAAGGTTTCAACATATGGTAGGTCATCTTGTAGCACCTCATTGTCTTTCATTTTCCGATCAAGATGACATGTCTATAACCCATCCTCAAAATCTACCATTGCATATAGAGGTCTTAATCAAAAGGCATAGAGTCAAAAGAGCTCTCATTGATGGAGGGGCTGGTCTCAACATTTGCACATTAAGTCTTGTCAAATCCTTAGGTCTATTTGAGTCTTGCATTGACCCTACAAAGAAAATCACCATTAAAGCCTATGATGAAGCTGAAAGAGCTTCTAAGGGCATGGTTGTATTGCCCATCCAAGTGGGACCTGTCAAGAAGGACACCAATTGCCAAGTGCTGGACATGAAATTAACTTATAATATTTTGTTGGGTAGACCATGGATTCATGAGATGCAAGCAGTCCCATCCACATACCACCAATGCATAAAATTTTCGTACATGGGTGAAGAAATCATAGTTGGAGGAGACTCTAACCCATTCCAATATTGCAATACACTCAAACCTCCTCATGAGTTATACATTCCACATAACCGGGAAGGAATTATTCAAGAAACCACAATTGAAGATGTTAAAATGAAGGAACTAACAATAAATGTTACTCCACACCCTCCTCAAGCTAGCTTAGCGACATCAACTAAGGGAAAGGAAAAAGTGAGCTACGAGGGCCCAAATGCAATGGAAAGTTCATACATAGCACCTAAATTGGAAACAGTAATCTATAAACCTAACAAAGAAGAAAAGGAAAAAGCCAAGAAAGATCGTTACCAACACATGAGTGAAATGATGAACAACTTTGAAAAACAATGCAAGATTAGTTCAAAAGGGATAGGGGAATATTCTGTTTCTATATTTGACATGCCCACATCTCCAAAATCACATGGTAAACCATCAAAAGAACATAAGTATAATTCCTATTTTGTAAGGGAAGATAACAAAGCAACATGGGATAAGGAAGAAGATGACGTCCTTCAATGGCTTTACCATGATGAGGAAGATACTACCAACACTCCCATGGAAAGAATTCAGCATGTAAAGATACAAACTGAGCAATATGGAAAAGGCTTTGATATAATGCAAAAGATGGGATACAAGGGAAGAGGACCCTTAGGCCAAAGAAATAGGGGATTATTGGAACCTATAGAACCTATTTGGAGGGCAAGTCATGAAAAATCTGGAGTAGGTTTTCAATGCAAAGGAGAAAGTTCAAGCCCAATGCAAGATTTTTATCCTCACATAAATGCCTTAGAATCTGAAGGAGATAGTGATGATTCTCCGGATTATGAATGGGATACTTTATCAGATGAATCATGTCAGGACAAGGAAGTGATTGCTATACATACTTATGCAAAAATTCCAAGGCAAGAAGCTCAAATTAGTGAAGAACCTCCTATTCAAAGGCTTAATATTGAGCAAGTACCTACCAATGGAGCATGGATAGAAACATTTTGGATACCTTCAGAGGAGGGAGATTCAAATGTTAGTTTTAACCCACTTGTGGCTTTTCCCATGTTGTTTCCCGTAGAGGTTGATGAGGACTTGAGTGAAGGGGACTTTGACCCTTCTTCCATGGATCATCTTGAGGAAGCGCACGTCATAGATCTAAATGATACAATGTATGAACCCTCAAATGAAGTCATGTCCATAAAACCTATTGATGACATTTTACCCAATTAACCCTTACTTTTGATAAATCTGCACCTCATTGATTGGGACCAAACCGAACCAAATGACCTACTTTACTTTTCCAATGACCAAGCAATGAATCACGACCTTAATGCGGTTGAACCCTCTTCCACCAATGAATTCAATATAGACATAATGATAGCACCAGGGGTTCAATCTCTTAGTCAAAAGAAAAAAATAAAAAAAAATTGTAAAAAAATGAAAAGTTCTATTGGTGAAAACCCAACTGTGGCACCATTAGAACCAAAAAAAATAAAATTTAAAGACGTTTCTTTTGGTGAAAACCCAATTGTGGCACCAAAATAAGAGAGATTGGACACTTTTCCTGAACATGAAGAGGAAAGGTCACCTATACTCATAGAGCCAACAGAAAAGGTCAATATTGGGACAGAATTAGATCCAAAGTTCATACACTTGGCAGCATCACTCACACCTCTAGAAAGAGAAGACTTCATAAAATTCTTCCAAGAACAACAAGTAAACTTTGCATGGTCATATGCTGACATGCTCAGATTAGATCCTGACTTTATAATGCATCATCTGAATATTCGACCAGGGGTTAAACCTGTTAAGCAAAAGTTGAGAAAAATGCACCCCCACATAGCTCTTTTGGTCAAGGCAGAATTGGAAAATTGTTGAAAGTAGGGTTCATAAGAGCAATAGCATATGCCAAATGGATCTCCAACATTGTACCAGTCACAAAGCATGATAAATCCATTCGTGTGTGTACAGATTTTAGAGATCTAAATCTTGCTTGCCCCAAAGATGATTTCCCACTTCCGAGCATAGATGCCATATTGGATTTGACAGTAGGACACTCAATGTACTCATTAATGGATGGCTTTAGCGGGTGTAATCAGATCAAAATTGCAACCAAAGACTAAGAAAATATAGCATTTACTTGCCCTTGGGGTACTTTTTGTTGGAATGTCATGCCCTTCGGTCTTAAAAATGCCGGAGCCACATATCAAAGGGCCATGACAACTATCTTCCATGACATGATGCACACATTTTTAGAAGACTATGTGGATGATATATTGGCAAAATCCCACAAAAGAGAAGAACACCTCCACATTTTGAAAAAGATATTTGTTAGGTTGGAGCAATTCAAGGTTAGATTAAACCCAAAGAAATGTGCCTTCGGAGTCCAATCTGGAAAGTTACTAGGTTATATAGTTTCCGCCAAAGGGATTGAAGTGGATCCTGAGAAAGTACAAGCTATAATGGACATGGAAATACCTAAGAATATCAGCCAAATGAGATCCTTGAAAGGTAAAATCAAATCCATACGAAGGTTTATCTCCCAATTGGCTGAAAAATGTCATTCTTTCACCAGGTTGCTACATAAGGATACTATATTTATATGGGATGCCGAATGTGATCAAGCTTTGACATTGTTGAAGACTTATTTGATAAATCCACCCATTCTCATGTCACCAATCAAGGGAAAAGCATTACTTCTCTACATATCTGCTACAGAAAGATCCTTAGGGGTACTTTTGGTGCAAGAGGATGAACAAGGAAAGGAAAGAGCTATCTACTATTTGAGTAGAATGTTGATAAAATATGAGCTTAATTACACATTTATGGAAAGATCTTGTCTAGCAGTGGTGTGTGCATCTCAAAAATTGAGACATTATATGTTGATGCATAAGGTCAAGTTGATTGCCAAGATAGACCCTCTCAAATATTTGTTAAGTAAACCAGCCTTAACAGGTAGAATAGCTAAATGGGTGATGATATTGAGTGAATTCGACATCAAATATGTCAATAGAAAGACAATCAAAGGACAAGTGATAGAAAATCATTTAGCTGAAAATCCCATGACTTCTACACAAACTATTCAAGTGGAATTTCCAGATTCTGCCATTATCAACATAAAGGCAAAAATGTGGAAGTTATACTTTGATGGATCTTATACTCAAGGAGGTTCCAGGGCCGGCATATTATTGGTAACTCCTCAAGGTTACACCATTCCCAAATCCTACAAGCTTATGTTTCCATGTACAAATAATATAGCAGAATATGAAGCACTAGTCATAGGCATCAAAATGGCCTTAGAATGGAATATAAAAGAGCTACAAATTTATGGAGGTTCTCAACTCATCATTAATCAAGTCAATAATGAATATAACACTAAGGATGAAAATTTGATGCCTTATAAGACTATGATTGATGGATGGAAGAAATACTTTGCTTTGATCACCTTTGAACAGATTCCTAGAGAGAAAAATAGAGCAGCTGATGCCATGGCTACCTTGGCCTCTTTGTTACAAAAACCAGATCAAAATGAGAAGTATGAGTTCTTGGTGGAAGAGTTGGTAAAACCGACATTTGACCTCCCTGAAACCTAAATTTTTTCCCTCTTACATGGACATGACTCCCCTTGGTATGGACCTATAAATACCTACCTTAAAGACCAAGTGCTACCCTTAGATCAAACCCGTGCTCAAAAATGCAATTTCATACGCCAAGCCTCCCGTTACTTAATCCTTTCTGAAACATTGTATCGTAAGGGTCTAGACGGGATGTTACTTAGGTGTTTAGAGGAAGAAGAGTCTAAGTTAGCTTTACGAGAGCTTCATGAAGGCATTTGTGGGTTGCACTCAAGCGGGTTAAATCTAGCTAAGAAAATCCTTCGCTTAGGGTATTTTTGGAAGACATTGGAAAAGGATGCTTGCCACTTTGTGAAGATATGTAGCAAATGCCAATATCATGGTGATATGATACATGCACCGGCACAAGCATTACATCCATTTGTCACACCATGGCCTTTCTATCAATGGGGGTTTCATTTAATTGGTGTCATAAATCCACCTTCTTCAAATGGGCACAAACATATCATAACCGCAACAGAATATTTCACCAAGTGGGTTGAAGTGGTTCCATTGATAACGGCAACAGGAAAGCAAATTTCCATGTTTATCTTGAATCATATCATTTGCCGATATGGTATTCCTCATGCCATAATAACAGATAATGGAAAACAATTCAAGAATAAAGATGTTGATGAACTATGTGCTACATTTCATATCACTCACCATTCATCATCAATTTATTACCCTTAGGGAAATGGGCAAGCCGAAGCCACAAATAAGAATATATTGAAGATCTTGAAAAAGTTGGTCAACAAATCAGGAAGGGATTGGCATATGCAAATTAATCCAACATTATGGGCCTATAGAACCAGCATAAGAACACCCACCGAGGCCACGCCATTCTCACTAGTCTATGGGACTGAAGCAGTTCTACCATTAGAGGTTGAAATCCCATCTTTACGAGTGTCGTTACAAGGATTCATCATAGATGAAGACTATAGGGTTGCTAGACTTCAACAATTGGAGTTACTTGAAGAACATCAAACACAAGCTTATGAGCACCTGAAAGTGTACCAAAATAGAATGTCAAGGAACTATAATAAACATATCAAATGGAGAGTTTTTCAGGTAGGAGACTTGGTGTTGAGAGAGAATCCAAAGAATCAGGTTGAGAGGGAAAAGAAAGGCAAATGGGAGGCTAATTGGCTAGGCCCATTTATCATAATATCTTCATTTGGCACAGGAACCTATAAATTATCAAATTGTGATGGAGAGGAACTTCAAGAACCTATTAATAGTATTCACCTTAAAAGGTTCTATACATGAGGTAGATGAAAGAGTATAAAGAGTATCAGATGAGAGAGCATCCTATTTTATTGTACATAGTTCAAAAGAGATCTTGAAAACACCAAAAACATTTGAAAAGCACAAAAGGATAAAAACATTGAGAAAATTGAGCATGAAGAAAGGAAAAACATCCAAAATGATGTTGTCTTGGTGAAAACCTAGTAAATAGGTGCCTTGATGATAAAATTTTTTTTAAAAAAAAAAAAGTGAAAAAGAAGAAAGTTCCCTGGTGAAAACCTAGTAAATAGGCACCTTGGTAGCAAAAAAAAAAAAAGAGCTTGATCCATCCAAAGGGTGAAAACTTGGTAAACAAGCACCTTTGGTTCCCTTCAGTCGGTCTTTCCTAGGTTGCATTTGTACATAATGCATCTCATCATCCCATTTGTCCAAACCTTCATTGCATTCGTTATTTGTACATAGTCCTAATAAAGCTTGGTAGCTTCATCATTTGCATTGCCCAAAGTTGTCAAAATAGGTATATTCAAACACTTGGGGGCAACGAAGAGCATATCACAAAGTTGGTACATAAAAAGGATTCAAACAAACAACATTCAGTCAGAGTCAAACATAGAGAGAGCGAGATCCGAATTTCAGAAGAAAGAAGCATATTTTCATGAACCTTTGATAGATATCATTGTTCATAAACCAAGAAATTGATTACCACAACAAAATCCTTGAGCCTTAATAGACTTTATTATTCGGGATTAAATGAAAATCAAACATCATTAATGATCAAGGTACTTGGAAATACTATTTGAAAATCAAGAAACAATGCAAAACACTTGAAAGATTCTTTTGAAAGTTGGTTAAAAATCTCTTTGCTTATATCGATTGATTTATATCAAGTCTCTTTAGCTAATTGATGGTATTGGCAATGATAGAGATACGATATTTTATTGCCTTTGAGTGACTATTTGGAGGAAGATTGGTCACCTTATGGGAAGTTGTCTAACGACATGGTCATCAAAGAACCATCGAGGACTATCTCATAAGCAGATGGATTGACCTTTATTTGTTTATGCAAATGGATCCCTTGGTTATTTAGATTTTCTATATCTTAATACCAAAAATCCACTTGCAACATTGAATCCGTTGACACTGGTATTCAGACTCCCATAGTTGGTCATCCAACTAGTGAGGGTTGTACTAGTTCATAAAGGAGGTTACCAAATGCGATAAAAAGTGGTATTCATATCATCATGTCAGTGGGCAGTGGTGATTGTACTTGCTTTCCGGTCCCAAATGCTCAATGATGAAAATTTATCCTCAAGGCATTTATTTGCTAAAAGCTAGTGACACTTAGGTTGCATTGCAAAGCATATTAGATTCATTGCATTATCTTGTTAGATTAATTGCATTGTCCTGTTTGATCAAATGCATGTGTTTATGGTTATTTTTCCAAGGGAATGAGGGGGTACATCAATAATCTTGGGTAGTTAAAACATTTACGCAAAAGGGGTTCAATAATAATGTTTGTTATTGATAAAACACAATAAAGAAAATGAGATTATCTTTTGCAGGCATGCATTGAGCATTATTCATTATCCACATTTACAATGAAAAATCATCCATACATCATGTGCACTCATATAGTTAAGGATAAACTGACATACATTGAAAAATCAACAAAACATAGGACCATACATGTGCATTTCCATTAAACATCTTAAGTCCATACATGAACAACAGAAGAGAATCACCAAATTCATCCATCTTTGCATACATCTATATATATCATAAAATAAGATATTGCATTCATAACATGAATTCAAGTAAATGCATAAATCAAACATCATATAGCTGCATAAAAGATAATCTTATAATCAAACTCATCAAAGAGAATCAAGAAGTATATCATCATATATCATCATCAAAAAGGATGATCCCATACATCAACTATGTCAAGGTATCATCAAAGTGATCTATCAAATGTTCCGATAAATAAGTATAACATAAAAGATGGACCAACAACACTGAGTAAATCTGTCATCATATTGCTCAAGAGCCTGTAACACCAGATCCATCTGGCCCTCTACTATCCTGTGGGGGAGGAGCCTATGATGTACCAACTCCATCCTGCCTCTGAACAACCATGACAGATACAAGCTGCTATAATAAAGAGGCAACCTGGTCCAATTGACCCACAACAGTGGATATCTCTATCCTCATAGACTATAAACCTCACTCTGATCCATCCATGCGATCATCCTGTGCACCCTGTGGCTGTTGAGCTGGCAAAGGCATCTGTGGGGCCCCACCATCCTACTGTGCATCATCCTATTGTACTTGATCCTGATGAGCCACATCATCATCAAGCTGTGCTAAGGCCACTCTCTGTAATTGTACCAAGGGATCTAATATTCCAGGAACCTGCCTAGCTGCATCAATCTGTGCATGTCTCTGAGCTCTCTGATGCCTATGCACTCTATCCTGTCTATCTACTCTAGGCCGTCTAACAGCTGCATCATCCTATGCTCTATCCTATCTATCATGACTCAGATCTCATCTCACCTGACCTCCCCCTGCAGCAACCCGAGGATGTCTATGTCCTTAACCTCTCCGATGTCTACCACCCCTCTCATCATCACAACGTCCAGGAATAGGCTCAGCTGGATCAGTAAACTGAGGAAACCTATGGTGAGACCACCAATCTGCATACTCATGTGACATCCCAGCATTAGCCATACCAGGAAGTATCTCCCATTTGCAGATAGTCATACCCGCAATCTGACCTGATGCAAACTGATAATCAATATAGGGACCCCATAGAGAAATCTCTGCCTGTACTCGAGCATATAATGCATTTCCTTGAGGCATATCCTAAATTTGCCCATACCGTCTCAAAACTCTGCCAAAGAAGAAGTGCTCAATAGTGGTAGGAGTGCACCCAATCATCCAGCAAGGGGCAAACATATATGGTAACTCATCACCATCCTCTCTCCAATGATCACAACCAAGATAAGGATGCCATATAACCTAATCCAGATCATCAATCTGACATCGCCAGTAATCCAAATGACCCATATGATGCTGTATGACCATGCCTGTATATAAGAAAGCATAGGGATATCCCCGAGGTCAAACTCTGTAAGAAATAGGCCTAGTAATGGGAAGATGTTCCCATATCCACAACTACAGAATAATAACACCTACTGACAATGAGGTGCTACCTCGATAAACTACCTCATGTAAATCATGATACAACTGGGCCAAGATGCAGGAACCCCAATCAAGCTGTCGAGGATGAGCAAGTAAATCCTCTATAATCTGGCCCCAACTGAATGAAAAACCATGACCTTGCCAGTCGGGAAGAAGTAGACCACCAATCAAGGCACCCAAAACTACTGGTAATGTTGGAAAAGAGGCAAACTAAGGCCATGTGATAGTATCCCCATCACCAATGGTGTTGTCCCCAAATACTCATCGGCAGACAGAAGAATCATATGCAGAATCATAGTACACCAACTCACCCCTACAAGGAATCTGCAATAATCGATACACGTCCTCTGGCATGATCATCATCTCTTCGTAGGGCAAGTGGAATGTGTTGTGGTTGGAGTGCCATCACTCCACCATTGCAGTCAATAAACCATGGTTCAGCTGGGACCATGGGAGATCAAGGAGGAAACTCAAACCACATCTCTCAATAACTCAGAACTCAGCTGCAGAAAGTCTTTGACCTAAGTCAATAACCCATGACGCAACTGAACAAACATATAAAGTAGGATAATGATCTTGTTGGCAAGGTAAAGGAATAATATCAATACATTGTATCAAGGAATTATCTCAAGTCAATCAAAAGTATCAAGTAATCACACTAAAGTATCATCATTCATTTCTCTATGTCCTGAGAATGAAGTGACAGTCTCAAATCATATTGGTTTTCACAGTAATTGATTTATCCTATCAGTTCATATTCAAATCATATTGGTTTTCACACTAATTGATTTATCCTATCAGTTAATATTCAAATCAGATTGACAAATCATATTCTAAAGTACTACTATCCTGATATCTAAACCAATGTTTGTTGACAATCATAGACCTACACTAATTATCTGACTTTCTCATCAGGGGGTTATCAAATTGTTCATCAGATACGATCAACACATGTGTAAAAAGTACAAATTTTTGCAAAAGATACATCAGGCATGATTTTTTTGCTGTCAGGCAATATTTTAACTTAGGCATGACTTAATTTGGTCCTAAGCAACTTTATTATTCTGCCAGGTGACAGATTTTTTATACGTGACAGTGAATTTGACAAAGCGATAGAGAGTTTTCCCTTAGGCGACAGTTAAATGGTTAGGTTTCGGGTAGGCGATAACCTATTCAAAAAGGGGTATTTTTCCCTGGGGCAAGGCAACAATTTTTTCTTGCTAGGCAAGACTTAATTGCCTTCTAGGCAGGAGATTATTACATGGAGGTGATAATAAAAACTGTGGATGCAATAGTAAAAGACCCTAGGTGACAATCAATTATGTCCTAGGCGTGATTTCTTGAATGCAAAGCAATGATAAAACATGAAATTGCAATAAATTCTTAATAAATGATCAATAAATGCAAGATCAAAGTTTGTAATGGCTTACTGGAGGCCCATAATCAGTAGGTATCACATATCTTCAGCATCTCTCAATTCTATGCTCTCGAATCGGCACAACCATCTTGAAATTGCTAGAGAATCAGAGCAAAATCACCAAGGGTAAAAAGTAAAAATGAATGGTAAAAGAGGTTTCTTAACCTATTTAAGGTAGTTTTGACCTAATTTTGAACTTGAAATTAGCCATTGACTTCTCTTAGCATATCAAATCAAACCAGGGCATAATCATACATCGTGGGATATTATCAATAGTCAGAAACTAAAACATATTTGCTATATCAAACATCAATAATCATTTCAAATCACGTAATTCATATGTTTTAATTTCTGAGGGGGCAATAAGGGTATCAAATCAAAATCGCAATCATACATCATGAAATCAGTGGGGCATCATAATTTTTTTTTTTTTTGTATCAAGAGGTAGCAATCAATCACATAGGGAATCACAATCAGGACATAAAGAATCTTTGAATCGGTGTTCTTTGCACATCGACTCAAAGAGGGGCATTTGTAGACATGGAAAATTGGTCAAAGGCTTAAATCAATCAAAAGGTGCATCAAATCATCAAAATAGCATGAAAAATCAATAAATGGAACAAAGGCAATTCAAATCAAAGGAAAATGATTAAATGATTAAATAAAGCTTGAAAAGGGGAAAAACACTACAAAATTGATTAAATTCAATTAATGACATAGTTGTTGAAAGCAAAAAATCAAAATGAACCTCTTACCCTTCATGGCTAAATTTAATTACTTTAATTAATTAATAAATCATAATTTCCCTCAACAAAGCAAATTGGAGACAAAATGGACACAAATCACTCACTTTTGTTGAAATGGTCCAGCCTTTTGAAACCATTTAAATAATTGTCCCCTCCTTGTCCCCCCCATTTATGGACAAAGAAAAGTCAATTGAACTTACCCAAGCATAACCATGATCAACTCACTCTACCCCCTACCCTTGGAAAAATCCTATAAGTAGAAAGCATTTTGAGGCATTAAGGATCCATTCCATATCTTTGAATTGCAGCAAAGCTCTTGCAATTTGCATCCACATCACTCACTTGTCAATTTTAATAGCTTAATTGCTTTGATCATAGTAGATTGTTCATCAAATAGGGCTAGAATTTGATTGAATAGATCTTAATTGCATATAATATAGCTTAATTCTTATCTTTAAAGTGTCACTAGTGAGGATCATACCTGAGAGCCTCATTTACCACTTTATTTTAGAGATCCATGAGATGTTGATAGATTAATTGTGCATTGATTAGATTAGTTCTCACTCTAATTCTTGTTGTTCTTAGTTAATCTTGTAATTTTATGAAGGTGAATAATATCATGACACAGTCATATACTTCATGTCCTCACTTGTGTCATGTTTATCAAAATATATATTTACCAGGTAGGAAATTCTAGAATCGAACTTAGGTGCATACCTCTGAAACTTAGTCTCCAAGAGTTCTGAATTTTTCTCACTACTTAGCAAGAATTGGGTCACATTCTATTTCTTTGGCCTCACTGCTGATGCTGCAAACATCTTCCCCTGAAATAGGGGCTCAAATTTCAACTTGTGCAAAACAATCACTACAACAACTTTCATCTGCATCATAATCCTGTTCTCGCTGTTTACACAAAACCTCTTCAAACTGAAACAAGGAGTGATTGATGTAGGAGCATCTTGGGTCCTTGGCAATCTTGTGTCACCAAAAACATATTTGAGTTTGTGTTTCTCAGTTCTTTCTTTGACCGAGTTGGTTTAGTGTTGGTCAGTTTCCTTTGTTCGCTGGTGTTGGTCAGTTATCTCTTTGGCACTCAGTGAATTTCCCTGGCGCTCAGTGATGCTTGTTTGGTGCTCGGTTTCCTTGCTTATCGAGTTGTTTGTTTTGGATTTCTTCTGAGGCCAACTTGTGCAATTAATTTGGGTTGTGGATTTAATGTTGATATCCATCATTGGGAAGCATGTGGACCTAGATCTAGTTGCTCCTTTCATTGATTATGGATTTGAAGGTAGACTTGGTTCAGTAGTCTCTTGTATAAATGTAGTTGTTTGGTTAGAGTTTAGGAGTCAGTTTGAGGAGAAGATAGAAGATAGAAGTTTAGAGATTGTTGACAGATCCTCACATGTTTGAAGACTCCTATACTTGGTTGTAATATCTGGCCTAAATTGGGAAGGCCTTACAACCCGACATGTATGAATCAATTTGAAGATAATATATGCAAGTTTTCTACATTCTCTCTCTCTCTCACTGTTGTGTGTTGTTTCTTTCACATGTTGTTGAGGAAGGTGGATCTGGTTAGGGTGTGTCATTCCTTATCCCTCCTATCCTCTCTTGTGTTAGGTGGTATTAGAGCGAGGTTAGATCTAGATCTAGGTTTGTGAATCTAGATTTGAAGGGTCCTTCTTGTGAAGCCCTAGTTGAATTGTTGTGGGGTAGCAGATTGCGATCTGGCTTGCAATTGTAGAGGGTTTTCAAGATGGTTTGTGGGAGGAAATATGTGGATCCAAGATTGCTAGACATGTTGAGACAACTTGTTGCTAGATTAGAAGCTGTTGAAACAGCCCAGAGGAGAGGAAGACATCTTGAAGATGTTAGTGATGATGAAATTGAGGTAGAACAAGGTGATGTAGAACCTGCACCTATGATGGATCAGGGTGAGGAAAGATTCTTGAAGGCTTTGACAAGTCTAAAGTCTACACCACACTTTAATCCTCTTAAGTATGGTGGAAAATTGGATTCTGATGAATTGGTGGATTGGATCACTGAGATGGAAAAGTACTTTTACTATGAAAATGTACTTGAGGAAAAGAAGGTGAAAATTGCAAGCACAAAGTTGAAAAGTCATGCATCCTGATGGTGGGAACATCTGCAGTTGGACAGAAAGAGGAAAGGCAAAGAAAAAATCAAGGTATGGAGTAAGATGGTAAATAAATTAAAAGGAAAATTCTTACCTTGTGATTATCAGACTAACCTAGTTAGGTGAATGCAAAGTTTAAGGAAGAAAGATAGCTCAGTAAAGGAATATACTGAGGAATTCTATAGATTAGATATTAGATTTGGACATGATGAAGATGATGTGAAAATAATTGCTAGATACCTGAATGGTTTGAGAGTTTCCATTAAAGAAGAAATCAGTTTGGTCAAATTGGAGAACATTGAAGAAGCTTATCAATTTGCATTGAAAGCTAAGGATAAATTGAATAAGAGACATGAGCAAAGACAAAGGGGAAGAGGTGGTAGATTCCCTAGTTGAAGAGGTAGATCTCATGGTGAAAACACTAGATCTAAACCAGAAAATAAAACTTTGGATAAAGGCAAGACCGAGTGGAAAGGTGAAAGTTCATCTAGAGGTAGGGGCAATAACTATCAAGGTGGTTATAATTGAGGTGGTTTTTGAGGAACTTGTTACAATTGTGGAGAAGAAGGACATAGATCATTTGAGTGTACACATGCAAGTAAGAAGGCTGGTAGCAGTAGAAATGCTTTGGTGCAAGAAGAGTCACCGAATGAACCTGAGAAGGAAAATAACTTGATGGTAATTGGAATGAAGGTAAAAAGGAAGATCTGGTAAGAAAAGTTTTTTTAAGACTAGATATAGAGTTTTTGAAATATTTTGGAAGGTAATCATTGACAGTGGTAGCTTGGAGAATCTAGCATCTGAGGAAATGGTCACAAAGTTACAGTTGAAAAGGTTGGAACATCTGAAGCCCTATCAGATTTCATGGATCAAAGATGAGCATACACTCTTGGTAAGTGAATAATGTTATGTGAATTTGAAAATTGGAAAGTACTATGATAAGGTGTTATGTGATATCATGCCTATGGATTATTGTTATATTTTGTTGGTTAGACCTTGGAAATATGATAGACATGCTATATATGATGGGAGATTGCATAAGTATACTATTTGGGCTGATGGAAGAAGACAAATCTTGTTACCTTTGATGGAAGAACCTGTTAGTAATGTTTGCACATCTATGAAAGTTTTCTTGATGGAAGGAAGAAAGTTTGTTAAGGATTTAAAGAAAAATGATGTATGTTTTTCTGTGATTCCTAACAAACAGAGTAAGAAAATAGAGGATAATGTCCCTGAGGAGATTGATAAGTTACTCATCGAGTATAGTGAAATTATTTTTGATAATGTACCTAATGGTTTGCCACTGAAGATAAGCATTGATCATTGCATGGATCTTATTCCTGGAGCTAGTTTACCGAATAAGGCACCTCATCGGTTGACACCTATCGAGAATGAGGAATTGAACTAACAGATTCAAGAATTGTTTTAGAAAGGTTTGATCAGAGAAAGTTTGAGTTCTTGTGTAGTACCTATGGTATTGGCACCTTAGAATAATGGAGAATGGAGAATGTGTATTGATTTAAGAGCAATCAATAAGATAACAATGAAGTATAGGTTTCCTATACCGAGAATGGATGATATAATGGATAGTTTGACTGGAGCAAAGTATTTTACTAAAATTGATTTGAAAAGTGGGTATCATCAGATCAGAATCAAAGAAGGTGATGAATGGAAGATTTCTTTCAAGACAAAAGAAGGTTTGTATGAGTGGTTGGTTATGCCTTTTGGTTTAACTAATGCACCGAGTACTTTTATGAGGTTGATGAATGAAGTTTTGAAGAAATTATTGGATAAGTTTATGATTATATATCTTGATGATATTCTGATATTCAGTAAGATCAGAGAAGAACATTTGTTGCATGTTAGACAAGTTTTGTAGAGATTGAAAGAAGAAAAGTTGCTGATAAATCTGAAAAAGTGTTCATTCATGAAAGAGGAGATTGTGTATTTGGAATTTGTGATTTCGGCCAATGGTTTGAAAATGGATCTTGAAAAGGTTGAGTCTATTTTGAATTGGCCTACACCTGAGAGTGCTAGTGAGGTAAGATCATTTCATGGTTTGGCAAGTTTTTATCGAAAGTTCATTAGGAATTTTAGTTCAATTTGTAATGCTATGAATGCGACTATGAGAGGAGACAAAAGAGAATTCAAGTGGACACATGGAGCTGATAAAATTTTTGAGACTCTGAAGCAGAAGGTTTCTGAATTGCCTATTTTGGTGTTGCCTAATTTCAATAAGGTATTTCAAGTGGAATGTGATGCAAGTGGAAGTGCAATTGGAGCTGTGTTGGGTCAAGAAGGTAAACTTGCTG
Source organism: Chamaecyparis obtusa (assembly GCA_027943335.1). Taxonomy (NCBI): domain Eukaryota; kingdom Viridiplantae; phylum Streptophyta; class Pinopsida; order Cupressales; family Cupressaceae; genus Chamaecyparis; species Chamaecyparis obtusa. Next base: position 474,181 of record BSBK01000274.1, on the reverse strand, counting down.
CTTTATTTAGTGAAAAGTTGAATGATGCAAAAAGGAAATATTCTATGTATGATCAAGAATTCTATGCTATTGTTCAAGCACTGAAGAAATGGAGACATTATTTGATGCTGAGTGAATTGTGTTGTATATCAATCATAAAGCTTTACACTATTTGGGTAGTTAGAATAAGTTGAATCAGAGACATATGAAATGGGTTGAGTATTTATAAAGTTATACATTTGTGATAAAGCCTAAGAGTAGAGTCACTAATTGAGTTGATGATGCATTAAGTAGAAGAAGATCTTTGATGCCTGAGATGAAAATTGGAGATCTAGGCTTTGATGACATGAGGGATTCTTATGAATTTGATCCTATTTTTTCTGAGCTGTGGAGAAAGTGCAGAGCACCTATTCAAGATCAACAAAGTACTAAATGGGATGAATATTTTATGCAAGGAGGTATGTAGTTTAAAGGTATTTAGTTGTGTATACTGAGAGGAGCAATGGGAACTAATTTGATAAAGGAGAAACATAGTAGTGGTTTGGCTGGACATTTTGGTGTTGATAAGACATTGAATTCGCTTAAGGAGAAGTACTTCTGGCTGTAGTTGTATAAAGATGTTTGGAAATTTTTGAAAAGTTGTGGAGTTTGTCAAGTTGCAAAAGGAGTTAGTCAGAATAATGGATTGTATACACCGATTGCTGTACCTGAGAAACCTTGGATTGACATCAATATGGATTTTTTTCTTGGCTTACCGAAGGCAGTAAGAGGTAATGATTCTATATTTGTTGTTGTGGATAGATTTTCTAAAATGGCACATTTTATACCTTGTAGAAAGACATCATATGCAGTACATGTAGCAGATATTTTCTTTAAGGAAATTGTTAGATTGCATGGATTACTGAGGAGTATTATCTCTGACCGAGACAGTAAATTTGTTGGATACTTTTGGAACACTCTTTGGAGAAAGTTGGATACTGAGTTGAAATATAGTTCTAAATTTCACCCACAAACTGATGGACAAACAAAAGTTGTGAATAGAAGTTTGGGTAATCTTTTGAGATATTTAGTTGGAGACACACTGAGTAATTAGGATTTTGTGTTGGCACAAGCAGAGTTTGCATACAATAATTCAATAAATAGGAGTATTGGAAAAATACCTTTTGAGATTGTAAATGGCATACAACTGAGAGGTATATTAGATTTGAGAGACATTGCCAATGAAAGAAAGAGAAGTGTTGAAGGAGTAAAATTTGTTGAGTACATGAAGACATTGCCAATGAAAGAAAGAGAAGTGTTGAAGGAGTAAAATTTGTTGAGTACATGAAGACATTGCATGAAGATGTGAAGCTTAAGTTGGAAAAGAGTAATAAAAAATACAAAGACAGAGATGATAAATCAAGAAGACATAAATTTTTTGATGTTGGTGATGAAGTGATGGTTCATTTGAGGAGGTAGATTTCCTATTGGAACATATGGGAAGTTGAAGATGAAGAAGTTTGGACCTTGCAAGATTTTGAGAAAATTTGACAGTGGAAATGCATATGAGATTAAGTTACCTGATGACATGGATATATCACCTATATTAAAAATTACTGATTTGTATGAGCTTCATGAACCTGAAGAAGACATGAAAATATTGATGGATTATCCTAAGAAGCAAAATGAAGAAGTTGAAAAGATTTTGGAGCAAAGAATTTGCAGAAGTATAAGAGGAAAACAATATATGGAATATCTGGTAAAGTGGAAGAATAGACTGATTGAAGACAGTTCATGGATTCCATAGTCTGAGTTGGATGCAGCTCAGATCATACCTATTTCATGATTTAGAGAATTATTTTAAATAACCCTAGGTGTCTGATGCAGGAGCATCTCGGGTCCTTGGCAATCTTGTGTCACCAAAAACATATTTGAGTTTGTTTGTGTTGCTCGGTTCTTGCTTTGACCGAGTTGGTTCGATGTTGCTCAATTTCCTTTGTTCACCAGTGTTGGTCAGTTATCTCTTTGGAACTATGTGAATTTCCCTTGCTCTCGGTGATGCTTGTCTAGTGCTTCATTTCCTTGCTTATCGAGTTGTTTGTTTTGGATTTATTTTGAGGCTGAATTGTGCAGTTAATTTGGGTCATAGATTTAATGTTAGTATCCATCATTGGGAAGTGTGTGGACCTAGATCTGGAATCTCCTTCCATTGATTATGGATTTGAAGGCTGACTTGGTTCGGTAGCCTCTTGTATAAATGTAGTTGTTTGGTTAGAGTTTAGGAGTCAGTTTGAGGATAAGATAGAACATAGAAGTTTAGAGATTGTTGAAAGATCCTTGCATGTTTGAGGACTTATGTACTTGATTATGATATCTAGCCTAAAATGGGAAGGCCTTACAGCCTGACATGTATGAATCTATTTGAAGATAATATATGAAAGTTTTCTACATTCTCTCTCTCATTTTTATGTGTTGTTTCTTCCACGTGTTGTTGAGCAAGGTGGATATGGTTAGGGTGTGCCATTCCTAGCCCCTCCTATCCTCTCTTGCATTAGTGATTATTATTATGCTAAAAAGAGGAACAATCTACAAAATCAAGGGGAACACTGTCAACTATAGATTCATCTCCTTCATTTTGATAATCACAGATTTCATTATCTGCATCATAATCAATACTATCAACAAAATTAGATTCAGTATCTTCAATTGAATCTATCAATTCTTCAACACATTCAAGTGCTTCCTTTCTAAGGGATGCAGAACAACTGATTGATTCAGGCATACTAAGCTCTAGAAACATTTCAACATATTGGGATTCTTGAAAATCAATACCCATTGGAAGTTCATTACAAGCTATAAGAGATTTCATATAGTATGAAAGTGTTGATTCTTCCCCCCTCTTTCCCATCTTAGATCTTAAAAGCAATATGCAATTATGTTCGATTCTTTGATTTATCAATAAAATATCTCTTTCTCTATTAGAATTTTCAAAATATGACTGATAAATTTCAGATTTAGAAACATCATTTTGATCTATCAAAGCTGGAAACTCCATTTTAAAACAAGGATATAACAACACACCTTGTTCTTGTGACAAAATTTTTATCCAACTTCATGCAATCACTACCTTCATAAAACCACAACATATTTCTAATACTCATTTATTACAACTGAAACTTCAATCCAAAAATATGACTAAACTTCAAGATTATGTTTCCCCTTCTCTTAGTGACTTCTCACCTATTAAGGGACTGTTCTTTCTTGATTAAAAAGAGGATTACTTGGAGCTGTTGTGACTACTGCAAAATATTGATCTGAAGTCTCCTCCAAATCACCTTTCAAACTATTATTTGAGTCACCACCCCTTCTACAGAGGAAAATTTTGAATCAAATGAGAAACCTTTCCCAACTTTGAACCTTCTTTACAACTAGTAGAATCAGAACACAACTTCAACAATGTATAACTATTTGGCTGGACTGCAAATACATCATATTTTCATTCTAGGAATGTACTGATCAAACAGATACATCGGGGTCACCACTCACACTTGGTGAGAAGATATAACAATTTTTTAAAACAACATGACTCTATGACCACTCAACCAAATTCTAGGATGATTCGACAAAGCAAGGAAACTACCATCTTAAACTTGCTATCTTTTATTCTGTCCCTAGTAGAGTCTCCAGTTATGTTAGTGATTTTTCATGTATCCTTCAATTCTAAAAGAGAAAATAAAAACTAGACACGAGATATTCATCTAATTCACAAAATCTGCTTCTTCCTACAAACTAAGGGGCAAGAAAAGCTATCATTAACAAGGCCTACAAATCTTCTTCACTTCGAGCTCCACCCACTCAAGTGGGTGTACCTAATAAAAATATAAATATGCATGTATGATGAATTCCCTTTGACATAACCCCACTATGAAGACAAAGAGTGTGGACAATTCTTAGAATAGTAAGAAATAGGAGTTCAACATTCAACCTATCTTATGCAAGATCCCACTTACATAAGTGCTCCCAGAACTAGGAAAATGGCATAGGTGACAAGGATAAATCCTTCTTCTCTTTGAGTTCTAGACTCAAGAAGGCTAACCTAGGATTCATTACTTCAAAGAATCAATAAATTACATTTGTATTTTGCAAATACAAACTATAAACATGGATTCTCTTCAATAGAAAGTAAATATTCATTGATTCTAAATTTGATGATGAAAGGCGCATAACCAGTAGAGACCAGTGTCTTATCAATTGGGCAATAGAGTCAAATAAAAGCATATCCCTAGAAACTTTCTAAATCCAAACACACAAAAGCTAAATGAAGTACCTTACAAATCATTCTTTTCAATCCTATACCCAGACATCAGATTCATATGCAAAATTAAACTCTCAGAATTTGTCCTAGGGATTTAGTCTCTCCTTGAAAGAAACTAAGACAACAAATTCATAACCACCTTATAGCCAGTATATTGAAATGCCTTATAGATTAATATACAATAATTCAATACAAAATATATGAAGACATCACCAATAAAGGATAGGGATTCCATTATTCTTCTGGTTCAATACAATTGCAAAACCATGAAAACCACAAAAAACATGACTCAAAAGCTATAATAATGCCTAGCAATGTTCACTTCACCATCCATGTAATAATGGAGAAAAAGACTGATATAGGAAAATGAAAGCCAATTAAAACCAATTGACACCTGTCAATTCTTTAGAAAATATCTTCATCTTCTCTCCAATTTTGATCTTCAAACTTGATCTCCCGCAACTGCCTTCATCTCTACAATCATTTCTCTGACAAATTTGATTCTCTCCCTCTCAAAGAAGTGATTTGATTTTTCTTCTTTAAAATGCTCCATGAATGCCTCTCAGTCCATTTAAAAAAAAATATTTTAACAAACTATGGAGAGGACTATTGAAAGTATTTAAATTTTGATTTCATTTTAAAATCTTCACTTTACCCTTTTTCTTGCACTTTTTTCCCAGAACCCACCAAAATTTTCCATGTGTCACTAGCTGACTGGATGCTCATACTAATCTTGGCTTGACCACCTTGATTTGGATATTTAGAGATAACCCATATTCTCTTATCTCTGAATCCTTCTGCTAACTGGGGTTAAATCTAGAGATTGCATGAATAGCTTTATCTCCCAATCTCTAGATGCATTTCTTAACTATGGTTATATTTGGAGATTGGGCGACCAACCTTCTCTCCTAATCTCCAAATGCTATCTACTTGACCGCCACCATTTAGAGATCACACGACATAGTTAGTTGACCTTCATCTCCCATTCTCTGAATGTTTCTCCCAACTGCAGTTTGTTCTGGAGATTGCATGACTAAGCTATCTCTGAATCTCATAATGCTATCTCCTTAACCGCTGACATTTGGAGATTCAAAGACTAACCACTCTCCTATTCTCTAGATGTTATCTCTAACCGCTCTTCTATTTGGAGATTGGGAGACTACTCATTCTCTAAATCTTAGAATGCTAGGCCACTAACCGCAACCATCACGAGATTACGTGACTGACCATTCTCCAATTCTTCGAATATTAACTCCTTAGGTTCCAACATCATGAGATTACATGACTATGTGTTCTCTGAATCCCTAGATGTTTGGTCCTTAACTATTGGCATCATGAGATCTAGCAACCTAGTTAGTTGACTGATGTCTTTGAATCTCTAGATGTTTACACTAACTGCGAGCTTATCATGAGATTCAGTGACAAGCTACCACGTGTTTGTCTCCACTCCATGTCAACTACCAACTTTCTATAAAATTATGTGTTTTATGGTCACTAACACACATCTCAATGCACCAGCTACACACACACTCGGAGAGCCTCCTGTTCTTTCTTCATATCATTATGCAAGTGTTTTTTCATTTAAACCACTAAAATTTCCCTCACCTCACCAATGTGGGATAGGTTTAAATATCTCCTTTTAAAAATTTGTCTTTATGCACCTAGCTGGTGAGCATATAGCACAGGCCCACACAAGTTAAGAGGCCATGCCTTGCCTCTTTCCTTCAACTTACCATTCATACTTGGAGCTCTTTGACGTAAACTGCTCCGAGAACCAATTCGGGGTGCATGTGGGATAAACCCACATGCACACCCTTTGCATTTTTCTCTCATTTCTCTAGCATACACATGTTTTTCCTCTTCCTAGCACACACCAACCCTTCCTTCCTCTTGGTTTTTACCTTACTTTATATCTGGAAGTGTGGGCACACCCATCTTCTTGAGTTTCTATACCTGCAAGTTTAAGTAATGATATGCACACCATACTTAGTGTGCACACCCTGCAGACTTTGGTGTATATTGCATACAAATAGGTACACACCCTTCAAACTATGGTGCACACCCCTTGGATTTACTTTCCTTGTGGTGCACAACACACACAATAAAAACAAAATGTTGGCTATGAAAACCAGTGCACACACCAACATGCATTGTGCGCACAACCTTTACTTTGTCTACATCCTTTATTTGGTGTGCACACCACTAAAAACCAATGCATGCACACCCTTTTTCAAACTTCACACACCCCTCTTTTCTTATCTTTTCCCTATTTCACTTACCATGCTGCCATTGGTGCGCCCCATTTCCTCTATCTTTTACTTAAAACAAGGGAACCCTATAGCAAGGTGTGCACACTAGAATGCAAATAATGATGTAGCCTTGCCTAAGTGCGCACATATCCTCCTTTAGTGTGCACACCATACATGATGAGTGCACACTGCATAAAATTGGTGCGCACACCTCCAAACACTACATGCAACCCCTTATCCTTTACACGCACCCTGCATTTTGATGCGCTACCCTTTCACCAGTGCACACACACCCTTTTACTTGCTGTGGTGCACAAAACTAGGTGCGTAAAACCTTTGTTCTTTGTGTGCAACGACAACTTGGTACACACACTTGTGAAGAGTGTCTTGTGTGTAGCACATTGAGTGCCAAATGCACACACATTGTGTAAACATGTACTTGTACTCGAGATACATGCCCAACACTATAAAAAAAGTGCACATACCAGCATTAAAGAAGAGAATACATAATCACATTTTATGGCACATTCAATACTGAAGAACATAACACATTTTATAACAGAAAACATGGAAGCACTTCAAGAGGATTAAGACCTTTAAAGTCCACTTTTACCTCTGTTTACCCAAAATGGTGTTATCTCTATTGAGCATTAAAGGTTGTCATTAGTATCAAAGGTTATCTACAATATCAGTCAGTTACTTAAACTAAGCTAGTTGGTAACTAGAAGCAAAACAGACTAGTCGGTTAAGCTTATACATCGAGCATTAGATAGTTTACCAAGCACCAGCAGACACCGACACCAAGTGATAGTAAACACCGAGCACCAGTATACACTAAGTAGTTTATACAGTGTTTACTGATGATCATAGAAAATGGCATAGTAATCAGGAATGGCACATTCTTCTATGCAAATGGTTACACCAGATCAGGAAATGTATTACCAAGATCAAGGAATATCTTTTTATCAAGATACTCATTAAATGCAATGTATATCTTATGTAATAGTTTGATCTAGTCATTTTTCTATACCATAGATCTTAGGTTTTTGTCTAAGATGTGTAACCTAATTTTGTTTAAGCAACATAAAGTAGTATGCTATATAAATGTATGTTTGTATCATTTGTGATGTGAACTAATGTATGAATTAAGGAGTACTTGAAGCACTTGCCTAACTTCAAGTCTATCAGTTGACAGAGAAGATCAGTATTCAAAATTTTATCAGATTAAGCAAAATCAGAGTAGGCTAACTGAGTAGTTCAGAGCAAAGATACATCATTGCAAAGGTGATATTTTGTTAGTACTTTATAGATCTGTATCAGACAATCAAGTTGTCATTAGCAGATAATTGCCTATTTCTTTCTAACAATTGTAATAGAGTTTTGGCTAAAATCTCTTAACAGAGTAGACTTGACACTCTTAAGTAAATCTCTTAACCGAGTGCACACTTCATTAGTGTTGTTAAAATCCTATAACTAGGTAGATCTAGCCGATCTAATATGTTACTCCTAATAGGGTAAGATCACTAGAAGTGAACAAAACTTGTAGCCCTAACAGGCAAACCTTTTCTATCTGCAGTAGTGAAGAATGTGTGGGTGTCATGCCCACCACAGTTTTTACCTTCTAACAAGGGTTTCTACGTTACCAAAATACTTGTGTTATGTGATTGTTATATTGTTGATTTCATTTTATTTACTTTCGTAAGTTGAATGGATGAATGATACATATGTTAGATACACGGTATTTTGGAAGGTTATCATTGTTTACTGTAGTAGATCTGAAAGGTTAATGAGTCAAATTTTTAGTGGGCATTGATTCACCCGTCCCCTCTCAGTACCCTATCTCTCTTAATCCCAACAATTGGTATCAGAGCTTAGTTCTCTTATTTGACAGTTTAACCACTGAAGGGTAAAGATCTAAAATCATGTAGAGGTATAAGCTAGAAAAGACTATTGAGAATTAGAAAATTCAGATGCAGATGTTTATTGAACAGTACAAGCAAGCCAAGGAAGGATTGAAGAAATTACTGGTTGAAAGGAAGATCATGGCTATTCTACAAAATGAGATTGCTTATCACAAAGAAGAAATTGATGATATGTTTGATCATGTTGGATCTAGTTCTGGAAGTATTTCTGATGGATCTGAAAGCATAATCTCTGATTTGTCTAGAAAGAATCAACATTTAATTGAACAAGTGAAAGCACTACAAATCAGTCAAGAATCTCAGATGGTGAGAATGGTAGAGACGATGAACAATGCTAGACAAGTTGAACAAGAAAGGAATCTGGCTATTGATGACCAAAGACAAATGAATGAACAACTTGAAGCAAAAGAAGGTGAAATACAGAGACTCACTGATCGACATTTTCAAGTATCTAATTAGATGATGATTGTGAATCAAGAATTAAATTGAGTAAATGGAGAATTGTCAAGGAATCTTGAAGAAGTTGCCAGACTCAGAGAGGAGAATGAGAAGCTAAGAAATGAAGTGAAAAATCAATAGAAACACAATGAAATGAAGAAACTAGCTGAGGATAGTTCTAAGAAGATTGATCACTTTCTGTTTAATCAAAGAAGATTTGGGAGTAAAGCTGGTGTAGGCTATACCGACGAAGAAGAATAATCACATCAAGTTGAACAAGTCAACAACAATCAAAGTCAAAAACCTAAAGCGTTGATATGTTATCACTGTGGCAAACCGAGATATACATCTAATGTGTGTAGAAGAAGAGTACAAGGTAAACCTCTTGCCACTCCTAAGTTCAATGGATATTGTTATTACTATGGTAAGTTTGGACATCAAGCTTATGAGTGTAGAGCTAAACAGAATGATATTACTAACAGTACTACTGTGGAGAAAATATGCTATACTTGTAATAAACATGGACACACTACATGAGAGTGTAAGGCTAAGATGAAACAAGTATGGACTCCTATGTAGAAAACACAATGCAAGCCGTATCAACCAAAGAGAAAAGGTAAATATTATGTTTGGGATTATAACACATGGGCTAACTGTGTAGCATGTGGTAGATATGGACACATTGCAGAAAATTGTAACAAGAAAAGATGGTCTAGACAATCAAGAAGCTAGATAAGCACTGGAATGGCGTGTATGCACTGTCATAGGGTCAGTCATTTAAGCAAAGATTGTAGAGACCAAGCACCAGAGGAAAATCATGTATTTGAGAGTGGAAACACTATTGCAGATATCATGAAGATAAGGAACACTATGTAGAGAAAGGCATCTAATGAGAATGTTGAATCAAGTAATGCTGTCGGTGAAACCTCATCCATTGGATTGGGTGACATCGGTACCTCCACTTAAGGTGATATAGGTATGTATGGGACTGACATTTCAAAATGATCACATTTTACATACAGTTCCTTATATATGTTGAGCACATACCAAATCCGCATGAATAAAGATGCACTATGGTTTACATGTTTTGATCTAACAAAGTTATACAGTCAGTAAAAGTTAGGCTAAGAGTTGGTTACCCATTGGTAATCACTATTTAAGGTTAACTGAGCACACACATCAACCAATGAAGAAATTGTGTGTTAACCGAGCGGATAAAAGTTTTTAGTTATCACCAAGATGACAACTGTAATGAACTAAAAGTAGGTCAAGCATTTAATGCATGAAAGTTTGAGTGGGAATATCAAAAAGTCTATAAATACATGAGAAATAAAGTTCATTTTTACATTGAGATCTCGAAGAGTGAAGATTTCACAGAAAAGAGTTCGAGTTGAAAGGATTTTTCAAAAGGATTCAAGGGTACTGTAGATCGAACCGACATCACTCTTCGATGACTCCAAGTAAGTACACCTGCAACTGAACACTTTACTTACCTACTGCTTGCCAAAACCCTAAATCAATTTATGGCATCTACATCATTCGCAAGCAAATCAAATAGTGTTGAGGAAGAAGTAAATCTGATTGTTAAAGCAAATTTTGATGAACCCAAGTACAAACAACACCCGAAGGTTGCATCACAAACAAATTCAATGGGCACTTTTTAAAGCATCCCAGATAGGGTTTTATTAACAGAAGATGTACGGTCATTCATACACTGCAAGATTGGAGAAGTAGAAGATTTTGAGACTATTGTGGCATATCAACAATTGTGTGGCATTGATGGAAAACTAAAAATAAGATATAAACAAATTGAGAAATCAGGGTTATCATGCGCCATACACTTTTTGCAATCATTCAAAATAGGCTGGATAAGGATTGTATTAAGTTGGTATCATGATGGGAAATTCTAGTTGGATAAACTAGTAGAGGTCACTAAGAAAATGATCAGTAGGGTTATTGGGTACCCTACAAATGACAAGGTGAAGGCTTTCCATAGCTCTGCCCGAACCGATATTGAGAAAGACACTGGAGCTGCATGGGACGGTTGAGCATTGAAAATCTCATCAATTAAAGACCCAACAGTAAAATTTTCATCACATGTGATCAGGTACAAAATATTTCAATCAAGCAGACTAAACAACGTACCCTGTAGTGCAATAGACATGGCATACAAAATTGTGAAGAAAGATCACCAGATTGATCTAGCAGAGATACTGCTGAACCAATTATAGGAAAACATGAAGACTATAAGGTCAAAGAAGTCAAACACATGTAAGTTCAGTTCATTCCTTGTTTGTTTATTTTTCTATATACAAAAGTATCTACCCAACGTCGATAAAGTAAATTGGACAATAAATAAAATGATAACTGTACAGATTACCGAGAAGATAAACAAGTTAGGAGATGATTTGAATAAACATTTCAATGAGTACTTTAAATAATTTCAGAACAAGATGGAGCAACAAAGTAGAATTCCATGAGAATTAGTTGAGAAATTTAAGATGGATATATGTTTTCTAGTAGACATAGATCATTCCATGATAAGAGCAGTTGAACCTAGAATCAAATGGCTAGCACCTATGGGCTATGAAATGAACTATGATTTTGCATTGAAATCTATTGAAGCACTGCTAGCACTACCAATAGACCCCAAGGCCACTAGGTTTGGAACCTATAAAGAAGCTAAGTCAAGAATATCGACAGGATTGGCCATTAACAAAATGTGTAGGAAGGCAAAGAAGATGAAGAAAAACTTAACAGCTAAATTTGGAGATGTCTCTGACTCATCTGAAGAGACATTGGTTGAACAGGAAATCGAAGGATAGTTAATGCTAGATGATAAGGCATATGACAACGAGGAAACCAAATCTAATGAAGAACAAGAAGCTACATTGGTTCATCCTCTTGAAGCTCCAAATAAGAGGTAGTTACCAGTATAGATAGGTGCATGGACAAGATCATCAATTGCAGCTTCACCACCTAAGAAGAAGGAAACATAGAAGGTACTAAAATGAAAAGAAGCTACACTGACAAAGACATATGCGAAGAAAGGATCCAAGGTTGAAGCTGAAGCACCAAAGAAAAGGAGAAGACTGATTAGAGGTAAAGAAGACCTTGAGGATACTAAAAATGATGATGACATCAGTCAATTCAAAGTGGTCAGCAACAAGGTAAGATCAATAGATGAAATCATTGAAGATATAATTGAGAACGAAGACCTTGTTGATCCAGAACTTAGCAGATTTGACAAAATGTCAAATGAGGATCAAACAAAGATTGAGGAGGTAGTCATCCAAATGATGATAAAGTTTAAAAGAGTTCCATTAGAATTTGCACTAAAATTACCAAAGGAGTTGGATGACAGAATAAATAAAAAATGGGCTTATGCACTAGAAACCGAGAAAAGAAAGAGAGAAAGATCTCTAGTTTGAGCTGCCCCACATCTAAGCCTAGTAGAACTTGATGAACTCATGGTTAATCATCAAGCAAGATTTTTTGTAAAGAACCGAGCCATGATGATACTGGATGAGAATGTGGTAGATGTAGAGGAGATTGGTGATGCCCTATGGAGATCAATTTTTAAAGCCAAAGAACAAGCTGAGCAAAATGCATACTTAAATCTGTCTAAAAAGAGATAAAATTCCCAAGGAAAAGGTATATATATTGATGATACTACAGAAGAGAAATCAAAGGACTTCGGTATATCAATTACTGAGGTAATTGATATCACTGAAGAAAAAGAAGACATAAATATTTTAGAGGATGCACCAGATCTAGTAGATATCCAAATGAAGAAGAAAATCAATGATGATGTGCTCATTGAGGACATCACAAATGGTGATCCTGATGACAAGGATGATGAGGATGTACATATTGCACTAGAAAACACTCAAGATGAAGTATAAGTCACTGAATGTGCATTTACATCACTACCGGATGAGCTTCCTATACTTGCAGAAGTAGTAGAAATTCTTTCACAGGAACAACCTGACGGCTCAGACCCCGAGCAACATAAAGATACCACAAGGGAACAAGGCACTGAAACACTTGTAGAGACACATAAGTTTGAAGGAACATAGATAACTAATACAGAGAAAAAGGCACAAGATGAGCCTAAGGAAAATGAGGTGACCCCACCTGACACCACATCCGAGTTTACCGATACTCAGGTTATCGAGGAATAGAGGAAGGAAGAGAGTGTGTCAACTAGGAAGGATACTCCAAAGGTAGAAGACAAAGTTACTGTCACCATTGTGAAGAAGTCACCCCTTACACCAGAGAAGAAGAAGAAAAAGAAAGAAAAAGGGCCAGTTACTCTAGACAAAGTTATCATAATACCCAAGTGTGACTCAAGGACCCTTAGCCCTGAGGAATTAAGAAGATATGGGGAACTATGTACAAGAAAGGCATCGCAAGAAAAGTTGAAGCAAGAAACCAAATGAAAAGAAATCTTAAATGATGTTAGGGATATCTTACAATATGTAGTACTTGAAGTGAGCATTGATGAAGATACTCCTATCATAGATCAACTTGCTATACTTACCGAGAAGATAAATGCCCCAGACATTGATGCTGAAAAATGAATGGAAGAAAGGGAAGAATCTAATATTTAGGACAAACTGGCAGAAATAATTAGCCAAGAAGTGGCAATAAACAAGGTCAAATTATCTAAGGTAATAACCACAATAAAATCTATAACCCAGTTAATTTGTCAATTCTTACTGAAGCTATGCACTGTGGAAACCTTCACTGTTGAGATCAGTGAAAAGATCAAAGGTCTGGAAGATGAAATCAAGACCAGTGAAAATGCTGCTACAATCAAGCCATGAGCTTTTTCAAAGAACATTCACTGAGTTTAGAAACTCTGGTGGTTGATAGTAGATCTCAAGAAACAAGAAGAGAAGATCACAGATCAGGTCATAGAGTCACAAATAGAACTCCTTCCATACTTGAACATTTTTGAGAAACACATTGTTAAAGTGGAACAACTTGTTGCAACACCAGAGATTTCTGTGTTGGAGAACATCTTTGACATGCATGCACAAGTTGATCTTGAGCATATTGCTCTCACCAACTTGAAAGAGGAATGGGAAGACCTCTTGGAGTCACTTAAGAAAACCCATCTGAACTTTTTTGACAAGATGTGAGTATACAGTTAATTTTTTTTTGTATTTGACATTACTATCAAAAAGGGGGAAATCAATGTATAAGTCATTATGCCAAATATGTACATAGATGCTATGTATACTACATATTACCGAGAGCATGCACCAAGGGGGAGTAAATAATTTTTTTGATAAGTATATATGTATATGGCGGAGACATAAGTTATGTATAGAAAATTTTGTCTATATACATTCAAGTTTTGATACTAATGCCAAAGGGGGAGATTGTTATCTCTATTGAGAATTAAAGGTTGTCATTAGTATCAAAGGTTATCTACAATATCAGTCAGTTACTTAAACTAAGCTAGTTGGTAACTAGAAGCAAAATAGACCAGTTGATTAAGCTTATACACTGAGCATCAGACAGTTTACCGAGCACCATCAAACACCGACACCGAGTGATAGTAAACACCGAGCACCAGTATACACTGAGTAGTTTATACAGTGTTTACCGATGATCATAGAAAATGACATAGTAATTAGGAATGGCACATTCTTCTATGCAAATGGTTACACCAGATTAGGAAACGTATTACCAAGATCAAGGAATAAATTTTTGTCAAGATACTTATTAAATGCAATGTATATCTTATGTAATAGTTTGATCTAGGTCATTTTTCTATACCGTAGATCTTAGGTTTTTGTCTAAGATGTGTAACCTAATTTTGTTTAAGTCGCATAAAGAAGTATGCTATATAAAGGTATGTTTTCATCATTTGTGATGTGAACTAATGTATGAATTAAGGATTACTTGAAGCACTTGCCTAACTTCAAGTCTATCAGTTGACAGAGCAGATCAGTATTCAGAAGTTTATCAGATTAAGTAGAATTAGAGTAGGCTAACTGAGCAGTTCAGAGCAGAGATACTGTTGAGCATCATTTTTACACAAAGACAATGACTAGGAATTTGCGTGAACAACTTCCCCTCTTGGAAGACTGACGGAATTAATCTCAAGGTTCCTTCTAGCTGGGTCTCAACTGCTTGGATAGCTCAATGAAAGACAAATGTGAATTTGTTAACAAGGAGGCCTTTGCTAGTTCTTCTCTCAAGGGAAACTGCAAAACAAACTTTAGGAAACCTAAAGTTCTCTCTTTTTTGATACAATTTTTAGATTTAAGAATAAATCAATGCTAATTTAATTAATCTACTGAAAATAACTTGCAAAGAGGGTTAGGAAATGTAGGGTAACGAGAGATTTTAAATGAAATTGCTGAAAAAGAAACCTAATGGACATATGCTAGCCTCACACCACCATGTGAATTAAATAACCAAGAAGATGAGGAAACCCAAAAAACAAAGATCAGATCATGTCACAATCTTTAGCTCAATGGATGCAATCATCAGTGGAATCGAACAAATGCAGACGTATGATAAGCCAAAACTCATCAGATCACGAAGCTGCCCTGGATGTGCGCACACCTGAGACAAGTTAATCTTCAAGCAACAAAGAATGATCTTCTCAAAAATTCCTCACAACACAGCAATGCAATACCAACAAACACCAAACTAAAAGATCATAGACTTAAAATCATTAAACAACCAATTGGCTCTTTGAAATAAAGAATGAACAATTCATACATTCACAAAATTCACATAGATAGTAGATAAATCATACCATGAATGAAGCACCAATTGTATCTATTGTATTAATCATCAAGTTGACCCTCATTACATCATTTTATTACAATTTATAGAGCCATGTTCTTATTTTCGCAGCTAGGGTTTGGCTTCGACTAAAACTTGAAAGTAAATCTAAACTAGAGCTTGCATTAAAGAAACTACTGCTAAAACTTAGCTAAACTACCCTAGCATGGAATTAAACCTCGTACACTACAAAAATTTGAGTAAATCATGCATTAAACATCTCAAAAATGGAGCTAGAACTCATGCATGCTCTTGATTATCTTCATGAATCTTCCCTTGATCCTTGGTTGTGACTTCCCCACGTGGACTCAACTAGAAGAGATCCCAAAATCATCCATAAATGACCTCAAAAAAGAAGCCCAGTTGAATGGAAAATGATCTCTGAGATAATTGGAATTAACTTTTGGACGTGAGAAAAAATGCCCAAATCCCGACAGTTGGTCCAAAAAACAAGTCCCAAAAGTGACTAAGTGTCAAGCCCTTCATTTCCAATTTCGAACTTCAGACTTTCAGAGGCTGAAAAAAATAGGAAGGCTGAAAGGCCATAATGCCAAAAAGACTGAAATGCCGAAAAGGCTGAAATACCGAAAAGGCCGAAATGTCGAAAAGGCCGAAATGTCAAAAAGGCCAAAATGTCAAAAAGGCTGAAAGACAGAAATGCCAAAAAGATTGAAATGCTAAAATGCCAAAAAGGGTGAAAAGGCCGAAATGCCGAAAAGACCGAAATGCCGAAATGCTGAAAAGGCTGAAAGGCCGAAATGTTGAAAAGGCTGAAAGGCTAAAATGCCAAAAAGGCTGAAAGGTTGAAATGCCAAAAAGGCCAAAATGCCGAAATGCCGAAAAGGCCGAAATGCCAAAATGCAAAAAAAATAGGAAGACAAAATTTTTTCTCCGATTTTTTTTTTCTTTCTGAAAAAATGGCTAAGTCCACAACATTTTTAGGCCTTTCGGGGTTGTGAGGAATTTTGGCATTTTGGTCGTTCCGATCTCCGAAACTCTGAAAGACTTGACCTCCAAACTCAACCTTTGAACTTTTGAACTTCAAACTTTGAACTTCGGACCTTGAAGTTTTGAACCTCAAACTTTTGAACCTTGGACCTTGAACTTTTGAACTTTGAACTTTGAACTTTGAACTTTGAACTTTTGAACCTTGGGAAACTTTATGGCATCCAACATTTTTGTTGTCATTTCACAACATCTTCATACAACTGCAATTCAATCCCATCAAATAATTCCTCTTAACTCGTCAGTTCCTAACATGCCACATTGAGATTCTCAGTTCTACAACCACAAAGGATGCCTTGTCATCAGTCTTTATTGAAAATACAAAATTAAACTAGAGAAAATAAGTCAACAAGAAAAAGAAAAAATTAACTCAACGAAAAGAAAACACAAACAAAAAAGAATCCAAAAAGGAAAAAGAAAAGAGGAGGAAAAAAACACCAAAAGAATCAACTCAATTGACATCCAACTATCAGGAGCACACATGCCCACAATTTGACTCATTGGGTGCCTAATCAAATTGACCATAGGGGTCCCTAAAAGAAACTAAAAGCGAAAAGAAAAAAAAGAAGGGGGTCCCCATTTGGCCGAGTGGCCAAAATGGGGCGTGTGTTGTGGAATCACAAAAAATAGCCCCGAAAAAAGGAGAAATGACCAAGACATTTATTTACCAGCAAACTTTATCTGAAAATTGTCTTGTAATAAACTGAACACAAGCACCATTCATGAAAACATTCTTTCACCAACTTTTCAAAATTGAAGTCCTTTGTTGTTTCATCCAGTGAGTGCATCTATGTGTTCATTCCTTCAACACTTGGATGAAGGTTTCATGGGTGAGAAACACTTAGAGCTAATCTTTGTTTACTATCATAAACTTCCACAATCTCATTGTAACCTTTCTCTACTACTAGTCAAGCATTCATAGCCCCGGTAGAGGTTGCTAGAGTCACCCCTCTCTATCTTCTGACAAGATATATGGTTCTTTTATTGTTTGGAGGGCTCTTTTAGAGTCAACATCATTTCATGGAAGGTGAATTTTATTGAGCCATTGTGCTCTGAATATTGTCACATCTTCAGTTATCTTCATTTTAGGACCTTTTGGTACACTAAGGTAGTGCTTAGGCTATGCTACCTTAGTGCTTGCATTTCTGATTTCTCCTTTTCTTTTTCTTTTTTCTTTCTAGAAACCTGGGTAGCGATTAGGCTATTGCACCCAAGCATTTGAACTTTTATTTTCCCTGTTGACCTTTCTTTATGTGTTCCTCCTTTTGATTTTATCTCTTCAAGTCAAGATGTAGATGGAGAAGGGTTCTAAGATTTGAGGTCACCCATAACAATAAGGTCTGATTAACTCCAACTGATACTTACCCAAGAAACTAACAACCACAGTATCATGTTTAAAGTGTGTAATGTGTTGAGGATGATTGACTTTGAATATCAACTTGATTTCCAGTGAAAGGTATTGCCATTCATGATCCATGTATACAATTTCTTACAAGATGAATTACTTTAAAAATTTTGACTAAGAAACCTTTGCCTCCTATCAAGGACCACTTGCCAGGAATAGCCCCGACAAAAACCCTCTTTTCCCTAGACTGACAAACAAAAAGAAAAAACACTCAAGCAATAAGGAACGAGACTGACCCACTATCAAAACAAAACTTAACCACTAAAAAACAAGGGAAACTAACTAAAAATTAGAACAACAAGCATATGAGTTGCTTATTAACTGATTTTTCTTTCCATAGAATAGTAACAACACACCCTGCATAGTTCTAAGGGATGCAAACTCATCTTTGCACTCAAAAAAATAAAATTTAGAAATTTTTTGTTCAAATTCTGGGTACAAATCACATAAAATCAAAAGTTGTGGCAACTCTCCATAATCATGATTAATCCACAAACAAGTTTTTTCACCTTTGTCATACTCAAACTAAAAATCATCAAAAAGCAAGGGATAATGGACAGATACAACCTGATTTAGTGAGTTCTCAACCATGGGCACATACTCACTCAATGTGATTTCTTCTTTTGGAGGTCTTATCTCATGGTACACCAATCCATCCTCCTCAAGTGCACGCACACCATTAGAAAACATATTCATCTGTGATGTATTATACCTCTTATTACAACAAGGTTCAAAGAGAAAATCATCCAGATTGTGATCCTTGTTATAATTATCATTCATTGTCAATAATAAATCATCACATTTGACCTCATTAGGACTAAGAATTTCACTCATAAGCATGTCTTCAAAATTGCAAGAATTGTTAGAATCAACATTCAAATTATTTTCTCGCTCATGCCTCAAAGAGACATGTTCAAAGTTGTACTTACCTTCTAAGGCGATCTCCCAAGCTAACAAGAATTCAGGACAACGTACCTCTGAATGTATCTCAAAAGGATGAATCCTACATGAATTGGCTACTGTAAGGTTTGATATATGCATGGAATACCCATAAATGGACATTTCTTTACTCAAACATGATACCAAATCAAGAACCTTCTCTACCTCCCCTGATGACAAAAACTAAGAGTCATCTTGTTTGTTGTTTTGTAGATGTTGAGATTCCTCTACCTCAAGGCACAATTTTTCATCTTCATCATCTTCCTTTTGATCATCCTCTTGAACTTCTTGTATCTCCTTTATTTGGTCTCGATCATGATTAGCATTCAAAAATGGCAGTGCATCATCACTTATGATTTCATGAGAAGAGACCTTTCCACTTTCATCTTTCATGAAGATGTCTATGAATGTATTTATGATTTCACTCTCCTCATCATTGGGGATTTTCTCACCCTCATTTTCTTGTATGTAAATCACTTTATCTTTCTCATTAGGCAAATCCATATCTTCCAAAGTCTCATGAATTTGATCATGTTCCTCTTCTTCTTCCCTTGATTGACTATCCCAATGATCTGCTATAGAAATTAATACCTCTTCAATAGTCATCTTTCCTTTCAAATAGAAGTCCATCTTTCCAATAAAAATAGGGCAATCCATCTCACAATGTTGATTCATGAGGTGTATTCTACATCCTTCCATCCATGAAAAATTTGATAATGACATAGGAATACCCAATTCTTTCAACTTCTCATCTAGTCTACTTTGTTCAAGTGGAATATCTACCCAACAATGATTATCGACATTTTTGTTGTGTGAATCTTTCTCAACATCAAAAGTGTCATTAGAATTACCTTGTGAAGATGACAAATATTTTGTACTTGTTTCTCTTTCATGGCAATAATTTTTGGGCAGCATTGAATATCTCTCATCCTCTTGGATTTGTTCATCATTTCTTGTTATCCCATGACTGATTTTTGTCAAAAAATCATTTGGTAGCTTGCATTCTGAATTGCAATCAGAATTTGGGATCATTTCACTTTCATTATTGCACAACTTATCGTGCTCATATAACTGACCAGCAAGCTTTCCATTTGAAGTATCATCATGTTTTGATGGATTGAGCAACGGACTATAGTAAGAATATGACAAGATATGTATAGGAGCATCATTAGGTGACAAAATACTTGTGTCCAAGGTTGTATCATGGGAATTTTGACCCCAAAATGATCTTGAAAGTGATTGATTTGATTCTTTTGATTGGCTGATTGCATCATATGGATATCAGGCATGTTGTAATTGATTGAATGAGATGATTGTAGCTGATTTGATGTATTCAATGGGTTGACAAAGAGCTGTAATGATTGACAACGTTCAATCAATTGCATATGGAAACTTCCATTAGGACCATTTGTACCATTTGTAACATCACATCCACACTATGCCAAGAAAAGAGCCTTATTGAATGCATCATGCAAGGTTGTAACCTCACCAAAAGATCTGATTGTGCATGCAAATGAGACATCCAAACACCATAAATAATTCTCTTTTAACATTGAATCATGCACCATCCTTTCTGAATCTTGGACCCTTTGATACATGAGAAGAAATCGATGATTAAATTGGGCAATGGACTCTTGAGGTGTCCTTCTCACAACAACAAAATAAAATAGTGAATCTTGTGAACTCACATTGGGATCAAATCAAATTAATAATAAATCCTTTAATTCAATCCATGAGTGAATAGAATTGGATGGGAGTCTTCCATACCATTGAAGTGCTACACCTTGAAATGTCTTGACAAATAGGTTGCAAACAACATCTTCATGTTCAATTTTGAGAAAAAGCATTAGATCCTTACAAGTCCTTACATGATTTGTAGCATTTTGTCCATTATTAGGGAAGAACAAAGGAAGCCTATTATGTGCATGTAAAGGAATCTCATGGATAACTCCCCGTATACACAATAGACTATCCATTGAAGCTAGATTTTTCCAACATCCAACTTGTTTAGTGTGATTATAACTTGAAAATCTTTTGGTTCATGGCCCTCCTAGCACCACTTCTGTTGAGTGTCATTTTTACATGAAGACAACAACTAGGAATTTGCACAAACAACTTCCCCTCTTGGAAGACTAATGAAATCAACCTCAAGGTTCCTTCTGGCTGGGTCTCAACCGCTTGGATAGCTCAATGAAAGACAAATGTGAATTTGTTAACAAGGAGGCCTTTGCTGGTTCTTCTCTCAAGGGAAACTACAAAATAAACTTTAGGAAACCCAAAGTTCTCTATTTTTTGATACGATTTTCAGATTTAAGAATAAAGCAATGCTAATTTAATTAATCTACTGAAAATAACTTGCAAAGAGGGTTAGGAAATGTAGGGTATCGAGAGATTTTAAATGAAATTGCTGAAAAAGAAAGCTAATGGACATATGCTAGCCTCACACCACCATGTGAATTAAATAACCAAGAAGATGAGGAAAGCCACAAAATAGAGATCAGATCATGTCACAATCTTCAGCTCAGTGGATGCAATCATTAGCAGAATCGAACAAATGCAGATGTATGATAAGCCAAAACTCATCAAATCACAAAGCCACCCCGGATGTGCGCACACATGAGACAAGTTAATCTTCAACCACTAAAGAATGATCTTCTCATAAATTCATCACAACACAATAATACAATACCAGCAAACACCGAAGGAAAAGATCGCAAACTTAAAATCATTAAACAACCAATTGGCTCTTTGAAATAAAGAATGAGCAATTCACACATTCAAAAACTTCCCATAGATAGAAGATAAATCACACCATGAATGAAGCACCAATTGTATCTATTGTATTAATCATCAAGTCGACCCTCATTACATCATTTTATTACAATTTATAGAGCCATGCTTTTATTTTCGCAGCTAGGGTTTGGCTGCAACTAAAACTTGAAAGTAAATCTAAACTAGAGCTTGCATTAAAGAAACTACTACTAAAACTTAGCTAAACTACCCTAGCACAAAATTAAACCTCATGCACTACAAAAATTTGAGTAAATCATGCATTAAACATCTCAAAAATGGAGTTGGAACTCATGCACGCTCTTGATTATCTTCATGAATTTGCCCTTGATCCTTGGTTGCGGCTTCCCCACGTGGACTCAACTGGAAGAGATCCCAAAATCATGCAGATTCAACCTCAAAAAAGAAGCCCAGTTGACTGGAAAATGATCTCTGAGATAATTGGAGTTAACTTTCAAACGTGAGAAAAAATGCCCAAATCTTGACAGTTGGTCTAAAAAAACAAGTCCCAAAAATGACTAAGTGTCAAGCCCTTCATTTCCAATTTTAGACTTCAGACTTTCAGAGGCCGAAAGTTCTCTAGGGCCAAAAGGCTGAAAAATAAGGTCTTCAAAAATGGCTAAGTACAAAATTGCTTCTGCTTCAACTCTTAGACTTTCGGAGGCCGAAAAAAATAGGAAGGTCGAAAGACCGAAATGCCGAAAAGGTTGAAATGCCGAAATGCCAAAAAGGCTGAAATGCTGAAATGTTCAAAAGGTTGAAAGGCCAAAATGCTGAAATGCTAAAAAGGCCGAAATGCCGAAAAGGCTGAAGTGCTGAAATGTTAAAAAGGCTGAAATGCTCGAAAGGCCAGAAGGCCGAAATGCTGAAATGCCAAAAAGACCAAAATGCCAAAATGCTGAAAAAATAGGAAGACAAAATTTTCTAAGTACAAATTTTTTTCTCTAATTTTATTTTATTTTTCAAAAAAATGGCTAAGTCCAGAACATTTTTCGGCCTTTTGGGGTTGTGAGGAATTTTGGCATTTCAGTCGTTCTGATCTCCGAAACTCTGAAAAACTTGAACTCCAAACTCAACCTCTAAACTTTTGAACTTCGAACTTTGAACTTTGAACCTTGAACTTTTGAACTTCAAAATTCAAACTTCAAACCTTGAACTTTTTAACCTTGAACTTTGAACTTCGGACCTTGAATTTTTGAACTTCGAACCTTGAACTTTTGAACCTCAAACTTGTGAACCTTGGACCTTGAACTTTTGAACTTCAAACTTTGAACTTCGAACTTTGAACTTCAAACTTTTGAACCTTGGGCATCTTTATGGCATCCAACATTTTTGTTGTCATTTCACAACATCTTCATACAACTGCAATTCAATCCCATCGAATAATTCCTCTTAACTTGTCAGTTCCTAACATGCCACATTGAGATTCTTAGTTTTGCAACCACAAAGGATGCCTTGTCCTCAGTCTTTATTGAAAATACAAAATTAAACTAGAGTAACTAAGTCTACAAGAAAAAGAAAAAACTAACTCAATGAAAAGAAAACACAAACAAAAAAGAAGCCAAAAAGGAAAAAGAAAAGAGGAGGGAAAAAACACCAAAAGAATCAACTCAATTGACATCCAACTATTGGGAACACACATGCCCACAATCTGACTCATTAGGTGCCTAATCAAATCGACCATAGGGGTCCTTAAAAGAAACTGAAAGCGAAAAGAAAAAAAAGGAGGGGGTCCCCATTTGATCAAGTGGCCAAAATGGGGCGTGTGTTGTGGAACCACAATAGATAGATCATAGTAAAGGTGATATTTTGTCAGTGCTTTATAGATTTGTATCAGAAAATCAAGTTGTCATTAGCAGATAATTTCCTATTGCTTTCTAACAATTGTAATAGAGTTTTGGCTAAAATCTCTTAACAGAGTAGACTTGACAGTCTTATGTAAATCTCTTAACCGAGTGCACACTTCATTAGTGTTGTTAAAATCCTATAACTAGGTAGACCTAGCTGATCTAATATGTTACTCCTAATAGGGTAAGATTACCACAAGTGATCAAAACTTGTAGCCCTAACAGGCAAACCTTTTCTATCTGCAGTAGTGAAGAATTTGTGGGTGTCATCCCCATTGCAGTTTTTACCTTGTAACAAGGGTTTTCGTGTTACCAAAATACATGTGTTATGTGACTGTTATATTGTTGATTTCATGTTATTTACTTTCATAAGTTGAATGGATGAATGATACATATGTTAGATGCAAGGTATTTTGGAAGGTTATCATTGTTTATTGTAGTAGATCTGAAAGGTTAATGAGTCAAAGTTTTAGTGGGCACTGATTCACCCCTCCCCTCTCAGTACCCTATCTCTCCTAATACCAATAAATGGTAGCCACTTGGTGGAATCAAACCATGGTGTACCAAAATTTAATCACAACAATGCATTTCTTTACACCTGTACAAGATTGCCCATTAACGATGACTGTCCTCTAGAAATGGGCTTGAAAATTTACCAGAAGGCCTCACGTGAACATTTTGTCTGGAACTTACATTCAATTCCAACATGTGAGTATATGTGTCAAAGGAAATTGCATGAAAATATTTGGGCCACAAGATATCACTGACCCAACTTGGCCATTAAGAACACTGATTTTGTCCACATTACAAATCTACACAAAACACCTTCAAATTTGACTTTGAAAACTTACCAAATGTAACTGCCATGATTCAAAACCATGGATACTGATTAAATCCCACACAATGAAAATGAATCCACAATTAACTTTCCCAGAAGATCAAATGGTTAAATACAATTAAACACCAAAGTCAACTCTTTAGAACATTTTGGATTTAAAACAGTGAAATATGCAGAAATTGGATTTGGAAATGGCTTAGGAAAGTGACTAAATGGATTGGTCAAGATCTAAAAATCATTAGGATGGTTCATTTATAGGTCTATAATGTAGAACAACAATAAATTCCTCTTTCCTTGAACCGGGTGCAAATTATGAGACCTCAAAGTAGGTCATTTAAATTTTGAATTCTGAACACTCAGAGAAACTTAACAAATTGCAAACGGAATGGCTCTGGAAAAATGATCAAACCAATGCATGTGGGGATAAAAATGGTCATCAAGACTCACTCTCATTCCTAAAACACATTACAACAACCCTCATGTCAAGACTATCCACTAGGCGTAAGAGGCAATCCTCTAAAGTGGGTTACTTTATAAAATAATGGAAACACAGAATGTAGATTTGGGGAAAAACCTCCAAATGGCTACCTTAAAAACACACGAGAACTAAAATCTAGGAGCTAAAACCCACTACATATGCTCAATGATAGATGATAAGCACATTCCCCAATTGGTTCTTCATGAAAAACAACAAGCCATTTTCTCCTTTGCACTCAAACTTGGCTTTTCACAATTACCTTCAAGGGCACTAACTTATACTTAGGGAAATTTATTGAAAATGGACTCAAAATCTATGTAGGATTTTTGAGCTCCAACAAGTTGGACAGAAAGTTCAGTGATATTGCCCTTGAAGTTGTTTGGACAGTGGGTCCTTCTACCTTCATTAACTCTTAACAGGGTTAGAATCTTTTAATAGAGATTCAAAGTCTCCTAACAGGGACTGATATGTACTAAATGCATTGCATAAACTTCTAATAGAGTCCATCCTCTCACAAGGAATTTTCATATTAGTACATCTTTTGTGGGTACCATCCCCATCAGGGTTTACTCTTTGATCAAGAGGTTCCCTAGTTAACATATCTTGTGTCATTGTGTATGTTTACCTTTCTATGGTTGCCATTTATGTTGGTTATATGTTTGAGATCTAATAATGTTATTAAAAGTTGCTTTTATCAGATAATTGATTCACCCCCCCTCTCAATTATCTTGGTGGAATTTACTTTCTAATAATTGGTATCAGAGAGGAAGGTCCTTGAAAGAAAATTTTAACAACTTAAGGAGATCTATGATGAGTCATTTCAGAAAAGAAAGTCCTAAGTTTGATGGAGTTAACTATGACAACTGGAAAGAAAAGATGAAGACACATCTGCTATGTTTAGGGTGAGGATAGTGGTTGATTAAAAAGAATGACAAAACTATCATTGAAGAAGACAAAATTGAAGACTACACTAATAAGGAAAGAGATCTATTCATGTGTAACATACTTGCCAGAGAAGCACTTTTGTCAGCTCTTCCTAAGAATGAATACAGTCAGGTAAAAACTCTAAGGATATCTCATGAAATTTGGTTAGCTTTACAATCTAATTTTGAAGGTGATATACATGATAAGAGAATTAGATTATAGAATTAGATGTTTATTTCAAGATGCAAAGATGATGGAAGATGAATTTGTTAGAAGTTATATTGGTAGGATATCAGAGATTTTTGCAAGTATCAAAGTTTGTGAAGGAAACAAAACTGAAGATGAAATTATATGGAAGATCTTAAAGACACCAACCCTTATGTTTAAGTAGACAATGTAGATGATTGAATAATTTATACATTGTACTAAAAAATTTACCAGAGAAACTCTTCTTGGAAGATTAGAAGCAGTGGAGATAGGCTTGAGACAGTCTAGAAATTTTCCTAGAATTGACACAACATTTAGCGCACTTAGTGTTCACCCTACTTTTTCAAGAAGTACACATGTCAGTGGAGATTATGCCAGTAGCAGTAGATCTAAGACTGAAGAAGATAGAAAGATTGAGGAAGGAATTGCCTTGGTTGTGAAAAGAGAACCAAAAGGTAAGAAAATCTTTAAATGTTGGACATGTCAAGAATATAGTCATTTCACATCTAAATGTCCTAAGAGAGTAAAGAAATATAAGAACTTTAAACCTATAAGGGCTAAAGAATGTTATTATGCTAATGATTAAGAATTTGAGGCTAGCATTAAGAAAATCTTAAGTGAAAGTGATAATGAAAGTGATGACATAGGATTTGTAGCAATAAAAGAAGAAAACTTTAAAATTGAAGCTAGAGAAGAGAATCTTCAATTTCTCAAGTTGAATAGAAAACTAATTGGATTATAGATAGTGGTTGTTCACATCATATGACTGGAGATATGATTTTTTTTTAATAAAGTTTAATAATTATGATGGAGGAATTGTTAGAGTCAGAAACAATGCACATTGCCTGATAAAGGGAATAGGATCTATTACTCTTAATGGAAAGACTAACACTGATGATGTTTACTTTATGGATGGATATCAAGTTTGGTTTACTGAGAAGACTTGTGTGATCAAGGATAAGAATGGTAAGATGATTGAAACAAGATCAAGAACCAGAGGTAATATATTTTCAGTTGAATCCTGCTAAGATGACATGTTTGATTACTAAAATTGATGATAGTTGGTTATGGCACAAAAGATTTGGTGACATAAACTTTGATAACATTATGAAAGAAAGCACTACATTTGAACTAAGATATTTTCCTAAGATTATGAAACCTACTAACATGATATGCAAAGAATGTGTTATGGCTAAGCAAAAAATAAGTTCTTTTCCCATTAAGAAGTTCACCACAACAAAAAAATTGGAAATTGTTCATATAGTTTTGAGTGGTCCCACAAGGACTAGAGGATTCTATGGTGAAAGGCATTTTATGATTTTTGTTGATGACTTTACTAGAATGATGTGGATAACATTTCTTAAAGAAAAATCATAAGCATTTGACAAGTTTAGATTAATTAAGAATAAAGCTGAGAATGAATCAGGAATGAAGATTAAATGTTTAAGATCTGATAGAGGTGGAGAATTTACTTCAAAAGGATTTAATACTTTTTGTGAAGTGAATGACATTAAGAGACAACTTTCAACCCCTAGAACACCTGAACAAAATGGTATTACAGAAAGAAGAAACATATCAGTGACTGAGGCAACAAGATCTATGTTATTTGTGAATGATATAGTGAAGAAATTCTGGAGAGAAGCAGAGAATACCATAATATATAGAATGAACATGTTGTGGTCCCACAACCACGCACCCCTAATGGCCCTTATGGACTTAGGGGGCCCCCTCCTTTTTGCTTGTCTCGCTTCTTGTTGTCTTTAGGATTTTTGTCCTTAGTTGTTTCAGTTTTCAGTCTTTTCGGCCTTGTCACCCTTTCGCACTTTTAGATGTCCAAAAGTGTGAAAAGGCCAGTGGAGCAAGTTGCACCTCAATTTTGGGTCTTTTGGCTCTGACCCACTTTTTAGCCCTTTCGAAGGTGCGGAACCCCAGAGGTCTGACTCTCGTAAGGGAGTCAACCTTTCGGGTGTTTCGACCTTTTGGAGGTCTAACACCCCTGCAAAGGCCAAAAGACTAATGCACGAGGTGCTTATGTTAGCCACCCTGGTAGCCTATAAAAGGTGCGAAGGGTTTTAAAACCCTCACTTTAACGCTCACTCCTCCACCTCTAGCCAATCTTGCTCGCCGCTCATCATTTTTTTTGCCCTCTCGATTTTCCTGTCGTCGCTGGTCATCTTTGAGTTCATCATCTTCTAGGTTGGTGGTCCTCCAAACCTCTTTGTTTGTCTTTTGGGTCTTAGATTAGGGTCCTTGTTTTCGGTCTTTTCAGCTTGTCCTAGTTTTAGAAGTTTGTGTCTTTTTGGCCTTTTTGGCCTTGTCCTTAGGTCTAGGTTGTTTAGAGTCAGCCTTTTGGGCCTTGGGATTGTCAAGGTAGTCACCTTGCATCCCCATGATGAGTTTGTGGTCAAACTCATCGTCAGACTTATTTTTGAGTTTGACCAAGAAAACCCTAGTTTCAAACTTTCAAGGTCTGAAACCTTCAGGCACCTTGCAACAAATTCTCCCAAGTGCTGACACCTTTCAGCATTTTAGTTTTTTCGCACTCCGAAACATCCATACCTCCAAAGCACAGAAAGTAAGGTCCTACCCCAAAGTGCATCTTCAAATTTTTTTTTGGCCATTTCGGGCTTATCGCATGTCGAAGACTCCTATATCCCCATATCGTCAAGAGTTTGTTCTAGGTCATGCTCGACCTTTTCAGTGTTATCGATCGTTTCAGCCTGTGAAATGTTTTCTACCTCCATCTCACCAAAAGGGCCAATGAATAATCCAAGGGTATTAAGGATCCTCCTTTTTTGCCCTTTTCGGCCTTTCAGAGGTCCGGTCCCTTCAAAAGTTCGCAAGGCTAAACTCACTTTTATGCCCCCTTTTTTTAGCTTAAATTTCAGTAATGTACTTTTCTTTCTGAATTGTTTCCTCCCGCTATGTTTCTAATTTGTGTCTTGTGCTCTCTGCAGGTATGGTTGAAAAGGGAGTGGCATCACTAGCAATGAAGTATAAATTCAAAGGTTATCACCCACCTTCCAAGGTGACTGACTTGCACGTAGGAATAAAAGATATAGATATTGGGAATGTAAGTTAGAGTGAGTACCTGAATAAGTGTGCTCAGCCAATGGGATGATTAGAGGATTGAACTTCATTAGTCCACTATTCTCTGGTGAATGCAATAGTGCACATAGTTTCCATTCAATCAACAAAATTGATCAATACACTTGCCAGTAACTATGTGCCAGACGAGTGCATGATCAAGAACAACATTGGAGAGGTGGTCCTGGACCTAAGGCCTGACAACATTGAAGATGTTTTCCATCTACCCAAAGGGGTAGATAAGTTCTTCAATTTCAACGTCAACAAGGGAATGGAGTTTTACAAGGACATACAGAGGGCTAAAACATTGTTAACAATGAGTACTTGATGCAACCATTTCCCAAGAATAGACTGCATAGAATTGATATGAGGAGAGGCTATATGAAAGAAGATATCCATGTAGCCATAAAAATGATTAGTAGGGTGTACGAGCTGCCTAAGTCCCATCAAATGGAGCCTTGGATGATCTTCCTAATCCAAAAGATAAAAGAAAGACAAGTGAGGTTTGATTGGGCCTCCATTTTAAGTGACAATTTGGATGAGCAATTGGTTTGGATTAAGACAGACCCTCATTTCTACATGACCTCATATGTCATGTATCTGCTAGCTATACGACTAGTATATCCAGGATTGACCAAAGTTGGGGTAATGGGTGAACAAAATACATGACCATTTACCTTGTATCCTCAATTGGTGAGGAAAGACTTCTACACACACAATAGCCTAGAATTTAGAATAGTAAATGATGCTTTCATTTTTTCCATCATACGCTCCATTAAGGGAGACTATGCCAAAAGGCTATCTACTGAAGCATCAGCTAAAGTAAAGGCCATTGGGGCTTTCTACATATGATTCCAGACCTTCACTTACATTCGGGTGGCAGGAAGCACCCTGGCACCGAAGAAGCTACCAAGGTACCCTTCTGATAGAGTAGTCCTCTTGGAAATAGCTAGGTAGTTATTTGATGCCTATGAGCACATCAAGCACAAGAAGAAGTATTGCTGGGATTTTCCTATTTCTATCGGCCCCCACTATGTACTAGACATGAAAGTCTACAAGTCTTTGACTAGAGAATGGGATGAATTCCCGCTATTAACTTACAGCCTGGTGAGGCCTCACTTTGATCCTATTGGTACCTATAGCCACATAATGGGAAGGAACTACGTTCATGAGTTGCATATTGGAGACCATTGGGCTAATTGTGTAGATGATTATGAGGTAAGAGTCCATGACTATTGCCAAATGAGTCTAGAGCTGGCACATGGTGCACTTTTGTTGAAGATTCTACAGAAGGTGGTAGATGTTGACTCAAATAAAATTTTGGATTCCATATACAATATAGACAAGGTGTTCACAAGGGCTATTTTAAATGCAGAAGTGGATCGAGATGAGAATGATAGCATGGATTTCAGAGCCCAGCATGTGATTAAGCTGACTAAATCTTGGGTTGCTCATCCTTTCCCAATGCAACCACTCCGCATGAAGCAACTCCTAGAGCAACCCTCTCAAGAAAAGAAGAAGGGAGAAAAGATACTAAAACCATAGTTCAAAGAGGCTGCTCCTCTGAAGCTAGAGATTGTATATCAACATGAATACCCCACCGCATATGGTCTAGCCATGCACTCCAAGAAGGTGAAAACCTGGATGACCAGAAGTATTGCACCACCAGAAGCACCTTCATCTAGTGATCATGATTCATCAGGCTTGGCAAAGAAAACCAAGTTCAAAATCATAGGGCCCAAGCCATTCGGGGTGGTCGAGGGTTATGGGTACAAGAGAAAGAGAGGCTCAATGTCCACATAAATGGATACCTTGGTGGAGGATGATGAAGAGGAATTGGATGAAGTTCCCCTCAATAGGAAGACCTAGTTTGTGGGATTCTTGAAGAAAAGAAGGATAATGGATGATGATCCTAAGGATGCTGAAGGGGCTACATAGGGAGAGACAATAAATCTAGATGCCCTCGATGATGATGAATTCAACATCATAGATTTTGTGGGGTTGCATGGTTTCAAGGAGTTAGAGAAACAAGATCCTATGTAGTTTATTAGTCTTTTTAGTGGCATGGGAGAGGGTCTACAATAGGGACCTCAAGGACAAGATGATATTGAGATGACTGAGGCTGAAGGGGAAACTGTAGAGCCAGAAAATGACTCTTTTGTTGGGGTCACCTTAGAAGAAGGTGTAACTACATAGGTACCATTGGTTTCATCCATTCCACCTCCATCTCCACCTAGGCCTCCAACTCCTCCTATAGTTCCACTTCAAGAGCCTCCCACTACCCCACTTTCCACTCCAGTACAAAATACTATGTTGCCTCAGTAGCCTTCTTCATCCCATGTTCCCCTTTCAACTCCACCTTCACCATCCCATTCAACCACTCCCTTGGTGTCTCCTATGCCTCCCTCACTCAATATTCCTCCCCAAGTTCATCTGCGCTTACCATAGGTCGATAGTGAATTGGTGGCTTAGAGCTTGCAGGAGCCAAAAAAAGAAGTAGAAGTTACTGGTGGAGAGAAAATGGAAGAAGCTTATATAGGATCTGAGGAGCCAGATGATAAGGGAGAATCATAGGTAGAAGAAGAGCCATGTACTAAAGAAGAGAGGCCCCAAATAGACACTAAAGAAGAGCTTTAGTTTAGATTTACTTTCAAGTTTTAGTTGTAGCGAAATGCTAGCTATGAAAATAAGAGCGGAGCTCTATAAATTATAATAAAATGATGTAATGAGGGTCGACTTGATGATTAATACAACAAATACAATTGGTGCTTCATTCATGGTGTGATTTATCTTCTATCTATGAGAAATTTATGAATGTTTGAATTGCTCATTCTTTATTTCAAAGATTTCAAAAAGCACAGAGAGGATACTTCAAATCATCTAAATCTTCCTCCAATTCCAACTATTGCTGCCCTGCCTGCTACTCCTCCACCACCGGCCCCAATGGCATTTTTTGCAAATGCTCAAAGTTCACCATTGAAGTTGCAGGGATAGCTCCATTAGCTACCCAAGAATCCTAAGAAATTCTACCCATAGTTCATCTATGGAGAATCTAGGACAGTGGAAGAACATGTCCGTGCATTCAAGGAATTGTGCAATCAGAAAGAGATTTCTCATCAAGATGTCATGTGCCGCATCTTCCTCTACACACTAGTGGAATTCACATATAATTGGTATCTAAATCTAACATGAGGATCCATTGCTACCTGGGGGGAATTTGCAACAAAGTTCTTAAATCAATTCAAACTATATGTGGATCTGACAACTCTTCATCAGCAGTTCATCTTAGTGAGAAAAGACCTCAATGAATCAATCATTGTGTTTAATCACCATTTTCACAAGATGTACCAAAATCTTGAAGCTCCATACATGATACCAGTTGGTGCTACCATACAAGTGTACTTGCACGCCTTAGACCCATTGATGTCTATATTCTTGAAAAGTCTGCTTCTAGGAGATATTAACACTTTGGAGAAAGTGTGCAATGAAGCTATCTTGTTCACTCAACAAATGGACCCGCAAGCAGGTGGGAATTATGGCATCCCACCAACATTGGGGAACATTGTTGTGACTGGTCCATTCACAATAAATAATCAACTTACAATACAACAAACCCCAAGGATCAATCTAGTACCAACTCCATATGTTGTTGCCCCACCATTGGCCATCACATACCTAGGATATGATACACACAGGGCTGCCTTGTGTGAACAAAAGGTCGCTATCCCAAATGAACCAGATCAAGCTCTAGTAAATGAGTTAGATGCCATGAAGAAGATGCTATCCTAGTTGACTGGGGATATCACGCAGATGAAACTCAACCCAAATCTGAATCAAGGAAGCTATCCACGACCAACTGTTGTCCCGAATACCTACTCTCAAAATCAGAATCGTAATTATGGCAATTACAACAACAATAATAATAACAATGGAGGAGGTTATGGGAATGGCTCTCAAGACAAACAATTTGGGCAACAAAGGACAAATATGACTTGGAACATGTGTCCAAATAATGGTACTATCCCCACGGACAATGCCAATTTCTTCAATTCATTAGAAGCCAGCTACACCCAAGGTCCCAACATGCATCAACCAAATTATGAATACAGGGGGGAGTCTGACAATCAACAAACGTAGGATCTTAAGAGTTCCCAGGCCCATTTTAGTGCCATGGTTTTTGAGTCATAGGATCCAAGTTTAGATGAAACCCTTGTCAATAATGCTTCAAAGGAAGAGTTCGTCTTCCCATTCAATCAAGAAAACCAACCGAAGTATTCCGAAGTCCATGCTTTCTAGAACAACAATAGAAATACCCACAACTTAAGAAGAAGAAGAGAGCCTTTGAAAGATGACATTCATCCAAGTATGCAGCCCACTCCACCTGATCCAAAGGCCAATAATAATCCTATGCCCCCTAGGGGACCTAGTACCACTATTGTTCATACGACACCATATCAACCTTCCGCATTGGAAAATCCAGTCTGGGCCAATGAAAGATACAGTGCAGTAGAGGAACTGAAGAAAGTTAGAATGAATATGTCAATGTACAATATGCTGCAAAGTTGTCCCACTCAAAGAGAAGCTCTCCTAAAGTCCTTGGATCATTCCAAGTCAGCCTCACCTAGCAATAATGCCAGGAACATATCTAATGTAAATGCCATAGAGGCAATACTGACCATGTTCAAAGATAGGGTAGAAGTGCCCCCATTCCTACTTAGCCCCAAAATGTTTGGAAAGAACCTACATAATTGCTTAATCCACTCAGGTGCTTCATGCAATGTGATGCCATTATCCATATGTCAAAGTCATTGGGGTCTTGAAGGACACACGTATTCAACTGACAGCTGAACCTAGGATCCAAGATTGCATTGATGTTCATGTAGTAGACATCCTAGAGACTTATGGCATGCTGCTCAGTTGAGAATGGACCTGATCTTTGAGAGGGTGGTTCTCCATGGACTTTACCCAACTTTGGTTGCCATGGAAAGGGCTCAATAACTAGATTAAGATCGATGCAGAACCCAAGCTCAAACAAATGATAACTGAGTACAATGCCTAGATTGAAGTTTTATTCTCACAAGCTGACCTGGGAGTGTACCATTTTGACAAGGCATTTTCATTTCAGTTCAAGGAAGAAGAAGGCTCGGATAGTAGCCCCATTCAGGGTTTGATAGATGTCCAAATCCCTGAAGAGATTCTCATAGAATTCATAAATGGTATGACAAAGAATATGAGACATTTGGGCCTAGATGCTAACCCCAACATACTAATGCTACCCGGGTACTATCGTCTTCATCAAATGAACCACTAGGAGTTTACATGCCAAAATTTCCAAGTGGCGATGGTCCAAGTTTTTAACCAGATATCAGACGTATCCAAACCTCCCAAGAATGTAGCAACTCATTCAAGTGAGGAGGAATCTCCCCTCAACGAAGAACCTCAAGGTCCTATAGTTGAGCGCTTTATACAAGAGGAGTGGAGCTCTTCTAATGAAGGCTACCTACCCCCATGCCATGAAGCTTGGCATGACATCAAGGAAAAGAAAAAGATGAAGTGGGTTCCACTTTCAAAAAGAGGAATTTTAGATGAGGGAAAGTCGAAAACCCCAAGTAAAGAAGACTTGTTGCCACTCGCAGCCCCTGTAGAACCCCAAACTGAGACCCCTCTACTGGAAGTAATCTCAGAACCCCAAGTCAAGACATCTTCCAAAAAAAACCATTCAATATGGAAACTTCAGTTCGATGGCTCCAAGTGCAGGCTAGGAGCAAGAGCTGGGATTGAATTAGTTAACCCTCATGGGGGTTCATGCTATGCTGCCTACCGGTTGCAATTCTATAGCACTAATAATGTTGCTGAGTATGAGGCTCTAGTTCGGGGTCTCCTTCTCGCACATGAGAAGAAAGTGAAAGCAATTGTAGTGGAAGGTGATTCCCAATTGATAGTCTGGCAGATCAAGAGCTAGTATTCTTGCACCAACAAATGATTGGTCTCCTACCACAAATGCATTTGGGACCTAATCAAAGATTTTGAAGCCTTTAACATTCAGAGCATCCCAAGAAGAAATAATACTATCATCGACACCTTAGCTGTATCTGCAAGCTCCCTAAAACTGTTAGAGAAATCCAAATTGAAGAAATTATCCATGGAACTGGTGGCTATACCGGTTGTCCTTGACAACATAAAAAACTTCCAGGTATTTCAAGATGATCAACAAATATTGGAATTCATTATGAACACAGGGATCTTTGACAAGTAGAGCATTAATGAAGAAGAGGATGAAATAGAAGAGTCAGATGACTTAGGGATTTTGAACATGAAAATGAATTCCATTCCTAAAGGTATGGTAGCTCTAGAGAGGATTTTTGATAAAGATGAACATGCTTGAGAAAGAGGGAAAACACCAGTAGTCGGCGGAGATGATTGCGAGCTCTACAACTTGGGTACACAACTCGAACCCAAGGAGATCCATATAGGCAAAGTTGGCACACCAAAGGAAAATAAATAGATGGTCAAGTTACTCACTGAATACAAAGATGTCATAGCATGGTGCTATGAGGATTTGAAAACCTATGACCCCAACGTTATTGTCCATAATATCCCGCTAAACCTAGATGCTAAACCTTTCTGCTAGAGGCAAAGACCAGTGAACCCCATGATTGAGCCAGTGATTCAAAAGGAAGTGCATAAGTTTCTTGATGCCAAGATAATTTTTCCCATCCAACATTCAACTTGGGTTGCCAATCTTGTCCCTGTGAGGAAGAAAAGCGGAGAAGTTTGGCTCTGCATGGATTTTAGAAATTTGAATAGGTCCTCACAGAAGGACAACTATCCTTTGCCTTCTCTAGATGAAGTGTTACAGGTGGTCAACGGTTCCCAAATGAGGTCCTTTCTAGATGGCTACTTAGGGTACAACCAAGTTATGGTGAAGGAAGAGGACTACCTGAAGATAGCCTTCACTACAAAATGAGGGACATTTGCCTATCACCACAAAATGAGGGACATTTGCCTATCACCACATGTTGTTCGGTCTAATCAACATAGAAGCCACTTTCCAATGGGCTATGGATGAGGCATTCAAGGGTCTGTTTAACAAATGCATTGTTATATATATGGAAGATCTCATAGTTTTCTCCAAGAGCAGGGTGGACCATATTGAAGATTTGCGAAAGGTGTTGAAGAGGTGTCGACGTTATGGGATTTCTTTGAATCATAAAAAGTGTGTCTTTAGGGTGACTCAAGGAAAAATTCTAGGGCACATCATATCTGAGACAGGCATCTCAATTGACCCCAAAAGGGTCAAAGCTATCCTAAAATTGGTTCCCCCAAATAGCAGGAAGGAATTGAAGTCCTTTTTCAGGAAAATCAACTTTGTTAGGAAGTTCATTAGTGGGTTTGCAGAAATAGTGCGTCCTTTAAACAATATGTTGAAGAAGGATGCTAAAATTAAATGGAACACCCCAGCTAAAGAGGCCACTGCTCGAGTCTTGGTTAGTCCTGATTATCTTCTACCATTTAAAGTCTACTCATTTTCTACAGAATATTCATGTGTAGGAATCCTCACGCAGAAGAAAGAGGGTGAAGATGAACGACCGATTTCTTTCATGAGCTACCCACTAAAGAATGAAGAGCTCAAATATCCTAATTTGGATAAACAATCTTTTGCCTTTGTCAAGGCTATCAAGAAATTCAAACACTACATACTTCGGAGTAAGGTCGTTGCTATTGTTTCAGATCCAGCAGTCAAATCCTTACTAATGAAAAATGAACTCAAAGAATGAAGAGGCAAATGGATGGAAATATTGTAGGAATTCAACATTGATATCCAACCGATGAAATTGGTGAGAGGTCAAGGCCTCACCAAGATGATGGCTGAAATGGAACAAGGTTTGGTATGCTAGGTGTACACCAATGAAGGAATAGTCACTGACATATGGTATCAAGACATAGTCTACTACTTGCTGCAAAATTGTTACCCAGATGGATTGAATGGTCCCCAATGGAGAGCACTTAAGAATAAGAGTAGTTCATACATGTTGAAAAATGGGAAGCTCTACAAACGTAATTATGATAGATTGTATCTACGATGTTTAGATCGAACAAAAGCTGAACTAGTTCTCACATAATTTCATGATAAGTATGGTACTGGACATGGATCAATAGAAGATACAACTCATCAGATACTGAGATCTGGCTATTACTGGCCAACTTTGTTTAGAGATACTCATGAGCATGTGTGCTCTTGCCATGTTTGCCAAACCAGTGCCATTCGAGAAAGACATCTGATGATGCCCTTAAAACCGGTATATGAAGTGCATCTGTTTGCCTAATGGGGGCTAGATTTTGTGGGAATGATCAATCCTCTGTCCTTGGGAGGCCACTGATACATTTTGGCTCCAACCAATTACTACACATGCTGGACAGAGGCATAGGTTATGAAAAATTGTACCACTGAGGTGATCACCAAATTCCTAGAAGAGTTCATCATCACGAGGTTTGGCATGCCTTTTTTCCTGGTATATGACAATGCCCCCTACTTCTCATCTGCAAGTCTCATTCAATGGGCCTTCAAGAACCAGGTAATTCTAAAATTCTCATCCAATTACTACCCACAAGGGAACGAAGTCATTGAGTCAACCAAAAAGAACCTAACAAAAGTAATCAAATGCCTTTTGGATGATAATCCCAGAGACTGGCACACTCAGTTGAAATATGCCCTATGGATAGATCATATGAGAGTCAAGAATGCCCTAGGGACCTCTCCCTACCAGTTAGTTTATGGTCTGCAGCCCATCTTTTTGATGAACCTAAAAATACCAATCTTGAGATTCATGGATCGGTACATTGAGGGTAAGGATTGGGTGTAGATTCGCCTCATGAATTTGTTGAACCTTGAAGAAAAATGACCTATGACCTTGGAGCTCGTAGCCAAACACCAAGCTATTGTCAAGCGATGGTTTTAGGAAAGAGAAACCATAAAAGCCTTCCAAATTTTAGATCTGGTCTTAATGTGGTACAAAGCAAAAGAAAAACCAGGTAGCCACACCAAGTTCCAACATTTTTGGATGGGCCCATTCCAGATCACTGAGATCCTGGGAGAGAATACCTTATGGATTAGTTCTCTTGATAGATAATTAGTCTCATTACTGGTTAATGACCATTTTTTTAAGCATTATTTTGGGTCTTGATTTTCCCCTTGTACTTTACTATATATTCTTGTACTATATTATCTTTTCTCGCTTCTTTGTCGGTCTTGTTGTCCGTGTCTATTCTTTGGGTCTTTGCCTACAGGGGGTGGGTGCTTTAAAGCTTTAGTGGTCTATTCCAAGTGGTCTAGGTATTGGATGCAGGTTTCCCGTTGTCATAAAATTTGAGGTAGCTCCATTTTTCAGTGAGCCAAAGACAGTAATCATAAGTGAGACATTTTCTTTTCGGACTTCTCAGAGGAGTTTATCAGAATCAACCATCCTCTATACTAACACACATTTAAAGAAAATCTCAAGCCATGAGCTTCTCAAAATATGATTCCAATCTACACCAGGAGATGCCCATGGTCACGAAGGAAGCCTAAAAGTCAGAACCCTTTCCTAACTAAAATTTAGACTAAAAGAAAAGAGAAAGAAAATAAAAAAGGAGGAATGCATAAGGATGAGATAAATAAAGGAGTACTCAAAAGCAAGACAACACAGTATAAGTGCTGCCCTGGTTCTTAAAAAAAAAAGAAAAAAGAATAGAACAAGAACAACGAACCATGTTTTACAAAGCTACAAGGAGTATCGAAGCAGTCCACATGGAACATGATTTGTCGATAACAGGATGTTTTCAAAGAGGTTAGCTTAAAGATGAAGAAAATCAAGTCTAAGATCCCTCCTATGAAGTCTAAAACTTCTACCAAATCTCATTTACAGTTGGGAAAGGGTGACTTTAGCAATCTCTATTGGGGCTATTAATGCTTGCATGGAAATAGAGCAAGGTTAAATTGACTTATGGATAACTTTAGATTGCTAGGTAGTGATTCAACAATGATGGGATGATCATCAACAAGAGCTCATGGTGAAGGGTTTCCAAGGATATTTGAACACACCCTCTCACACATTGGATGCAAGATGTTATGGTTTTCTCTACCTTGATGACGATAAGAAACATGCTCGAACTGAAGATCTTTGTACTTGGCTCATTGCAAATCAAGATTGTCTCCAGGTGGACTGACTCTAGGAAGCTTCCATTTTTTTCCTTTCTTTGTTTGGGCTATTTGTTGTGGTCCCACAACCAAGCTCCCCTAATGGCCCTTATGGCCTTAGGGCCCCCCCTCCTGCTTTTTGCTTGTCTTGCTTCTTGTTGTCTTTAGGGTTTTTGTCCTTAGTTGTTTCAATTTTTAGCCTTTTAGCCTTGTCACCCTTTCACACTTTCAGATGTCCAAAAGTATGAAAAGTCCGATGGAGCAAGTTGCTCCTCAATTTTGGGTCTTTTGGCTCTGACCCCCTTTTCGGCCCTTTCAGAGGTCTAGAACCCTAGAGGTCTGAATCTCGCAAGGGAGTTGACCTCTCAAGTATTTTGGCCTTTCAGAGGTTCAACACCCTCACAAAGGCTGAAGGGCTGATACATGGCATGCTTACGTCAGCCACCCCGGTAGCCTATAAAAGGCATGAAGGGTTTTAAAACCCTCACTTTCACACTTGCTCCTCTGCCTCCAGCCAGTCTTGCTTGCCGCTCGTCATTTTTTTTGCCCTCTTGATTTTCCTATCATCACTGGTCATCTTTGAGTTCGTCATCTTATAGGTTGGTGGTCCTCCAAACCTCTTTGTTTGTCTTTTGGGTCTTAGATTAGGGTCCTTGTTTTCGGTCTTTTTGAATTGTCCTAGTTTTAGAAGTTTGTGTCTTTTTGGCCTTTTCGGCCTTGTCCTTAGGTCTAGGTTGTTTAGAGTCAGCCTTTTGGGCCTTGGGGATTTTCAAGGTAGTCACCTTGCATCCCCATGATGAGTTTGTGGTCAAACTCATCATCAGACTCATTTTCAAGTCCGACCAAGAAAACCCTAGTTTCAGACTTTCGTGGTCTGAAACCTTCAGGCACTTTGCAACAAATTCTCCCAAGTGCTGACACCTTTTGGTGTTTCGGTGTTGTCACACACCAAAACATCCATATCGCTGAAGTGCCGAAAGTAAGGTCCTACCCCAAAGTGCATCTTTGGTTTTTTTTTTCGGCCATTTCAGGCTTATCACACGCCGAAGACTCCTATATCCCCATATCGCCGAGAGTTTGTTTCAGGTCACACTCAGCCTTTTCAATGTTATTGGCCATTTCGGCTTTTGAAATGTTTTCTACCTCCATCTTGCGAAAATGGCTGACGAATAATCTAAAGGTATTAAGGATCCTCCTTTTTTGCCATTTTTGGCCTTTTCAGCCTTTCGGAGGTTCGGTACCTTGGAAAGTTTGAAAGGTTGAAATCACTTTTATGCCCCCTTTTTTTTAGCTTAAATTTCAGTAATATACTTTGTTTCTAAATTCTTTCCTCCTGCTATGTTTCTAATTTGTGTCTTGTGCTCTCTGCAGGTATGGCTGAAAAGGTAGTGGCATCACCAGCAATGAAGTATCAATTCAAAGGTTATCACCCACCTTCCAAGGTGACCAACTTGCACACATGAATAACAGATACAGATATTTGGAATGTAAGTTGGAATGAGTACCTGAATAAGTGTGCTAAGCTAGTGGGATGCTAAGAGGACTGCACTTCATTAGTTCACTGCTCTTTGGTGAATGCGACAGCGCACCCAGTTTCCATCCAATCGGCAGAATTGATCAATACACTGGCCAGTAACTACATGCCAGACAAGTGCATGGTCAAGAACAACATTGGAGAGGTGGTCCTGGACCTGAGGCCCAACAACATAGAAGAGTATTTCCATCTGCCCAAAGGGGTAGATGAGTTCTTCAATTTCAACGTCGACAAGGGAATGGAGTTTTACAACAAGGACATATAGAGGGCTCACAACATTGTTAACAACGAGTACCTGATGCAACCATTTCCCAAGAAAAAATTGCATAGAATTGATATGAGGAGAGACTATATGAAAGAAGATATCCAGGTATCCATAACAATGATTAGCAGGGTGTATGGGATGCCTAAGTTCCATCAACTAGAGCCTTGGATGATCTACCTAATCCAAAAGA
The DNA here is from genome assembly GCA_027943335.1 of Chamaecyparis obtusa. Lineage (NCBI taxonomy): Eukaryota > Viridiplantae > Streptophyta > Pinopsida > Cupressales > Cupressaceae > Chamaecyparis > Chamaecyparis obtusa. The sequence goes on along the minus strand of BSBK01000274.1, from coordinate 432,803 downwards.
TAAAAGAAAGACAAGCGAGGTTCGATTGGGCCTCCATTTTAAGTGACAATTTGGATGAGCAATTGGTTCAGGTTAAGACAAACCCTCATTTCTACATGACCTCATATGTCATGTATCTGCTAGCTACACGGGTAGTATATCCAAGATTGACCAAAGTTGGGGTAATGGGTGAACAAAATACATGACCATTTACCTTGTATCCTCAACTAGTGAGGAAGGACTTCTACACACACAATAGCCCAGAATTTAGAATAGAAAATGATGCTTTCATTTTTGCCATCATATGCTCCATCAAGGGAGACTATGCCAAAAGGCTATCTACTGAAGCATCAACTAAAGTAAAGGCCATTGGGGCTTTCTACATACAATTCCAAACCTTCACTTACATTCGGGTGGTAGGAAGCACCCTGGCACCGAAGAAGCTACCAAGGTACCCTTTTGATAGAGTAGTCCTCCTAGAAATATCTAGGTAGTTATCTGATGCCTATGAGCACATCAAGAACAAGAAGAAGCATTGCTAGGATTTTCCTATTTCCATCGGCCCCCACTATGTACTAGACATGAATGTCTACAAGTCTTTGACTAGAGAATGGGATGAATTCCTGCTATTAACTTACAGCTTGGTGAGGCCTCACTTTGATCCTATTGGTACCTATAGCCACATAATGGGAAGGAACTACGTTCATGAGTTGCATATTGAAGAACATTGGGCTAATTGTGTAGATGATTATGAGGTAAGAGTCCGTGACTATTGTCAGATGAGTCTAGAGCTAGCACAGGGTGCACTTTTGTTGAAGATTCTACAGAAGGTGGTAGATACTGACTCAGATAAAATTTTGGATTCCATATACAATATAGACAAGGTGTTCACAAGGGATATTTTAAATGTAGAAGTGGATCAAGATGAGAATGATAGCATAGATTTTAGAGCCTGACATGTGATTAAGCTTACTAAATCTTGGGTTGCTCACCTTTCCCAATACAATCGCTCCCCATGAAGCAACTCCTAGAGAAACCCTAAAGAGAAAAAAAGAAGAAGGGAGAAAAGATACTAAAACCATAGTTCAAAGAGGTTTCTCCTCTAAAGCCAAAGACTATATATCAACATGAGCGCCCCACCGCATATGGTCTGACCACGCACTCCAAGAAGGTGAAAACTTGGATGACCAGAACTATTGCACTGCCATAAGAACCTTCATCTAGTGATCATGATTCACCAGGCTTGGCAAAGAAAACCAAGTTCAAAATCATAGGGCCCAAGCCATCCAGGGTGGTCAAGGGTCATGCGTACAAGAGAAAGAGAGGCTCAATGCCCACATAAATGGATACCCTAGTGGAGGATGATGAAGAGGAATTGGATGAAGTTCCCCTCAATAGGAGGACATGGTCTATGGGATACTTGAAGAAAAGAAGGATAATGGATGATGATCCTAAGGATGCTGAAGGGGCTACATAGGGAGAGGCAATAAATCTGGATACCCTCGGTGATGATGAATTCAACATCATAGATTTTGCAAGGTTGCATGGTTTCAAGGAGTCCAAGCAACAAGATCCTATGTAGTTTATTAGTCTTTTTAGTGGCATGGGAGAGGGTCTACAATAGGGACCTCAAGGACAAGATGATATTGAGATGACTGAGGCTGAAGGGGAAACTGCAGAGCCAAAAAGTGACTCTTTTGTTGGGGTCACCTCAGAAGAAGGTGTAACTACATAGGTACCATTGGTTTCATCCATTCCACCTCCATCTCCACCTAGGCCTCCAACTCCTCCTAGAGTTCCACTTCAAGAGCTTCCCACTACCCCACTTTCCACTCTAGTACAAAATAATCCATTGCCTCAGTAGCCTTCTTCATCCCATGTTCCCCTTTTGAATCCACCACCACCAGCCCATTGAACCACTCCCCTTGTGTCTCCTATACCTTCCTCACTCAATATTCCTCCCCAAGTTCATGTGCCCTTACCATAGGTCCATGGTGAATCAGTGCCTCAGAGCTCACAAGATCTAGAAAAAGAAGCAAAAGTCACTAATGGAGAGAAAATGGAAGAAGCTTATATAGGATCTAAGGAGCCAGATGACAATGGAGAATCACAGGTGGAAGAAGAGCCACATACTGAAGAAGAGGGGCCACACATAGACACTAGAAAACAAATGGCTGATGAGCAGCAAATAGTTGATGATGATTAGTGCACACAAGAAGAGGGCAGACAAAATACTAAGGATGAACAAGAAACAAAGAAAGAAGAGGAGAGTCAAGAGGAAATAGAAACAAGGTGCTCGATGACTTCTTCCACATTGGCTACTTCCTATGAGCCATTGAATGCATTCTCAAAGCCCACATGGTTCACCAAAGAGGTACAACTAAGAGTTAGGGTGTACATAGATGATGAGGTTGATATGACCATGTTGGGGCATGCTTTCCATCAAACAATGCCAATTCCCTGAGCAAGGACAATGCCTTACATCACTCAAGACCAAGTGGGAAGGTGGAAAGCATATATGGCTATTCCTACAATGGATGTCAGTACAAATGAGATCACTCCAGATGATTATGTGTTGGAGGAGGTAGATTTGGTGGATCCCACCAAAGAAGGTAGCAAAACCTTGGCTACATTGGGATTGAAGCATGCTTTAGGCTTCATGGATAAAGAGGAAGAGAGGATAACGACTCTGGTAGAGCATAATGGGGCTATGAAGAAATTCATTTTGAAAACAGCGGGTCCAATTGACCTAGATAACTCTGAGGCCTCATTACATGCAATTTTGGAGAAGAAGGGGGCTATAGATACAAATGTTCCACATTCTTTTGTACAGGCTTGTGCTGAGTGAAAGCTTGATTTTGAGCAATTTGCTAGCTTATCCCTCAAAAGGATCCTAAGGCCCTTCTAGAACATTTTAGCAGGAATAACTTCCTTGGTGAAAATCATGAGTGAGGAGAATGGTGTAGAAGAAACCATCCTTAATTGGCATAAGGTGTTGGAAGAGCTGACAAGGATAAGGAAGCAGTGCTTCCAGGTATTGATGAAGATATATGAAGGATTAGAATTGGATAATTTTGAGGAGTGGATCCAAGAGATAGCTGCGGAATTGGCCATATTTGAAAAGGTTCTCAAGAGGTTTAAGAAGAGAAGGGATGACAACACAATTTTTGGAAATGAGATGTAGGAGTTTTTCGAAGGCCTAGACCTAGATTTGTTTGATGAAGATGATGATAAGACTATGTATTCAGTAAATGACATCATCAATCAAAACCTAGGCATTTTCTAATAGGTGAAAAGTAAAGAAGACCTCCAACAGATGTTTGACCAGAAGGAGGAAATTCAAAAAATGCTATCTCGTGAAGAAGAAATAAAAGCTTTTGTACAAGAACTCACTGACTTCCGAGATAGGCAAAAAGAGATCCTTCAAGGAATTAAGATGCCAGACTTTGATGAGGTGCTGGAGATAGTGGATAGGTTCAAGAAAGCACATCTAGAAGTGCCTCCCAGCTAGTAAGCCTCTAGTTCAAAATCTGCCAAATTTTGTGTACAGAAAATCCAGTTTTAACACAGCCATTTTTGCAAAGCCTGATTTTTGGCATTTCGACTGTGTGGGTTTTTCAGCCTCTGAAAAGTCCGCAAGTCCTAAATTTTGGAGATAAGGGACTTGGTACTTAGTCAATTTTGGGTCTTTAGTTTTTCAGACCAACTATCGAGATTTGGGCATTTTTTGGCACGTCTGAACATTAACTCTAGTTATCTCAGAGATCAATTTCTAGTCATATGGGCTTTCTTTTTGGGATCATTTGTGCATGATTTTGGGATCTCTTCTAGTTGGGTCCACGTGGAGAAGCCAGAGCCAAAGATCAAGGAAAGAAACATGAAGATTATCAAGAGCATGCACGAGTTCCAGCTCCCCTTTTGAGTTGTTTAATGCCTGATTTGTTCAAATCTTTGTAATGCACGAGGATTAATTATGGGCTAGGATAGTTTAGCTAAGCTTTAGAAGTAGTTTCTTTAATGCAAGCTTTAGTTTAGATTTACTTTCAAGTTTTAGTTGCAGCAAAACCCTAGCTGTGAAAATAAGAACATAGCTCTATAAATTGTAATAAAATGATGTAATGAGGGTCGACTTGACAATTAATACAACAAATAAAATTGGTGCTTCATTCATGGTGTGATTTATTTTCTATCTATGAGAAATTTATGAATGTGTGAATTTATCATTCTTTATTTCAAAGAGCCAATTGGTTGTTTAATGATTTTAAGTCTGCAATCTTTTAGTTCGGTGTTTGTTGGTATTGCATTATTGTGTTGTGACAAATTTGTGAGAAGATTATTCTTTGGTGTTTGAAGATTAACTTGTCTTACATGTGCGCACATCTGGGTTGGCTTCATGATCTAATGAGTTTTGGCTTATCATACGTCTACATTTGTTCGAATTTGTTGATGATTGCATCCATTCAACTAAAGATTGTGACATGATTTGATCTTTATTTTGTGGGTTTCTTCATCTTCTTGGTTATTTAATTCACATGGTGGTGTGATGCTAGCATATGTCCATTAGGTTTCTTTTAACAATTTCATTTAAAAATATCTCATCACCCTATATCTCCTAACCCTCTTTGAAAGTTATTTTTAGTAGATTAATTAAATGAGCACTGCTTTATTCCTGAATCTGAAAATTGTATAAAAAAAGAGAGAAATTTTGGTTTCCTAAAGTTTGTTTTGCAGTTTCCCTTGAGAGAAGAACGAGCAAAGGCCTCCTTGTTAAAAAATTCACGTGTGTCTTCCGTTCAACTATCCGAGTAGTTGATGTTAGATTAGGTGAAAAACTAATCTCCCAAGAACACCTGCATGCATAACCCTATCACATGGAAGAAGCAAAGAACAGAAAGTAAGAAAATCATGGAGGCCAAAAAGCCAGAGACATCTTATGGACATGCAAAAAGAGCAATTGTATTCCAAGATTATCTAAAAAGAATGTACAAAGGGTTCAACCATATAGGTGAACAATAAAACCCTAAAGCTATAAAGCAAAAAATAAAGCTAGGTTGCACATTATAATTAATAAATATATTAATTATAATGCACCTAAAAAAAAGCTTAAGTAAATAGAGTAATAAATAACTTAATTAATTAAACCAAAGTGATTTAATTAATAAGCATAAAGAATGATTACTCTAACACCCCCCCTTAAGCGTAGCTCAAGAGGGAAGCTAACCTAGCATAGCTATGAAAGAAAAAATGCAAGAAAGAGCAATGGGTCCTGGCAACAAGGCCTGATCAGGTACCCAAGTACAAGAAATAAACTAGATGAAGGAAACAAAGCCTCCAATCTAGGGAATGTCCCAAAGAAAGGAACAAGAAAGAGCATGAAGCATCTCTGAAGCATGAAGCTGCAAACACTGTCAAAAGAAACTGCTGGAACCCCCACTGAAATAGTGCATGACCAGGTAGAGAAGAAAAAGTCTGAAGAGCTGATCAATCGAAGAGGTGACCTCCAAAAAAGGAATGAATGAGTGTCTATATAGTAGATGATCCATCTCACTGAAATGCATAGGTGCCTAGCCACTGCATCCGCCTAGTACATAGGAACAAAAATTGAATACGTAGATCACTCAACCAAACCAAGGAAGCAATAGAGCCAACAGGTGAACCCCCCCATAATGCTAAACAGGGAGAGGGGTGACAGGAACACTGAAATGCAATGCCAGAAACATCTGCAAGAAGAAGAATCAGGAACACCAATAGTGCAACAGAAGTACACGCACAGGATAAAGGGCGGTGTCAAAGAAGAAGAATAGATCTTCTGGACACACAGCATGGGCTAATGTCATGGAAGGTACACTCACTTGATAAAGGTGGATGAGCACAAAAGGCAAAACATCATAACCCCCCATGGCACTTTATAACTGAGTGCGAGTACAAACAAACACAAGGTGTTCAAGATCCCAGATATGCAAAAGTAGGCACTTTATCTCAGTGCATTTACAGAAAAAAGAATGCAATAGAAGAGAAGCATACAATGCTCAGAAGTCAGAAAGAAGAGTGAACCAGAAGAACAGAAGAAGAGATCCCAAGACCTGTAGAACCCAAGTAATCCGCCAGAGTGCAAAAGTGAAAAACTCAGAGGAGAGAAAACCTGGAGCAGAATCTGGATAAAAGACCCCTGCAACTGAATAACTCATAGAACCAGCTTTCCAACGATATATGGTGAGCCCAAAAATGAGTCCGGATGAGCGAGATATGGCTCCCGGAAGGCAAAAAATAAACATCACCTTTGACAAAAAAAACACTATCAAAACAGTAGATCCAAAAATCCTAACCTTCATAATCAGAAAAAGCTCAGAAAGAGCTTTTCAATGATATAAAGAAGTCTAAAAAAGACCTCTGTATGCTCCAGATAGAGCAAAAAAAGGCCCAGGTACCCTTAAAAAGCACCAAAAAGGATTTTTAAGCCCCTGGGGCTGGAAAAAATAGAGCCCCTGGGCGCATGGTGCGCGCAGGGGGCTAAATCTAGAACCCCCGGTCACCCATATGATTGCCGCAAAGGCCCGCGGGGCTTAAAGCCTGCTGGGCGGAGTGCTCGGCGGAGGAGGCTGGGCGGTGCGCCCGCTGGAGCGGAGCGGGGCCGGGAGGCGGCTGGGGCCGCGGAGGTGCTGCAGCGCGGCGGAGCGGAGGCAGCGGCTGGGGCCACGGAGGGCCGGCAGCGGAAGAGCGCCGGTGGCGCGGCGGAGGACCAGCGGCGGCGGAGTGCAGGCAGCGGCTGGGGCCGCAGAAGGCCGGCGGCGGAAGAGCGCCGGTGGCACGGCGGAGGAGTGCGGGTGGCGCTTTTTAAAAAATAAAGGCTGCATTTTTTTTTAAACGCAAAAAATCATTAAAAAATGATTTTTTAAATTTTTTTCGATTTTCGAGCCGTACGGCCCTATGAGGGCAAAAATTTTCTCCGAGAAGTCACAGTGGCCAAAAATTGCAAATTTTATATGATTTTTGACTCTCCCAGGCCTTCTGAGTGCAATGGCGGCGTCCGTTTTTGCTCAAAATACCCCAAATTTTTTTTTTCTTTTTTGCAGGCAAAAAAGAAACAAAAAATAACGTCTTGTTTCTGAATCACTTCAACAAAACATGAACATCGAGCAGCAAGATGGCTCTGATACCATGTTAGATTAGGTGAAAAACTAATCTCCCAAGAACACCTGCATGCATAACCCTGTCACATGGAAGAAGCAAAGAACAGAAAGCAAGAAAATCATGGAGGCCAAAAAGCTAGAGACATCTTATGGACATGCAAAAAGAGCAATTGTATTCCAAGATTATCTAAAAAGAATGTACAAAGGGTTCAACCATATAGGTGAACAATAAAACCCTAAAGCTATAAAGAAAAAAATAAAGCTAGGTTGCACATTATAATTAATAAATATATTAATTATAATGCACCTAAAAGAAAGCTTAAGTAAATAGAGTAATAAATAACTTAATTAATTAAACCAAAGTGATTTAATTAATAAGCATAAAGAATGATTACTCTAACAGTTGAGACCCAGCCAGAAGGAAGCTTGAGATTGATTTTGTTAGTCTTCCAAGAGGGGAAGTTGCTCGCGCAAATTCCTAGCCGTTGTCTTCGTGTAAAAATGACGCTTAACATAACATAATACAAATCAGAGTACACATAGACAATATACCTTATGAATTATGGTTTGTACATGCACCATCAATTAAGTATTTTAGAATTTTTGGAAGTAAGTTTTATATTAAGAGAGATGATGACATTGGTAAGTTTGATCCGAGAAGTGATGAAGGTATATTTCTTGGGTATTAATTGAAAAGAAAAGGTTGTAGATATTTTAATAAAAGTTCTAAGACTATTGTTGAGAGTGCAAATGTTAAAGTAGATGAGAAATTCAGAATTCAAGAAAGAATACTTGATTATGATTCATATGAAGAAGTTCACTGTAGAGTTGATCAAGAAAATATTGAATTGTTTTATGAAACTGAAAATGATTTGCAGAATGAGATTTATATCGAGGAAATAAGAGAAGAACCAAGACCAGAACCTAGAGTTGAAGCAAGAACTGAGACAGTGACTTCTAATAAGAATCTAATAAGGAATCATCCTATTGATCAGATTATTGGGAGCAAAGAAAAAGAGTTATGACAAGAAATAAGGTACAAGAAGAACTATGTTTGATTTCTCAAATTGAACTTAAAACTACTGATGAAGACTGTAAAGATGATAATTGGATTCAAGCAATGAAGGAAAAAATAGATCAAATTAAAAAGAACAAAACTTTGGAGTTGGTCCCTAGACCTAAAGATAAAAATGTTATAGGAACTAAATGGGTTTTAAGAAATAAGATGAATGAACAAGGTGAAGTTATAAGAAACAAAGCAAGATTGGTATATAAAGGATACTCATAGCAAGAAGGAATTGATTATGAAGAAACATTTGCACCTGTTACAAGAATTGAAGCAGTAAGAATATTTTTGGCTTATGCAACTTATAAGAAATTCAAAGTGTACTAGATGGATGTGAAGTCAACATTTTTGAATGGAGAATTGGAAGAAGAAGTCTACATTGAGAAGCTTGAAGGTTTTCCTTTGAATCAAGAAGGAGACATGGTATGTAAACTAGAAAAAGCTTTATATGGACTAAAACAAGTACCTATAACATGGTATGCAAGATTAGACAAATATTTGGTAAAATTAGGATTTGCTAAAGGCACCACATACAGTAATTTGTATCTAAAAGAAATTGAGAATGGTTTATTGATTGTAGTTATTTTTGTTGATGATGTTATCTTTGGAGGTGAAGATGAAGCTAGTGATAAATTTGCTGATGAAATGAAGACAAAATTTGAAATGAGCATGATTGATGAAATGAAATTTTTTCTAGGATTACAGATAGTGAATGTGTGTGTGAAAATTGTACCTAATCTATAAACACAACATTTCAGTAAAACATTAGAGGTTAGCTATAATCAAATCATGCAAAATTAAAATCTAATCTAACCAAGCGATTTACTGCCTTCTAGTAGGTGCGAGATTAATGTTCTCAGATTGTTATCGAGATCAGTGACCTAGACAACACCTAAATGAAGGATTTGAATGCAATTGATCTAGATATGAAATATGAATGTAATTAATCTATATTTTTGATATTTTCTATGCAATAAGAATGATAAACTGATATGAAATCCATGCTAATATGGAAATTGATATGCTAAAATGATCTAACAATGATATGAAAAAGAATCTAAATGAATGTAAAAAAAAAACAAATTGATCTCACAATAGCCTTGATTCACAATAAGCTTTGATTCTCCAAATTCCAATTCTTCAAAATAGTTGTGCAATTCATAGATGACTTTGGCAAAGTAAGCTTGCAAAATTATGAGATGATTTAAGATGAGCTAAAGCCTTGGTTTTATAGAAATCCAGGGCTTTGGAGGTGCATGAAAAAAAGCCATAAATCACTCAAATAACTCAGGTTGATTTTTGAGTTATTTTTAAATAAAGGATAATTAACTCACAAAAATATGCAAAAGTTAAGTTTTAACTCAAAATAGAGTTTAGCTTTAATTGATAATTGATAGTTGTCTGCTTTTATGATTGTGCATGTTTTATTTATGAATTAATTTAATAATAAAGTGATTTATTTCCAACTTAACTGCTTTTAAAAATAAAATAATTGATTTATGGGTTAATCAATTATTTAATTAAACTTTTATTAAAAACTATATTATTAAATAATGACAACTTGCTTTAATTAATTAAATAAGAATTTAATCAATTATTCATATGATATTAGATTTATTGTCAAAATTAAATAATACAATTAATAATAGATACAATTAAATTTAATTACACAATTAAGTGACAAATATTAAATCTAATTAATTAAATATGAAAATATTCAATTAATCAAACTTTAGGATAAATATGATTTATTGCCAAATAATTATAAAATTAAAGATAATTATAATGATTAGGAATATTACTAAGAATATTTCCCGATGCAGACTTTAAGATAATCAATTATGATTCGATGATGTTTAGATGTGCCTTAGATTAGGACTTTGATGTCAATTTCGTTCGAATTGAAGATGTAGGAGATTAATGAACTTATAGCCCATTTTTTAGGTATTACATTTTGCCCCTCTTTGAATTACTGTGCGAAGCGCAATGGTTCAAAGATAGTTTATGTTTGATAAAGATATGAAACTAATATTTGAAATTGATAATTGATATGAGACAGAAGCTGATTGATATTAATTTGATATGAAGATAGTAGGTCCTGAATGACCAAAGATAATGTTCACTATAACAGCAAATGAACCTATGATTGCGAAAAAGTGTCAAAATGTCTGATTCCAAACTTTAGGATTGCAAAGAAGTGAGTGACCGGTTCTAGACTCGATTGTCTTAGCAGAACTGGTAGGTATCACATCCGAATCCTTCAGTTGCCGAAGAACCAAGGAAAGAACACTATGATCTGATGGTTGCAAAAACTGATACAGTTTACAAGATTAGGAGAATACCAGATTGATATGGATCTTGATGAATATGATATGCCCCAAGTGATGATAGATTTGCCCCGAGTGATGAGGTCTTTTGATGAATCAGTAACTAGACGTGGTTGTTGTCTTGATTACTGAGGAAAGATATTGATTTCCATAAAGATATGATTTCAAATTTGATTACAGATTTTGAATGATATGCAATACCATGCCCCCTTCAGGATTAAAATTGAAATCTGACAAGAAAAGTCAGTGTTGAGAGTTTAGAAGCATGTTAATTGATTTGAGTAGTGGTTAAACACGTCCGGGAATGCATTCTGCATCGTTGGAAGGTCCCAAAAGACCAAGTTTGACTAGGTTTGACCATGAGTTGACCATGGTTGACCAAGTTAAAATTTTGATAGTTTGATGTAAGATAATCAATTAAGTTGAATACTAGATTTCTGTGATGATCGAAGGTCAATTATGCAAGCAGTAGACCGTCCTAGGCCCAAAATTTTAAATCACAATTTTGACATATGAGATGATCTCATATTTGAATTTTGATCCTGAAAAAAAGGATTCTACTTGCTGTTTGGTTTGAGGAACTTTCGTGTGAGATTCAGCTCTTGTTAGATTTGAAGAATTGATATGAAGAATTGTTTAAGCATTGAAGTTCGTTTAGCCATTGTGAGATCATGCAAAGATGAAAAATGCAAAGAAGCATGCAATATGAAATGCAACCTAAGACCTAGGACCTAGTCACTGATCATATGTCGATTTGTTATCATCATTGAACTTTTAGGTAACCGGATAAATCAATACAATGCCCACTAGCAATGAAACCATGGACATATGAATATCATTTTCTCATGCTCAAGAACCAATACAACACCCACTGGTCCAAAACAACCATGGACATATGAATATTGGTTTTGTTTTCAGAATGTCAGATTAGATATAAGCACCAAGGCACAAGCGCCAGGATGACCTGAATATCATGTCCATTTTGATATAGCAATTTGTATAAGCATCAAAACATAAACGTCATGATGACCTGAATACACCTTGCATGACAAACACATCAAATAGTCAAGAGATCATTCTAAATCTGGTGTGAATTACCCGTAGTGACCCTTTATCGTTCACATCCTTAGGCAAGATCGTGTTTCATAGTAGGAGAAAGAAATCACTCAAAAACACAATAGTTAAATCAAACTTCCTTGAATTTTTTGGGTATCAATGGTTGAGGTATGCATGGCCATCCAATTCGAGATAGAGGCTCTTACAGTTGGACACCACTTCAATCCAGAATTTCCAAAGTGGTTAGATTTTCACATACAAGCAAAAAACAAAGAAAAGATTATGCCCCCAGTCATCACTCTCTAAATCTTATAAATGACATCATCAAAAAGTTTGAAGGGACACAATGTGCAAAAATCTCAATGCGAATCAGTAAGCATACAAGGAGATAAAAGCATGTAAAAAGCATAGATTATTTTCAGTTGAGTTTTGATGTTTGATTGTGTTGTTGTAGATGCAAAATCTTTTCTGGAGATGAGACTAACTGACTGACTCACATGAAGCTTCAAAGGACTCTAACTGGATATGATACGTCTAAGACACACTGGAGACCATAGGATATGACATTGATTGCCCCCAAGTGTCAAACATTGATAGGATACAGACGCTTGAGCTGATTGGTGTACAAACCAACTTATTGAAAATTGGAAATGCAGAAACAAACCGGGAGATATGTACAAACTAAAGCAAGACTGAAAGCTAGGAAAGACCAAGATTGCACTGATAGATGGAGCATTTTGAAACAAGTGGCACCCGTTTGCCGGGTTTTCACCATCTTGGTAGAGATTCTATTTTTGCTACCAAGGCGCCTGTTTCCAAGTTTTCACCAAGGCACTTTTTTTTTTTTCATTTTTGTTATTTTTTCATTTTTTTGTGAATCATCAAGGCGCCTATTGCTAGGTTTTCACCAAGATGTTTATTTTTTCAGGACTTTTGCTGATTTTTAGGATTTTTTTAGGATATTTAACCATAGACTGAATGCCTTAGGTGTAGAATTTCTTCAGATGAAGAACGTTGATTGGTTCTCAGAGCTATTCTCCTTCAGTCATTGAGAGTTGATAGGCACTAGAGCCAAAAGTAGCAGTGATTACAAATGGACCCAGCCAGTTGGGTTCAAACTTCCCCTTGCGTTCTTGATGTGATTGATTTTTAGGATTTTCTCTCAAGACTAGATCGCTAACCTGAAATTCTCTATGTCTGACTTTCTTGTTGTAGCCTCTAGACATTCTCTTCTGATACACTCTGAGATGATCATACGCTACTTGTCTGCGCTCATCTAGTAGTTCCAGTTCTTGTAACCTAGACACTCTGTAGTCATCATCAGTTACTAGACCATGCATTCTACAAGTTCATTAAGTTCATTAATCTCCTACATCTTCAATGCGAATGAAATCGACATCAAATTCCTAATCTAAGGCACATCTAAACATCATCGAATCATAATTGATTATCTTAAATTCTGCATCGGGAAATATTCCTAGTAATATTCCTAATCATCATAATTATCTTTAATTTTATAATTATTTGGCAATAAATCATATTTATCCTAAAGTTTGATTAATTGAATATTTTCATATTTAATTAATTAGATTAATGAGCTCATATCATACATTGAATCATATGAAAAATAAGTGCATACCCATCACAAAATTTTAATTTTTTTGCACTGCATTTGATCTAGTCAACAAGATCTAATTTTTTTGATATGATTTTGGCCACAAAAATAGAAATTTAGAATAGAGACCCCTGCTAAAAAATAGAGAGCTTTTCAAAAATGCAAAAATTTTAGAAAAATCTCTTCATTTGTGCCTTAGAGACCTGTTTTATCAAAATAGAATAGTTTTTGTAAATTGACTATTTGAGCTATCATATCATGTCCAAATTTAAAACACAAAGAATGGACCCCCTGTATAATTTGAAGAGCTTTTTGAAAATATAAATTTTTTTGAAAAAATGTTGATTTGCTTCAGATATTAATTTTTTATAAAATTTCAAGAAAAAATTATTAAAAATTCAAAACATCTCAAAAAATTCTAAATTTTTTACTGTAGCTTCCTTGATATGTCACCAATCTGAAAAAAAAATTTCACACCAAAAATTCAAGCTATTTGGGAGATAAAATTAAATCTTTGAAACTTTGGGGTTTTAGCTCCCCAAAAAAAATCAAAATTAGCATGCAAAGGTAGGTTGCCCCACGGTGGGCGCCAGAAATGTGTGTGTGAAAATTGTACCTAATCTGTAAACACAACACTTCAGTAAAACATTAGAAGTTAGCTATAATCAAATCATGCAAAATTAAAATCTAATCTAACCAAGCAATTTACTGCCTTCTAGTAGGTGCGAGATTAATGTTCTTAGATTGTTATCAAGATCAGTGACCTAGACGACACCTAAATGAAGGATTTGAATGCAATTGATCTAGATATGAAATATGAATGCAATTAATCTATATTTTTGATATTTTCTATGCAATAAGAATGATAAACTGATATGAAATCCATACTAATATGGAAATTGATATGCTAAAATGATCTAACAATGATATGAAAAAGAATCTAAATAAATGTAAAAAAAAAACAAATTGATCTCACAATAGCCTTGATTCGCAATAAGCTTTGATTCTCCAAATTTCAATTCTTTAAAATAGTTGTGCAATTCGTAGATGACTTTGGCAAAGTAAGCTTGCAAAATTATGAGATGATTTGAGATGAGCTAAAGCCTTGGTTTTATAGAAATCCAGGGCTTTGGAGGTGCATGAAAAAAAGTCATAAATCACTCAAATAACTCAGGTTGATTTTTGAGTTATTTTTAAATAAAGGATAATTAACTCACAAAAACATGCAAAAGCTAAGTTTTAACTCAACATAGAGTTTAGCTTTAATTGATAATTGATAGTTGTCTGCTTTTATGATTGTGCATATTTTATTTATGAATTAATTTAATAATAAAGTGATTTATTTCCAACTTAACTGCTTTTAAAAATAAAACAATTGATTTATGAGTTAATCAATTATTTAATCAAACTTTTATTAAAAACTATATTATTAAATAATGACAACTTGCTTTAATTAATTAAATAAGAATTTAATCAATTATTCATATGATATTAGATTTATTGTTAAAATTAAATAATACAATTAATAATAGATATAATTAAATTTAATTACACAATTAAGTGGCAAATATTAAATCTAATTAATTAAATATGAAAATATTCAATTAATCAAGTTTTAGGATAAATATGATTTATTGCCAAATAATTATAAAATTAAAGATAATTATAATGATTAGGAATATTACTAGGAATATTTCCTAATGCAGAATTTAAGATAATCAATTATGATTCGATGATGTTTAGATGTGCCTTAGATTAGGACTTTGATGTCGATTTCATTTGAATTGAAGATGTAGGAGATTAATGAACTTATAGCCCATTTTTGGGGTATTATAGTGAAAAATAGTGATGGTATTTTCTTATCTCAAACAAAATATCTGAAAGACTTATTGCAGTGATTTGGTCTGGAAAATTGTAATCCTGTTGGCACACCTATAGTAACTAGCCATAAGTTATCTAGCACATATGAAACTCCTGCAGTTGAACAAAAGAAATACAGATTGATGATTGGGGGTTTGCAATATTTAACTCATACAAGACCATATATATCACATGCAGTTGGCATTGTTGCAAGATTTCAAGCTTATCCTAAAGAGTCACATTATGCAACAGTAAAAAGAATATTTCAGTATTTGAAAGGTAGAACTGACTATGGGTTGTGGTATGATAAACCAAATGATTTTAGCTTATGTGCATATACAGACACAGATTGGGGAGGTAGTGTTGATGACAAAAATAGTACAAGTGGTGGTGAATTTTTTCTTGGAGGAAGATTGGTTTCTTGGCTAAGCAAGAAACATAATTGTATCTCATAGAGCACAATAGAAGCAAAATATGTAGTAGCAGTGAACAATTGTAATCAGATAATATGGATGAAATAAATGTTGAAGGTTATTGGAATCAAGTTTAGTGAGCATGTTATCATACATAGTGATAAAACCAGTACAATAAGTATGTCTAAGAACCTTGTGTTGCATTCTAAAACAAAACATATAGAGATCAAATATCATGTTGTGAGAGAGAAAATTGCAGAAAAAGAAGTAAGACTTGAGTATATTAGTACACATGAGAAGATTGTAGATAGATTTACAAAGCCCTTACCTAAAGATACATTTGAGTACTTGAGAGGTATTCTCAGGGTTATGCCCTAGCCTACTTTTGAGTAGTGATGCAGAAAGTTACATCACTCCAGTGCTATAAAAATACTATCCTTTCTGGATTGTATGTTGATGCTTCCTCTGTGGGGGAGTATGTATGTTTCTAAGATGATTCATGAAGGACTCTTGTGAAATTATTTTCTGAATAGTGTCTTTTGACATTGGAGCTTGTATTGGATTGACATATTGATATTTACTTTGTCATTGATGTCAATGGCGGAGAAGGATGCATGAAAAATATCTAATGATTGATTTGATGATTGATGAAGAGGACTTGTAAAAGTAAAGTACTGAGGAGAAGGATGCATTTCATGATTGATTTGATGATTGATGAAGAGGATTTGAAAAGATAATGCAGAACATCAATGTTGTAGTTTGGTATTCAGTGAACTTGGATGTTTTTTCATCTATATTTCCATCAATGCCAATGGGGGAGATTGTTAGGAATGAATGCTGAATATGTCCTATGGGGGAGTATTTGAGTAGTTCTGTCGTAGTTGGAGGTTGCATTCATGAATTTTTTTTCATTGATGTCAACACATTGATCTACTGGAGATTAGTAGAGAAGCATACAATGTTTGAATTAGTGCACATGGAGAAATGCAAATCAAGCTATGCATTATGGTTAAGAGAATGTATGAAAATTCAATTATTCATGACAGTTATGAGTAATCTAGTGGAAACAATATTCTGATACTGTTCCTAAGAAGCGACTTGTGATAACTAGATTATATCTCCTAACTAGGATATAATCTTGACATGCAAAGTTGTACAAAGGTTGAAGACATTTTAGAGGTGACCCGGATGAGACAACATAGTTAGAGGTTGAACTATTAAGTTTGGAAGTTGATAATTTTTATGTGGTTATGAAATATTATGTAACATGTAATGATTTATATTTTATAATTTGTTAAGCCTAGTTGGCTGACTCTATTGTAAATTATTTGAGTATGGTATAAAGGAAGGATTATTTTACTTGATTTAATATGATGATGAAGAAGTAAGATATGATGTTATTGATATTGTAAGAGGATATGCGAATTGAGTAGATCTGGTATTGAGATCTGGTAAAGTATTTGGTGTGGTTTTGGCACAGACAAAGGAGTGAAGATAAGTTGCTGAGATCAAAAATTGTTGGTATTATTCTATTCATATAATATAGATATCAATTGGATAGTGAGTTCAGTGACCATGCCCTTGAAGCTATTTGGATAGTGAGTCCTTCTTCCTTCCTTAACTCCTAACATGGTTAGAATATTTTAATAGGGATTCAAAGTCTCCTAACAGGGACTGATATGTACTAAATGTATTGCATAGACTCCTAACAAAGTCCATCATCTCACAATAAATTTTCATATTAGTACATCTTTTGTGGGTACCATCCCCACCGGGGCTTACTTTCTAATCAAGAGGTTCCCTAGTTAACATATCCTATGTCATTGTGTATGTTTACCTTTCTATGGTTGTTGTTTATGTTGGTTACATGTTTGATATCTAATAATGTTATTAAAAGTTTCTTTTATCAGATAACTGATTCACCCCCCCTCTCAGTTATCTTGGTGGACTTTACTTTCTAATACTTTTCTCCCACTCCACCCTATTCCAATGATGATGATAGTCTTGTTGATCATGATGAGTACATTTAAAACCTTAGCAAATGTTCTCCAAACACCTTTTAGAATCTAAGCATTCCTCCAAACTACCATATCATTTCTGCATACATGCTCACTAGTTCTTATTATCCTACCTTTGACAAGGTAAATCCATTATCCACACCTTCTTCCTATATTGAGCCCGCATATCCTCCGCATATATCCTTCCTACCTCCATCTTCTTCCATGGTCATATCCCAATCACCATCTTTCCACAACAACACTACTAGCTACATTCCTTATCCAAATCCTCCATCTCCTTATCCTCTAACCCATTTTCAAATCCAATATCCTAGTCTTCCAATCCATTACCTAGATCCCCCATCCCATCTTGATCCACCATCCACTATATCCTATCTCTCTACTCCATCTCCCCCATCCTATCTCAATCCACCTTCTCCCATTTCTACCTACATTGCCACAAATGGCCTACAACAAGAAGAATGCATCCCTCAATCCACTTCATATCCCATATCTCAATCCATCACCCCTATCCCATTAGTTACTCAATCAAGTTCACAAGCTTCCTCTATGCCTAGCTATGATGACTATCTAGTCATCCCATCTTCTACCCCCACTTCTACACAGTCATCCCCTCAAACAAGTTCACAATCCATGACCCCACCTTCATGTGTAGACTATCATATCTCTCCACCATCTACACATTCTAATCCTTCACCTTATTCTCCATCATGAAAGTTTCCAAGGAGTTTCACAAGAAATCCAACAAAATATTCCTCTCCTGAAGTTGATGAGCCATGCCATCTCACTCCCTCACACAAAGCCACCAGTGATGATGACTATCCACCTCCCACATCCACCATCCCACCTCTATTTTCATGCTATCCTAGCTCTCCATCATCTACACATTCTAATCCTTCACTTCAATCTCCATCACTAAATTCTCCAAGGAGTTTCACTAGGAAGCCAACAAAAAATTCCTCTCCTAAAGTTGATGAGTCACATCCTCTTCCTCCTACATGCAAAGCCACCAGTGATAATACCCATCTACCTCCTACATCCACCATTCCTCCTCTATCACCCACACCTATTATCCTTCTCCCATCTATCCCATCTATTGATCCTCTTCCATCTATCCCACCTATTGATCCCCTTTTGTCTCCTAGCATCATTGAATCCATTCCATCTATTGACTCCATCCAATTCCCATCCACTTCTCCTTTTTCTATCCTTATCCAAATCATATCCAATGAGCCTCATGAATCTACCCTTCTTCCTTTCATCGCAATTGCACAACTTCCCATCCTTCCATCCACTCCATCTGAAGAATCCATCCATACATCCCCCATCACACCATGCACATCAATCCAATCCAGTCAAGATCTTTTCCAAAAGCATGTTGAATTATCCATCAACTCAAATCAATATCCTATCCCTTCACTTCCTCTATTGCATGATCTGTTGCTTCCATCCTCTCCAAATCAAGATCCTATCCCTTTACTTCCTCTATTACATGATCCATTTCTCCCATCCATTCCTCCATTTCAAGATCCATCACCATCCTCCAATCTTAGTCAAGATCCTATCATCCTATCCCTTCCACTTGATGATCCTCTAACATCACTCTATCCCCTTGGTCCACTTACATTTGTCAATAGTGGCCCACTCAAAGTAGAAGAAATGAGTTTCATGTCTTCCACCCTAGCACTTAATACTGGATTCTTATCTTAGTCCCCAAGTCAGAAGTATCCTTGCTTTAATAAAATGCCCAAGAAATGGAATTATCAAGGTAAAGGCTTATGCTCTCATGAAAAAGTAATGTTGGAGCCTAATTAAGACAAAAAACATCCACGATCATGTGGTATTCATCACACATCCAAAAATACTTCATCCATAAATGTTGTTATAGCTAAAGCCAAATTCAAGCATCCTTCCAAAAACACCTTTGCATCTTCCCATCATTCCTCCAAAACATATAATGCCATCTCTCATCCACCATCATTGTAACCTAGGATGACCTATCACATTCCTCCTTCATCCTCTAAATCCATTTTGGGTTCCTATTGTTAGGAATAGTCCCAAGAGATAACTGAGAGAGGCAGGGGGGGGGGGGGTGTGGGGGTGAATCAGTTATCTACAAGATTCAATTATTTATCCAATTAAGTATATAAGAATATTAAGCATAAAAAAAATGAAAGAAAAATTAACACAACACCATAATTTTGGTAACAGGGAAACCCAAATAGGTAAAAACCCCGGTGGAAATTGACACCCACTAAGAACTGCACTAGTGTATTATGATCCTTGTTAGAAGATCTGTACAATGCAATAAGTATAGTGACCTAGTCAAGTGTCAGACCATGTTAGGAGTCTTTTACAATTAACCATGTTAGGGGTGAGGACACACTATCCGAGAGCACACTGCTCAAAGGGGTGAAGGCTACAACCTTCTATTTAACAAATATACACTATATTTGGATCTTGGTGAGATGTGCATAGACCTATTATCTTGATTAGTTCCAATGAATAGCATATACTCTCTACTATGTCACATAGACCTTTTGTTGATGTTGTTGCTACATACTCTTCTTCTACTATTGACTGAGAGATACAATTTTTCTTTTTACTTGTCCTAGTAACAAGTCTATATCCAAGGAATACAACTCCTCCAGAGGTACTCTTTCTATCATCCATGCATCCTGCCCAATCTACATCTGTATATACATGAAGCTCTATATTCTCTAAATTAGGATACCATAAACCATAGTCTAAGGTTCCATTCAAATATCTAAATATTCTTTTTACTGCCATGAGATGACTTTGCTTAGGTTTTGCTGCAAATCTTCCAACAATACCAACTACATTGGAAATGTCTGGTCTAGTTTGAGTAAGATATATAAGTTTACCAATCATATACTTATACAAGGTTATGTCTATTGCTGGTGAATCATCTTCTTTTGAAAGCTTGCATCTTGTTATCATAGGGGTACTTACTGGCTTGCAATCATCCATCTTGAATTTCTTCAATATCTCTTTCACATAGTTGGTCTAATTTATGAATATACCTTTGTCTATTTGCTACACATTCAATCCCAAAAAGTACTTAATGTAATCACCTAAAAATGGTCATCTAGACTATTAGCCCCTTTTGCTAAATCATAAATTGCTTATTCTTGATCAAATCCTAGTTTTGTCATTTATTCAATTATTTTCTATGGGCTAACCATCTTATCCTAAGTTTTTATTTAAAAGGAATATTTCCTCCCCTTTTTATAAATAAAAAGCCCCCACTTTTTCTCTTATCCTAAGTTGCACAAATAAAACATTATTCTTATTTTATAAAAAGGGAAAAAGCACTTTTTGTCTCATATGGACACAAAAGTCAACTCTTATTTTCCCATTGGAGGATATGTGTGCACATGGATTGCTCCTCTTTCAAGCTCCACCATTGATTAGATCTTTTGCCTCTTAATCTCCATGGTCCATTCCTTTTCATTTCTTATAAAAGGAAAGCTCTCTTCTTCATTCTAGATCCCCAACTTTTTATGCTAATGTTATGTTGCAGGTTTTCTAGGTCACTTTGGAGTTTTTGGAGATTTGGAGCATTCTTGGCTTTTTGCATCTACATGTTATCTTAGTTTTATTTCTTGCATTTTCATGGCATTCATAGCTTCATACTTAGCTTAGTTTCCTTTATGCTTTAGATTAATTCATCTAGCTTAACTAGGAGGGTTTGTAATACTTGCATCTTTCATTTTCATAGCTTAGCTTGCATTTCCATTTCTAGCATAGTATTGCATTGCATTCTCATTTAGATTTCTTATGGATATTGGCATTCTTTCCCTTGTCTTCATTGAATCTCCCATTGCATGGTTTACTAGCAAGGTTATAGGCTTAATAGCTCTAGTTGAGAGCAAACTTAAAATACCCTTGCACTCCATGCATGGGGAGCTCTAGGTCACTTTCTCAAAGTGTCCCTCTCATGGATTCCCTTGGATATAATGACTTAGAGAAGTGCACTATTTAGAGTACACATTTTTGGCACCCACCATGGGGCAAGGTAGATTAGCTTTGTCCTTTAATTCTGCATTTTCTGTCAAAATTTTCATCAATTTTTGGCTTTATTTTCAGTCTCTAGTTTTCCTGTCTCAGAGTGTCGCGTGACATTTTGCCAGTGTCATGCGAAATTTCTTTGTATGGCGGCATGACACTTTACCAGTTAAAAGTGTCACCACTATGGAAAATGGGCACCCAGTTTTTAAAAAAAATTTCACAAATGGTATCAAAAGTTTAAGTGTGATATATCATTGGAAAGGTCTTTTGGAGCCTAATCCAACCATGCTAGTTTCATTCTCAGATTTTACCATTTGATTAGCTATTTTACTTATAGATTATTGGATTTTTGATGTGCTAACCATTATGGAGCTAACAAGTTGTGCGTGTAGGTGCTCTCATTACCTGGAATTTGCCAAAAGAAACGCATGTCAAAGAGGGCTACTAATGGTTTTTGCAGGGCTGCCCTAAGCATAAAAACTAAATCAAGTGCTTGTTTAATTGCTTTATTTATTGAGTGCGGCATATACTAGTTGTTTCATTTCATAGACACTTAATACCTTGTTGTAGGAATTTTGAGGTGGTAGGATAGTATGCTCTTCACCCTTGTGGTGAAACATAAATCTTGACCCATCTTGGGATTTTGAAAGCAAGGGGGTAACTAAATATTTCCTTGGTGTGTTTGGGTGAAGTTTTTGAGATAGGGGAGTATGCTCTTCACCCTTGTGGTGGACCAAAAACCTTGAACCTCAAAAATTGATCTACTCTTTGTTTAGATTTAGAATCCTTTAGCAGGCCTGCTCTTGAGCAATCAAGAGGAATGACCCAAGTGGGGACAAGCTAATACCGAGCTATTCCAACCCACTATAATCTCAAGGCTATCAAGGACACAAAACCTTGGTAGAAATAACACTTGTCTTTGCTTGATGTGAGTAGCTCATGGGATTGCGACCATGGGGAAAATATTGAGCAAGAATGCTTAAGGTACTCTTGAGGCCGCGAGGTCCTAGTCCTTTATGAGGAGCAAGAGGGGTGTTATGAACAGAAGCCCTTACTATGAACTATTAGTTAGATGCCACCTTATTTTAGCCGCTTAGCTTCTTGGTGCAAGGATTGATCCAAGTGGACTTACCCAGATCACCCCAAGACACTCACCATATGTGTTCCTTTGGTTGTGTTTTTGACACTTCCATGACAACGCAAATATCTCTTGTGGGCAACCACTTGGTGTGAGGCAAGGGAGCATCAAGTTGTGGGCCAAGTTGCTAAGTAATGAGCTTTGACCTTCTAGGTAGTAATTTCTTGAATTGTCTTCGATTGTGCTATACCAGTGTAAATGTTCTCAACATTCAAACAAACGGTAGCATTCATAAGATTTTCTATTTTGATATCACAAGTGCTTGTCTTGGCAAGGTTGCTTTTTCCCTTGTTCCAAGTGTTTTATGACATGTTTGATCACCTACTATTTTCAAACTTGTCTTTTATCTATTGTTATTGCTTGTCAAACTGAGAAATTACACTATCCAATCTTTGAAATCGATCAAAATGCTTCAAAACTGAGATTTTTTATGTTCACTGGTCAAAGAGTCATACGACCCTAGAATAGTGTCGCACCCTGTTCTGAGAAATATCGTGCGATAGTTCATCCCTGCATAATTGTCACCCCACTTGCCTGGAAAGTGTCACCCAACCTTATTGGAAACTATCACTTGGCTTAGAGCGAAGTGTCGCCTTGCTATAAACTATCACCTTGTCTACCTGGACAGTGTCACCCAAAACCTTTTTGCTGTCTTGTTCCTGTTGCAATCCGGAGCTGCTAAACTTGCATTTTAACCTGTTGTAGTGTCTTTTTCTATTCTTACCTGAAGCTGGTCTGTTATCTTCATGCTTAGACTTATTCTAGACTAAAACAAATGAGCTAAAACTATTGGATTTGAGCTTATAAAATGCTACTCTTGATCACTTGTCACATCACAGTTACCTCTCTAGCTACTTGCTTATTGAGCTTCTTGCTCACTGCTCAGCTTTAGTCAATTGATTGCTGTAAGTGCTTGAGAACTTTTGATGAGCCATCTCTCTATTGTTCTACTTTGACAAGTGATCTATATTAGCTTTTCTTATCTCAAATTTGAGAAACTGTCTCAGTCTATTAGTCAACCAACATCTCTTTTCATGCCGGTTACAACTTGGTCTCAATTTGAGCAGGAGAGTCATCCTCCATTCAATTATACACAGTTACCTTCTCCAACTAGATGCTCATGAGCACCCATTAGCAACAAAAGTTCTAGTTCTAACCAATCTGAGGATTCTAAGGCTATCCCATGGTACAAAGGAGGTTTCCTCTTTTCCGCATTCAAGACCCCCAAAAACACAGACAATGTCTCACTCACTTTGACTGAACAAGAAAAATTCCAATGCTTGCAAGAACACTTTGAACATAAGGATAACCAAGCGTTCTTAGACAAGGAACACAATCAACAAAGGATGGATGCTGCTAGGTGCATGGCTTATAGAGGAATGTCTTATGACCAACCTGAGACTAGTAACTATGAGCATAGACCTCTTTTTAATGGCAATAATGGCAACAACACGCCACCAAGATCTCCTCCAAGACCCACTTTTGGTATGCCTTCTTCACCTCCTAGGTCTCCTCCCTCTCAACATGAGGCAGAGGCTGATGATGATATTTCTAGTGAGGATCTTATGAGATTTGAACAAGATGTGGTCTCCCAACGAATGATGCATAAGCTTTTAGAGCGTAATGGCGATCAATATTTTCAATATATGACTTCTCGAGGATACAAGCTTCCTCCCGGCTATGATGTCAGACAAATTGTCCAACAAAGAGTACCAACTGAATTGGAAGTCCTTCAGGAAGAATTGCATTAGACAAATCAAAGCCTTACCCAAATGGCAATAGAAAGAGAGCCTCCAAAGGTCTCTTTTGTAGAATCAATTTGTGCTCTTCCTTTTGATAAAAGTCTATACATGGTCCCATTTCCTAGGGATATTGAGGTTCCCAAATATGACAAGTATGATGGAAATGGAGATCCCCATGACCATGTGTGTCACTTTTATGCTCTTAGTATGGACTTTCTTCATGGAGACACATTTCTTCTATGATTATTCCCTCGAAGCTTAAGAGGCCAAGCTTTGGAATGGTTTGTGAAATTGACACCACCTCTTAAGACTTTTGATGAGTTGGCTCAGTGATTTACCCAGCATTATTCTTAACACATCCAACAACCTGTCACCATGATAGATCTCAGTAATCTAAGACAACATCAAAGTGATCCATTTGCAACTTACTTACAATGTTGGAGGTCATTGTGTTCTAGGTATCCTTGTTCGTTACCTAAAAGAGAAAAGATTGACATTTTCATCAACACACTTGTGTCTGAGCTATTTTATGATCTAAGGAAGCAACTATTCTCCTCCTTCCATGACATGGTTGAAAGTGCATATTGAATTGAGGATGTAGCTATAAGAAAAGGGGATATTGTTATAAATAAAGATGCCAAAGGCAATGGAAAAGACAAGAACAAAACTTGGAATAAGAACAAGTATGTTGTTACTGATGGGGTTGTTGATACTCCTAAAGCTAAAGAGCTCGCTTTCAATCTCTCCAATGCTATCTATGAAGCAAAACAACAAGAAGCTACCAATGCTCATAGTGCTCCTAAACCTCAATATGCAGATAAGCCTAAGAAGTCATTTCAAAAGTGAGTCTATACCAAGTTGGCAGAACCTTACGATGTGATCCTTAAGACTTTGGTTGATAATGGATATCTTACGCTTCCTGATAAACTTGGTAATTGGGATCCACTAAATAGGCCTGATTGGTGGAGAGAGGATCATTATTGCCATTATCACAGAAATAAGGGACATCTGATAGATAATTGTTTTAAGCTTAAGGATGATATTCAAGACCTCATTGATAACAACACAATCTCCACTGATGGCTTAACTAAAAATTTTGATCATGCAACTTTCAAAGATCCTCTACCTAAGCATGACAAGGGGGAAATCTCTCAAGCACATAAGAAGAATCATGATGCTAAGATCAACTATACATATACTTCTGATACGCCTGTGATCAACATGGTAGAGCTCGTTGAGAGTGTTCTAATGTTGAGGTCTCAAGATGATAATAAAGTCAGTCATGGTAAGCCAAAGTTGGTCTTGCAAACACATGGTAGTTCATCTTCTCGAAGTGAGACACTAAATGCTGTTACTAGGGGGCAAGCCAAGATTATCCTTAAAATTGTGCAAGATCCCAAGCAAGCTTTTCCTTCCAAACAAGTGGCTCCTTTAGCCACCCCTAGCTATGATCTTGTCCAACATTTGCAAAAGACACCAGCCTAGATATTTATCCTTGAGTTACTTCGGTTATCCCCTTCGCATAGAGAGATTCTTGATGAGGCTCTATGTACAACATGTGTTCCTAATGACATTGATCTAGATCAATTTCAGGCTATGGTCAACCACATTTCATCTCCACTATCTCTCTCCTTTTCTACAGAAGATGACATATCTATTGCTTACCCTCATAATCTAGCTTTACACATCAAAGTTCTAGTCTACCACACCTGCGTCCACCGAGTCCTAATAGACAATGGTACAGGGTTAAATATTGTTTCTTTCAATGTCATAAAATAGTTGGGTTTGTCAGAATTTGATGTGGATCCTAAGAAGAAGATTACTATAAAATCTTACGATGAAGTGGAAAGATCTTCCAAAGGTCTTGTCACTCTGCCTGTCCAAGTGGGCCCTGTCATGAAAGATATTAACTTCCAAGTAATGACATCCCACTCACATATAACATTCTTTTGGGTCATCCTTGGATCCATGACATGCAGGTTGTTCCTTCTACTTATCATCAGTGCGTCAAATTTCCGTACAATGGCACTGAAGTTGTGATTCCTGGAGATCATACTATTGCTATTAATGCTCTTGCTACTACTGAAACATTTGTTCCTCACAATGAACCTTCTATTGATCCTAGTACATCTCTAGTTGCTGCTGAGAAATCACTTAAGATGATGAGCCTTGGTATGGGTGAATATACACTAGGTTCCTTTGCATCTATACCTATTTCTCCTAGGTCATATGGGAAACCTTCTGATAAGATGAAGCCTTCTGCTTCTACTATGATGATCTTTGATACTTTTGTTCCTTCATCCATTCCTTTAGAAGCAGAAAGAGAAGAACAAGCTATCCAAGAGTGGATCTATAGAGAAGATGAGGGTAGTACGACAAATGCCTTCCTTGATTATTCCAAAAATACTCCCATGCTCAGTAATTTAGACACAGATACATATGAGTCACCACTACACACTATGGCTCAAATGGGAGATGATCTTCCTTCTACTTCACTTCTTTGGGGAGAAGAACGTATATCTACAGATGATATGGCTGAGGCCTTTATGTTTAGAACCTATGTGCCTAAAGAATCATTGAACTATGATAGACAACGTTGCAACAATGCACGACTGCTACAAAGAGGTGATCTCACACATAATGACACGAGTATCTCTACTTCTCGGCATCTTAAGCCTCTTCCAGAAGGTTCTTCCATGACAGATAGGGATGTTGATGTAGTTCATACCTCTCATAACCCACCCGACATAGTTGATGAGTCTCATGCAGGGTCTGATGAGTTTGTTCCCCGTATTGCCTTAGTTGACTATGTTGGTCCTTCTCTGATGAATCTAGATCTAGCTACTTTTGGAGCTTACCCTATAGGCTCAACTTCTCTTGTCACCAAAGATGACACCCCTCACATAAATGCTATTGAACCAGTCACTTCATTTCATCTCGCCTCAATACCTGTTACTTCTTCCACCAACAAACTAGCAGCAAAAATGACTGAATCAGCAATCAACTATCACAAGCATCGAATCGAAAGAAAAGAGCAATGGTTAGATGGTGAAAACCACATTGTGGTGGTATCCACACCTAAGAAAAGTAAAAATAAAAATCTGCTCAAAAATAATGATTCTCAAATAAAAGATGACAAGCTGATTCTCTACAAAAAAATGGTACACTACTTCAAGCATGATCTCATATCTGTTATACTTTAGCCCATTCCTAAAGCTGAGAACAAAGTTGCTAATGCCTTGGTTACTTCAACATCCATCTCATGAATGAAAAGGCATAAATCTCACTTCAAGTTCCTGGTGGATGAATTACGCTATCCTGCTCACAAATCTTACAATCCTACCATCTTTTCATGTCTTCCACCTCATATTCCTCCTGAAAATCCACCACGCCATTCTTTCCACCATCCCTTACACTTTGCCTTTGTCTCTGGTGACTTGTATAGGAAGGGTCTAGACGGAACTCTCCTTAGGTGTCTAGAAATAGAGGAGTTAGAAAAAGTGCTAGCTGAAACCCACTATGGCATATGTGGATCACATTCTAACGATCCTCCGCTAGTTTAGACATTGCTTAGGGCTGGTTATTATTGGTCGAACTGGTTGAAACCTCCTATTGTCATAGCTACAACATTTGGGCCTGGGGCCTATTAGTTCTCTACATCAGAGGAAGCAGATTCTTGATGCTCGTCTCTATCTGGGGCATTCTTTGTACATACTTTATGATCCTGAAAAAATTCAAAAAAAATTCATATATGATGCTGAAAAAATCCTAAAAAGCATAAAAAGTACTACAAAAAAAGAGCATCATAGTGAAAACCTAGCAATAGGCGCTTTGATGTCTCACCAAAAAAATTAAAAAATTCAAAAAATCAAAAAAAAATTGAAAAAATGCCTTGGTGAAAACCTGGAAACAGGTGCCTTGGTAGCAAAAATACAAAAAAAATTATAAAAAGTCCTAAAAAATTGTAATAAATCTATCAAGTGGTGAAAACCTAGAAATAGGTGCTGCTTGAGACCCTCTGCACCTATGTCTATCAATCTTGTGTGGTTCTCATTCGCTCCACTTCTTGCTTTGCCTCTCCTAGCTTGGAATTAACTCTTGTCTTAGTCTAGGGGGCATATGTTGTTTTAAGCTTATCTTGGGTCTCTTTGTGCATTTGGGTTTCTTAGGCAGCTCACAAATGGAATTTTTCAACACCACCCCAACTGTGTTTTTCAACACTACCCTAGTGTTGAGTGTTTCTCAAAACTTATCAGATATCCTACCTGTAGTCTAGATGATGTGATATTTCTCACTGGCAGATGCGATACTCAAAGTTTGACTCTATGACCTACACACACGCACTTGACTCGCTGAGATTTGTTTGACTTTATTTCTTTGTGTGCTGTCTATGATGATTTCTTTTTTAAGTGTTCTCCCCCTATGATCATTTTCGATGATGCATAGCTAGAAGACTGAGGGAATGAGAACATGTTTTATTGCTTTTTCTGCTTGTGGATATATTTTGTTGGTCCTACTTGTCATTAAGCATTTATGCTTGTTCCACTTGACATTGGGATCTACAAGGTATTATCCTTGACTATTTCACAAGTGCATGCTTATAGTCATCTTGAATTTCTTGTGTCTCAATGCGAGCATAATCTTGCTATATCAAACTTAGGTAATCTCACTGCACTAGTCATCTTGACTTGCATGTCTTTGATGCCTAGGTGGGATTTCCACATTTTTATATGATATAGATCATATTAAGATCCACATAGTTATGATAGTGTGTATTGTATGATCTTGTGATGCAACCAATAATGCTCGATGATGAATATTAGATGTCTATTAGCATTGTAACCTTGCAAGTAAACCACTTTTCATATAGCTTGCATTCTTAGGTTCATGGTAGATTAGTTTTGCATCTTGCATATGGAGAGAGCTCTCCTTTATCTTTCATGGACTTGTTAATCAACTGTGCTCCCCTTTCGCTTCTTCCCGATCATGTCTTTCGCTTCTTGTCTTTCATATCCCATCATTTTCTCTTCATTTCAGGATAGAAACTGAAATCCACATTCACCTTTCTTCTTCTTTCATGCAGTTGGCTGACCTTTTGAGGCCTGCTCCTTTGATCTTCATTGGGGCATTCTTCACCTCTTCATCCCCATCTCTTTCAAACTTCCAATCCTTCATTCATTTTCAAATCCCAAGTTCAAATCCCCCTCCGTGGTATTTACGGGTTGAGGGACCAATAGGTTCATGCCCCGTGTCCCATGTGTGGGGCATATCTTCACTGCTTGATGGTTATTCTATTCTCTTTCTTCGATTATGATTTCTAGTGATTTGATCATGCTACTCTTGCTTCTACTTTCCCTCTACCTGGATTTCACTTTCGATCAGGAGGGGGCAGACATATCATATCTTATTGGCTATCTCTTTCCTAAGTGTTTAGTACTGTTGCTACCAGGCTGACCATGCAGGATTTGTTATCTCTCTGCACTTCATTCTTTGGAGTCAAATTGCTATCTGCTTTCCTTCTTGGCTATCTCTTGCCTTCTTGGCTGATTTATTCTTTGATGTAATGTGTTCCTAGATCGATCACACATTAGTCAAAGAGGGGCAAATGTAATCACCTAAAAATGGTCATCTAGACTATTAGCCCCTTTTGCTAAATCATAAATTGCTTATTCTTGATCAAATCCTAGTTCTATCATTTATTCAATTATTTTCTATGGGCTAACCATCTTATCCTAAGTTTTTATTTAAAAGGAATATTTCCTCCCCTTTTTATAAATAAAAATCCCCCACTTTTCCTCTTATCCTAACTTGCACAAATAAAACATTATTCTTATTTTATAAAAAGGGAAAAAACACTTTTTGTCTCATATGGACACAAAAGTCAACTCTTATTTTCCCATTGGAGGATATGTGTGCACATGGATTGCTCCTCTTTCAAGCTCCACCATTGATTAGATCTTTTGCCTCTTAATCTCCATGGTCCATTCCTTTTCATTTCTTATAAAAGGAAAGCTCTCTTCTTCATTCTAGATCCCCAACTTTTTATGCTAATGTTATGTTGTAGGTTTTCTAGGTCACTTTGGAGCTTTTGGAGATTTGGAGCATTGTCTATTAGGACTCGGTGGACGTAGGTGTGGAGCATTGTCTTTCTTAGCATAGACTTCCTTCACGAAGACACATTTTTTATATGATTATTCCCTCGAAGCTTAAGAGGACAAGCTTTAGAATGGTTTGCAAAATTGACACCACCTCTTAAGACTTTTGATGATTTAGCTATGTGCTTCACACAACACTATTCATACAATATCCAACAGCCTATCACCATGATAGATCTTGGTGCTTTAAGACAAAACCAAGGAGAGTTATTTGCTACTTATTTGCAATGTTGGAGGTCATTGTATTCTCGATATCCTCATCAGCTACCTGAAAGGGAAAAGATTGATATTTTTGTCAACACAACTATTCTCCTCTTTCAATGACATGGTTGAAAGTGCATATCAGATTGAGGATGTAGCTATAAGAAAAGGGGATATTGTTATTAATAAAGACGCTAAAGGCAATGGCAAAGACAAGAACAAAACTTGGAATAAGAACAAGTATGTTGTTACTGATGGGGTTGTTGACGCTCCTAAAGCTAAAGAGCCTGCTTTCAATCTCTCCAACGCTATCTATGTAGCAAAACAACAAGAAGCTACCAACACTCACAATGCTCCTAAACCTCAATATGCAGATAAGCCTAAGAAGTCATTTTGAAAGCGAGTCTATACCAAGTTGGCAGAACCTTACGATGTGATCCTTAAGATGTTGGTTAAAAATGGATATCTTACGCTTCCTAATAAACCTGGTAATTGGGATCCAATAAATAAGCCTGATTGGTGGAGAGAGGATCATTACTACCATTATCACAGAAACAAGGGACATCCAACAGACAACTATTTTAAGCTTAGGGATGATATTCAAGACCTCATTGATAACAACACAATCTCCACTGATGGCTTAACTAAAAATTCTAATCACACAGCTTTCAAAGATCCTCTACCTAAGCATGATAAGGGGGAAACCTCTCAAACACATAAGAAGAATCATAATGCTAAGATCAATTATACATATACTTCTGATACACCTATGATCAACATGGTAGAGCCCATTGAGAGTGTTCTAATGATGAGGTCTCAAGATGATAATAAAGCCAATCATGGTAAGCCAAAGTTGGTCTTGCAAACACGTGGTAGTTCATCTTCCCGAAGTGAGACACTGAATGTTGTTACTAGGGGGCAAGCCAAGATTGTCCTTAAAACTACGCAAGATCCCAAGCAAGATTTTCCTTCCAAATAAGTGGCTCCTTCAGCCACCCCTAGCTATGATCTTGTCCAACATTTGCAAAAGACACCAGCACATATATCTATCCTTGATTTTCTTCGGTTATCCCCTTCGCATAGAGAAATTCTTGATGAGGCTCTACGTACAACATGTGTTCCCAATGAAATTGATCCTGATCAATTCTAAGATATGGTCAACCACATTTCATCTCCGCTATCTCTCTCCTTTTTTGCAGAAGATGACATATCTATTGCTCGCCCACATAATCTAGCTTTACACATCAAAGTTCTAGTCTACCACACTCGTGTCCGCCGAATCCTGATAGACAATGGTGCAGGGTTAAATATTGTTTCTTTCAATGTCATACAATAGTTGGGTTTGTCAGAATTTGTTATGGATTCTAAGAAGAAGATTACTATAAAAGCTTATGATGAAGTGGAAAGATCTTCCAAAGGTCTTGTCACACTACCTATTTGAGTAGGCCCTATCACAAAAGATATTAACTTCCAAGTATTGGACACCCCACTCGCATATAACATTTATTTGGGTCATCCTTGGATCCATGACATGCAGGCTGTTCCTTCCACTTATCATCAGTGCGTCAAATTTCCATACAATGGCACTGAAGTTGTGATTCTTGGAGACCATACTATTGCTATTAATGCTCTTGCTACTGCTAAAAAATTTGTTCCTCACAATGAACCTTTTGTTGATACTAGTACGTCTCTAGTTGCTGCTAAGAAAACACTTAAGATGATGAGCCTTGGTATGGGTGAATATACGCTAGATTCCTTTGCTTCTATACCTGTTTCTCCTAGGTCATATGGGAAACCTTCTAATCAAATGAAGCCTTCCACTTCTGCTATGGTGATCTTTGATACTTTTGTTC
The DNA here is from genome assembly GCA_027943335.1 of Chamaecyparis obtusa. Taxonomy (NCBI): domain Eukaryota; kingdom Viridiplantae; phylum Streptophyta; class Pinopsida; order Cupressales; family Cupressaceae; genus Chamaecyparis; species Chamaecyparis obtusa. Next base: position 400,218 of record BSBK01000274.1, on the reverse strand, counting down.
CTTCATCCATTCCTTTAGAAGCAGAAAGAGAAGAACAAGCTATCCAAGAGTGGATCTATAGAGAAGATGAGGGTAGTACGACAAATGCCTTCCTTGATTATTCCAAAAATACTCCCATGCTTAGTAATTCAGACACAGATACAGATGAGTCACCACTACACACTATGGCTCAAATGGGAGATGATCTTCCTTCTACTTCACTTCTTTGGGGAGAAGAATGTATATCTACTAATGATATGGCTGAGGCCTTTATGTCTAGAACCTATGTGCCTAAAGAATCATTGAACTATGATAGACAATGTTGCAACATTGCACGACTGCTACAAAGAGGTGATCTCACACATAATGACATGAGTATCTCTACTTCTCGGCATCTTAAGCCTCTTCCAAAAGGTTCTTCCATGACAGATAGGGATGTTGATGTAGTTCATACCTCTCGTAACCCACCTGACATAGTTGATGAGTCTTGTGTAGGGTCTGATGAATTTGTTCCCCGTATTGCCTTAGTGGACTATGTTGGTCCTTCTATGACAAATCTAGATCTAGCTACTTTTGGAGCTTACCCTATAGGCTCAACTTATCTTGTCACCAGAGATGACACCTCTCACATAAATGCTATTGAACCAATCACTTCATTTCATCTCGCATCAACACCTGTTACTTCTTCCACCAGCGAACTAGCAACAAAAAAGATTGAATCAATAATCAAATATCATAGTCATCAAGTCAAAAGAAAAGAGCAATGGTCGAATGACGAAAACCACACTATGGTGGTATCCACACCTAAGAAAAGTAAAAATAAAAATTGGCTCAAAAATAATGATTGTCAAATAAAAGATGACAAGTTGATTCTCTACAAAAAAATGGTGCACTACTTCAAGCATGATCTCATATCTATTACACTTCAACCCATTCCTAGAGCTAAGAACAAAGTTGGTAATTCCTTGGTTACTTTGACATCCATCTTGCAAATGAAAAAGCATAAATCTCACTTCAATTTCCTGGTGGATGAATTACGCTATCCTGCTCACAAATCTTACAATCCTACCATCTTTTCATGTCTTCCACCTCATATTCCTCCTAAAAATCCACCATGCCATTCTTTTTGCCATCCCTTACACTTTGCCTTTGTCTTTGGTGACTTGTATAGGAAGGGTCTAGATGGAAATCTCCTTAAGTGTCTAGAAATAGAGGAGTCAGAAAAAGTGCTAGTTGAAATCGACGATGGCATATGTGGATCACATTCTAATGATCCTCCACTAGCTCAGACATTGCTTAGGGCTGGTTATTATTGGTTGAATTGGTTGAGACCTCCTATCATCACAGTTATAGCATTTGGGCCTGGGGCCTATCAGTTCTCTACATCAGAGGAAGCAGATTCTTGATGCTCGTTTCTATCTAGGGAATTCTTTGTACATATTTATTGATCGGGAAAAAATTAAAAAAAAATTCATATATGATGCTGAAAAAATCCTAAAAAGCATAAAAAGTACTACTGAAAAAATGAGCATCCTAGTGAAAACCTAGCAATAGGCGCTTTGATGTCTCACCAAAAAAAATCAAAAAAATTGAAAAAGTGCCTTGTTGAAAACCTAGAAACAGGCGCCTTGGTAGCAAAAATACAAAAAAATTATAAAAAGTCCTAGAAAAAAAATTTGCAATAAATCTATCAAGTGGTGAAAACTTGGAAACAGGCACTGCTTGAGACCCTCTACACCTATGTCTATTAGTCTTGCATGGCACTCCTTCACTCCACTTCTCGCTTCGCCTCTCTTGGCCTGGAATTGACTCTTGTTTTAGTCTAGGTGCCATATGTTGTTTTAAGCTTATCTTGGGTCTCTTTGTGCATTTGGGTTTCTTAGGCACCTTGCAAATGGTGTTTTTCAACACCACCCCAATGGTGTTTTTCAACACTACCCTAGCGTCAAGTGTTTCTTAACACTTATCAGATGTCCTACCCGCAGTCTAGATGATGCAATATTTCTCACTGGTAGATGCGATACTCAAAGTTTGACTCTATGACCTACACACATGCACTTAAACATTTGACTCGCTGAGACTTGCTTGGCTTTATTTCTTTGTGTGTTGTCTATGATGATTTCTTTGCTGAGTATTCTCCCTCTATGATCATTTTTGATGATACATAGCTAGAAGATTGAGGGAATGAGAACATGTTTTATTTGCTTTCTACCTGTGGGTATATTTTGTTGATCCTTACTATCATTAGCATTTATGCTTGTTCCACTTGACATTAGGATCTACAAGGTATTATCCTTGACTATTTCACAAGTCCATGCTTATAGTCATCTTAACTTTCTTGTGTCTCGATGCGAGCATAATCTTGCTATATCAAACTTAGGTAATCTCACTGGACTAGTCATCTTGACCTACATGTCTCTGATGCCTAGGTGAGATTTCCACATTTTTATTTGATATAGATCATATTCAGATTCACATAGTTATGCTAGTGTGTATTGTATGATCTTGCGATGCTACCAATAATGCTTGATGATGATAATTAGATGTCTATTGGCATTGTAACCTTGAAAGTAAACCACTTTTCATGTAGCTTGCATTCTTGGGTTCATGTTAGTTAGTTTTGCATCTTGCATATGGAGAGAGCTCTCCTTTTCATCTTACGTGGACTTGTTAATCAACTACACTCACCTTTCGCTTCTTCCCGATCATGTCTTTCGCTTCTTGTCTTTCATATCCCATCATTTTCTCTTCATTTCAGGATTGAAACTGAAATCCGCGTTCACCTTTCTTCTTCTTTTGTGTAGTTGGCTGACCTTTTGAAGCCTGATCCTTTGATCTTCACAGGGGCATTCTTCACCTCTTCATCCCCATCTCTCTCAACTTCCATTCTTTCATTCACTTTCAAATCCCAAGTTCAAATTCTTCCCCTCCGTGGTATTTTCAGGTTGAGGGACCACTTGGTTCATGCCCCAGGTCCCATGAGTGGGGCATCTCTTCATTTCTTGATGTTTATTCTATTCTCTCTCTTTCATTATGATTTCTAGTGATTTGATCATGTTGATAGTACCCTCATAAATTGCTTATTCTTGATCAAATCCTAGTTCTGTCATTTATTTGATTATTTTCTATGGGCTAACCATCTTATCCTAAGTTTTTATTTAAAAGGAATATTTCCTCCCCTTTTTATTAGTAAAAATCCCCCACTTTTCCTCTTATCCTAAGTTGCACAAATAAAACATTATTCTTATTTTATAAAAAGGGAAAAAGCACTTTTTGTCTCATATGGACACAAAAGTCAACTCTTATTTTCCCAATGGAGGATATGTGTGCAGATGGATTGCTCCTCTTTCAAGCTCCACCATTGATTAGATCTTTTTCCTCTTAATCTCCATGGTCCATTCCTTTTCATTTCTTATAAAAGGAAAGCTCTCTTCTTCATTCTAGATCCCCAACTTTTTATGCTAATGTTATGTTGTAGGTTTTCTAGGTCACTTTGGAGCTTTTGGAGATTTGGAGCATTCTTGGCTTTTTGCATCTACATGTTATCATAGTTTCATTTCTTGCATTGTCATGGCATTCATAGCTTCATACTTAGCTTAGTTTCCTTTATGCTTTAGATTAATTCATCTAGCTTAACTAGGAGGGTTTGTAATACTTGTATCTTTCATTTTCATAGCTTAGCTTGCATTTGAATTTCTAGCATAGTATTGCATTGCATTCTCATTTAGATTTCTTGTGGATATTGGCATTCTTGCCCTTTTCTTCATTGAATCTCCCATTTCATGGTTTACTAGCAAGGTTTTAGGCTTAATAGCTCTAGCTGAGAGCAAACTTAAAATACCCTTGCACTCCATGCCTAGGGAGCTCTAGGTCACTTTCTCAAGGTTTCCATCTCATGGATTCCCTTGGATATAATGACTTAGAGAAGTGCACTATTTAGAGTACACACTTGATAGGTCCAATCATGCTCATCTCAAATTTGATCTGCATTTCCTTAGAAAATTCAATGTTGAGCTTGTCATTACCACCAAAGATAATGTCATCAACAAATATGGAAACTAACAATAATCCATCAGATGTTTCTCTTATGAATAAATTACAATTTGATGCTCCTTTCTTGAATCCAATCTTTGTAAAATACCCATCAAGTCTTTCATACCATGCTCTAGGGGCTTGCTTAACTCCATAGAGGGCTTTCTTCAATCTTCATACCATATCAGGTCTGTCTGATAAGGTGAATCCTTCGGGCTTCTCTATGTATAGTTCTTCCTTAAACCCTCCATTTAGGAATGCTGACTTAAAATCCATCTGCTATACCTTGAAATATTTGAAGGTAGCATAGGCTAGACATAACTTTATGGCTTCCAATATGCTTACAAGAGAAAATGTATCTGAATAATCAATGCCTTCTCTTTGCGCATATCCTTTACACACTAGTCTTGCTTTGTTTCTTACCATTGTTCCATCTTCATTCATCTTATTTCTTAATGTCCATTTTGTTCCAATTACATTCTTATCACTAGGCCTAGGGACCAATTCCCATGTATCATTATTAATTATCTTATCTAGCTCTTCTTTCATTGCTTCATGCTAATATGAATCATTACATGCATCTTCAACACTTAAGGGTTCAATTTGTGATAGTAAACATACCTCTTCATTTGCTGTGGAACTTTTTTCTTTTGATCTTGTCATGACTTTACTATCCTGATCTCCAATGATGTCTTCCTTTGAATGATATCTAGATGTGAATTTAGGAACATTAGGTGTGACTTTCTCATCTGCCTTTTGTGTTTCTTCTTCACTTGTTTTAGGGTCATTGAATAGAACATCTATGCTATCAAACATTTCTACAACAACTGCTTCACTACTGGTAGGTCTAGGTTCTTCTTCAATCATAGGTACATAATCATGGTATCTCTCTTGAGTCATAAAATTCTCATCAATCTTAACATGAGCACTTTCAATGATCTTCTTCAATCTTAGATTAAAACATCTATAAGCTTTGCTTTTAGTAGAGTAACCAAGAAAAATACCTTCATCAATTCTTGCATCAAACTTTCCAATGGATTCATCTCTCTTGATGTAACACTTGCTTCCAAAGATTCTAAAGTATTTGACTCTAGGTACATTCCCAAACCATAGCTCATAAGGTGTCTTGTCTGCGCCTGGTCTTAATTGAATTCTATTGATAGTATAGACTGCATTATTAACCACATCTCTCCAATAGGTGTGCACCACCTTTTCTTCAATCATGATAGTGCATGCTATGTCAAGAATGATCCTATTCCTCCTTTTTTCTATTCCATTCCACCGAGGGGTTCTAGGTGCACTTAACTGTCTCTTTATCCCATGTTCTTCACAATACTCTTAAAATCTGTCAGAGGTGAATTCTCCTCCTCTATCTGATCTCAGACATTTAATCTTCAATCTAGACTCATTTTCAACCTTAGCTTTGAATATTTTGAACTTGTCAAATTCTTCTGATTTACCCTTTAAGAATGCAACCCACATCATTCTAGAATAATCATCAACAAACAAAATGAAATACCTTTCACCATAGTATGATCTTGTTTGAGTTGGTCCACATAGGTCTGTATGTATCAGATCAAACTTTTTCTTTGTCAAATTATGCTTGCTTCTGAATGAATTCCTTACATGCTTTGCCATCACACATTCCCTACATATTGCATCAACTAGTTTTGAAATGCTAGGAAGATCTCTTACTGCCTTTACATTACTTATCTTTACTATGTTATCAAAATTGATATGACATAGTCTTTTGTGCCATAACTAACTGTCATATACTTTAGCAACAAAACAACTTGCTTCAGGGTTAATTTGAAAAATATTACCTTTAGTCTTTGAGCATGATGTAATCATTTCACCTTCCTTGTTGTTAATGATGCATTTGTTATCTTCGAACTCCAATCGATAACCTTTGTCAAACAACTATCCAACAGTTAGTAGGTTATGTTGCAAACCATCACAATAGAGAACATCATCAATGTTGTTCTTTCCATCTAGGGTGATGGCTCCTCTACCAATGATAGGTTTAGGAGTGTTGTCTCAAAATCTAACCATGCCTCCTTTTTATCTTTCCAAATGTACAAATCTATTTTTGTCTCTTGTCATGTGGTGTGAGCAACCAGTATCAATGATCCAATCTATCCTGATGTCAGCTTGTGAAATCAGTGCTAACTCTTATGCATTCTTTTCATCTTCAAGAGAAATGAATCCAATGTCATCCTCTACTGATTCTTCATCTGATACTCCATCTCTAGCATAGTAACATTCATTTGAATACTTAGGCTTGTAGTTATTTTTAAACTTCTTAACTCTTGTAGGACACTTGGATGCAAAGTGACCAATATTATTACATGAAAAGCATTTGAATGGTAATTAACCTTCATATTTTCCTTTTCCTTTCTTTTTCTCTTTTAGAAATCATAGCAATGAAATCATCTATTGTTTTCTCTTCATCATCATCATCATAAAAATTACCAGAGGTGTTCAAAGATTTCTTACCATGGACTGAAGCTTTGAATGTTGTTTCACTTTTAGGCTCTGTCTTCAATCTTGATATTTCAAAGGCTGAAAACTTGCTGATTAAAGTCTCTCTTTTAAAGTCTTTTGTGGACTACATATTTTCATCTAGGATGCATATCTTGTTGTCATATTTTGGTGTCAAGGTAGTCATCAATTTATCCATTATGTCTTCTTCTAAGATTTCTCCACCATTGTTTATGATTCTTGCAACTGCTTCATTAATCATTTGATTGTAGGCTCTAACATTCTCATTAGGTAGCATCTCTAATGTATTGTATCTTTTCTTCCATGTCTTTCTGTGCCAATTCTTGGCTTGAATATCTCCTTCAAACATGTCTTTTAGGTATTTCCATATCTTATAGGCTTTGTCCATTTTCTTGATCTCTAAAAACTCACTGTCAGATAGGACTGATAAGGGCTTCTTTGGAAATAGCATTTGAAGTGAGCATCTCTTTTTTCTTAACAGTTGCATCTTCTTTTGCAAGATCTACTAGTGAAGGAATCTCAACTTCTTTGGTAGCTACTTCAAAAATCTCAAAGGAAATGCACTGAAAATGTGTCATCATGTTATTCTTCCAATCTAGATAGTTCTCTCCATCAAACTTAGAACTTTCTTTTCTAAAGAATTCCATCTGATCAACCTCAAGTTGTTAAAATTTCTCTCTAAGGCACTTAGCTCTGATACCAATTGTTAGGAATAGTCCCAAGAGATAACTGAGAGGGGGGGGGGGTGAATCAGTTATCTACAAGATTCAATTCTTTATCCAATTAAGTATATAATAATATTAAGCATAAACACAATGAAATAACACCTAACACAACACCACAATCTTGGTTACGAGGAAATCCAAATAGGTAAAAACCCCGGTGGGAATTGACACCCACTAAGAACTTCACTAGTGTATTATGATCCCTGTTAGAAGATCTTACAACCCTGTTAGGAGTTTATCTTTACAATGCAATAATTACAGTGACCTAGTCAAGGGTCATACCATGTTAGGAGTCTTTTATAATTAACCCTGTTAGGGGTGAGGACGCACTGTCTGAGAGCACACTACTCAAAGGGGTGAAGGCTGCAATCTTCTCTTTAACAAATACACACTATATCTAGATCTTGGTGAACTACGCGTAGACCTACTATCTTGATCAATTCCAATGAATAGCATATACTCTCTACTATGTCACATAGACCTTCTGTTGATGGCTCAACATTTTTCACTCTCTTCTCTTCTCTTCTCTTTTAACTCTAAGCCATGCTTAGCAATCACAAATGACTGCCTATAAATATCTTTCCTCTAAATGATATAATCAAGTCAGCCTATTAGAACCATTTTGAAATAATATTAGAAAAACAATACAACTCTCCAATAACATCTCAGTCAGCTCTACTAAGTATGCCACATAAATTAGGACTACACAATTCCATGTGAGTAGACACAATGCTACACACAGTCAGCTCCACCAAATTAACTCCAACTTTCTTCTCATGTTGAATTACATCATGAAATCTTAACCAAGAATTCTTAACTCTCCTCTTAACATAAATCCAAGTGCACATACCGAGATGATAGGTGTAACTACCGCAATCATATAAACACTGTTAGCTCTTCCAAATAGACTCAAGAAACTATGGCTGTCAACTAGAGACTTCATAACTCAACCTATACTACATATCTGACTCTACATCCATGAACATAATATCATACATATATCTACAACATAAATATAAATGTGCAAGGCTCTACTGCAACCATACTATAAATTATATAGAGAACTATTCCTGGGACTTGTCATAAACATTCACTGATATACACAACTGTACTAATATCTTTACTCAGAATCAACCTATACATCTATGATATCATGCTGATAACATATCCATGCAACATATTCTCAAATATCTCTCCATTAGGCTTCCATGCATGCTGCTTTACCATATGTTGTCATCAATGACAAACACATAGTCAACAATCTGGCTTGCTGGAAAATCTCCAACACCTATATACCAAAATATACTAGCCCATATCCTTCATGTACCAAATCCATTTTGGGCCCTTATGCCCCAAAATATCATCTCCCATCTTATCCTACTCAATTCTCCATCCACCAATCCCATCTCCCTAACACCTATCATAGAAATCCAATTCCTACTCAGGATCAACAAAGGCACATTCCCACATCTCCTATTTTCCAATCTCCTTCCATCTCTCCATCCATAGCTCCTCCATCCCGCACACCTCCTCAAATTTCTTCTAATGCTCCTCATAATTTGAATGCCAACTAAAAAATGCATAAAGGTAACTATCCAAAATGATCCAAAGATTTCCATGTCCACTCTAAAAGACATGCTCAAGTAAATAAAAATCCAATAAATCCCAATGACCATAAAGGCCCATCAAAGAAAAAGAGAAATCCAATACATCCTAATGGCCACAAAGGCCCATCAAAGAAAAAGAGAAATCCAATACATCCCAATCCCCAAAAAGGCCCACCAAAGAAAAAGCAAAAACTATGTGGATCCCAAAGCAAAAATATGCAATGCATCTAAAAGAAACATCCATAATAGCATCCAAAGTTGCTAATCCACCAACTAATCATTCCCCTCCATCTCCTAAATCCATTTTGGATCCTTATCTCCCAAAATATCCTATCACAAATCCTCCATCATATCCACATCTACCATCCACATCCCATCCATTCCATCCACCCGCCTCACAACATGTGTCAATGTTGGTCCTGACAACATCTCCCTATCATGATCACTTTCCATCCTTCCACTTGAACACTTTATACCATTGAATCTCTCACCCCATGCATATCCCCCATCTCAACCATCCAATCCATGCCTTTGCATAATCCATCCATCCTAACAAGGCTGTACCAACATCCAGTAAGAGAAAGTTAGAAAAAATAAAGAAAAATATCAAAAAAGAAAAACATTCATCTAATGGAAAAAACTTGGTAATTCAAGCACCTTGGACAAGTATCATGATGAAAACTTGGAAAACATGCATCTTGCATAATCCCTCCATCCAGTTCCTCTCTACAATTGGGGGAAATTTCCCTCTAGCACATCCTATCCAACATCTCCTCCACCCCATTTGTCTCTTGCCTCCACCATCCTCCTTTGGATCTTGATGACAAATAGAGACCACCCGGTATACATGCTTTTGGGAACCTTTCTGCATCCATTTCCCCATTACCAATCCTCTATCCACCATCTCCCAATCGATATCTTCCTTCCATCTAAATCCTTATCTTTATCGAAATCCACAATCCTAGTCTATCACATCTTCCTCCATCCAAATCCCTCAACATTCCTCTATCCAAATCCCTTTGCATTCCTCTATCCAAATCCCACAACATTCCTCTATTCATATCCTCAAGAAAATCCTCTATCCAAATCCCTAAGCATTACTCTATTGCAATCCCTAAGAATTCCTCTATCCAAATCCCTCAACATTCCTCTATCCAAATCCCCTAGCATTCCTGTATCCAAATCCCCAAGAATTCCTCTATCCAAATCCTCAGCATTCCTCTATCCAAATCCTCAGCATTCCTCCATCCAAATCCCCAAGAAAATCCTCTAATCAAAATCCCTCAGCAAATCCTCTATCTGCATCCTCAAGAAAATCCTCTATCCAAATCCCTCAGCAATTCCTCTATCCAAATCCCTAAGCATTCCTCTATCCAAATTCATCAACATTCCTCCATCCACATTCATCAACATTTCCTCTATTATATCCCTCAACATTTCCTCCATCTTTCTATCACATGGTATTCCCCTTGTCATTTATATCTAGCTATAGGCTACCCTTGTGAAATCCAATGTCATTCATCCTTATCTTAATTCTCTTAGCAATCTTCCAACATCTGCAAATCCTATCCACATCCTCTAGCTATCCAAAGTCCAATATCAAGCCAAACCATCCAATCAAATCCTTAGTCTTGTGGCAAGCCTTAATCTCAATCCAATCATCATCATTGGGATGTGTCCTTCCCAAATCCATGTATCATTTCAGGACACATAATCCACCATCACCAATCCACCATTAGTCCATCTTGGATTTCCAGCCCAACTGGGGCATCATCTTGTATATCTTTGCATCATTAGCTTTGTTCCCAATCCCTTATACGTCCTATTCTTGAGTCTTGTACCCTAGTGTCAATCTTTTCTCCACCTAAGCTCATTTGTACATATCTATATTTAGGTCCCATCCTCTGCATCAGTTATCCCTTGCGTCGTCATGACCTTTGACCCTATCCAACTAAGCACTTCAACAATCATCCCTCGATCCCTTTGAGGTTTGAGTATCTTACCTATATCTTGTCATAGGAATCCTAGTTCAGAAATCCATCATCATTCTTCGTAGGATTTATCCTTTCTCATATCAAACCAAATCAAATCAAATCAATCATCCTCCATCATCCTACCTATGGAAAAAGGTGTGTGAGATACTTGTTATTTTATTTGTTCCTTTGGATCTTTTGTTTATCTCTTGGGCCTCATCCTTTGTACTATATCATCATGTCCTATTGTACATAGCCTAGTAATTCCTACAACAACTTTGATCATTTGAACATGTCCCACCTAGCCGTGTACTTCAACAACATCTTTTGTCGACTATCCTTGATCACATGATTATCCTTGATTCATCATTTGCCAAAAGAAACACAACATTCTCCCCATCAAATGGGTCCTTGCAGGATGTATCCTTCCTCATGTCTGGCCTAATCTTCCATCATCAATCAACTGGGTCTGTGTAGGATTTATCCTTCCTCACGTTTTGACCTAATCTTCCCCCCATCAATCACATCATTCATTCTCCTTGGAAAAGGATGTTTTGTGGCTTTCTCACTTTGATCTTGGATTTTATCCTTTGGATCTTGTTTATCATTTATGACTTCTTGTTGTTCCTCTCCTCACAGTCACCATGATCCTTTATATCATGGTGCGCTTTGAATGAAGGAAGTTTAGGGTAAGGTCTTTTGATATTTTGGTTTCTTCCTATGAGTCAGTCAGATATGACCCTTGCACATTTCACATGTGATCTTTTGGGTTACATGGTGCACTTGGGAAGTGTCATTTGTTTGTGGTTTTTCCAGCATCGTTTCCACCATGCCTCCTCCTAGTTTCATGTGTGATGCTAGGGAAACCCTTTGCATGCTTCTTTTTTGTGTCAATCCTATGCAACACTGGTGACAAGGCCTTGAGTTCCCAGTAACCTTGGAAAGTCTTTAATGTTGCTCTATCAAAATAGGTTTTGCTCTCCACATTTTCACAATAAGCTCCCCAAATCCTCATCATCCTGCATCATATAGATTAATCTTTCATACTGCATTTAGCATCATATTGCATTTATGCATCTTTTCTCATGGAATGATATCTATTTATCCACCCTTTCTATCTTTCTTGCTCCATTTCCTTCCTCTTTGCATCATTTTCAAGAAAATTCCCCAAAGTTTCTTTTTTGGATTATTTTTTGGAGGGGGCATAACCCCTTATCTACTATTCTAGCCTGGGGCATCTTATTTTCTTGTCTTTGATGCCACACCACTCATGACATCACATCAAAGAGGGACAAAATGTAGACACCTAAAAATCCACTTGTCAATTAAAAATATTTTAGTTGATAAAAGACATGATGACATCATCATTAATTAATTAATTAATTAATTTTTATTGTTATTATCCCTTCCTCTATTTTAATTAAAGACATTTATTAAACAACTTGGTCCAAATATTTTAAAATCAAATTTGAACATTATTCCCTCCTAAATTTATTAAATCATTTAATAAATTAATTTCCAACCCAAACCCTCTTTAAATAAATAAATAATATATTTAAATACCTAAAACCCTAGATATCTTCTAGAAAACCCTAAACCTATCCTCTAATCCCTAATCACTCCCTAACCTTACTTAAGGGTGTGATTCCTAACCCTCTTAGCCTAAACCCTCTCCCTTTGACTTTGGGTCAACACACTCATTAATGAGCCTTACATGTTCATTAATGAACCCTTACACCCTCATTAATGGCTCTTAAAACCTCTTAATGAAATCCTATGTCCCTTCTTCCACCTTGGTCCCCTAGCACACTTCCCTAGTGTTTCTCACACATGTGTGAGCAACCCTTCATCCTTATCCCTTTGACTCTAAGGCTTAACCCTTGCTGCTAAACCCCAAACCTTGGTCCTAAACCCTAACTACCCTTCCTAACCCAAGTATCTCCTCAAAATATATAAATAGCCTCCCTTCCAAGGGAAAAATACCAATTCACTCTTTCATATTAAGCATTGTTATAATGAGCATTTTCATCTAGGATCTTCATAGCATTTACTACTATTGTTAGATTTACTTAATTTTCCTATTTTCTAACTCACATCTTAGCTTAGCCTAATGGATTAACTTAGTTCATTTCATGATTTTCACATCATTTTCATCTCATATCACACTTATCTTTCAGTTAAAATCAACTTTTCATACTCATCAATAGCCTAAAATCTGCATCTCACCTTTTGCACAATCACAATCCTAGGGGCAAAATAGGTCCCCCATACCTGATTTTGTGACATGATTGGGTCTCCATGGCTTGAAAATGATCCTAATCCTCCATATTTAGCATTGGGGACATACTCATTGTTCTTTGGGAGCACACCCACATCCCTCTTATATGAGCAAATCAAATGGTGACAGGGTGCTCCCATTTCAACTCAATTTGAGGTGGCATGCGAATAGATTTTCTATATGTTGGCACATGCTTAGTTTATACTAACATTTGAATGTTTCAGCATTCTCCCAATAGGTTAGGTTCATACCGCTCACACTATCATTGCATGATGAATGATGAATCATATTGGTTGTATGGTTGAATCTTTGAGTCCTTAGCTTCAAAAGTTGCTTGGACATCCCAGTTACCTACGAGAAGGGAGAAAAGAGTTGTATTAGAGCTCATGGTTACCTCATAAAATTATATGCAAAATCATTAAATGGATATTCATATTTCACAATGTATTAAATTAGAAAGGAAGGAAAAGGAAAAAAAATCTGAATTTATTATTTTATCTAGCAATTTTGTTTCATTGTGCAAGAATAGGTACACATTTATTCATGAGCATGTGTGGTGAAATGGGATCCTAAAAGGGTTGAGCCCAACATGCTAATTAAATGATAGATATGCTACTGCAAGAAATGGTCCAAGTTCAATATAGAGTACTATCATAGCAATGTTATATTCAAAGGTACAAAGATAAACATTTTAATGGTAGTGCTCAAGGTTCAAAGTCAACGATATAAAAGATATCCACTGCTACTATAAAGGATAATCTTATATTAGGAATGCAATGCTAGCCCTATCAATAGAGTCAAAGATCTACAATCCATGAATATGGATATTCAACATAAAAGACATCATGAGAGTATCTAGAGGCAAAATCAGTGGCTTAAATAGTATCGAAACAATGCTAAAATGCTAGCAAAGGAGCAACCCTCTTTATTATAAAACAATACCATAATCTATTCCATGAAAAGGTAGTCACATCATGGTGGTAAGCTTGTGTTTATAAGAAAAATTATGGAAAAAAGGGATATTCTTTTACAAGATAAAACTAGTAGCTATTATCATGATGAATAGTAGTAAGAGGGAAAGCCATGTGGAAAGTGAGAAATGAAGAGGATATATACCTATTAAAAATCACTAGAAAAATGAAAAACATATATGTGTCTCAAAAGATCAAGGAAGATGGAAAGCATTTCGCTGTCATGAAAAGATAATAAAGAGAAAAAAATGTGATTCTAGGACAACATGTACAAAGAAATCATAGTTTATGAGGGAGATATCAAATCTAAAAGATGTTGAGAGCAATATAAAGTGTTTTCCATAGATCAAATAATAGTATGTTATGATCTTACATATAAAAATAGTAAGACCACTTTCTCATGGCTATCCAAAGGCATTTTTTGTTTTCATTGGCATATTCAAGTATGGAGGTAAAATACATAAAGGAACACTATTACATTGAAGTGATCTGAGATGTCTATAGTGTGGCAGTAAACATGAGAATAATTATCATTAAGAGGGTAGTGACCAATGAAATTTCATAAAAACTACATTAAGGCCATTGCCATAGAAGATTACATGCTATGATAAGAAAACACAATGTTTTCACTATTAAAAAAATGTTTGTTATAGGTAAATGAAATGATGCCACTGTTATGGACACTGTTATGAAAAATTATCAATTTTGGGAAGTCATGTATATAATATAGCGACCATTCAAGAAATAGTATTAAGATAGTTGATATGGACAAATGAACAAAAAGTTTCAAGACCCATCTAGTCTTGAAGCATGACATGGTGCAAGAATGAAACAATAGTCATAATGCCATTATAGAAAGTTTCAAAGACATCACTGCTTCTTTTGTAGTTGTCATATCATTAGGTATTCCATGTTTAAATCAATGAAAAATCAGATAAAGATACAAAGAGATATATAGGGTTTTTCATTGATTTTACATAACGTACGTAGGCATTTTCTTACAACTTGTAGAAAATATGGAGGAAGAGTTGCAAAAAATAAATCAAGAGCCACAGTCAAAAATGGCTAGGAACCCATATGGGTATATTTCATTTTTATCATTTCAAGGTAAGAAGAGCTTGAAAGAGATATTATAAAACCCAAAAAAAAATGATAGATTCTAGATTTTCATGAAAAGATGAATACCTTTGAAATACACAAAGAAATTAGCAAGGGAAAAGGGTTGTGCTCTAAAATACATAAAGTGGAGCATATCAAGCATTCATTAGATCAAATTTACAAGAGGCATACATAAATGACGTGGTTAGAAGAAATATAGAGCATTAGAAACTGCAGACAGAAAGAACTTGCAAGTGAAGCTTTGTTTCTATTTTTAAAAATGGATCTCGATCTTACCTGTAGAGGTAAGTGTCTTGCAAAGAAGCTAAAAATATATGCATAAAACCTCTAGAGGACTAGTGCAATCTCCATCTAGTGAAACCCTTGTTCACATGAAACCATTGCAACATAATAGATGAATGGAAAGATTGGAAATGAATAAATGAAAGCAATTTTGGGGGGCCGAGTTCTATCTTAAGGTTTTTCCCCTAATATGCCTGCATAGAGAAATGTCATTTTGTATTTTATTTTATTTAATATATTTCTATAAATAAATTATAATAGGGTAGTGAGTATTGCTAAACAATACCCCATTATAATGTATTTATTAAAAAAAACAAATAAATAATAAATATATTTATTAAAGTGGGTATTTCTAAACACTTCAATAATTATATTTATTATGTTATTAATTTTTTTTATAAAGTTAAATAAAATTAAATAT
Source organism: Chamaecyparis obtusa (assembly GCA_027943335.1). Classification (NCBI taxonomy): domain Eukaryota; kingdom Viridiplantae; phylum Streptophyta; class Pinopsida; order Cupressales; family Cupressaceae; genus Chamaecyparis; species Chamaecyparis obtusa. Next base: position 384,329 of record BSBK01000274.1, on the reverse strand, counting down.
TGAGACCTAAGGAGTAAATGCATGTGTGGTTACTTATGGATCATGTGACCAAGATTGGAGATGTACACATGTCATGGAGTTTTGAGGTGTTATACAATTTTTGCATAGTAGTTTCAACATCTTGATGGATTAGATATGACATAAGAGCCAATGCAAGGTAGTTATACTCCTCATTTATCTAGTTTGAGTCCCTCTTTCATTTAAATTTTATTCACATTTGACCCAAAAGGGATTTTCATGCATTTTGAAGGAGAGAGATGGTGGAGTACACTTAACTTCAGTTCCAGTTCAGTTTCTTTTTTACTTTAAGGCATTTGATTACATTATTTTTAGGGTGGTTCTTCTTCTCTTGTCTTCTTGCACACATCAAGAAGAAGGGGTTTTGAGACTCATTTTTTGAATAGCAGGGCTTCTGGATTTTCAATAAAATAACAAAAACTTTCCTTCTCTAAATTTTTGGTATTGTGTTATGAATGGATAATTTGATAAATTTTTGTGATTTATGTCCTTTAATCTATTTCATTTAGTTAGAATTAAGTATGAGAAAATACACAGTTAAAGTAGGTCTAAAATTGTGTTAGTTGATTTTGATAGCTTGTAGCTGAGAAAACTAGTTGGATCTTCCTCAAAGCAAGCATTAGGTTCAACCCTTTATAGGAAATACTTATGCATTACCTTTTTAGATGAGTTGAGAGAGTTTAGGGGTTATTTGATTGAAGGTTTTCTGAGTTTGGTAGGTTGAAGATCTCAGTTCATCATTTAGTACATCACCTATTAGATTTAGGTTTAAATTTCAAGTTTCTTTCTTCCCCTTTTCCTCATTCAAAAATAGTTTTAGGGGAGTACTGAGAGGAACCAAGATTTTATGGAGATTGATATCCATCATAGGCATACCCATAGGCTTGAAGATATTTCCATGCTTCACATGATTGCTAAGTTTTTGAACTTAAACATTTTGGGTTCAATCCTTCATGACAATAGTAATATCATCTCAATTCTCAATGCATTTCCTTAGAATTAGATAGTAGTTTGATTTTGTTCTGATTTTCCTTCTTCCACTTTCTCAAAACCATAACCAAAAGAAGAGTTGACTTTTAAAAATATTGAGGTTATTTTTTATGAATTAATGTATCACATTTATAATATTTCCCCTTGTTGGTACTTGAATGCAAATTTGATTATCAACATATATTTTTATCACAAAAAATGCATTATGACATAAACATCACTTTTTAAAATGTTGTTACTATTAAAAAATATATTTATAAATTTATAAATTTAATATACATACATTCATATGCATACATATATACACATATGCATATGCATATGCATACGCATACGCATACACATATGCATATGCGTACACATTCGCATATGCATACACTTACACATACATATACACATACTCATACACTTACACATACGCAAACGCATACGCATATGCACACACATACACACACACACATACACATACACATGTTAGCATGAATGTTTTTGGTACTCCTATGGGGGAGTATCCTAGTAGTGTTGGAGACATGTTATAGTGATTGTGTGTTGCATTCATGATATAGTTTGTCATTGATGTCAACATATGTTACTGATTGGTTATTCAGAGAAGCTTGCAGAGAATTGTACAGACTCAATACAGAGAATTAGCACGTACGAACTTAGATGAAGAATCTACATTATGTCTTGGGTCACTGGCTATGATTGCACATGCTTATGAATTGATATAACAAATTTATGGTTGATTTACTGATGACATGTTTTTAGAAGACAAAAACTGTGGAAATAGATGACTAGTTTTTAGGAGACAGAAACTGAGATTTTCACAGAGTTGATTGCATAACTTTGTGGATAGAACTCATGATTATTTAAGTCATGATGAGAAAATATAGGTTCATGTTGGATGCTGGATTGAGAGCTTATTGTGATTATATAGAGTTTTGATCATACAGATGATGTCATTTATGGCGTATGTATTGGCGAAAACCTATTCAGAGGATGACTTGGAACACGTTTTGAGCAAGTTGATGAGTGAGCTTGATTTATGGATCTACATGATTAATTGATATAATTTTTGTGTTGTAACATTGTAAGAGGTTCTGTGTGCATCTTCGCATGGGTCCATTTGTATTTTGTAAATAGGATTTATCCTATGTAGGCTAACACGGATTTAATTGTTGTAACTTGTATATAAGGATTGAAATAATTGGAAAATAGGAATGGAAAATGTAATGATACTGCATATATGAATTGCAGAGGTAAATACAAGCTTAAGGCTACATTGGAACATCATAAGAGGTTCTGTGTGCATCTTCACATGGGTCCATTTGTATTTTGTAAATAGGATTTATCCTATGTAGGCCGACCCAGATTTAATTGTTGTAACTTGTATATAAGGATTGAAATCCTTGGAAAATAGGAATGGAAAATGTAATGATACTACATATATGAATTGCAGAGGTGAATGCAAGCTTAAGGCTACATTGGTTACTGTCTAGAGGATAGTAAGTTTGTTGGACTACAACTGATTTGGAATCTGATTGAAGAATCCGTGATTAAAGATCACTGAGGAGTTGATTAGATATGTAATATGATTAAATCAGTATTATGTTGCCATTGATGTCAACTAGTTTGACAACACTTATCTTGTAAGTTACTATACCGAGACATCTGAAGAAAGGTGAAAGAGATGAAGAACAGAGAAATCTACACGGGGAAAGATGTACATGACATATGAGGATAAGGAACACATTGAGTAACTTTTTAATGAGTTTATGACTTGATGATATTGACTTTATTATGTTGCATTCATCTATGATGAAGTATAGAGTTGAAAGACACAAAGTAGTGTTGTCAGTAAATGAAGCAATTCTAGTATACACTGATGGAGTGTAATGTATACTAATCACAATATTAACCAAGCAGTGTTCACCGATGCATTTCTTTGTTAACTGAGTGGAACAAAATGAACTAAATGATTAGTTTAGCCGATAAGATTGGTGAGTTGTAAAGTACCTCAATTTCAGTGATAATAGATAATGTTTTTTATGAAGATTCACGGCTAACAAAATTAAAGGAAGATCTAATGGAGTAGATTGAAACATTTTATTGACACATCAGCCGAGAAAGTTTGAAGTGGAAAAATCTATGAATGTGGTTAAGCGGAAAAATCTAATGGAGGAGAAGAAAATGATTTACTAGTCTATATAAGAGACTAGAATTTCATTATGGAATGATGCTAGAAGAAGTAGAAACTATAGGAATATCACGTGAAAAAGATTTTCATGCATTCTGATCATACTAGTTAAGTAAGAACCGAGCTGTAGAATAATTACCGAGCTACAAAGAGAAATTACCGACGGACAGTAAGTTGATACAGTATTGAATTTGAAGTGAAATATTGATCAGAAGGATTTGTATGGACTGAATATTGATCTATAATCTGCAATTGAAGTTGTATTAAAGCAGATTATTTACTGTTACATATTTAACCATTATATACAGTCAAAATATCTTAACCGAGTGGACTCTGAAAGTCTTATGATGTATCATTCATAGAATCAACATTGTTATCCTGTCAACTCCATAGTGAATGCTAGTTGGATGATAACTTCTAGTCTAAAATCCTCTAACAAGGTCACACCTGACAGTGTGTTTGTAAACCTTTAACAGGGTTGGGTCTTAACCGACCTCACTTCAAAAGAGTGAACAATTTTTGGGTTGCTGGTCCCAGGTGGTTTTTCCCTTTGCAGGGTTTCCACATTAAATCTCTTGTGTTATGTGTTGATTGTGATATTTGTTTGTTATCATAATTTACATGTTACATGTTAGATTTGATCGGTAATTGTTATGGTATTAGACTGGTAATCGGTAAAAGCACAGATAGTGAAAGTAATTATTATTTACCGAGGAGCAAAAAATGAAGAAGTTGTTTTGAATTATACATTTTGTTTTGGGACATTGGATAAATGATTCACCCCCCTCTCAGTTTTTCCAACAATTGGTATCAGAGCTGCGGTTTCTTAGAACAGAGTTTTAAGGACTTGACCATAAAGGTCTCAAGATGTATAAGAGGGAAGTACCAAAGCTGAATAAAGAAAACTTTGCAATATGGAAAAGCAGGATGAAGATACACATATCTAGAATTGGGAATTATGCACTAGATCGGATGGAGAAAGGCTACATACAACCACCCACTGGTCCCTTAAATCTTGATCAACTGAAGGACAGGAATGAACACAATATCACTATGATGGAACTTGCTGCTACCTGTATCGATGCCAAATTTGAAGACATCAAGGGCTGTAATACTACTAAGAAGATGTGGGACAAGTTAAATTTGATATACAGTGGAGATCTAAATGTCAAAAGAGCTCGACCTGAAAGCCTAAGAGACAGACTTGATGATATGAGAATGAAAGAAGGTGAGAACATTATACAATACTCAAATAGACTAAAAGAGGTGGTACATGCTATTAGAGCATCTGATGGAGTGATTGATGATGAAACAGTGATAAGAAAGATTCTCCAAACTTTGCTTCCATTTTATGCAATCAGGATCTCTGCAATTCATGAAACAAGCGCTACATCCAATCTTCCTCTTGACACTCTGATTGGTAAACTTACAACCTTTGAATTAAACAACTTTGATAACAATGTTGTAACTTCTATTGAATCCACTTTCATGTCTTCTTTGAAGATTGGAAAGTCTAGCAGGAATAATAAGAATTATGAATGTGATAGTAATACTGATGATGAACTTGAAGAGCTTGAAGCTCTTATGGCCAGAAGATTGCCCAAAGGAAAAGGAAGGTATAGAGGTAAGCTACCTTTGGCATGTTTTAACTATAAAGAATTTGGTCACATAACTGCTATATGTCCTCAGAAGAAAGATGATGATAGATCTAAAGACTGATCTGAAGGAAGCTATGGGAGAAGAGTCAACAGAGGCTACCAACACAACAACAGAGACAACCAAGATGATAAAGGCAAAAAGGTATGTTACATAGCCAAAGATATTGAAACTAAATTTGATTCTGATGATGACATAGAAGTTGTATTTGTTGCAATGAAAGATGACTCAGAAGAAGAAGAGAAAACACTGATCTCTAAAGTAAGCAGAAATGATACATGGATCATAGACAGTGGCTATACACATCATATGACTGGTGATGTAGAGAAGTTTGATCATCTTGTTGAATATAATGGAGGATCTATGAGAATGGGAAATGATGCACCTTGTATGGTAAGAGGTAAAGGTTCACTAATGATCAATGACAAAATACAATGTGAAAATGCATAATGGGTAGATGGATTGAACTATAATTTGTTAAGTGTGGCTCAGCTGAACAATTTAGGTCATCGACTGGCTTTTGAGAGAAAAAAGGTGAAGATCTATGATGATGAAGGAAGACTTGTCAAAACTGGTACACAATCCAGAGGCAATTTATTCTATCTTGATATGGATCAGTCTTCTTGTTTGTGAATAAAGGATGAAGTTGCTTGGTTGTGGCACAAAAGGTTATGCCATGTGAAATTTGACAACATGATCAAGATTAGTAAAAAGAAAAGAGTTAGAGGATTGCCTAACTTGACAAAACTTGATCATGCCATGTTCCATGAATGTCAGAAAGGTAAGATGACTAAGTCTAGTTTTAAAAGTAAAGACTAATCAATAAAGAAGATACTTGAGTTGGTTCATACTGACCTATGTGGTCCTATGAGAACTCAGAGTTGTTCTGGTGATAGATATTTTATTCTTTTTGTTGATGACTATACTAGACTAATGATTGTTATGTTCCTGAAAGAGAAATCTGAAAGCTTTAAAATGTTCAAGTGGTATAAAGCTAAGGTAGAGAAAGAGACTGGAAAAGAAATAAAATGCTTAAGATCTGATAGAGGAGGTGAATTTTTCTTTGATGAATTTACTAATTTCTGTAATGAGCATGGAATTAAAAGATAGGTCTCTGCACCGAGGACACCTCAGCAAAATGGAATTGCTGAAAGAAGGAACAGGTCTATAATTGACTATGCTAGAACATTGATGATACAGAAAAATGTTGCTCAGACATATTGGAGGGAAGCTATCAGCACAACTGTGTATGTTCTTAACCGAGTACAACTGAAGGACTCCAACCAAACACCCTATGAGCTATGGTTTGGACACAAACCTACTGTAAGTTATTTTTGGATTTTTGGAAGTAAATGCTTTATTTTGAGAGATGAAAGAAATGTCAAATTTGATTCTAAAGGAGATGAAGGGATATTTCTGGGATATTCCTCTACAAGTAAAGCATATAAATGTTTGAATAAGGTTACAAATAAGATAGTTGAAAGTACTAATGTTCATGTTGATGAGTTTGATGACAAGAACACAAAGGAAAGTACAAAGAAATTAGAAGACTACAGTAGATTCACTTACATTGGACATCCAAAGTATCTATTGATGCCACAAGCTATGACAACCGGTCAGTAGGGAAACAATACAGGACAACAGGCAACACAAACTAATGAACCGAGCAAGGAAATGACCCTGAATAGGATGAGCAAGAAAGGAGAAACCAAGTTCTAGCTAGTTTTGTCAAAAGACATCATCTTGAGACACAAATCATTGGAGACAGACATGCTAGAATGCAAACTAGAAGCAAAACAAGACAAGGTATATGTCTAGTTTGTGAATTTGAACCTAAAAATGTGAAAGTTGCATTGGAGAATGAAGAATGGGTTAATGCAATGAAGGAGGAAATAGAGAAAATAGAGAAGAAGAAAACCTATTCCTTAGTACCTTGACCTAAAGATAAGAATGTTATCAGTACTAAGTGGATATTCAGGAATAAATTGAATGAAAATCATGAAGTCACAAGAAATAAAGCTAGATTGGTACGCAAGGGTTATGCACATGAAGAAGGCATTGACTATGGTGAAACATTTTCACCTGTTGCTAGATTGGAAGGAGTTATAATGGTACTTGCATATGCTGCACACAATAAATTCAAAGTCTATCAAATGGATGTGAAGTCAGCATTTCTGAATGGTATACTTGAAGAAGAGGTCTACATCAAACAACCTGAAGGATTTGTTGATCTCAACAATAAAGACATGGTATGTAGATTACATAAAGCTTTATATGGCTTGAAGCAAGCACCTAGAGCATGGTATGAAAGACTGCATACTTACATGTTAAGTATTGGATTTGTTAGAACAAGTGAAAACAACAATCTATATATGAAAGGTGATACTGATGATACTATTATTATTGCTGAAATATTTGTTGATGATATTATTTTTGGAGGCTCAGATCTTGTATGCAAGACATTTGCTAATGAAATGAAAAAGGAATTTGAAATGTCTATGTTCAGAGAGATTAAGTTCTTTCTTGGACTACAAGTGATTCAGTAGAGTGATGGAATATTCATCACACAATCTAAATACATAAAAGAAGTACTGAAGACATTTGGCATGGAAGATACTAAACCTGTGGGAGAATCGATGGCTACTAGATGCAAATTGACAAAGGAGGATGAAACTACAGAGGTAAACTAGACACTTTACCAATCCATGATTGATAAGTTAATGTACGTAGTTCACAGTAGACCAGATATAACACATGCTGTGGGTATTGTTGCAAGATTTTCTACTAATCCTAGAGAATCACACATGATAGCTACAAAAAGGATCTTAAGATACCAGAAGAAAATAGAGAATTATGGATTATGTTATCCTAAGGAAGGGAAGTTTGAACTAAAAGTTTACACGGATGCTCATTGGGCTGGAAATGTGGATGATAGAAAAAGCACCACTGGAGGAGCATTTTTCTTTGGTGAAAGACTTGTAACTTGGACAAGTAAAAAGAAGGCTTGTATTTCTTAGTCTACAGCTGAAGCAGAGTATGTTGCTACTTCTACTAACTGTTCAAACATTGCATATATCAAGCAAGTGTTGGAAGGGATGAATGAGGTAATCACTGACCCGGTGATTATATATTGTGACAACACTAGTGCTATTAATATTTCAAAGAATCTTGTCATGCACTCTAAGACAAAGCATATATCTATTAAGTATCATTACTTAAGAGAACAAGTGCAAGAGAAGCAAGTGAAGTTAGAATTTGTCACATCTAAAGAACAACTTGCAGATATTTTTACAAAGCCTCTACTGAAGGACACATTTGAATACTTGAGGACTAGACTTGGGGTCCGTCCCCTATCTATCGGTCACTAAGGTGATCTGGTTGTTGCATCAACCTAATTTTATCAAAAGATCATTCATGTTGATGTAGCATAGCTCACACTTTGAATCATGTTCAAGTTTTTTATTAAGTTTGAAGAACTTGAACTGATTGGAATATCAGTATACTGAGATACAATGGATGATAGAATTGATTGTTTATTTGTTTCTTTGGCATTGTTGTCAAAGGGAGAGATAAATAATATGAAAAAGGGATAAGCACCAATGAGAATTATCTAAGGGAGAGACAATCTAAATGAGATAGAGTATTGAAGATCAGTTACAGAGAACAGAAGCAGGAATAGGAGAACTGAAAAGATCACAACTACATAATGGTAAAGTTGTATTATCTAATGCTTTTTAGTAACATAGTGATTAAACATATTAAGTCTATTCAACTTACAACATTTTGTTCACAAAGTTGTAGAATATATGTTTGGTATGTGTATGGTACATTTCATATTACTTGAGTTGCCATCAATGCCAAAGGGAGAGATTGTTGGACTACAACTGATTTGGAATCTGATTGAAGAATCTGTGATTAAAGATCATTGAGGAGTTGTTGATTAGATATGTAATATGATTAAATCAGTATTATGTTATCATTGATGTCAACTAGTTTGACAACACTTATCTTGTAAGTTACTATACTGAGACATCTGAAGAAAGGTGAAAGAGATGAAGAATAGAGAAATCTACATAGGGAAAGATGTACATGACAGATGAGGATAAGGAACACATTGAGTAACTTGTTGATGAGTCTATGACTTGATGATATTGACTTTATTATGTTGCATTCATCTATGATGAAGTATAGAGCTGAAGGACACAAAGCAGTGTTATCGGTAAATGAAGCAATTCTAGTATACACCGACGGAGTGTAGTGTATACTGTTCACAGTATTAATTGAGCAGTGTTCACCGATGCATTTCTTTGTTAACCGAGCAAAACATAATGAACTAAATGATTAGTTTAGTCGATAAGATTGATGAGCTATAAAGTACCTTGATTTCAGTGATAACAGATAATGCTTTTTATGAAGATTGACGGCTAACAAAATTAAAGGAAGATCTAATGGAGCAAATTGAAACATTTTATTAACACATTAGCTGAGAAAGTTTGAAGGGACAAAATCTATGAATGTGGTTAAGCGGAAAAATCTGATGGAGGAGAAGAAAATGATTTACTCATCTATATAAGAGACTAGAATTTCATTATGGAATGATGCCGGAAGAAGTAGAAACTATAGGAATATCGCGTGAACAAGATTTTCATGCATTCTGATCATATTGGTTAAGTAAGAACCAAGATGCACAACAATTACTAAGCTATAGAGAGCAATTACCGATGGACAATAAGTTGATACAGTATTGAATTTGAAGTGAAATATTGATCAGAAGGATTTGTATGGACTGAATATTGATATGTAATCTACAATTGAAGTTGTGTTAAAGTAGATCATTTATTGTTACATATTTAACCATTGTATATAGTCAAAATCTCTTAACCGAGTGGACTTTGAAAGTCTTATGATGTATCATTCATAGAATGAACATTGTTATCCTGTCAACCCCATAGTGAATGTTGGTTGGATGATAAATTCTAGTCTAAAATCCTCTAACAAGGTCACACCTGATAGTGTGTTTGTAAACCTTTGATAGGGTTGGGTCTTAATCGACCTCACTTTAGAAGAGTGAACAATTTTTGGGTTGCCGGTCCCATGTGGTTTTTCCCTTTACAGGGTTTCCACATTAAATCTCTTGTGTTATGTGTTGATTGTGATATTTGTTTGTTATCATACTTTACATGTTACATGTTAGATTTGATCAGTAACTGTTATGGTATTAGACTGGTAATCGGTAAAAGCACAGATAGTGAAAGTAATTATTGTTTACTGAGGAGCAGAAATTGAAGAATTTTTTTTGAATTATACATTTTGTTTTGGGACACTGGATAACTGATTCACCCCCCCTCTCAGTTATTCCAACAAAGTTGTGCAGTTGGGCACAAGGTGGAGCTTGCTTGGAAGTGGTTGAATGTTGGAAGTAGTTTCATATCATAATTTTCTTAGTCTTGAAGTTGTGAGGTTTAGAGAACCTGAGGATGGTTTTAACTCTCAAATCTCTTGATTAGATTGATCTATTGTACACCCCTTATAGGGTTATTTCCTCTAGCAAAGCTGGACTCTTAGCAGAGTCGATTCCTTAATAGGGATCACATTGTAAAAAGACTCCTAACATGGTTTGTCCTTAACCAGGACCTACCTATTATAATACCCAACTCCTAAAAGGGTCAGAACTCTTAACATGGTTATTATACTCATTGTGCAGATATTTGTGGGTACCATCCCCTCTAGGGTTTTTTCCCTTAATAGGGTTTTCCTTGAGAACAAATCTTGGTGTTCATGTGTATGTGTGCTATTGTTTCATTTAATTTTCAGTTTAGTATTTTGTTTTCAAAAATAAGTTTGGAGTTGAAGTTAAAGTATTAAATATTGTCATCAACTGATTCACCCCCCTCTTAGTTGATTAAGACATTGCTATTATAACAACACATGCACATGCACATTCACATGAACATGTACATGCACATGCATATACATATCCATATGCATATACATATACATATTTATATGCATATACATATTCATATGCATATATATATTCATATGCATATGCATATACATATATATACATATAGATATAGATATACACATACATATACACATACACATACACATACACATACACATACATATACATATACTATTGGAAATCTAAGATTAAGTTTTTTCATTAATGTCAATCATCACTAATATGAGAGTTATACAATCAGAAGCTAAAGGAGTTATCAGATACTTAAGAGAGTTGTCAAAATAAGGGAGTTAGTTATCGGAGTTGACATATATCGGATAAAGGAAAACAATGTATTATAGCTGACAAAAGGAAAATAGAAAATAGTTTATAGAAAAGATCAAGATGAAGGAAACCTAAGATATAAGGTTAGGATTATATGATTCAATGGACAAGAAGCAGATTGAGGTTAAAAAAGGATCGAAGGAGAAGATTAGAGAGAGTGAAAAAAAGAGATACAAGTGAAGAACAAGCAGCGAAGTAGAAAATAATTTTGAAGATAGAGACAATGAGCATAAGGGATTTGATAAGATTTGGAGGAAATCACAAATAGGTCAAATATCTTGTAAGGAATCCTAACAAGTTTCTACAAGGTATTGTAAATGCCTTAACTGGGTAGTCTCTAACAAGACTATTTAAGTTTGTTGTAAAAACTTTTGTAAATTCTTTAACAGGGTGAATTTCATATAGGCAAGATAAAATCTCTTAGCAGAGTAGTCCTAATAGGACTGTAGATACCCTTAAGTATGTATCAGTCACTCCTAATAGGGCAAGTCACTCAAAAAGTGACATTTTGTAGCCTTAAGCGACAAACTCTTTTAGCTGCAGTGAAGAGTTGTGGGTACCATCCCCACCGTAATTTTTTCCTCTAACCAAGGATTTCCGTGAGACCAAAAATCTATGTGTTATGGGTGTGTGAATAATTTCATGAGTTTACTGCTATTTACTTTATGTTTTTTCATTACAACATATTGATAATACATAAAAGTCTATCAGTAAAATTGGGAATGAAACTATATGTTTGAGATTAAAAGTTTGAAAAGATACAAATCTATTAGTATTGATTCACCCTCCCCTCTCAGTACCTAATCTTTCCAATCAACATATACATATACATATACATATACATATGTCTATCTATCTTTTAGGGAAAATAAATCTGAACCATATTATTTGTGTTCTCCCTTGTCCTATGTTGTAAAATTTGCAAAGTGTTGACATATACCTTTAAATATTTTCCCACGTTTTCTAAGAAAATTTTTATGAAAATTTATCCCTATGTCAACTATTGTTTTCATCTACATGGACTTAGTCATTTTGAGGTTTTTACCTACAGTTTGATTGGACAAATGTTGCTTTTTTATTGGTTTAAGTTTCTGGTCTAGGTCAATTCTAAAGCCTTGTGTTTTCAATTAGTCACGCCCTCGCAATATGAAATTTTTACTTAAGCATAAGGTCATGGGTCAGTGATAAGTTGCCATGTGGTATTGCGACTCCACAGTGGTTTGAAAGTTTAGAAGTTGAAAGTTGCAAGGTTACGGTGGAGACAAAAAAAATTAGTTTTATGTTTGTTGCATCCTCACAACTATTAAGATCTTGGTAGTTTTATGGTCATGAGGTTGTGGCACAGTTTTAAAGTGATTATGTTTCATGTTCATCGCACCCTTGCAATAGTAATAAAAAGATAGTCATAAAGGTCACGAGGCTGGGGTAGGAGCCTTGGAAATTAATAAAGTGTGTACTTAAAGCCTTGCTATAGTTAGATAAAAGGAATCCATCTAGATTGTGAGAACGTGAGGGAATGACATGTGGCCTCTGTAATATAACTTCAAGGTTTAAGATAGTGGTTGTAGCAGCCTCACAGAGGTTTCAGTTTTGTTAATTATCATAGTTGTGAGTCCGTGAGAGATTTCCACATCATATCTTTTTCCACCATGAAGATGTAAGATCAAGGGTTATTGCTGCCTCACAAAAGTTAAGTCTAGGTTAAGAAGAGGGTTGCGAGGTTGCGAGTAAAGTTAAGGACTTAACAATAAAATATTGTCACTGTGTTGCAACATTAAAAATAGTTAAAAGGAGAAGGTTACGAGCTTGCAAGAGGATGACATGTGTCATCGATGACCAAAGGATCAATTAGATAAAAGGATTTGTAAATAAAATTAAATCAATTAAGGCATAAATAGGAATTTTGGTGATATCAAATTCTTTTTCTTGATGCAAATTAAATCGATGACTTAGACTGAAATAAGAAATGAACCACATGTAGTTGTGAATAATGACATAAGCATGCAAATTAATTACTGAAGAGATGGATCTAGTAATGATAATATTTTTTGCATAAATGCATCATTTTAGAGCTTTTCATCACACAATTATAGTCAAGAAAGTGAACAACAGAGCCGATGATTGTACAAGAGGTGGTAAAGGAGATATTTTGTTCAACATTAGAGTAAAATTGTAAATGGTCTAAATCTACTCTATCTTAGAAGGGAAATTTAATTTCTCTACTTTTAATTATCTGCATTGTGTCAATTATGAGTCAAAAGGGTTCTATAAGTTCTGGTTCATCTGCAAAAGCTCTGTTTAAGTATTACTGGAAAACAATTATAGATTTATTACTTGGATCAACAAATAGTCAGGTCACAAATGAATTTGAATGAAAGGAATCATATAGCATGTGTAGGAATCTTCTGGTTGGTCTTTGTTCAATTATTTTTTCAACAATAGGGTTAAGTGGCCACCCATGTCAAATCCTTGGGACTTGAATTTAGCTAAGCTCATAGTACCGGATGTTTTTATAAATGTTGAATTTCTCAAAAAATTGGCCAAGGTATACTATATAGTCACTAGGGTAATAAGAAGGGAAGATAAGAGGGTTTTGATTTCTATTAACAAAAATAGTATAGAAAATGTATTTCAGGTTTTGGGTGCCACTTGTATTGACATAGACTTTGATAAGGAGAAACATGACTATCAGGCTCATAAGGAGGTATTGAAATGAACTATGATTCCTAGATATATGCCTAGAAGACCTGATAGAAAAACTATTCTTATACCTACAAATGTGTTAGGGATATTTGAGTTAAAGGGTTTTTATAACTATTTGACCTACACCTTGTATGGGTTGTGTAAGGTTTTAGGCTTTGATTGTGACACTCATGTTCCAGAAGACCTTTTAATGATGGCCATGATAATTCTGAATCCTGAGGTTAATAATGATTATGATTTTGTGGGGTATATGATTAAAGTTATACATGAGAGTTTAGTGGAAATACATAACAACCCCAAGGTGATAAACTTTAAGTTTTATTCAATTTGTGTCACCACATTCTTTTCTATAATGCTGAATTCATGGATCAAAGATTAATTTTTAGGAAAGAAGATAATTTTGGTGAACCACTGCCTATGCAATGTTGGACTAAGGTTTGTGATATGACTTATGTTTATTCCTATTATATTTATTTTGAAAATTGGATTGTGTCTCCAATTATGGATTTATTGGGTGTAGAGAGGGATAGATTGGATGAAACAGTTAGAAGATTGCTCAAGCCTTATCAGATTGTTCCAAATTAGCCTATTTCTCATAATTGGGGATATTTCTATTTCTTTGATGATATCACAGGTTAAGAGTTTATGGTTGTCCTTAGCTACCTCACATTCACCCAAATTTTGTACCTCCTAGGATTGCTATGATTGAACTTTTATGGAAATTATTTCTAGTTGAAAAAGAGTATTTGGAGCTAAAGAGAAGATGCACTTTCCTAGATAGATTGTGGAATGTATTGGGTTTTTTAGTAGGGAAGAAATATTTTAAAGAGCTCAAGAATTTCCTTAGGAAATATAGGTTGGTTACAACTTGTTAGTGATATTTCTTGCTGAATCCTAACACAAGCCCTGAATTCTTAAATAGAACTATGTGATTCCTAAACTCCCGATTCAAACAAGAAAAGACTAATTAACAAGGATAAACTCCTTCTTCACTTTGAGCTCTTGGCTACAGGCAGGTGTACCTATCAAATCTACTTCTTCAAAGAATTTAAAACATTAGTTTATATCCTTGATACAAACCTAATCTTTTCATCTCTACAACATACATGAAAGTAAATAGTCATTAATTTTTTGATTTGATGATGAAAGATGCAAAGACAAGCAGTGACCAGTGCCTTATTAATTGGGCAACAAAGTCAAATAAAAGTAAATCCCCAACAATCCTATGATTCCAAACAAATAAAACCCAAATGAAGTGCCTTACAAATCATTCTCTCACTCCTCTACCCCTACATCAGATTCACATACATTGTTAAACTCTCAAAATTGTGCCAAAGATTTATTCACTCCTTTAGAGAAACTAAGAACACAGATTCACAGTCACCTTGTGACCAGCATATCAGAGTGCCTTACAAACTAATACATAAGAATTTAAAGCAATACACATGAAGACATCACCAATACAGTATTGGGATTCCACTATTTTTCATTCAAAAATCCTTGGTTCAATATAATCAAGAAAACTATGAAACCTAAAAAACAAAACAAAAGCTCCTAAGCTAGAATACTACCTCTGTAGTGATTATTCCATCCTCTATTGTTACTTAGAACTTACTATATATAGAAAAACCATCTTGGAATCCTTAATAAAATGATGCAACAAGCTTCAGATGGTTTGGGAACAAACACTAATACCAGAGACATGACAAAGGACATAAAATGCACCAAAATTGCAATCAGTTGTAGGCATCAAATTTGTAGGTTAGTTTGAGTGCCAAGCCTTCTGTAACACTCTCCAAAAATAGCTTTAAATCTACCAGGTGTTATCAAAATGCCTTAATCAACCTCTTCCTATTTGAACAAACAAGACTCTCAACCACTTTTCTCAAAGTAACAGTCCTCTATTTTTTAATTGGTATGGCATTTTGGGAAATAATTCTGATCCGGGCAGCTACCTGATATTTTGTTTTTTCACTTTATTACCTGCAACTATCCTTGGAAAATCAAACTGATTCATTCTTGTCGCCTTTGGTTCACCGACTCAAAAAACCCTGGCAACAAACCCTTTAAGTAGTTTAAATTCTGACCACAACGGTTAATTGATCAAGTTTAAAATGCGGCCATCGATTTCATCTTTTCTTGGCACATCAGGCAACTCTCATTAATTTTCAATAGTCGACCAAGCCTTAAATTGGTATTTAAAATTGAATCATCGATCTTCACTAAAGAAAATAATCAATGACTGTCGCAACATCATGAACAATAAAACCTAGTGCATCTTTCCTTTGCGACAATATGACCACCATCAGATCCACAAAAATATATGGTGTATTAAAACCCTACAGTATTTCGGCCCCACCTGACATCATCCATGTAACCAACCCCTAATGACCAATGAAAATAAAACACATCAACAATACCTGGCACACAGACCCACTATCTTACTCACCTCTCATCGGATGCTTGTCACAAGATTTCAAAGAAACAAACCTTGAGCACTTTACCATTGTGAAGATACGACAGTCGTAGGATCTTCTGCAAGTTGTCAGATCTTTATACATGTTGAAAACCTTGGTCCCACTGACAAATTCCACATCACCATCTAGCTCGACCAATAAAAAATAGGCACCTTGAATCTACATGACCCACCTGTCAGTTTACCTTAACATGCTGGAAGATCAAACGGTCTTCACATGATTGCAAAGGGGAAAAGCTTGCCCTGCTATCATACGACAACCATCAGATTAAAAGAAGACTGAATGTCGGACCCCACTAACAATTTACAAGTCACTCTCCTCTACAACCAATTAGGGGTGGACACGTCATCAAATCCGGCAACTAGACCCATATAATTTTTCATTTTTCAACCCTAACAAGCACTTAACCCTTAGTCATTTGGTGATTGTTTGACTAAAGACACCTCCCAGTCGCTCAATTTTTTTCTTAACTCTGGTTAGATTTAGAGATTACGTGCAAGCCTTTATTCACCAAGTCACCAAATTTCCTGCTTAACCTTAGTTATGTCTCGAGATCAAACGTCAACCATTGATTTTTCCTTCATCATAGGGTCTTCGTTGAGTCACTAGACATTTCATGACTTAACCACTTCTTTCATCGACTTGGAGATAACCATGTCACTGGATCGCTGACTGTTTAGCACATAACCACCAAAAATGGGAGAACACATGACTATAGTAAACATTGGGTCGCTAAATAAATTGACTAACCGCCTAAAAAATTGGAGACCTGGTGAACGCTTAGTCGCAGAGTCGCTGGATAAGAGACAAAGTAGTCCACCAAGGAAATAAAGCATGTGCAAAAAGGAGACTTAAATGACTGGAAAAGGTAACGAGGAAATAGAATAGGCCAAGGGTTTTTTGGATTTAGACAATTTTGAAACCCTTTGGACATGAATAAACCCTACTTTATAGACCTTAAAACTTGAATATCTCCTTGATTTTTTCATTTTAAGACTTGTGATCTTAACTGGAGCTTGGTAACATCATGAACTACCCCTAGCTAAGGGCACAAGCCATGAAACTTTATGGATTTTCTTCACAAGTCAAAACAATTTTGCAGGTGGTCATGACAATTTTATTAGATTTGTAGGGATAGACCATTTTCATTAGATTTTTTGCTATGACAAGAAAATGGACCAACAGTGGCTCTATCTGAGGATGCTTGAAAGTTAGTTCATAGCAAGAAACTAGAATCTCTAGGAGGCATACCGACCAACCTTTCAACCTTGACTTTCCTTCTTTTTCACAAAACTCCGAACAAGGAACCCTCTATTGAAAGTAAACACACAACTAAGAGTAAAGCAACTATACATGGAACACTTTATTTATAAAAGGCTAAAAACCCCAAAACTATAACCAGTCCTTACCCTGATCAAACAAATGATTTTCATCTCCATAGAGTAGAGGTAGGCTGATAATAGTTCTTTCATCTAGCTTGTTAAAAATAAAATGATTCATCTTCAACATATCATAGAAAAAATGATCACTACACTCACCCTCATCTGGCAAGATCAAACCATCAAGCTTCCATAAATACTGATCACTTTGTGATATTAAAACATCACACTCTTCAATATCAATATTATGTTGAAAAGTGAAACACTCCAAATCAACTTCATGGTCGGACACATCAGTATACTAATCATTATATTGCAATAAAGGATAAGCTATTTTTTCATCATTACTTTGCAAACTAAAGTAGAACTTCTCAAAAGAAAAATCTGATTGCACAAAGTCAGAGACAACTTGCTGACCATTGATTTCATCAGCATCTTTTGAAAGGGAACAAGCACTGTCAGTCAATAACTTATCAATCATTTGCAAATCTAAGAAAACATATTCAGATTTGTCACACCTTCCAGCACCAATATGTAGACAAGGACTACTAACACCAGGCTTTGCAAATCTAAATCCCCATTAGTATGTACATCATCATACTTATCAAATATAACATTATCAAATTCATGATATGTACTTTCATATTGCTGATTTAAAATAGGAAAAAAAATGTCAATAGATGTTTCACTCATCCTTCCATCACTTGAGTCATTTTCATCAAAACTTATATTTACTGGGCATGGAATTTTAGAAACCAACTTGGGAGTATACCTCTGAAAATCAGCCTCCAAGAGATCAAAATTTTTCTCACTACTTAGTGAGCACTGAACTTTGCATTTCATCTCTTCGGTTTTACTGCTAGTGTTGCAAATATCTTCCCCATCTGAAACAGGGGCTAAAATAACTTGTCTCACATTTTCTTGTGTGAAGTAATCACTGCAGGAACTTACATCTGCATTATAATCACATTCTTTATCTTTACACAAAACATCACTAAACTAAAACAAGGAACCATTAACATCATGGTGAGAAAAATAGAAATCGATAAGCTCAAGGGAATCACTATTAATTTTAGGTTCATCTTCTATTCCATGACATTCATAGATTTCATCATCAACACAATAACCAGCACTATCAGCATCACAAGACCCAGCATACTCAGCACAACTAGATTCAACACAACTGGATTTAGTATCTACAAAGGAATCCATCCATTCCTTAAAATTTTCTAGTGCTTCATTTTTTAGGGATCCAGTCCAACTGATTGATTTAGGCATACTAAGCTCTAGAAACATCTCAACATATTGGGAATCTTGAAAACCAAGATCCTCAGGAAGTTTACTACAAGCAATAAGAAATTTTTTGTAGTACGAAAGTGTTGATTCTTCTTTCCTTTCTCCTACTTCACATCTTAAAATTAGAATGCATTTCTATTGGATTTGCTGACATATTAGTAATGCATCTCTATTCAAAAATTCAAGAGCTAACTAAGTCCTTTCAGATCTAGAAACTAAATCTTGATCCATCATAGCTGGAAACTCCATTTTAATGTACTGACAAGAAAATACTACTTATTCTTATGACAATATTTTATCCAACCTTATGCAACCATTAACTTCATGAACCACTGCATATTTCTGATACTCTTTATAATAACTGAAAACTTCAATCTAGAAATATGACTCCAACTTTAAGATTATTTTTCCCTTTTCAGTAGTGACTTGTTCACATATTAAGGGACTATTCTCGCTTGATAAAAATAGGATTACCTAGAAGTGTTGTTGTTGTTTGTAAAATATTGATTTAAAGTCTCCTTCAAATCACCTTCCAAACCTTCGTAGAGTTGCCACCTCTTTGCAAAGGACTAATTCTGAATCAGCTAAGAGACTTTATCTCAAATCTGAACCTTCTTTACCAGCAAACACAATACAACTTCTCGGGATACAACTGTTTGTTAGGAATACATAAATATCACAATTTCTTTATAAAAAACTGATAAAAAAGAGACTCAGAGTCACCACTCACATTCAGTGAGATTATATAACAAATTTTTGTAACTAATTGACTCTATGATCACTTAACCAGACTCTGGGATGATTCATTAAAGCAAGGAAACAATCATCTTAAACTTTGCTACCCTTTATTTCTTCCCCAACAGAGTCGCCAATTTGTTGGTGACTCGGATGGGCCAAATCAATCTAGATTATATAATACTGATAATCTATAATATAATAATAACCAATGATTCTTAACAGATTTTACTTTGTTATGTTCTCCCCAGTAGAGTCACCAATTTGTTAGTGATTTTTCTTTCATCCTATGGTCTTCGCTGAGTCACTAGACATTTCATGACTTAACCGCTTCTTTCAGTGACTTGGAGACAACTGTGTCCCTGGATCACTAACTATTTAGCACATAACCGCCAGAAATGAGAGAACACGCAATTGTAGTAATCGTTGGGTCGCTAAATAAATTGAATAACTGCCTGGAAACTTGGAGACCTAGCGAACGCTTAGTCGCAGAGTCGCTAGATAAGAGACAAAGCAGTCCACCAAGGAAATAAAGCATGTGCAAAAAGGATACTTAAGTGGCTGGAAAAGGTAACGAGGAAATAGAACAAGCCAAGGGTTTTTTGGATTTAGACAATTTTGAAACCCTTTAGACATGAATAAACCCTAGTTCATAGACCTTAAAACTTGAATATCTCCTTGATTTTTTCATTTTAAGACATGCAATCTTAACTGGAGCTTGGTAACATCATGAACTACCCCTAGCTAATGGTGCAAGCCATTCAACTTTGTGGGTTTTCTTTGCAAGTAAAACAATTTTGCAGGTGGTCATGACATTTTTCTTAGATTTGTAGGGATAGACCATTTTCATTGGATTTTTGGCTATGACAAGAAAATGGCCCAACAATACCTCACTTAAGATTTTACCCCTCCCTTGAAAGGAACTCAAGATTCAACCCCACTATCTACCTTGTAGAAAAATGTACCTAAAATGCCTTGTTGATTTAATACATGAAGAAATCAAGTTCACATATAAAGACAACAAACAATATACATGGAACTTCAGTATATTTTTATTGATAAACTTCTTTGTCAATATATTCAGAAAACTGAGACTCCTTAGAATTAAAAGTAGTCTTCCATCCATCCCCTTCTCTGATTTTGATCTAATGATACCCACTCTTCAAGTCATCTTCATAAAATAACTTGCTCCACTCAAACAATCTATTATGTCATCCATTCTAGGCAAAGGAAATATGTAATTTATTGTGATCTTATCAATAGCTCTAGAATCAGTACACATTCTCCATTCTCCATTCTTCTTAGGTGCCAATACTGTAGGTATTGCACAAGGACTAAATTTTTCTTTGATCAATCCCTTCTATAATAATTCTTGTACTTGTCTATTCAAGTCCTCATTTTCTGCTAGTGTCATTTTATGTGGTGCTTTAATTAGTAAACTAGCTCCCGAAATCAAATCCATATGATGAATGATACTCCTAATAGGTGGTAATCAATCATGTAACTTGTCTAAATGATGCCCTCAAATGCTAATAGTAAATTTATTACCTTTGGTGGTTGTTCATCCACTATTCCAGAATCAAGTTTCCAAGGAATCAAATCATAACACATACTTTATCTCTTCAATCCATCCAAGAATTCGTTCCTTCAACCAAGAAAACCCTTACTGTAGGACAATTCTCACACTTAGGATCTTCTACCAAAGGCAACAAAACTTATTTCATCCCATTTTCTATTATAGTATACCTATTTAGTCTACCATCATGTATTGCTTATCCGTCATACTGCCAAGGTCTAACCAACAAGATATGACAATAATCCATTGACATAATATCACAAAGAACTTCATCATGATAAGATCCAATTTTAAATTTCATAAGACATTGTTCACTTACCATAACCTTATACTAATCCTTAACCCATGCGATCTGATATGGCTTAGGATGCTTCTGTCTGGCAACTGCAACTTGGTAACTAAATCCTCTAATGCTAGGTTATCTGAACTCCCACTATAAATTATGTCCTTGCATCATTTTTCTGCAACTTTAAATCTTATCTTGAACAAACTCTTTTGTAACACCAGTTCTTGATCAGGTTCCTTATTACATAAGACAAGACCCTTTGGATGATCATATTTTCTCCATCTTCTATTTTATTCATAGATTCAGGTGACTCTTCTTGCATGAGTGCATTTTTTCTAATGCTATTGGTCTTCTTGCTTGAATTCCCATGAGTACATTCAAAGGCTCTCTGACCTTCTTCTCCACATTTGAAACAAGTTCCTTTAAATGAGTTCTTTTCCTCTCTTTTATAACCATTACCTATAGGGTAACCTCCTCCTCTTCCTCAATATGAAATCTCTTGTTTCCATTCAAACTTTCTTTTATCTTTACCGGAGTAAGATCTACCTCCTTCTAGTCGTTACAACTGATCTACTTCTACCTATCTAAAATATGCCACCTCTTCCTATTTGTATATGTTCATGCCTCTTGTTCAACTTTTCCTATGCTTTTAGGGAAAATTGATAGGCCTCCTTAATGCTATCTATTTTGACCAAACTAATTTTATCTTGAATAGATATCCTCAAACAATTTAGGTATCTTAAAATTCTTTCAATTTCATCATCTGCATGTCCAAATCTAATATCCAACCTATATAATTCTTCAATATATTCCTTCACAGTAGATTCCTTCTGGTTTAGATTCTACAATTTCCTCAATAAACTAACTTTATAATCACTAGGTAAGAATTTACCCTTCAACTTGTTTACTATTTTATCCCAAGATTTGATGTTTTCCTTTCCTCTCCTTTGTCTGTTTATTTGCATATGTTCCTACCATAAAGTTGCATTCCCTTTCAACTTAATGTCAATAATCTTCATGTTCTTGTCTATATTAGTATTCTCATATTCAAAATATGTGATCCAATCGAGCAATTCATCAACATCAAGTTTACCATCATAATATGGTAAATTGAAATATTGTCTAGCATTCACCTTAGTTAGATCCCTCAAGATTCTTTCATCACCTTGTTCCAATTCAGGTTCATTATTTTCAACCACTATCTCAACCTCATCATCACTTACATCTTCAATAGGTATACCTCTTCTTTGGGTAGTCTCTACTGCTTCCAATCTAGTTGTAATTTGTCTCAAAATATCCATCATGCATGTGTCTGCTTCTCTCCTTCCCTGAACTATTTTTCCCACCCTCTACAATTGTAGGTCAGGTCTCAAATTTTCCATCCTACAACCAAATAACCTTAGGGCTTCACCATAATCAGGTTCAACAATCAACTCCATAAGGAACACAACATAGCTCTAATACCACTTGGCACAATCACCGATGGAGAGACCTTAGAGAGATCAATCCAATTGGGAAGAAAGAGTAAACATAGATAAATAACACAAGAAAGATCTATATTTATTGACTATAAATCAGTTACATTCAATTGGAAACATACATGCCTTCATACATACCAGGCTACAATCAACCTACTTGATTACAGTATTTGGCCAAAGACCTTAACCTTAAATTCTAGAGATTATCCTTGATTCCTTATGAAGAGCCCCTCTTTCTAGAGAAGTATTACATTACATAAATAGGCATCGTGACATGTAAGTCAGCCCAAAAACAAAGAATACTCCCCAATAATAGGGAAACATGTTAAAGTCTTTAGGACAGATCCTAAATCATTAGGAACTCGACCCATAAACTGTGCAAGACCTAGCAAATTAAGATTTAGGTCCACACATGATCCAAGAATAAACATGTATGCACCATTGAGCTTCACAACTTGTATATTTTTATCACAAGATTAGAATTTACCAACGGGTCACAAACTAGCAAGAACACACCACCTGAGAGAGAACAAGTCATAACTCGAGAAACAATGAACCAAATGAGCTGCAAACCTAGGAACATGGTCCAAGATAGGTCCTAGATACAATCCAATCATCACATAAGCTAACTCGAACATATGATGAATCACGAACTTGATCTCTTAGACTGGAAAACAAGAACAATACTGAACAAAAATATTTTTAGTTGATGTGAGATTCTCTGAACCCAAGATGTTCCTGCATCAAAATAGTTGTCTCTATCATATTCATAGTTCTTCACAATCTAATAGCATTTTTCTATGTTACTAGTATCAACACTTAGTTGTGTCCAATTCCATTTTCTAGATTGGATCATGGTCAGTTCTCCAGTGTCATCTTCATAATGTGTAACATTTTAATTCTTCTGAGAGGATACCAGAAGATTCATAAACATTTAGAAACACGGAGGTAATGATAGGTAAAGTAGAAATTGAATAAACAAGAAGGAAAGAATACAAGAGAGATATATGGAGATCTATATAGAGATAGAGGGAAATATGTATGTATGTATGTATGTAGAGAGAGAGAGAGAGAGAGAGAGAGAGAGAGAGAGAGAGAGAGAGAGAGATGCTACCCTAAGCATAAATCCCTAGGGACACATGCCATCCTTCAATTATTGACATGAAATGAGTATTCAAAAGTTAGTCTCTCTCTTGCTCTCACTCTAAACTTTTAATTTAGGTTTTGAGTTGAAATTTATTTTTATTATTTAATTTCAAATAATAACTCAATCATTATTATTCTACAATAAATAAAAGTTTAAAAGATAAAAAACTATTAATCTCTATTGAGCATTTAAGGTTGTCATTAGTATCAAAGGATAGTAAACAGGTCGGTCGGTTACTTATATTGAGTTGGTCGGTAACAAGAAGTAAGATAGAGCAGTCAGTAAAGCTTTTACATCGAGCATCACACAATTAACCAAGCACCAGCGACACTGATACTGACGGTCAGTAAACACTGAGTATCCCAGTATACACCGAGCAGATTATACAGTGTTTACTGATGATCATAGAAAATGACATAGTAATCTGAAATGGCACATTATTCTATGAAAATAGTTACAATAGATCGTAAAATGGTTTACCAAGATCAAGGAGCATTTATTGTAATTAGATACTCATTAAATGTAATGTTTATCTTACTGTAATAGTTGATCTAGGTTATTTTGCACCATAGATCTTATGGTTATGATTATTTTTGTAACCTAATTTTTGCTAAGGTGGAAAAATAGAACACTATATATTTTGTATGTTCGCAACATTTTTATGAGGTTGGCTAAACTAATATATATGATTCACGGAGCACTTGAAGACATTGCCAAACTTCAAGACAATCAGTTTACCAAGCAGAACAGAGCACAGAGGATATCAGATTGAGCAGAATCAGAGAAGGCTACCAAGAAGAACAAAGTAGAGAACCATCATAGATAAGGTGATATTTTGATGAGCACTTATAGATCTATTTCAGACAATTGAGTTGTCAACTAGCAGATAATTACCTATTACTTTCTGACAATTGTGATAGATTTTTTGATAAATCTCTTAACATAGTAGACTTAACAGTCTTATGTAAATATCTTAACCAAGTACACACTTCATTAGTGATGCTTAAATCCTATAACCAAGTAGATCTAGCTGATCTAATTTATTACTCCTAACGTGGTAAGATCACCAGAAGTGATCAAAAATTGTAGCCTTAACAGGCAAACCTTTTCTATCTGCAGTAGTGAAGAATTTGTGGGTGTCATCCCCACCGCAATTTTTACCTTCTTACAAGGGTTTCTATGTTACCAAAATATTTGTGTTATGTGATTGTCATATTGATTTCATGTTGTTTACATTCTTAAGTTAACTAGATGATTGATTTATACAATTGTACTCAAGTTATTTTGATCGGTTATCATAGTATTCAGTTATAGATCAGAAAGGTTTTACAAGTAAAGTTTTGAAGGCACCGATTCACCTCTCCCTTCTTAGTACCTATCTCTCCTAATTCCAACAATTGGTATCAGAGCATAGTTCTCTTGTTGAACAGTCTAACCACTGAAGGGTAAAGATCTAAGTCATGGAGAGATACAAACTTGACAAGACTATTGAGAATCAGAAGATACAAATACAGATGTTTGTGGAATAGTATAAACAAGCCAAGGAAGAATTGAAGAAATTACTGGTTGAAAGGAAGAACCTTGCAATTCAGCTGAATGAAATTAGTTATCATGAAGAACTTATTGATGAAATATTTGATCATATTGGATCAAGCTCTGGAAGCATCTCTGATGGATCTAAAAGCATAATATCTGATTTATCTGAAAAGAATCAACATCTATCTGAGCAAGTGAAAGCACTTCAAATTGGTCATGAATCTCAAATGGTGAGAATGGTGGAAATCATGAACAATGCTAAACAAGCTGAACAAGATTAGAATCTAGCTATTGAAGACCGAAGACTGATGACCGAACAACTTCAAGCAAAAGAAAGTGAAATCCAGAGACTCACTGATCATCACTTCCAAGAATCAAATCAAATGATGACAGTTAATCAAGAAATGAACCGAGTAAATGGAGAATTATCAAGAAGACTTGAAGATGTTGCAATACTCAGAGAAGATAATGAAAAACTAAGAAATGAAATAAAGACACAAAAGAAACACAATGAAATGATGAAGATAGCTGAGGACAGTTCTAAAAAGATTGATGATTTCCTGACTAATCAGAGGAGATTTAGAAGCAGAACCGGTATAGGCTGCATCGGTGAAGGAGAATCATCACAACAAGATGAAAAATTCAACAACAATCAAACTCAAAAACCTAAAGTGATGACATGTTACCACTGTGGAAAACTAGGACATACATCTAATGTGTGCAGAAGAAAAGCACAAGGTAAACCTCCTGTCATTCCAAAATTCAATGGATATTGTTATTATTGTGGTAAGTTTGGACATCTAGCTTATGAATGTAGAGATAAGAAGAATGACATTGCTAATAATACTACTGAGGAGAAAATATGCTATACTTGTAATAAGCATGGACACACTGCAAGGGACTACAAGGTGAAAATGACACAAGTATGGACACCTAAAGAGAAACTACAATGAAAGCCATATCAACCGAAGAGACAAGGTAACTCATATGTTTGGGATTATAATACATGGACTAATTGTACTATATGTGGTCGGTATGGACATATTGTAGCAAATTGTTATAGAAAGAATCAGATTGGACAATCAAGAAACTAGACAAATGCAAGAATGACATGTATGCACTGTCACAAGGTCAATCATGTAAGCAAGAACTGCAAAGACTGAGCACCTGATGAAAACCATATATTTGAGAGTGGATATAACATTGCAGATATTAAAAAGTTAAGGAACACAGTGTGAAAGAAGGCATCTAATGAGAATGCTCAGTCAAGTAACACTGTCGGTGAAACCTCATCCACTAGATTGGGTGACATTGGTACCTCCACTTA
The DNA here is from genome assembly GCA_027943335.1 of Chamaecyparis obtusa. Lineage (NCBI taxonomy): Eukaryota > Viridiplantae > Streptophyta > Pinopsida > Cupressales > Cupressaceae > Chamaecyparis > Chamaecyparis obtusa. Next base: position 357,236 of record BSBK01000274.1, on the reverse strand, counting down.
AGATGACAAAGGTATGTATGGAAATGACATTTTAAATGATCACATTTTACATATAGTTCCTTATATATGATGTACAAATACCAAATCTACATGAATAAAGATGCACTATGGTTTATGTGTTATAATTTTACAAATGTCATATAGTCGGTAAAAGAAGAAATGTGAGTTGGTTACCCATCAATAATCACTATACAAGGTTACCCAACAACAGTGCAAAGAGATGAAGAAATTCTATGTTAACCAAGCAAAAGAAATTGTAGACATTATTGAGTTGACAACTATTTCATATCAGAAGTTAGGTCACGCATTTAATGCATCAAAGTTTGAGTAGGAATATCAAAAAATCTATATATATACACGAAAATAGAGTTCATTGTTACATTGCGATTTCGAAGAATAGAGATTTTATAGAGAAGAGTTTGAGCTAAAGATTTTCAAAAAAAATTACAAGCTACTGTAGATCGAACCGACAACAATTATTCAACGATAACAAGTAAGTTCATCTACCTACCGAACACTGGTTATCTATTGTTTGCCAAAACCCCAGAAATAATTTATGGCATTGACATCGACTGCAAGAAAATCACAAAACATTGAGGAGGAAGTGGAATTAATTGTTAGGGCACATTTTGCTGAGGAGAAATTCAAACCTCATCCCAAGGTTGCAGCACAAATAGATGATATGGGTGCATTTTCTAGTATTCCAGATAGGGTTTTGTTAACTGAAGACGTTAGGGCCTATATTCACTACAAGATCAGTGAAGTATGTGATTTTGAGACCATTGTTGCTTACCAGCAAGTTTGTGGACCGGATGGTCAGATTAAATCTGAATACAAGAAGATTGAGGAATCAGGGTTACGGTGTTTCACATACTTCCTGCAATCCTTCCACAATGACTGGATAAGAATCGTGCTAAGAAGATTTCATGATGGCAAATTTTGGTTAGATAAACCTATTGAGGTCACTAAGAATATTATCAATAGGGTTATTGGATATCCTACAACTGACAAAGCCAAACCCTTTCAAAGTTCATCTCGTCCCGACGTAGAAAAGAACATTGGAGCTCAATGGGATGGTAGGGCACTAAAAATATCAACTATCAAAGACCCAGTGGTAAAATTCATAGCTCATGTCATCGGGTACAAGATATTCCAATCTAGCAGACCAAATAGTGTACCCTGCAGTGCCGTGGACATGGCTTACAAAATTATGAAGAAAGATCACCAGGTTGATCTTGCTGAGCTACTACTACACCAACTACATGACAACATGAAGACAATAAAAGAAAAGAAGTCTGATACATGTAAGTATGGATCACTACTTGTCTGTACATTTCTCTATCTACAAAAATATGTACCAGGTATCGGTAAAGTAAACTGGCAATCGGACAAACTGATAACTGCATAAATCGGTGAAATGATGAAAAGTCTAGGAGACAATCTAAACAAGGAATTCAATGCATATTTCAATGAATTTCAAACAAAAATGCAACAAAGAAGTAGAATTCCAAAGGAATTAGTAAGTAAATTTGAAGATGACATATGCTTTGTAGTAAGCACAAACCACTCAATGATAAAGGCAGTAGAACCAAGAACAAAATGGCTAGCACCGATGGGTTATGAAATGAATCATGATTTCACTTTGAAATCTATCAATGCATTACTAGCATTACTAATAGATATCATTGCCAGTAGGTTTGGTGTATATGAGGAAGCTAAGTCAAGAATCACAACAGACATAGAGATCAGAAAAATGTCTAGAAGGGCAAAGAAAATGAGAAAAGATCTCTTAGAAAAATATGGAAATGTATCTAACTCACCTAAGGAGTCACCGGTTGATGAGGGAAATGAAGGTCAGTTACAGTTGGCTGACAAGCCCTATGATAGCAAGGAAACTGAGTCAGACAAAGAAAAGGATCACACACCAGTTCCTCCCACAATTGATGAACAAGATATGCAGCTACCAGAACCTGAAGGAATGAAGACTCGTTCATCAACTACTGCACAATCCACCAAGCAAGTAGAAATAGTAAAAGTAGAAAAAAGAAGAGCAGCTACATGAAACAGGAAATATGTTAAGAGAAAGAACAAGAAAGTAGTTGAGACACCGAAGAAAAAGAGGAAATACATAAGAAATAAGGAAGATCTAGAGGGTACAAAAATTGAAAATGATCCTGATCAATTCAAGTTAGTTCGTAATAGGGAAAGCCCTATAGAAGAAATAATTGAAGATATAATTGAGAATGGAAATCTTACAAATCCAGGCATAGGCAAATTTGACAAAACATCAATTAAGGACAAGACAAAGATAGAACATGCTATCGTCCAGATGATGATTAAATTCAAGAGAGTACTGATGGAATTTGCATGTCAATTGCCAAAGGAACTTGATGACAAAATAAGTGAGAGATGGGCTATCGCACTAGATACAGAGAAAAGGAAAAGAGAATAGTCACTAAGTCATGCAACCTCACACTTTAGCTATGTTGTGGTAAGTGAATACATGACAAAGTATCAGGCTAGATTTCTAGTCAAGAATAGAGCAATGCAGATCATGGATGAGAATGTGGATGATATGGATGTCATATGTGATTCTCTATGGACATCAATTTTGAAAGCAGAAGAGAAAGCTGAATAGGAAGCATTCCTGAAACTGTCTAAGAAGAGACACAGTTCAAAAGATAAAGGTATTTTCATTGATGATAACAAAGGTAAGAAAATAGAAGACATCGATATATCAGTTACCGAGGTAATTGATATCATCGAACAAAAGGAAGAAATCAAAATTTCACAGGATGCACCGGATCAAGTCAAGATCCACTTGCAAAAGAAAACTGATGATGATGCACTCATTGAGGACATCACTAACGATGATCCTGATGATGAGGATGACAAAGATGTGACAATTGCACCATACAAAGATGAAGCATTAGACACTGATAGTGTGTTCACATCTCTACCTAGTGAACTACCTATACTTGTAGAGGCAATTGAAATAATTTCACAAGTACAACCCGATGTGTCTCATCCTGAGCCAAATAAAGATACAACTGAGATTCAAGCACCTAAGCAACCTGCAGATACAAATGAGCCTAAAAAACTAGAGGCACAGTCTACAAAAACAAAGGAACCAGAAGAAACAAAGTCAACCGAGGTGAACCCACCTGACACTACAACCGAGACTCCCACACCATCTATCGAGGAGCAAAAAAAGGATGATACAGTGTCAACTAGGAAAGATACTCCAAAAAGTGAAGAAAAAGCTATTGTTATAAGTGAGAGGAAGTCACCTCTTTCCCAGAAGAAGAAGAAGAAGAAAGCCAAAGGGTCAGTCACCATTGATGAAGTTATAATTATACCAGAATGTGACCCGAGAACCCTAAGCCCCAAGGAACTAAGTAGATATGGGGAATTATGTTCAAGGAAAGTGGCACAAGAGAAGTTAAGGAAAGAACAAAAACGTAAAGAAGTGTTAAATGATGTGAGGGATATTCTGCAACAGATAGTTTCAGAGACAAATATTGATGAGAATACTCCCATCTTAGATCAACTTGCCACACTCACCGACAAAATCAATGCCCCTGATACAGATGCAGACAAAAGAATAGAAGGGTAGAATCAAAGATTCAGAACAAATAGGCAGAAAAGATTAGCACAGAAGTGGCACTGAACAAGGTAAAATTATCTGAGGTCATTAACGAGGTAAAATCTATCACCTAGATAATCTGTCAACTTCTAATCAAGCTTTGTACTTCAGACACCTTCACTGTAGAAGTCAGTGAAAAGATAAAAGGTTTAGAAGAAGAGATACAGTTGAGTACACAAGCAGCTATCGCTGAGCCAACTACTTTCTTAAAGCATATTAACCGAGTTCAGGAACTCCGGTGGCTGATAGCAGACTTAAGGAAACAAGAAGCGCACATCACCGATCAGGTTACCGAGTTACAAACAGAACTCACTCCTTACCTGAAAATTTTTGAAGCACACATTGTCAAAGCTGAACAACTTGTGGCAACACCAGAGATTTTGGTGTTGGATAATATCTTTGACATGCATGCACAAGTCGGTCTTGAGCATATTTCTCTTACCAACTTGAAAGAGGAATGGGACAACCTCTTGGAGTCTATACAGAAAACCCATCCACACATTTTTGATAAGATGTAAGTATACATTATATATATTTTTTTTGCATTTGGCATTATTATTAAAAAGGGGGAAAACATGTATATGCCAAATAAGTATACTTTGATATGTATATTACATACTACCGGAAGCATGCACCGAGGGGGAGTACTCTATACTTAAAATTTTTTGTTGTGGATATGTATATGGCGAAGACATAAGGAATATATAGAAACATTTTGTCTATATACATTCAAAGTTTTGATACTAATGCCAAAGGGGGAGATTGTTAATCTCAATTGAGCATTTAAGGTTGTCATTAGTATCAAAGGATAGTAAACAGGTCGGTTGGTTACTTATATTGAGTTGGTCGATAACAAGAAGTAAGACATAGTAGTCGATAAAGCCTTTACACCGAGCATCACACAGTTAACTAAGCACCAGCAACACCGACACCGATGATCAGTAAACACCGAGTATCGCAGTATACACCGAGCAGATTATACAGTGTTTACCGATGATCACAGAAAATGACATAGTAATCTAAAATGGCACATTATTCTATGCAAACGGTTACAACAGATCATAAAATGGTTTACCAAGATTGAGGAGCATTTATTGTAATTAGATACTCATTAAATGTAATGTTTATCTTACTGTAATAGTTGATCTAGGTTATTTTGCACCATAGATCTTAGGGTTATGATTATTTTTGTAACCTAATTTTTGCTAAGGTGGCAAAACAAAACACTATATATTTTGTATGTTTGCACCATTTTTATGAGGTTGGCTAAACTAATATATATGATTCACAGAACACTTGAAGACATTGCCAAACTTTAAGACAATCAGTTTACCAAGCAAAACAGAGCACAGAGGATATCAAATTGAGCAAAATCAAAGAAGGCTACCAAGCAGAACAGAGTAGAGAACCATCATAGATAAGGTGATATTTTGATGAGCACTTATAGATCTCTTTTAGACAATTGAGTTGTCAACTAGCAGATAATTACCTATTACTTTCTGACAATTGTGATAGAGTTTTTGATAAATCTTAATAGAGTAGACTTAATAGTCTTATGTAAATCTCTTAACCGAGTACACACTTCATTAGTGATGTTTAAATCCTATAACTAGGTAGATCTAGCTGATCTAATATGTTACTCCTAACAGGGTAAGATCACCAGAAGTGATCAAAACTTGTAGCCTTAACAGGCAAACCTTTTCTATCCGCAATAGTGAAGAATTTGTGGGTGTCATCCCCACCATAGTTTTTACCTTCTTACAAGGGTTTCTGCGTTACCAAAATACTTGTGTTATGTGATTGTCATATTGATTTCATGTTGTTTACTTTCTTAAGTTAACTAGATGATTGATTTATACAATTGTATTCAAGTTATTTTGATCGGTTATCACAGTATTCAGTTATAGATCAGAAAGGTTTTACAAGTAAAGTTTTGAAGGCACTGATTCACCCCTCCCCTCTCAGTACCTATCTCTCCTAATTCCAACAAAAACTATAAATTAAATTAATTCTAATATCTTTTAATTATTAAATTTCACAAGAAGATAAATAATTATAATAAAATTTAACTTATGAAAATTAATTCTAAAAGAAAAGAATAAATTAGAAAATAAGATAGAATATCCTCATAAAAGTATATGACATAAAAATAATATTCAAAAGAAGATAGTAATAAAAGATACATTTTTAATTCAAAATATAATTAATCTACAATAATAATTATTTTTTTTATAGAGGATTTTTATCCACAAAGTGGTGAGAGGCATCCATCTAGGCACAATCCAAACCCCATCTCTTATGATGTCAAAGCCTTGCACTTAACAAGTTGATAAGAATTAGAATTTTAATAAGACAACTAAGTATAGATTAAATTAGTTTAAATTTTTCAATAATTATCTTTCATTTTCATAAAAATAAAATAAAATAAATTTAAAACTCAATAGAAAATATATCTTTTTTTAACAATTAGATAGAATATTCCAATAAAAAATAATATTAAAAAACATTCTTACTAAAAAGAAGAGAATAATATCAAAAGATTCATTGTTTCATGCACATTCTTTATTATTAATAATAACAAAATATATATTATTAAATAATTAATTTTATTGTCTTGCATCTTTCTTCTTAATTTTGGACCATGAAGGAATGGGGAATGAAAGAATTTTAATAAAATTCATGAGCTCAGTAGTCTAAAGGACCAAGACTCAAAAAAGACCCTCATAGAATAATGCATTTACACTACCAATTTTCAAGTTGTTTTTATATTGAACATTGATATCTTCATAAAGAATATTTTATGCATTATTCAATAAAAATAGATTTTTTTATAAAAAAAACATAATAAATGCTATTAATTTAAAATTAAAATAAAAAATTCTCCATTTCATATAAAAATATATCGTAAGTATAATAAAATTTAATTTTTTAAAATGTATAAAAAATTACATTAATAAAAAAATTGATATTCCCATTTCACCCTCAAGCTTTCAATATCTTCAAAACTAGACTTGATCTTCCAATGAAACTTTACTGGAAGGCTGATATAACCAAAGTGAACCTCCAGGGATGAAAATGGAGCATTCTGATCTCAATTGAAAAACTTACTAAAAATAGTAAATTTCCAAAAATAGCAGCTCTACACAAGATAGACCTTATTAAAAAGAAACCAGAAAATATTTTTGGGTGATTCAAGATTTCCCTTATACCCAGGATGCTCATGCATCAATCATAATCCTTCAGGAGTTGTGGAAATAATGTAGCTAAGATCGTACCATCGAAAGTAAAATCGAAATATGCTATTGTGAATGCTTGTAAATAAATGATACAATCTCTTTTTCCACTATATATTTCAAATTGAGAAGGCACAATTCCTATAGGATATGAGTATGAAACAACCTTAAAAGATAAAAAATTTACAAAATCTTAGGTTATATGCATTAGTATCCTTCTTGTTATTCATAATACTTTTCTTTAGATTTTTCTAATTATTTTTCATGTATGCAAGGTTATAGTGGGAAAAAGAGTAGTAATAGGAGTATGAGAAATGAAAAAGGAAGTAGAAAAGATTAGAAAGAAAGAGTGATAGACTTAGTTGCAAATGTGTTGAGGAAGTGTTAGTCATGTGTTGAGATGGGAAAATAGTATGTGATATGATTGGAGTGTTTAATAGTAGTGGCTATGGAAGTGATAGTGTTAGAGATGGAGAAAATATTAAGATGGATGGAAGCATTATCAAAGGTGATGAAAGAAGAAAAATTTAACTACATTATAATACATATTGGGGAATGGAGTAGGAACAATGAATCTAGTAGTAATAGTAAGACCTCAACAATAGTGTTAACTATGGAAGTGGTAACATTTATTTAGAATAAATAGCCATTTATTAGAGAAAAATAATCTATGAATTAGAATTTGACAATATTAATATTTTAAAAACTAAGATAGATTATAAAATTATAAATAAGTAAAATTTAAACCATAAATCATCTTTCACAAGTACGATAAACCAATTCTTCATATTTGCGTAAAAATCATAATAGTATTTCTAAAAATTTAAATCTTAATAGATGATTGGTGTAGTCACTGATGGAGAGACCTCAGAGAGATTAGTCTGATCAAGTAGCAAGAGTAAACACAACTAACTAAAAAAATAAATAGTATGGAGAGAACAAGAAAGATATGTATTTATTGACTAGAAATTTGTTACATGCCTTCGTACATGCTAGTCTATAACCGATCTTCTTGATTACATTCTTTGGTTAGAGACCTTAAAATTCAATTCTAGAGATTATCCTTGATTCCTTAGCAATATCCTCCCCTTTCTAGAGAATTATTATATTACATAAATAGGCATCTTGACATGCAAGTCAGCCAAAGAATAAAGAACATTCACCAAGAATAGGGAAATGTGTTAAATCCTTTAGTACATGTCCTAAATCATAAGGAAATCAACCCATAAACCATGCAAGACCCAAAAAACCAAGATTTAGGTCCACACATGATCCAAGAACAACATGTATGTGTCATTGAGTTTTTCAAGCCGTAGATTTCTATCGCAGGATTGGAATTCACTAATGGGTCGCACATTGGCAAGAATATGTTGCCTAAGAGAAAAAAAATTATAACTTGAGAAATAATGAACCAAATGAGTTGTGAACCTAGGAACATGGTCCAAGATAGGTCCTGGATATAATTTGATCATCACATAAGCTAATTCGAACATATGATGAATCGCCAACTTGATCTCTTAGATTGGAAAATAGGAACGATGTTGAACATAAATATTTTTTCATTGATGCAAGATTTCTCTGAACCTAAGATGCTCCTATATCAGATACCCAAGGTTATTAAGAAATTTATTCTCTCACTTTTCAACTTGAGAAGAATCAAAATGATCCAACTCCTCTTGAAAAATCTAATAAGAATCTTCAACTAGTTTGTCCTTCCACTTCACCAAATATTCCAAATATTCATTTTCCCTGGTAATCCTTCCAACTATGATGTCCAAAATCCTCTCAATCTCATCCATTTATTTCTTAGGATACTCTTGTTTCACTTCTGAATCATCCTGAGGCTCATGATATTCATACAAATCAACAATATTGAATATAGGTAATATATCCATATGCTTAGGGAATTTCACTTCTAAAACATTTCTAGAGTCAAACTTCTTCAATATTCTACAAGGTCCAAATTTTCTCATCTTCAAATTTCTATAAGTTCCAACCAAAAATATTCCTTTCTTCAAATGAACCATAAATTCATTTCTTACTGCAAAATCCTTATGTCTCTTGCTTTCATCAACCTTCTCCTTATACTTCAAATTAATACACTCTAAATGAAACTTAACATCTTCATGTAATGTCTTCATAAACATTTTATATCCTTCTGATTCAACACTCATTTTCCCTTCATGACTATGATACCTTAATTCAGTAACTCCTTTAGGATTCATGCCAATATCTATTTCAAATAGTGTCCTTCCTGTGCTCCTATTTGTCAAATTGTTATATGAAAACTTTGATTGTGGCAAAACCAAATCGCAATTACTTTTGTCTCCAACCAAACATCTTATTAAATTACATCCCAAACTCATGTTCACAACCTCTATCTATCTGTCGGTCAGTGGGTGAAAAGTAGAACTAAACTTCAAATCAGTGTTCAACTTCTTCCAAAGCGTCCTCAAAAAATAACCAACAAACTTACCATCCCTTTCTGAAACTGTGATTTTTGTTAATCCATGCAATATCATAACCTCCCTAAAGAATAAGTCAACAACATGCACAACATCTAATGTTTTCTTACAAGGAATGAAATGTGACATCTTAGAAAATCTGTCAACTACCACAAATATAGAATCATTACCGCTTTGTGTCTTTAGAAATCCCAAAAAAAATCCATACTAATATCTTCCCAAGGTCTATTAGGTGAAGGTGAACATGTATATAATCCAACATTCTAACTAAATCCCTTAACAACTTGAAAAACTCTACAACTCTAAACAAATCTTTGAACATCCTTATGAATCTGTGGCCAAAAATACCTCTCACTCAACAAACTCATTGTCTTATCAATTCCAATATGTATTTTAAGTCCTCCACTATGCTTTTCCTTAATCAGGTTATCCCTCATTGATCCTCTAGGTATGCACAACTAAACTCCTTTAAACAACATATCATCCTGAATAAAATAATCCAACCACTTGCTTCGGTCAATTGTAACAGGTAAAATCCTTCCATGGTTCTATAAAATATGGATATGTCTCATACAAAGTATTCAATTCATCAAATCCCAACACTTCCACTCACATCTCTGTCAAAAAATTCCTTCTTTTACTCAACACATCAACAACCTTATTTGTCTGTCTACTCCTATGTTTCAACATGAAAGTGTAACTCTGCAAGAAATCAACCCATCTCATATGTCTATAATTTAACTTTCCTTGACTACTTGGATATTGAAATTCTTTATGATTAGTATAGAACACAAATTCCTTTGGTACCAAGTAATGTCTCTTTTTTTGCAAAGCTTGAACTATGGCATAGAACTCCTAATTATAAACTGAATATCTCTTCTTAGCATTATTCAACTTCTCAATGTAAAAAGAAGACTGTCTAGCTTCTTGACTCAATACAACTTCAATTGTGTTCCCACTTGCATCACAATCAACTTGAAATAGCTTAGTGAAGTTAGGTAAAGCCAATATTGGTTGTTTAGTAACTTTCTTCTTCAATAAGTCAAAACTCTTCTCTTCTCCATGTTTCCATTTGAAATCCTTCTGATCCCCTCTCATAGTTTTTGTCATAGGGTTACAAAATGAATTAAAATTCCTGATAAACTTCAGGTAAAACTAGCCTCTAACTTCCCCAACACTCTCTAGTGTAGGCCAGTCCAAAATTTCTTTAACCTTATCTGGATCCATCTTCAATTCTTTGACTAAAATCACAAATCCAAGGTACACTATTTCCTCCTTCATGAAAGTACATTTATTGATGTTAATCAACAACTGTTCTTCCTTCAATCTCTTCAATACTTGTCTTAGGTGTAACAAATGTTCTCTTTTTTCCTTCCTAAAAATTAGGATATCATCTATGTACACAATTACAAATTTACCCAAAAATTTCTTCAACACTTCATTCATTAACCTCATGAAAGTACTAGGTGTATTAGTTAAATTGAATAGTATAAATAACCACTCATACAAACCTTCATTAGTCTTAAAATTAGTCTTCCATTCATCCCTTTCTTTGATTTTGATATGATGATACCCACTCTTCAAGTCAATCTTCATAAAATAACTTGCTCCACTCAAATAATCTATTATGTCATCCATTCTAGGCAAAGGAAATATGTACTTCATTAAAATATTATTAATAGCTCTAGAATCAGTACACATTCTCCATTCTCCATTCTTCTTAGGTGCCAATACTGCGGGTACTACACAAGGACTAAAAATTTCTCTAATCAATCCCTTCTATAATAATTATTGCACTTGTCTATTCAACTCCTCATTTTATGTCGGTGTCATTTTATGTGGTGCTTTATTCGGTAAACTAGCTCCTGTAATCAAATCTATACAATGATTGATACTCCTAACATGTGGTAATCCATCAAGTACCTTATCTAAAATAATGCCCTCAAATGCTAACAATAAATTTATTACCTTTGGTGGTTGTTCATCCACTATTCCTGAATCAGGTTTCCAAGGAATCAAAGCATAACGCATACTTTCTTTTTCAATCCATCTAATAATTTCCTTCCTTCAACCAAGAAAACCCTTACTGTAGTATAATTATCACTCTTAGGATCTTCTACCAAAGGAAACAAAACTTACATCATCCCATTTTCTATTATAGTGTACCTATTCAGTCTACCATCATGTATTGCTTATTTGTCATGTTGCCAAGGTCTACCCAACAAGATATGACAACAATCCATCGACATAATATGACAAAGAACTTCATTGTGATAAGATCCAATTTTAAATTTCACAAGAAACTATTCACTTACCATAACCTTATGTCATTCCTTAACCCATGAGATCTGATATGGCTTAGGATGCTTCTATCTTGGCAACTGCAACTTGGTAACTAACTCCTCTAATGCTAGGTTATCCAAACTCCCACTATAAATGATGTCCTTACATAATTTTCCTGCAACTTTAAATCTTGTCTTGAACAAACTCTTTCTTAACACTAGTTCTTGATCAGGTTCCTTATTACATAAGACAAGACCCTTTGGATGATCATATTTTCTCCATCTTCTAGTTTATTCATATATTTAGGTGACTCTTCTTACACGAGTGCATTTTTGCTAACACTACTGGTCTTATTGCTTGGATTCACATGAGTACATTCAAAGGCTCTCTAACCTTCTTCTCTACATTTGAAACAAGTTCCTTTAAACGAGTTCTTTTCCTCTCTTTTATAACCATTACCTCTAGGGTAACCTCCTCCTCCTCCAAAGTATGAAATCTCTTCTTTCCATTCAAACTTACCTTTATCTTTACCGGAGTAATATCTACCTCCTACAAATGATCTACCTCTACCTCTCTGAAATCTACCATCTCTTTGTATTTGTATATGTCCATGCCTCTTGTTCAACTTTTCCTCTATTTTTAGGGCAAATTGATAGGCCTCCTTAATGCTATCTATTTTGACCAAATTAATTTTATGTTGAATAGATATCCTCAAACCTTTTAGATATCTTAAAATTCAACTTCATCATCCACATGTCCAAATATGATATCCAACCTATAGAATTCTTCAGTATATATTCCTTCATAGTAGATTCCTTATGCTTTAGATTCTACAATTTCTCAATAAACTAACTTTATAATCACCGGGTAAGAATTTACCCTTCAACTTGTTTACCATTTTACCCCAAGATTTGATGTTTTCCTTTCCTCTCCTTTTTTTTGTCTATTTGCAAATGTTCCTACCATAAGATGCATGCCCTTTCAACTTAGTGTCAGCAATCTTCACCTTCTTGTCTGTATTAGTGTTCTCATATTTAAAATACTTTTTCATCTATGTGATCCAATCCATAAATTCATCAACATCAAGTTTACCATCATAATCCGGTAAACTAAAATGTGGTCTAGCATTCACCTTAGTTAGATACCTCAAGAGTCTTTCATCACCTTGTTCTAGTTCAGGTTCATTATTTTCAACCACTGTCTCAGCCTCATCATCACTTACATCTTCAATAGGTATACCTCTTCTTTGGGAAGTCTTTATTGCTTCCAATCTAGTTGTAGTTTGTCTCAACATATCCATCATGCCTAGATCTACTTCTCTACTTCCCCAAACTATTTTTCCCACCCTCTACAATTGTAGGTCAGGTCTCAACTTTTCCACCCTACAGCCAAATAAACTTAGGGCTTCACAACAATCAAGTTTAACAATCAACTCCGCAAGGAATGCAACATAGCTTTGATACCACTTGGCATAATCACTGATGGAGAAACCTTAGAGAGATTAGTCCAATTGGGAAGAAAGAGTAAACATAGTGAAATAACACAAGAAAGAGTATGGAGAGAACAAGAAAGATTTGTATTTATTAATTGGAAATTAGTTACATTCAATTGGAAATAGTCTTTGGTCAAAGACCTTAAACTTAAATACTAGAGATTATACTTGATTCCTTACCAAGAGCTCCCCCTTTCTAGAGAAGTATTACATTACATAAATAGGCATCCCGACACGCAAGTCGGCCCAAAAATAAAGGACATTCCCCAAGAATAGGGAAACATGTTAAATCCTTCAGGACATGTCCTAAATCATAAGGAACTTGACCCATAAACCATGCAAGACCTAGCGAATCGAGATTTAGGTCCACACATGATCCAAGAATAAACATGTATGTGCCATTGAGCTTCGCAACCTGTAGATTTCCATCACAAGATAAAAATTCACCAACGGGTCGCAAATTAGCAAGAACACACCACCCGAGAGAGAACAAGTCATAACTTGAGCAACAATGAGCCAAATGAGCTACAAACCTAGGAACATGGTCCAAGATAGTCCTAGATACAATCTGATCATCACATAAGCTAACTCAAACATATGATGAATTGCCAACTTGATCTCTTAGACTGTAAAACAAGAACAATACTGAACAAGAATATTTTTGGTTGATGCAAGATTGCTCTGAACCCAAGATGCTCCTACATCAAAATAGTTGTCTCTAACATATTCATAGTTCTTCACAATTTGATAGCGTTGTTCTATGTTACTAGTATCAACACTTAGTTGTGTGCAAGTCTATTTTCTAGATTTGATCATGGTTAGTTCTCTAGTGTCATCTGCATAATGCGTAACATTTTAATTCTTCTAAGAGGATACCGAAAGACTCGTAAACATTCAGAAACACGAAGGTAATGATAGGTAAAGTAGAAATTGAATAAACAAGAAGGAAAGAATACAAGAGAGATATATGGAGATCTATATATAGATAGAGGGAAATATGTATGTATGTATGTATGTAGAGAGAGAGAGATGCCACCCTAAGCATAAATCCCTAGGGACACGTGCCATCCTTTAATTATTGACATGAAATGAGTATTCAAAAGCTAGTCTCTTGTTGTCTCACTCTAAACTTTTAATGTAGGTTTTGAGTTGAAATTTATTTTTATTATTTAATTTTAAATAATAACTCAAAAATTATTATTGTACAATAAATAAAAGTTTAAAAGGACAAAAAATTATAAATTAAATTAATTCTAATATCTTTTAATTATTAAATTTCACAAGACAAATAATTATAATAAAAATTTTACTTAATAAAAATTAATTCTGAAAGAAAAGAATAAATTAGAAAATAAGATAAAATATCCTCATAAAAGAATATGACATAAAAATAATATTCAAAAGAAGATAGTAATAAAAGATATATTTTTAATTCAAAATATAATTAATCTGCACTAATAATTAGTTTTTTGATGGAGGATTTTTCATCCACAAAGTGGTGAGAGGCATCCATCCAAGCAAAATCAAGACCCCGTCCTTATGATCTCAAAGTCTTACACTACAAGTTATAATAATTAGAATTTTAACAAGTGCCACATAGTGGCTAGTACTTGCCTTTTAATTAAGTAATAAGTGCAATTATAATGTGAAATATATAATTAGAATTTTAATAAATTCATTAGCATAATTCTATTTAATATTAAATTAGTATATATTATGATCATTATTTTTAATCAAAAATTGATACTTAACATATATTCAAAATATTTTAATATAAATATTATATCTCACATAGTTCAAAATTTTAATATTTTAATTTGTACTATTAATTTTATAATAATTTTTTAAATCAATTTTTAAAATAGAACTATGATAATAAAATTAAATATTAATTTAATATATTTTAATTTAAATAAAAATCAATATATATTATAATATCATAAGTTTTTATTTAAATTGTAATATTTTGTAAAAATAAATAGTATAAACTAAAATAAATTTATAAAATATAATTTTTAATTTAAATTTATTGATATATAATAAAAATATGAAATAAATTTTTAATAAGAACCTAACAAACTAATTAATTTTTTTTAAACAACATTTTTACCATATTTTACTACTACTGCACACAATATTAGCAGAGATAATTTATTTTCTGAGAAATTTGTGCTATAAGACTCAAATCTTAAAGAATATTCTTATGAAAAAGAAGAGAATAATATCAATAGATTCATTGTTTCATGCACATTCTTTATTAATAATAATAATAATATATGTTATTACATTTTTATCATTAAATGTTTAATTTTATTGTCTTGCATCTTTCTTTTTAATTTTGGACCATGAAGGAATAAGGAATGGACATACTTGCGTTTAATTTTGTAATTAATTATAATTATAATTTATCATTAAAAAAAAATTTGAAAATAAAATAATAATCATAATTTATTTTTATATGTTGAATATTTAATAATGAAATATATATGATGTACAATATTAAGATTTTATAATAGTTATATTTATATAATAATATTATTAATAAGTGTAATATGTAATATATTAAATAATTTTAGTGTCATTTAGTTTTAAAAATTTTATTATATACTTGCGAGGAATTTTATTTTATTTTATTTTTCAATTAATAAAAAAATCATAATTTTTTTCAAAATTTTATTTCAATAGTCATAATTGTAGAAATGAAAAATATAATTATTAAATATAAATTTGTAAAATTTTATATTCTATAATAATATATATATATATATATATATATATATATATATATATATATATATATATATATATATATATATATATATATATATATATATATATATATATATATATATAATATTTTATATTAAAATAAATATTTCTTATTAAAAATTCTATTTTAATATTATTGTTTTGGTGGAGCCAAGTAGGGTAGGTTTAACATTTTAATTTTTTTAGAATAAATATATATTATATTATATCATATATTTACAATATTTTTATTTACATTAGAAAAAGTGAGTTATATACTAAAATAAACTCATGTAATATAATTTAAAATTTTTAATATACAATTAATATAAAAAAGAAAAATATTAATGAAAATCCTAATTAAAGATAAAAATAAAATTTGTTTCCAAGCCCCGAAAACTATGCAATATGGAAGGACAATAAATAACAAATATGGAAAATTTTAATTGGTTCACTCGTGTAATAAGACTTCAAAAATTAATTTCTAAATAGTGTAGAACACCTCATTAGTTAAGATCAAAAACAGATACAATAGTACTTAGCCTACTCGCAAATACTAATAACATTCATGAGCTCAGTTCACTAAAAATAATTTTAAAAAAAAAACACATTCCATGATAAATACTATTAATTTCAAAAAAAAAGATTGTCCATTTCATATAGAAATATATCTTAAATATAATAAAATTTTATTTTATTTTATTTTTAAAAATGTATAAAAATTTACATTAATAAAAAAATTGATATTCCCATTTCACCCTCAAGGTGCCTAGCCATAAATGACCCTCATAGATTCATAAAAATAGATTCATTGTTTCATGCACATTCTTTATTATTAATAATACTAAAATATATATTATTAATTTTTTATCATTAAATGATTAATTTTATCTTCTTGCATCTTTCTTCTTAATTTTGGACCATGAAGAAACGAGGAATGAAATAATTTTAATAACATTCATGAGCTCAATAGTCTAAAGGACCAAGACTCAAAAAAGACCCTCATAGAATAATGCATTTACACTACCAATTTTCAAGTTGTTTTTATATTGAACATTGATATCTTCATAAAGAACATTTTATACATTATTCAATAAAAATAATTTTTTTAAAAAAAAATCCATAATAAATATTATTAATTTATATAAAAAAATAGATTGTCCATTTCATATAAAAATATATCTTAAATATAATTAAAAAATAAAAATTTAATGTATAAAAAATCACATTAATAAAAAAATTGATATTCCCATTTCACCCTCAAGCAATACAAGACAATAGCAATACATGGGGCCTTGCCTTATAAAGCATAACTAACTCGGACAACACAAGTGCAGTTTTTTAATGTTTTCTTAATATGATTAATATTATTAAAATCCTTGTAAAATGATTTGCTTTCGCGTGTCTTATGTTCCAATTAGGGGGAACTCAAAGTTGATAGACACGTGTCTCCCGCATGAAATGTGTATTTCTTTATACAACTATATCCGGTTGTTATGCAATTTTTGGGTCCCTCATAACTCTTTAACTTACCCTCTCCCAAGAATCATTTGTTTTATTTTCTTTTATTTGGGGCCCTAGACAAAAGATTACTTTGACTAGGATTCTCCTTGGCTTGGTCCTCAAATAATGTATGGTGGTGGACCCATTATTTAATGCTTGTTGCCAAATGTTAATCCCCAACAAAAATTAGGTATATATATACATTTTTAATTATTGTTGATTTTACTAAATTAGGTCTAAATTAGCCAAGTCCTTTTTAAGCTTTTATTTCCTCATTAGGCAATCCAACATAAAGTTCCCATGTAGATCCTATATTAGTAAAAGTTCAATGTTAGTTGTGAAATTTTTGTATAGGGCCCATTTTCTTTCCTTGCTTTGTCAACAATTTTTATGTTTATGGTTGCCAACTATGAAATAATTGATGGAAGTGTACAAAGTGTTCAATTGTTCTTATTGTGGGGTTTTTTCTTTCCAATTATTGGTGGAATTTGGAATATTGTTGTTTTTGTGGGGATTTTTCTTTCCAATTATTGGTGGAGTTTTGGAATTTGACAGTACTCAAGTGCATAGTTTGTTGCTTTGCTTAAAGGACAAAAATGAACGTTGGAAAGGGATGAAAACAAAGAATAAGAATAACACAAGTTATGGATGGATTCACACTCATTTGACAATATGTCAATTTGTCAACAAACCTGGCATTGCACCCAAGGAAATTGGGACATTTCTTCTACTTTATTTTTGGTGAAATTAGGTTTTCTCAAATGACATCTAAGTAAAAGTGAAAACATACCATGTGCTTTTTATTCTCTCTTTTATGGTTGGAAGAACTTTGATATTTGGAATCTTGACTTAATATCCATTGTTATAAACGTGACCTAAGTACCATTCTAAGAGTAATACGCTATTGTAACGGTGAAAATTCTCCATGGTGGAGATGGGTTCATGTGGGTCATGGACATCTTTGGGTTGGTTTTTATTATTTCACTCGTCAAGGCTTTGTGTAAAGTTAAATTTAAGAGGATTTTGGGGTCTATTAATTTCTTTTTTTAGATTTTGTAATATAAAATTTAAGTGGATTCCAAGATTAGGGATAATGTTGTTTATGGTTGGGAAACTATGGATAATGGTAGGGATTTGTCAAGTGGTGGGTAGATAATTCTATTAGGTGAGATGTTCTTTTGAACATTAGTATTTTTTTGGGTGATTTAATTGTATTATTTTTTAATGAATAGTATAGTTGTTTTTCTTAATATAAAATAAAGTATATTATTTACAAAAAGAAGGGGGTACAAGATCATCTTTCAGGAGTCAAATAGGTAAGGCGTGGAGATCAAAGTACAAATAGGCAAAGTTTGAAAGAGGAAATATGAGATCTAAGAAAGCAAACTACACTAATAAAAGTCACTTAAGCAATAAGAGCAGTACCAAAGGGCGGCAATGAATCTTTGTTGTCCTTTCTACCCCATACATTAGTGGGGTGGGGTGATGTCCACAAGGAAGCGACGAGAGCAACACCAAAGGGTGGTGATAAAGGATCTTTGTCATCCTTTTTACCCCATACATCAGTGGGGTTCAAGGTGGTGTTTGAAAGGGACCATCCCTCTTTAGCAGAAACAACCTTCTTATTTTCCTTGTCGTCTTGCATGGGCAAGATTGCTAAAAAAAGCTTCAGGAGCCATTTGGAATAATCGAGCCACCCACCATCATTGTCAAAATTTGGCTAGTCACTATCAGTGCTAGTGATCGGGCCTACACCCCCGAACTCCTCTCAGAGGTAGAGCCCCCACATGATGGAGAGATAGAGTGTCACATGACAAAACCAATTGGTAGCTAGAGCCTAGACCGCAGGGTCTATGAGCAATGAGCGGAGGATTTTTGGCCACATCGATGGGCGTGAGGTGATGATCGTCCATGGGAGGTAGAATTGTCCACAGGAACTCTAGCAATCATGCAAGGGGCATTTACCCAATGCTTAAGAAGCTCTTGAAAGAGGGCCACCTCTAGAGAAACCTTGTTGGCCAAGACTTGATTATGAAGCATCACTATTACATATACAATCATATTATTTTTTATTTATGTTAATCTAGCAATTTAGATCTTTTTTCCTTATACGACCATAAATTTGCTTGAATTAATGGTGTTTTCCTTTTTAGGATGGCATGTTTACTTTTACTCGCGACATTGTCAATTTCCCCTCAGGGCATATAATCCCATGTTGCATACGGTTCTAAGGATTTAGTTATATGCATTAGCTATTTGTTTTAATATATGATATTTTCATTAAAAAATTTATATGTGTTGGAAGTGTTGTTATTTGAGGTGTTGGAATTCATGTTTTGTCATTGATGTCAATAAATGTTTCAATTGGTTTCATCAAACATATTGGTTATGACAAGAACATGTAGGTATGATAGAGTGGTATGGACATTGCACGACATTCTAGGATATGTGAGCTTAGATTTGTGATGAAGGGTGTGTGTAGACCTTATGTCTGAAGTCGCAGATCATTATTTATTCTTCTACATGAGTTATGACTATTTTGGTGAAGACTGGTCACACTACAATAACAATGGATTATGACAACGATGGTCTCTAAGTTTTTAGGATAACTTGGATGTGAGCATGAATTGTGATATGCGAGTTTGAGGCTTGATAGAATACGCATGGAAGAACATTCTATGAGATTCTTGGGTCGTCAAGATCTAGCTGACATCAGATGAAGCGTGTGGTGTTGTGAAGACCTATTTGGGGCTGACCAGAGGAGATAACGTGTTCAAAAGGTTTCTAGTGTGGATTGTGGATCTTGGCATACATTTGATGATTTGTATTTGTTGTATACTTGTTTAAGATATCGTGTTTATCTTAGCAAGGGTCTATATATTTATTTTTGTGTTGTGGAAGTCCTAATAGGTCGACCTAATTGCTTGTTGTAACTTGTTTAAAGGAAAGTCATTCCTTGAAGTTGTACATGGAAATGGTGGTTGCGAACTTGTTGTTGGAAGGTCTTCTAGATGTAGAGAAGAGGTAATTTAGTAAGCACTTCATTGGAATTGTTTGGGAAAAGCTAGTTGTTGTAAGTCAATTTATTATTGTTATTGTATACGTTTATACATTTATGTGGACAATGGATCCAAAAGATTGGGTTTAACCTTCACTTTGGGCGGTGTACTCGAGTAGTGAGCATATCCTTGTAATCAACTCCTAACAAGGTTGGAAAGACTCCTAACAAGGTTTTTCCTTTAACAAGGACTTGCATTGAATGTAATAATCAGCTCCTAAAAGTGTTAGGTCTCCTAACAGGGACATAATATTTTAGTGCATCATTAGTGGTTTCCATCCCCACTGGGGTTTTTCCCTTAACAAGGTTTTCCTTGACAACAAATCTTTGTGTTATGGTGTTTTGATTTTGTGATGCTCTTATGGTTACATTAATGTTTCAGTTTGTTTAAAGTAACCAATTTATAAGGAATTTAAGTATAAGATTTGGCACACAAGTGATTCATCGTGCCCCCCCTCTCAGTTGTGTTAATGCATTGTTATTGCTAACAATATGTTCTTTTTTTTTAAGAATATATGTAAATTTTTATAAATTAATAAAATCAGACACAAATTAAATTAAAAAATTTATATGTTACACTTTTCCTCTTTCTTTTGGGCTCACCTAGACCTAGTTGTCCTTTATATAATGAAAAGTATATAAATAGTATTTTTTGTGAGCAGTTGGAGCATAATCCAAAAATTATCTAATTTCATTTGCTCTCATTTTAAGGACAAATGTTGATTCTTCTTTTATCATTTTCTCAATTAACTTTAGATTTGTAATGTGTAGGAAATTGGCCCAGGTTAGTTGCACAATTTGTGAAAACAAATAACAAACTTTTAAAATCTAAATTCAAAACTGGGGTTGAACAAACCCTCACAAATAGTATTATGCATTGACTTAGAGTGAAAATTTCTCTTTTGCCACATTTGGAGTTGTATTTAGTAACTAGTCTATATTCATTTCATGATAACTAAAAATATTTATCAACTCTAACTTCCACTTGTGTAATTACTAAAAAAACATTATTAGATCCCCCATAAATCATTATTTACTTATATAATTGTCTAGTCTATACCATATATGCATGCTTATTATCTTTAATCTTTTTCAAAATCCCTTAAGTAGTATCCTATGGATTTAACCAAAGGTGAAAACCCCTCCTTAGAAAACTCCATTTAGGTAGTCCTAAACATTAGTAGTCAAAATTTGTATGTCATAGACATAAGGAAAGTTGATGGAAAATGTTAAAATTGGTAAAGTTTGCATCTATACACCAATTTTAGATTCATAGATTATGATTAGTTGTATACTTACACAAGTCACTATTACCCTTACTATAAGGTACAACCCTCAAACTATATCACATAATAAATAATTGATTAGTTTTTCATTAATGTAAATGATCCAAAAATTACATTTATAACATAGGTAAGATGTCATAATTACATATCAAATGTACATGCGCTTAATCCAAGTGTTAGCACATAAATTGGATATACATAAGATACAACTATGGGTCACATTGTGATAAAGTCAAATTACATAAAATCAAGTACAATTACATGAATATAGAAGTTTTAAATTAAATTGACATAATCAATGTCATCGACTCCTATTCACCCTACATGGTCATCCTGCAAAGCCTAGGGACGAGAGCTTGGGTTAGGTTCTTTCTTGCCCAACCACAAAGCTTATGCTTCCTTGGAATCCTTCATGACACGAAAGCTACTCGACCCTACACAAAATGCCTAGCAACCTACAATAATGGACAAAATAAAAACACTAGTGTAATTGTTTCTATATACATTTCTAATCATGAACATGCAATCCCCTACTATCAAGATATGGCAAAGAACATATTAATATAATTTTTCTAAGCTACCTTCTTTTCTAAACCATATTCAACACCCATTACTAGAAACATTAACCCAATGTATGTGAGTAAAACCTATAGTATGGATTATCATTTTGAACCAACGAATCGAGGAAATAAACATGTCTCATTTCAAAGATTCCCAGAGAGGTGGTTGGCATGATTTTCAAGCATCACAGGATAAAGATTAAGGAAAGCTCACAAACAACCATAACCAATAGAAAAATGGCCTAACACACATATAGATGGAAAATTATTTAATCAACATATGAAAGTTATGCAAATTCTAGTATTTTTGTATCACATAAAAATGGATATAAACCTATAAATTTTGATCAACAAAACACTCTGATAAAAATAATAACCAATAGAAAAATTGCACACAAATTTAATCGCCTAAATAAATTTTACTATTGAATAAAAAGAAATAAATCGCGCTAAACATCATATATATTTAATAAGCTATGAAATATAGATAAAAATGGAAGTAGGCTCTTCCTCTACTATTACCCTATATGCAATACAATGAATTCTCAAGAAAACATAAAGGTCTAATTTTAGCATGTGAATTCTACTTGTTTTATGGTAACTCCAACAAGAAAACTCTAATCTGGCTAGATGCAAAAAGAGAAACAAAGAAAATCACTCAACAGATTAAAGTCAACCAATATACATAGTTATGTGAAAATTCAATTCCCACCTTCACCTAATTACTTCATATGTGGTAGTATAAATCCCCATTCCAAAAATATTATACAGAATAGAATACAAATTAGAAACTCTAATCTATGTCAATTCAGTTAAACTATGATGAAGTAAAATAAATATTCTGCAACTAACTCAAATTTTTGATAAATTTTTTTCCCTATCCTATCATTGGCATTGCTTGTGGTTATGAATTAAACATTATACTCAAATGAAAATTCTACCATTCTAAGAGTAATATGCTATTGTAATGGTGAAAATTCCCCGTGGTGGAGATGGGTTCATGTGGGTCATGGACATCTTTGGGTTGGTTTTTATTATTATTTTAGTGGTCAAGGCTTGTGTAAAGTTAATTTCAAGAGGATTTTGGGGGTCTATTAATTTTTTGTAATATAAATTTAAGAGGATTTCCAGATTAGGGATAATGTTTTTTATGGTTGGGAAACTATGGATAATGGTAGGGATTTGTCAAGTGGTGGGTGTTATAATTATATTAGGTGAGATGTTCTTTTTATTTAATTGTATTATTTTTTAATGAGTAGTATAGTTGTTTTCGTTAATATAAAATAAAGTATATTATTTACAAAAAGAAGGGGGTACAAGACCATCTTTCAGGAGTCAAATAGGTAGAGTGTGGAGATCAAAGTACAAATAGGTAAAGTTTGAAAGAGGAAATACAAGGAGATTTCAAAGAGAAAACTACACTAATAAAAGCCACTTAAGCAACAAGAGCGGTATCAAAGGGCAACAATGAATCTATGTCATCCTTTCTACCCCATATATTAGTGGGGTGGGGTGATGTCCACAAGGAAGTGATGAGAGCAACACCAAATAGTGGCGAAGGAGGATCTTTGCCATCCTTTTTACTTCATACATCAGTGGGGCTCAAGGTGATGTTTGAAAGGGACCATCCCTCTTTAGCAGAAACAACCTCCTCATTTTCCTTGTCCTCTTGCATGGGCAAGATTGCTAAAAAAAGCTTGGGGAGCCATTTGGATGAATCGTGCCACCCACCATCATTGTCAAAATCTAGCCAACCACTGTCAGTGCTAATGACTGGGTGTACACCCCCGAAATCCACTCAGAGCTAGAGCCCCCCCACAAGGGAGAGACAAAGTGTCACAAGACAAAACCAAATTGGTAGCTAGAGCCTAGACCATAGGGTTTGTGAGCAACAAGCAGAGGATTTGTGGCCACATCAATGGTCGTGGGGTGATGATCAACCATGGAAGGCAAAATTGTCCAAAGGAACTCTAGCAATCGTACAAGGGGCATTTACCCAATGCTCAAGAAGCTTTTGAAAGAGGGCCACATCTAGAGAAACCTTGTTGGTTTGGATTTGAATATGAAGCATCACTATTACATATTCAATCGTATTATTTTTTATTTATGTTCATCTAGTAATTTATATTTTTTTCCTTATAAGACCATAAATTTGCTTGAATTAATGTTGTTTTCCTTTTTTAGGATGACATGTTTACTTTTACTCATGACATTGCCAGTTTCCCTTTGGGGCATATAATCCCATGTTGCATACAGTTCTAATGATTTAGTTGTATGTATTAGCTATTTGTTTTAATATATGATCTTTTCATTAAAAAATCTATATGTTCTTTTTTTAAGAATATATGTAAATTTTTATAAACTAATAAAATCAGATGCATTATTAATTAAAAAATGTATATGTTCCACTTTTCCTCTTTCTTTTTGGCTCACCTTGACCTAGTTGTCCTTTATATAATGAAAAGTATATAAATAGTATGATTTTTGTGAGCACTTGGAACATAATCCAAAATTATCTAATTTCATTTGCTCTCATTTTAAGGACAAATTTTGATCCTTCTTTTATCATTTTCTTAGTTAACTTTAGATTTGTAATGTGTAGGAAATTGGCCTAGATTAGTTGCACAATTTGTGAAAACAAATAACAAACTTTTAAAATCTAAATTCAAAACTAGGGTTGAACAAACCCTCAAAAATAGTATTATGCATTGACTTAGAGTGAAAAAATCTTTTTTGTCACATTTGGAGTTGTATTTAGTAACTAGTCTCGATTCATTTCAAGATACCTAAAAATATAAATTATCAACTCTAACTCCCACTTGTGTAATTACTCAAAAAACATTATTAGATCCTCCATAAATCCTTATTTACTTATATAATTGTCTAGGCTATACCATATATGCATGCTTATTGTCTTTAATCTTTTTCAAAAGCCCTTAAATGGTATCCTAGGGATATAACCAAAGGTGAAAACCCTCCTTAGAAAAATCCATTTAGGTGTCCCTAAACATTAGTAGTAAAAAATTGTAAGTCATAGACATCAAGGAAAGTAGATGGAAAATTTTAAAATTGGTAAAGTTTGCATCTAATAAATAATTGATTATTTTTTCATTAATGTAAATAATCCAAAAATTACATCTATAACATAGGTAAGATGTCATAATTACATATCAAATGTACATGCGCTTAATCCAAGTGTTAGCACATAAATTAGATATACATAAGATACAACTATGGATCACATTATGATAAAGTCAAATTACATAAAATCAAGTACAATTACATGAATATAAAAGTAATAAATTAAATTGACATAATCAATGTCATCGACTCCTATTCACCCTACATGGTCATCCTACAAATCCTAGGGACGAGATCTTGGGTTAGGTGTTTTTTTGCCCAACCATAAAGCTTATGCTTCATTGGACTCCTTCATGACACAAAATATACTTGACCTCACACAAAATGCCTAGCAACCTACAATAATGGGCAAAATAGAAACACTAGTGCAATTGTGTCTATATGCATTTCTAATCATGCACATGCATTCCCCTACTATCAAGATATGGCAAAGAACATATTAATATAATTTTGCTAAGTTACCTTATTTTCTAAACCATAATCAACACCCATTACTAGAAAAATTAACCCAACATATATGAGTAAAACCTAGAGTCTAGATTATCATTGTGAACCAACGAATCAAGGAAATAAACATGTCTCGTTTCAAAGATTCCTAGAGAGGTGGTTGGCATGATTTTCAAGCATCAAAGTATAAAGCTTAAGGAAAGCTCACAAACAACCATAACCAAGAGAAAAATGCCCTAACACACATATAGATGGAAAATTATTTGATCAACATGTGAAAGCTATGCAAATTCTAGTATTTTTGCATCCCATAAAAATGGATATAAACCTATAAATTTTGATCAACAAAACACTCTGATAAAAATAAATTTTACTATTGAATAAAGAGAAATGAATCACGTTAAACATCATATATATTTAATAAGCCATAAAATATAGATAAATGCTTGCAGATATTTATGCAACATTGTTAATAAAATATTTTACTAAAGAAAAGATGAAATAAAAATGGAAGTAGGCTTTTCCTCTGCTATTACCCTATATGCAATACAATGATTTCTCAAGAAAACATAAAGGTCTAATTCTAGCATGTGACTTCTACTTGTTTTATGGAAATTGCAACAAGAAAACTCTAATTTGGCTAGATGCAAAAAGGCAAACAAAGCAAATCACTCAACTGGTTAGAGTCAGCCAATATACATAATTATGTGAAAATTTAATTCTCGCCTTCACCTAATTATTGCATATGTGGAAGTATCAACGCCCCATTCCAAAAATATTACACTAAAAGAGAATAGAATACAAGTTAGAAACTCTAATCTAAGTCAATTTAGCTAAACTATGATGAAGTAAAATAAATATTTTGGAGCTAACTCAATTTTTTGATAAAATTATTTCCCTATTCTATCATTGGTGTTTCTTGTGGTTATGAATTAAAAATTATACTCAAATGAAATCATTTTAAAAAAAATCAACCTTATAATCTTCTCTCTGAGTTTTTTCAAATAGATTGCAAAAAAGAAGCAATGCACGAAAGTATATTACAATATAGTATATTTCCTTGAAGCATTATTAGTAAATAACAAACAAAAAGTATTCAATGCTTTCTTCTATAGTGCCTTCACCATGAAATAAAGAGAATGGAGCAATAAAATTCAACGATTAACCTTTTGAGTGTTTTGGGCATGACTATAGCCATCCATGGCGATCTTGTTAGAATTGTTTAGACTTTACTACAATACACTTTAATAACATTCTAAATATTTTATCAAAATATTTTATTAATATAGGATTCTATTTCTATATTATTTAATGAGAACATTTGTGTACTTTGATTGACAACTCACTAAGTCTAGAGAAATATATAAGTATGCAAAAATTTATTGAGGGAAATCTACTATAGAATGTTACACAATTTGACTGGTTAAGAAAATGAAAGATTGAAGTCGTATTGGTACATATCTATGAGGGTTCACAATAATATTGAACTTTAAGATTTAGTTTCATAAATTTCTTATGAGAATTATCTATGTTGTTGTTGTAACAAGAAGTTTAGGATATATGCTTATGCTATTATGTAAAAAAAACTCAAAGAGAGCTTTTAGCCATCAATTCAAAACAATTATTATTTAATTTCAATATCTTATGAGATTCATGGACAACTTCTTGAGCCTTAACTATGTATGTAAGTAATTTGACCAAACATTTAAAACAAAAAAAATTGTAACTTTGCATCAACATTTTTCTTACTTGAGCAAAATTCATTTGTTGTGCAACAAAGCTTCCATTGAATAACACTAACATAAAGCTTTGGAGGTTAAAAAAACTTGGAATGGAACTCAGTGCTAATATATCACTAAGGTACCACATAAGGTCCACATCTTTTCATGAATTGTCTACATTTCCACTACACATCGTCATTTGTATAATTATTATCATTAAAGCTTATTAAACTACCAATTCTCACATCCTATATGTTACTTGACCATGATTTCTCTTTTTCATAATCATCCTCTTAGTTTTGTGATGACTCATATATATATTTTACAATTAAACATCACCTCATTATCCTTCCTTTTGTTCATTTCATTAATATTATCTTTGATAGGCTATCACCATTGTCATACAAAGTTATATATGTAATAAATAGTTAACACTAGACTCTTATAATACTTTCATTGTTGTCTTTCCCACCAAATTTATAGCATTTCTCTCTTCATGGAATGATACACTAGATATTCGTGTTACAAACCTAAATTCAAAAGAATTTCATTTTTATCCTTTTTAGAAAAAAATTATGCACAACTAAGTGAATGTCACTCTTAAAAAATGTTGAAATCTGTTAAAAAATGCTTTTCAAAGGAGATGGGAAAATGGACATAAATCAATTCTAAAAAAATTCAAAATAATATATTTAGAATCTACACACAAAATGCTAAAAATCGTTGTTTTACATCATCTTCAAATTCCTAACGATTTTATAGCAATAGGTGTTTGAATACAAAGTTTTTTTTTTTGACTGTTCATTTCAATGTCAAAGTTGGCAAAAAAAAGTATAACCCACTATTGTGGGACCACCCACCATTTGTAGTCAAAGTATCACATAGTGGCTATAAGTGTTGGTACATGGAAATAATAGGATTATCATACCAAGAATTAAGCCAAAAAATAGCCTCTAAGCCCTTATTGCAAATCCAAAAAAGTCCACTCTTAATAAGTTGAGCCCCTATTTTCATAGTGTGCCAAATCATAGATCCCTTCCCCTCCAATAAATGATGATGAACATCCAAAATGTTAACTTGTAGTAAATACTTATGTGTGAGAACATGACCCCAAACCTGATTCTAACTAGTACACCATCATTAATATAATTTGGCTATAAGAACATGCCCATTCAAGATTTTAGAACAAAGACCAAGGCCTCCCTCTTTCTTCAACCTACACACAAATTTTCACTTAACTAAAATCCACTTAGAAGAAATCATATTACCACTCTAAAGGAATAAGAGTAAGAGAGCATCGAATTCCTTGAGGAAATACATAGGAGTTTCCTAAACAAAACTCATGTGAATAGGAAGAGCCTGGATCACAAATTAAAGAAAAGTCACCCTAGCATCAATATATAGCCACCAATGAGTCCAATTATTAACCTTTTGATGCAACTTATCAAGAAAGACTTGCCAGTATGGCCTAAGTTGCCTTTCAAGAACTAAAGTGATGCAGGGGCATCCAAGGTTGAGGTAGGGGCATTATGTGTCCTTGATGAAACTGCATGGAGTGTTAGTATTTTGGCCAGTGTTACTCAGTTGCAGCCTTGACCATCAGTATCGATCATTGAAGGAAGCTTGGTCACTGAAGGAACTTGGTAGTCTTTGGTGCTCAGTGAAAGTGTTACTCGATCATGCCTATGGTGCTCAGTCAACACTAGTGCTCGGTGATGCTTGGCTTGCTCGGTTAATTCACTGATGCTCGGTAGTTCTGATTTACCGACTAGAGTTCTGAGTGATTTGTTGGGCCAACTTGGTGCATTTATTATTGGTAGCCATTATTTTGGGTTGACATGTTGAATTAAATGTTTGTATACATTTTGTAAGCTGACTTGTGTGGCATTTAATAATTGTTAGGAAGAGTTAAGGGTTTCATCTTGCCGACTTGTGGCTGATGATTAGTATTTAAGGGGTTGTTTGAGTAGATGTTTGAGGGAGAGCTTAGAGAGAAAAGATCATAGAAGTTCATGACTTGAAGGCTTAAGAGAATCAGATCTGAGGTTCTGAAGCTGAAGTTGGCAAAGTGGTGGAAAAGTTCTTGATGATCTTGCAAATCATATTGAAATCTGATAGTTGCTTGTAGCAGAGCTAGGGGTTTGCATACTTGGAGACAAGGAGATTTCTTGGAGGCTTGTGAACTCAAGTTTAGATATACCTTAGGGTTTCCATTAGCTTCTGATTATCTTCAGAGCTGAAGTAGCTGGTGATTGTATTGGATATGGTCTTGGATCTTGCAGAATTATTTTCTAATTATAATTGGCCCTAACCCGGAAGGCCTTACAGTCGGGCATGTTAATGAAAATTAGAGTTAAACAATTAATTTGTGTTGCATTTTTTAGTAATTCATTGTGTTGTTCTGTTGGCTACAAGTTTTGGGTTGTCCTTAATTGGATCCACCATCCTTGACTGTAGCAGGTGGTATCAGAGTTGAAGGTTTGTTCTTTTTGAAGATCTTAAGTTTGTTCTGGTTCTTATCAGAGTGAAGTTGTTCCTATTGGAGTGAGAGGTTGATCTTGTTGAAGCAGAAGATTGACCTAGCAAGGTTGATCTTGCAAAGTTGATCTTGTTGGTGAAGAGATTGTGCACAATCTAGATTGTAGATCCAAAGCACTAAAGTTGTGAAATTGTGCCCTAGTTGTTTGCAAGATTGTAGGTTGAGATCTGACTTGTTTACAACTTGGAAATTGTCACAAGGTGGTCAGTGAGGGTTTTTTGCAAAGGGTTTATTTGCATATCTTTAAGGATGCCTCTGAGAAGATTGGACCCTAGAGTTATTTTTGATCTTTGTGATATTGTGGAATCCCAGATCACAAAGAAGGTGAAATCAAATTTTAGATCTGAGATGGAATTAATGAAGAATGACATGGTCACCGAGATCATGAGAGCTATTACTGGTATACCTTAGAATGTTGGTACTGAGGATGGCTATGAAGAAGTTGTTGAAGAATTTGAACATGTTGGATGTAGTGGCGATGACCAGAGGGATATATCTGGTGAAGGCATAACTACTCGGTTACCTAGATCTACTGCTCGGTTTAGTAATTACCAAATGGAAGTTTCTACTTGCTTTGTTACTTTGAAGCCTGACAATCTGATTGATTGGATTGGTGAACTTGAAGATTTCTTTGAGCTAGAAGAAATTGAAGATCCTCTTCAGGTGAGATTACCACAGACAAAGTTGAAAGGATATGCTGCTCTTTGGTGGAAAGAATTACAAAGAGATCAAGAAGATGAAGGTGAAATGAAGATTAATTGGTGGAGGTTGATGGTGAATAAGTTGAAAGCTAAGTTCATATCGGTTGACTATGAGCTTGACTTGTTTAAGAAGTTGCAGAATCTAAAGCAGAAGGATTTGTCTATTGAAGATTATACCAAGGAGTTCTACAAACTTACTATTTGGTCTGGACATAGAGAGCTTGGTAAGGAAAAGGTAGCTCAGTATGTGAATGGTCTGAGATTCAATATTCAGGATGAGCTTGGTATGATGAAGATTGATTTCGTTGAAGATGCTTATCAGTATGCTCTGAAGGTAGAAGATAAGTTGAAGAGGAAACAACCTAATAACTCCCAAGGGAAGGAGAAAATTGATCACTCGGTGAAGGATAAACTAACTGATTCAGAAAATGTACAGAAACCTGTGGAACCTAAGAAGAAGACATGTAGAGTTATTTTTAAAGGTACTTGCTATAACTGTGGAGAGGAAGGACACCATTCTTTTGAGTGTACATAGAAGAAGGTTGACCGACAAACTATTGTAATGAATGAGAACATTTAGAATGAACTTGAATCAGAGAACTTACTGCTTCGGCGAACATTGCTCAGTACAAAGGATGAATCTTGTTAGAGGAGTAACTTGTTTAGGACCCAATGCAAATATGAAGGTAAATTCTATGATGTTATTGTTGATAGTGGTAGTACTGATAACCTTGTTGCTGAGGACTTGGTTAGGAAGCTTGGTTTGAATAGAATGAAACATCCATGTCCTTATAGGCTTGGCTTGTTACAAGATGATTATGCTTTGGAAGTTAGAGAACAATGCTTCATTGATCTTCAAATTGGCCAGTATAAGGATCTTATGTTATGTGACATTGTGAAGATGAATAGTTGTGATATATTTCTTGGTAGACCTTGGCAATATGATTGCAGAGCTATTTATGACTATGTGAAGAATGTATTTACTGTTGAGAAGGATGATAGGAAGTTTTCACTTATGCCTTTGATGGATACAATGCTCGGTAGGCAAAGCCTGAGTATCAATTCCTGAGTTGATTTGGTGGATCCAGAGAAAATGAATTATCAGTTTCGAGAACTGACCTATATGATGTCTAGAAAAGACTTGAAGAGACAGAGGAAACTGAAGTGGAAGATTTTGCAAGCAGAAAAGGTGGAGGACTTGTATGTGAAGAATAAGTTTGGGGTTTATGTGTTGAACCTTGGAAGATGTTCTTCTCACATATGAACAAATTTTGGAACTTGGGGTGTCTGATGTAGGGGAATCCAAGGTTGGGCTAGGGGCATTCTATGTCCTCGGTGAAATTGCATGGAGTGTTAGTATTTTGGCCGGTGTTACTCGGTTGCAGCCTTGATCGATGGTCTCAGTCATTGAAGGAAGCTAGGTCACTGAAGGAACTCGATAGTCTCTGGTGCTCGGTGAAAGTGTTACTCGATCATGCATGCGGTGCTCGATCGACATTGGTGCTTGATGATGCTTCGCTTGCTTGGTTAATTCACTGATGCTCGGTAGTTCTGATTTACCAACTAGAGTTCTGGGTGATTTGTTGGGCCAACTTGGTGCATTTATTGTTGGTAGCCATTGTTTTGGGCCAACATGCTGAATTAAATGTTTGTATACATTTTGTAAGTTGACTTATTTGGCATTTAATAATTGTTAGGAAGATTTAAGGGTTTCATCTTGCCGACTTATGGCTGATGATTAGTATTTAAGGGGGTGTTTGAGTAGATGTTTGAGGGAGAGATTAGAGAGAAAAGATCGTAGAAGTTCATGACTTGAAGGCTTAAGAGAATTAGATCTGAGATTATGAAGCTGAAGTTGGCGAAGTGGTGGAAAAGTTCTTGATGATCTTGCAGATCAAATTGAAATCTTATAGTTGCTTGTAGTAGAGCTAGGGGTTTGCATACTTGGAGACAAGGAGATTTCTTGGAGGCTTGTGAGCTCAAGTTTAGATCTGCCTTAGGGTTTCCATCAGCTTTTGATTGTCTTCAGAGCTGAACTAGCTGGTGATTGTATTGGATCTGGTCTTAGATCTTGCAAAATTGTTTTCTGATTGTAATTGGCCCTAAACTAAAAGGCCTTACAGTTGAGCATGTTAATTAAAATTAGAGTTAAACAATTACTTTATGTTGTATGTTGAGTAATCTATTATGTTGTTCTGTTGGCTGCAAGGTTTGGGTTGTCCTTAATTGGATCCACCATCCTTGACTGCATCATAAAGGAATACCCAGATAGAGCAAGGGAAGAGAACTAATTTAAAACCTCAAAATATTGACAATACTTCTTTGAATAGGTTCTAGAGTGTTCAATAAATAGATAGAAGAAATATGATCATTTAATTTCTGACCCAAAGTAGCTAAATAAATATGTAGCATTTTCCTAAAAGATTCAACTTTGTGAAGATGAGCAGCTCCCATGAGAGTAGTATCATCGACAAACTTGAGATGAGAAAGCTTAGACAACCCATTACCTCAGGTCCAACCTTGAATAAATCCTTGGGAGACCTAAGGTGTAATAATTCTACCTAGGCCTTCAGGCATAATAATAAACACATAGAGAGAGAGAGAGGGTCCCCTTGATAAAGACCCCTAGAATCCCCAAATAAATCAATAGACTCACTATTGATATTAATTGAGAAGGACAAAGAAATAACACAACTAATCATCCAATTAACCCACTCCTGATTAAAACCAAAGGATATAAGATTTTTTTGTGAAAAGTGCCACTTAAATCTATCATACACTTTGACCATATCTAGTTTGATGAACATATATTTCTCCTTAAA
This sequence comes from Chamaecyparis obtusa, assembly GCA_027943335.1. Taxonomy (NCBI): domain Eukaryota; kingdom Viridiplantae; phylum Streptophyta; class Pinopsida; order Cupressales; family Cupressaceae; genus Chamaecyparis; species Chamaecyparis obtusa. The sequence goes on along the minus strand of BSBK01000274.1, from coordinate 323,591 downwards.
CACTATCATAGAGTGAATGGATTCAGAAGCCACCACTGCCCCATCTAGAATTTGTCTCCCAACCATAAAACCCCCTTTCTCCTCTAAGATAAAATATGGGAGCCAAAATTTGAGATTTTCTATAATAAATTTAGTAATGATTTTATACACCATATTACAAAGAGCAGTGGAATAAAATAATCTAGCTGATTATCTCCTTTCTTTTTAGGAATAAGAATAAGAAAAGTAGAATTCAAGGCCTGAAACAATTTTTTTACTACCATGAGATTACCAAACTAGCTCTAGCAAATCCAATTTAACTTAATATTCCAAAATTATATCAAATATTCTATAGGAAACCCATACATACTAAGATCTTTTCCCTTACACATCCCAAAACAACCTCTTCCAATTTAGACAAAGAGATTGAATGAATAAGGGATTCATTCATCATATTGGTGACTACAAATGGAATACATAGAAGAATCAAATTCTCTTCATCTTCGGTAGGAGGAAAATATTTAGTGAAGAGAGCAAAATATTACTTTGTAGCCTCACAAGAAAAAGCATGCAGAGAAGACATCTAGATTCCATCTGAATCAACTAAAGAAGAAATATAACACCTATTCTGATGGTCTTGCACAAAATTATGAAAGAGAATTGTGTTCCTATTATCTTCCTGAAGCCAATCAACGCAAGCCTTTTTCTTCCAAAAAATATCCTCACGAAGTTCCCACTCCCCCAACTCCCTCAAAATGTGGAACATAACTCTACCTATATCCTTTGAGAAATCATAATCCTACATTTGTCTATTGATAATTGTATCATCCTAAACTGTTAGCACCCATAATATGATGCTCTAGGATCTATTAGACCCCATTTTGGTGATTGTGAGGTTTGAATGTTTGTTATGGTTGATCACATCAACCTACATTTTCTCCCCCTGCTTCTTTTCACCTTCCCTGACATCCACTATAATTTTGAGCTTATTTTACCTAAGACAAGTCAAGAGTCAACTTTCCCTTATGTCTTTTGGCCCAAATTTGGCCCTAGGCCTGGTGGTGGGGTTTTCCTCTAAGGTTTAGATTTCTAGTTGGCCTTGATCTAATTTGAATCCAAAAATTAGTATAAAAGGACATCTTATCCCCTAATTTGACATAACATAATAAAACATCCACGGTTCAAGTGAAATTTATCCATCAAGAATTCAAGTTGTGCAATTGAGGATTTGGATTCAATATTTGAAGGCGAGAATGCAATTCAACGTCTCCAAGTCTCCATCCATTCAATAAAAGGAAATATTCTCTAATTGATGCAAGTTTCTATCCCATGATGTCCAAGTAGAGGAATTCACAATCAAGCAAGAATATCCATCCATCCATTCTTCTTTCTTTCTCCTTCATGTAGTTATCAAGCATGCATACATTTAAGATCTAGGAGTGACAATCATAGATCCATACATTTGTGAAGGTATCCTTGATTCTAAATTTCATTCCAAGCATATTTCTAGCATCTTCATGGAATTGGGATATTATTACATCCATTCATGAGGGTTTCGTACAAGGTGAATCAATAATTTACCTTTTTACTTTTCATGTTATTTTCCTTTATGCAATTTCAATTCAATTTCAAGGTTGATTCCTAAATAGGGGCTTGACCAAGGAAAACCCCTTTCCAAAAATGTTTTCCCCATTTCTCTATGTTCAAGAATAGATTACAGAGTTGCAGTATCTGATCTAAGAAGTATAGGTGCAAACAGAGGATTCTAGAAAGTTTCATCAATTTTGGCACTACTAGGAACAAGTCAACTTCTCAAATTGTCCCTCAAAAACTAACTTGTCCCTGCACGTTTTGGCTAAAAATTACAAAGAAGAAAGATAGAGGTCTCAGTTTCCCGAATCTAGAGTTACAACTTATTCTAACATTTTGACAACAGTTAAATTTAGATTCAAAGTTTAAATCTCCTCATCTTGTTTCAAGTTACATTCATTCTTTCTCTTTCCCTTGCACTTACTTTCATAGATCATATTTTCTATCACATACTTTATCATGTCATTCATCATATCATATTTCAATTAGGAATCTACAAAAAACCCTTGAGAATAGATCTTGCATTAGCACCCTTCCTCCTTTTGGTTGTGCTAATCAAGTTTGGTTTAAGGGTGGGTTTGTATTCCAATGTATGGTCCTAAATCTTGGTGAGTGATCTACATCCTAGCATTGCTCACTATTTTCCACCATATAATAACATCAAGGTGGGCTTGAATATTCCTCTTCATAGCATGAAGGTTACCATAGCACAATCTAATCCATCTTTTAAGATGAAAATTCATAAGCTAAAATTTCTCAACAAAGTAATATATAGAAGTACCATATGTAGGGCTACCATCTCTCCACCATTAGACCATTAATTCATTAAGGGAAGAACCAAAAAGCCACATGAATTGAAACTTAGATAGATAATTATTAGGAACTCTAAAAGAATCTACTAAAAATTTAATTGGCTAATGATCACAACCCCTATAGTCAAGGATCTCAAAACTTGTAACCAAGCTACCACTCACCTAATAACAAGATACCATAAATATTTCCAACCATTCAGAAATAGCTTCTACTCCACATAGTCTATGATTCCAAGTGTAGAACCCATTAGATATATTAATATTAGTTAAATCAAGGTGTTTTATATTCTCGTGAAAGAGATTAGAAGAAGGACCCAACCTAGCCAAAACCCTATTTTCTCATCCAAATTTAATACTGAATTAAAATCATCGACTAAAACCCAAGGAAGATAAGGAGTACGAGAACTAACATACCTTATATGAGACCAATGAAAATTTTTCCCATGCTTATCAATTAAAGAACACACATTAGTAACCAAAATAATCTCCCCATATTCCAAACTAGATGATACCACAAAAAGAGTGGAATGACTAGATGTCCACCAAAGTGGAACAATCTTTCTTGGGTCTAGAAGATGAGATAGACCTCCAAAAAAAACCTAGGGAACCAATGCACTCACACTAACCAAAAATCCATATACTAGAAGCATGTCGAAGCATGAAATCAATTGAAAGATTAGTTTCCTAAACACAAAATATATATAAAGAGTGAATTGCAACCAAATCATCAATAGCCTTTTATCAAGGGATATTATTCACCCCCCTTACATTCCAAGAAAGAATAATCATTGGAGAGATTGGGAAAAGTGAGCATCAATGGGTTTGAAATGTATTATTTATAAATTTATGAAAGGTACTATTTATATAATATATCTCCCTCCATTGTTTCTCCCTCCATCTTTGTATTTGTATTTCAATAAATTTAATATGTTTTTCAATAATAAATATAAATATTCATAAATAGGCTCATTAATGGGTAGTGTAGGGTTAATCTTTTTAATCAAGAGGTGATGAGAAAGGAATGGATTGCACTAGAGAAAGTATGGATCAAAATAAACTTTGATGGAGCCTCTAAAGGAAATCTGGGGCCGTTCCGGGCAAGGTATGTAGCTAGAGATTATCAAGACAATCTAATATTGTTGGGAGATAAATGTCTTGAGTATGGCACTAATAACAAAGCAGAGGTTCAAGAAACTCTTAGTGTAGTTAGATAAACTAAAATAATGAATTTGGAAAGGATCCACTTAGAATGAAACTCACATATTATAGTGAATTTCATAAGCAAATGTGAAACTAGAATGTGGCACCTTAATAGATATGTAAAGGAAATCACCTCCTTGTTAGCTTCCTTTGTAGACTTTAAAATTACACAAGTGAGGCAAGAAGAGAATGACATTACAGATAAAATGTCCAAATTTGTTGTATTACTCAACAATGACCATTGTCTACGCAATACCAAGAATGTCTCATTTACTATAATTATTAATTAATTAATGTGTTGAGGAATAACTAGATGGAGGATTTTTTAAATGTAAATAGTAAATATCTAGCACTAGATGCATGAATATGCGACCTTTAGGTTGAAGGGTGGAGTATTAATTCTTAGAATGAGCCTTTTATATAACATTAAAGGGATTGCAGACCAAAAAAATTAATAGATTTTATTACTAGTGAGAAATAGAGGATGTTTGGAGGTGTGTAATCTTGTCTTGTTTAATGTTGGGAAATCATTAATAGTTCAAGGAAGGACAATATCACAATGATTGTATTATGGAAAAGAAATGGAAAAGTCGGGCTCTCTTAATGACCATACTTGATGATTAGATGGCCTCTTCATATGAAGCATACATGTATGTCACATGGATTACCTTGGTACTCAATCTAAAGAAGCATCTAGAGGAAGCTAAGGTAGATACATTAGAATTTGGCAAAATGCCATTAAAAACCATGACATTGTCTTGTTGGCTATCATTTGATTTTCCTCATTTGATGTGAAGGTGAGTTGTATAGTGACCTTGCACACAACAAGGCAATAAAAATGTTTCCTTGGGGAAACCACCAGGAAGTGACTAAAGAGAATTTTCCTAATTGTTGATCCCTAGTTCTGATAGATTATTGATCTTCTTTTGGGTGAGGAATATCCAAATTCAGAGCCAATGTATATATCAAATATTGATATTTCCTCCATGATGTTGGCATGGGATTTATATTTGGGGTCAAGGGAGGAGGTTATATGGGTTTTAAGAACCTATGTAAAGCCATAATGGTTGGGGGTAGTCATCCACATTATCATTGTCGTTGAACTAGGGAAATGATTTCATGTCATTGAGGGAGATTGGCATGTGGTGGGGGAATGGGTGTAAGATTACCAACTCTTCCTAGTTTGGAGTGAAAATGAAAATATGGACCATCATTGGGATAAGGACCATGATGGGTGTGAGCTTATAAATGGTCACATTATAGCATAGGAAGCAGAGAAGCAAAAGAGGGAAAAGTTGGTGTTGACATAAATTAGGGGAAAAAAATTCAAGTGTGTGGTTGCATCTCTAGAGAAGTTTAAGGGGCCAATGGTGTGGAAGAAGGTTAGTAAGCCATGACCTATGTGTTGGTTTAGTGTTTTTGTCTTTCTTTTTGAAATTGCAATTTGTGTCTAGTCTTGGGTATGCTCTGTGTGGATGTAAAGAGCTCTATGTAATCAATGTAGCCCTTTTTTTTCTAGATAAGTTGATAGCTAGTTAGGCCCAACTTCCTTTATATTAAATCAAAAAGAGCAATAATTACAGATGTTTTCTTCTAAGTACCATATGACCCTGGTAACAAAGAACCATTACAAAAAACCAAACCATTTTGCTACCCAAAAATTACGGAGGAATAAAAAGAAAAAATTTGTTGATTTTAACCCACAACCCAAAATGATCTACAGTACCCATTATTGGCAGCATATACATATGCCAGTCTATATACATTTTATACTAACCCTATGAAAAACCTAACAAAAATAAATAAGTTGGTTATGTTGTAGAAACCTAGTACCATAGATAAAATAAGATAAGGAACAATGAACCTAGGGAATCCTTCATCACCTCCATCAGTGGTTAAGAGAGCGTGTGACTCCTCTTCACCTTGGGACCATAGATGTCCCTAAATAGGACATTATGATGGGTGAAAACAAGCCCTTTGGATGGACCTATCTTTATTATTTTTTCATGCGTTGCTCATTCCTTAACCATACAATCACTTTTGCATCTCCTATGAGTCAGACCTTGAGCAATGTCTTTCACGTCCCTTGTATGCTCCACACACCAATCCTCCCCATATTCAAGAAAAGTCGGGAAACCTAGATCCTTCAAAGTAAAATTCTCACCATCTAGAGACCCAAGGACTTTGTACACATGGTAAGCTTGAAGTCAGTCCACCAATAGGGCCGAAAGGAGGGAGGTACCCATCTAGAGGAATGTTAATTTCCTATCCAATATCCCTAAAAACTTATGCAACTTCGCTGATTCAACAGAGAAGACAAGAGGGAATCTCCTTACTTCATTGTGATAGCCTCTCTCTAGTCCAAGGTAGAACTACGTCACCACTAGAATATTTCCCTCCCCATCCACATTATCCAACATTGCATCAATATCACCCAAGTACTTATGTTTGAAGACTCTTTAGCATATATTTTTGGCACTTTTCTTAGGTATCCCAATCTTGAGTGCCAAAGACAAGAACATCTCTATGATGTTGGTATTCACCCTATACCTATACCTATGATAGGTATAGATTATTATTCCCCCAGAACTTCCTTGACTGCATGTAGAATGAAAGAATGTCATAGATTAAGCATCTGTAATAGCCTCTTATCTGTGATCTCTCCCAAGAAAGCTACCATATTGGAAGAAGCCTCAAAACAAATCGAGGTGTCCATTATTTCCAGGTATACAGTATGCAACGATCAATACTTGTGACAAATCTTGCCAAAATTTGGTGGCTATATAGCTGCATCCCACATATCACATTAACTCCCAAATCGCTCCAAATCTCTCCTCATAATCTTTATTTAATTACTTCAAAGATATGGTGTCCCTCCTACTTTGTGCCAATCATTAATGCATTCTCTTTTTAACTTTACTCTCAAACTTTAGTGACAACCACTTGGCCCAAATATCATAGAAATCAAAGTCAAAGGATGGAAGTACTATTATTGTGTCATCATTCTTCGTTAAGCTTGTCATCACCATAATCCAACTCCATTCCTTTGTCAAAATAAAAAATAATTCAATTTTGGGGTGTGTGCCAAAGGACTAGTTGGTTGAGAATCGAGCTACCTTGCCTCTAAAGAATATTTCTTTACCAATTCATCTTCCTTGTCATTTCCTTCCTAGTAGATTTGATCTATAGGAAATTCTTTGAAAGTGTCTGAGAGAAGCATAATGTGATCAACCCATTTGTGTAGTCACTATTCCTGTGTAACCTTTTCTCTGATCACATTAACTACAATCATTGAATCTCCTTTATGTTGAACTCAATGAAACCCCATCTATGAAGCCAAATCCAACCCTTTATTCATGACCCTAAATTTTTCTTTTTTGTTGATACCAACACCTATATTTCCTCTTTATACTTAAATAAGGTAACTCCCTGATACTATTTAATAATAATGTCAATTCTACTTGGCCTTGGGTTTCCTCTTGTCACTCTGTCAAAATTGATTTTTACCCACCCATCCTCAGGATCCAACCATTATGTGTTTTCACACCTTAAGCATTTCTCGTGTAATGTAGAAGGACCAACCAATTTGTGTAGCACTATATTTGGGAAAATTTTCATGACCTTGTTGTCCAAAGACATGAACTAACACTTCTCAGAGGATGCAACTACTGAATTGACAAGTTCCATGATTGAACCTTCCATCTTCCTCACCAATTGTTCCCTAGGTAAGGATTCATCTATGAAAATCCTTATATTTCATTCTTTCCAGAGTTCCCAAACAATCATTAAAGGAATGACCTTTTATAGGCTAGATAATACACTTATGCTCATCTTATCAAGCCACATTGAAAACCATGATTCTAGTGTTTGAGGTTTTGGAGAGGCCCAATCCAATTCTTGTTGAAATTGTTTCCAACAATATTCAGCATAAGGGCACCACAATAGAATTTGGTCAGTTTTCTCCTCACTCTACTTGCATAGGATACACCTTCTTGGGCCCATAATACCAATCATGTTTAGCTAGTCATGACTAAAAATCCTCCCTTGAATCACCATCCAAGCGAAAGACCCATCCCTGGGGAAGAAATCTCTACCCCAACGGAGGTATGAAGACCAATGAGGTTGAGGAGCCACTATTTCTAGGGATTTTTAACCTATCTTCACCCTATACTCCCCTAATCAAGAGGCATCCCACTTGATATTATCTAGTTTTTCATTCCATAGAATTACCTAAGAGGATAGGATTTCTCTCAATGCTTCCTTCTCCTCTTCTGGGGCCTATATATTCTCTAGAGACTTCCATTCCCAAATTTGAATCCCATTCTACAGACTAACTCTATCATAATCTATAATCTCATTTCCCCACTACAATTTGGTTTCCCTTTTTAGGATTTCCAAAATTTATATTCTTGCTAAGGTGGGGTGTCCTTCCCATGAGTCTTCCCAAAACCGTGCTTTCCTCCCATCATTAACTTTCCAAGTGACATAGCTAGTTACCGCCTTTCTGCATTCGGTGATAAAATTCCATATTTCTAGTCTAGGAGGAAGATCCCAAATACTTAGAATTCTAGTTGGGTAATTTTAATTTAAGTACTTATGTCAGATTATTTGTACCCATTTCTTTTTGCTATCTTTATATATGCTCCAGACCAGCTTGGCCCCCATGGCAATGTTCATACTATGTAGTTCTCTAATGCCTGCACCTTTGGCTTTGATAGGTTGGCATATATTTTCCCAAGCCAATAGGAGAATCTTGTGGAGGTCTTATGGCCCATTCCACATGAACCTTCTCATAATTTGAATTAATCCATCCTCCACTACTTTTGGCAATTTTAGACACGACATAGAATATATAGGCATTGCAGATAGAATAGTTTTTATGAGGAGAATCCTACCTGCCAAGGATAACCACTTGCCCTTCCACATATCCATCTTTTTTTTACAATTATTAATTAAATTTTCCCAATAGCTAATCTTATTGATGCCCCCAAACAAAGGTAAGCCTAAGAAATACCCAGAAAAAAAGTTGGCCTAAGGTTGAGAATTCTGGCTAGTTTCACTTGTAGACCAGGTTGCACATTGAGGAAAAAGATCTCTGACTTGGTCCATCTAATGCTCTTCCCTAAGGCATTTGTACAAGATTCAAGCCTTCTCTTGATATTTTGTGCCTCTACTCTACAATCTTTCCCTAATAGAATTGTTTCATTTACAAATTAGAGATGAGTGATGTTTTCCACCCCCAGGCAGAATTCCATCCCAATCCACCACCATACTTCCCTTTGGTGCTGAATTATTCTTCCCAAAGCTTCTGCCATAATTATAAATAAATTTGGGAAATAGGATCACCCTTCCTTGTTTCCCTCAAAGAAGAGAAGAAACCTTGGGCAACCCCATTAATCAAAATAGAGAATTCGAGGCCTTCTATGCAACACTTTATCCAATCAACCCATTCTTCACTAAAACCAAATCTTCTCATCACATCAAGAAGGAAATGTCTATCCACCATATCATAGGCTTTTAGGATATCCAATTTGATAAGCATGTTGGGGGCCCTTGCCTTCCTTGCAGAATGTATAGCCTCATGGGAAATTATGATTCCTTCTAGTACTAGAGATCTACTTGGGGAGAAACCGCTCTATTGCTTTGAGATTATCTTATGGAGGATATTTTTTGATCTATTTGACATAACTTTGGTGATGATCTTGTAGATAGTGTTGTACAGGGAAATAGGTTTGTAGTCTTGTACTATCTATACCACTTTATTTTTGGGATTAGGGCTAGAAAGGTATGGTTAAAGGAGTTTTTCATCACTCTATTCCTTCTACATTCTTCTACTATTTTATGAACATCTTTTCCCACTATTTCCCAAAACACTTGATAGAATTTTTCTAGTAGACCATCAAGACCAAGGGCCTTTAGAGCCCCTAATTTAAAAAATGATTTTTCTAGTTTCCTCTAGGCTTATTTCTAGATTCAGCATATGATTGTCTTTGTCACTTATTTCCTAAGGGATGCGACCCATTAAATTTTGTCTTTCCTCCTCATTCTCCACATTGGCCCTATTAAAAATTTCCTAAAAAATGTTAGGTGACTTCCTAGTTTATTTCTTCTATCGTAGCTTCCTTGGACCCATCTTCTTTCATAATCTGACGAATCTAATTTCTACTTCTGTTGGCTAGAGTTAATATGTGAAATTACTTTGTGTTCTTATCTCTCTCTTTCAACCATTCCTCTCCCAATTTTTGCTTCCATAATATTTCCTCCTGCTTTAGAAGTTCCTCCAATTCTTCCTTCAAAGATTTCTCCTTCTCATAGTCCTCCTCATTCATCCCTTATGTAATGAATTTCTCATTCAATTTTGTGATTTCTCCCTCCACTATTTTCTTTTCCTTAAAAATGTTCTTGAAAGAGTTTTGGTTCCACTCTCTAAGGTACTCCTTTACATGCTTGATCTTCTCCTTTAGTTGGAGCATTTGGGGCTTATTTCTGCATTTGATTTCCTTCCACCACTTAGTTATAAGCTCCAAAAGTGTTGGATCTCTTAGCCACATATTTTCAAATCAAAATGGAGACCCCCTACTTTTTGTACATGGCTAATTTTTAATTGCACCAGATAATGATTCAAGCTTGTATATGGTAAAATCTAGGTCATGTTAGAAAGTAAAGTCCACCAAGATAACTGAGAGAGGAGGGTGCATCAGTTATCAAATAAATATAAATTTTATCAACCTCAATAGATTTTAACCATGTAAGTAATGTAATAAAAAACCATAGAAAGATATACATACACAATAACACAAGATATGTTGACTAGGAAACCTCTTGATCAAAGAGTAAACCCCAGTGGGAATGATGCCCACAAAAGATGCACTAATATGTAAGTTCCTTGTGAGAGGATGGACTCTGTTAGGAGTCTTATGAAATACATTCAGTACAATTTCATTCCTTTTTTGTCTATGGTGAGGATCGCAAGGAAGAAGTTGAACAAAAATTTGTGAAGATCAAAATTAGTGCCCCATTTTGAACTCAAATAGTTTTTATTTTTTGACAAACCAATGGTGACACCTTTTCATTTCAAAATAATGTCCCTTTCAAGTTTTGTATTGATCAAATTATCAATATGTTCTTACCTAATCCTAATAGAAATGTTCTGGTACATTGCTTTTATTCTCAAGATTATCTCCAGTCCTAGGGGAGGAGGATCACATTGTTTCTTGCTAGGGTTTTGATGTGTATTTTCCCACCAATTTGAAGAAGAATCTTCTCTTTACCCATTTTTCCCCTTCCACCTTTTGAATTGACAATGCTTTTTCTGGTAAGATTTGTGATTTCTTCAATTTTTGAAGCAATTTGGTGGGTTTTTGATTCAAGGATTCGGGATCATTTTCCATGCATTGTCCACCCATCGACCAGATTCAAATACCCACTAAATCTTGTGCCTATCATCAAAATTTTGTGGATAGTTTGTATTTCTTGCGTAAAAGACATGATTCATGAAATCTGCTATAGAGAGACACGATCCATCTCCTCACCCCAATTGTTCTTTTGGTCCTACATCCATGTCTGATTCTTGTCTCACCATTATTCCCTAGTCTTCCAACACCCCTATTCTGTGAAGTCCTTGCAAAAACCTGCCTCTACTCCTACTCTCGTATGTGTCATCCTCTCTCAGATGTAGCCCATTTTATTAATGAAGGGATTTGGTATCAATGGTATTCTTTAGGGCAATATGTTGATTATGTTATAATTTTGATAGTGTGCAATGGTTGCATGCCTAGTTTTGGATAGTATGGGCTTCAAATTCATAGTTGTATGGGGTTATTTAGGAGGTAGATCCAGTGGGTTTTTTGTATTGGTTTATAGTTGGCATTGTTAATGGGGTGATTTTAGGTAGTTTGGGGAAGCATAAACAAAAGTTATAGGGATAATATCTATTTTGTGCTTCAAATTAATACTTTTAATATCAAAAAAGATAAATCATTGCATTTTCGAGGAACCACTAACTCTGAAAGCATATAATTTAAGATCCTAACCCAACATTAATGCTATGAAGGAAAGTACATAAAATATGAAACGAATCAACAAACACTCCCTCAAGATGCTCCAATGCTTTTCTTTCTTCTTTCAATTTGATATGTTGCTCCTATATGACAATATTGTACCTAATTCATGAAAGCAATTTGGCAACAATAATAATCGAGAAATGTGGTTCAAAGAATTAAGAGAAATGAGAGTCCAATTTAAAGATTTTTGGAACTCAAATTGATGGATGAGATTGAAACTCAATCAATGACCAAGATTAAATGAGAGGACAAGTTATACAATGAAAATTTAGAAATTGCATTTCCAAGTGAATGAGGAAATAGAAATATGTTAGAGTTAAGTGAAAATAAATATTTGAAATATTTATTTTCAACACAAAATGTCATTTGCAAGTGGAGAAAAAAAATAGAAATATGATAGAGTTGTGAAAATAAATATTAGAAATATTTATTTTCAACAAAAAATACCATTTGTAAGTGAAGGAAAGGATGAGCAATGAACAAGTTAAGTGGAGGAGAAAATGGAATAGTGGAAAATGAAATTAGTAAGTGGGAGTGGGAAGTGGAGAGAAAAGTGGGAGGAAGAGTTAGAAGTGGAAATAAATTAGCATAAAAAAGAGATAAGTGGAGTTAGAAATGAGAGTGGAATTTACTAATTTAAAATTATTAATTCCCTCATAAATGAAATATTAGACAATTAAATAGATAAATTTATTTAATTGTGGAAAAATGGGAAAAGGGGGGTAAATAAATAATATATTCATTTACCAAAGGAATGACATTAGGATAAGAGGGCAGAATAAATAAATATTTACCCCTATGACCAAGATTAAATAATTGATGAAATTATTTAATTGAAGATAAATTGATAGGACATGATGAAATCAGAGGATAAAAATCAGTAATTAATTAAATAATTTTCAATGTTTAATTAATCAAGAATGACACAATATTATTGAACAATAAATATCAAACACACAATATAGAAGACATGTTAAAATTGCAAGCCATAGCCATGGTGTAGTGCCCACCCATAGTTTACTTTTCAGTTTTATATTGCCAAACTCTTTTAGGCCACTTTTATTTATGTGTTGATTATTTTAACTTTATTATGTGGTTTTGGATGTATGACATTACATGGTGATTTGATATTGGATAGTTATGGGATATCATATGTTTGTAGTTAGATGATGTTAGTTACTTTGATGATGATTATTTATATGTTTAAAATATTGTTTAAGTTTATGATTTTACTTACCCCATACTTGCATTTGTATGGCTATCATGAATGTTTTACTTTTATGTTTGACGTGTTTGATATGGTTGAGGGATGGAGTTGTAGCTACCTGCATGTGGGATCCACACGATGTCCCAATCCCTGCCATTTCTTGTTCTATATATTTATGGATGTGCATGCATCTTTATGTAGGTTTGCAAGTACCAAACATCAACTTCCCTGAATTGTCAAGATGAGTGTACCATATCGCAAAGTCTCAATCGTAAGACAAGGGAGATAATATTCAGATTTGAATCCCAACCTAAGCCATTTTATTTTCCTAAATTAGTGGATAAGTTTTTGATTATTTTATGCTTTTGAATTCGTCCAAGTGACATGAGTCCATAAGTCTTTCCCTTGAGCATGATTATTATTTTATTTGGTTCAATTGGTCTTGGCTCATTGGTGTGACTATTGTGAAATAATTAAATAATTTGTTAAGATTAATTATGTAGTTTAAATCATTAAATCTTATTAAATATAAAAAAATTAATGTGACGGTATTTAATTAAGGAAAATTAATTAGATAAAACTATTAATTAAAAACATTTAATTAAGAGTCTAATGGTGGAATTAAAGATTTTAATATTTATTAAATTCAAAACTTGAGGAAAATTGAATAAAACAATATAGTGAATTAAAATAATATTGCCTATGGATTAACTAATCACTTTTAATAATATACATACTCTTATGGATGATTGAAATGTGAATATATTTATGTAGCCAAGAAAACCCTTTCCTAAAAGAATGAATTAATATATGAATATTTTATTTAAAGTAGGATGATGACATAATCATATTTTACAAATATGGCATGTGCTACTAACTAGCATTTACAAGAATAAGTCATTCAAGTATTGAAGAAGTTGATAGCACAAAGGACTCTGGACCAATTCAACAATCACTAGAAGGAGTGTTTTGTTGACTTCCATAAATATATCAGATTATCATTAAGAAAATCAAGTGTGGACCACTACACTCAGGAGGAAATCTAGTAAAGAAGAACCTATATTTATGTTGGATTATTTAATAAGTGAAGGCTTGTTCTATCAGTTGAGCAATTGTCTCAAATGTGTTTCTAAGGAGATAAAACTGTTGTAATCCATACAGCTGAGTTGGACAATAGTTTAGGAGTTATTTAAGAAGTCCTTTATTATAAATAAGTTTCCTATAGACTTCTTAATAGAGTTAGATTAGCAATAAGAACAAAAGTCTTTACTGTAGTTTTTGGGTGATTCTAGTTAGTATAGTTTATATTCAGTATGTACTTGGTTTTCTAGTTATAAATAAAGAAGAGATGTCTTTGTTCCAATAAGAATATATTGAGTTATTCCAATTCACTCATCCAAGGACACCCACTTGGTGAGTGAACATTACTATTTCTTTATATTTCTTTAGTCTTTATTTAGTACTATGTTGTTCCTACAGCCACTAGGTAGCAGAACCTATGGTTGTTCCTATAACAAGGCAAAAAAACTAGATACTTATTTGATTTATGGATTTTTTTGAGTAGAATAAACTATTTGAAGCTTTATGATTCCTACAGAGACAAGTTACCTTCCAATATTTGTTTTCAAGAATACAATGTTTCCTTTCATTAGAATAGTGATGGCAATTACTGTAACTTCTAGTGCATATACTTTGTCACACCATTTCAAGTTCACATCCTTGGGTTGATAAATAAATGAGCCTATTGAATCAATTAATAACTGATTTTTGGATGTCCTATCCATAAGGAATGGGTAAAATATCCTAGTTACCAGTTAGATTAATTTGGCAAGTATTTTTGGTACTGTTGTCAAGGATGGTGTCAATTTGAGTTACTGTTAAAAGTCATCTTCCATCTTTCCTAGAATAGTATTTAAAATCATCTTAGCATGAGCTTCATTTTTTAAAAAGATCTTTTTAACCTCTGCATATCTTTGTATGAGTTACAGAAGAAGAACCAGATATGCCTTAGGTAGCTATGTCTGAGAAAACAATATTGATAATCAAGGAGAACCTTCTTATGCCCTACAATCTAAGGAAGACAACCCTTATGTTGATGGCCCCACAAGACTTTCCTACAACTTCATCATCATCCTCAGAGGATGAACCATTTGGATTCCATATATTTGATGAACCATTGAACCTTGATCCCTACATTGAGATATTAGCTAATTTTCATTTAGGCCAGTAGTATTTCAATCAAGAACAAATAAATTGTGATAGAGATCTAGTACTATATAGAGGTCCTCCTAATAGAGAACCACCCATGGAAAACCTATCGCCCACCATTCCTTTTCCAATTTCTGACCAGCATGACAACAACAACCTTAAGAACATTCCATCTTTAGCCCTTCCAAAGTTTTATGGCTTGATTATAGAGGACCTTGACACATTCCTATTTGAGTGTGATATCCTTTGTAGAAGCTATGACTATACCACAGATACTCACAAACTCAAGATGGTTCCTACTACTCTTAAGGACACAACACTTAGATGGTTTATGGGATAGTGAGGTGATTTTGTCCACAATTGGAATGAGATGAAGATAACTTTCTTGGGAAAGTGAAAAGAATACTATCATGGAAATGATTTAAGGGGAGATGATATCTTTAAGTTGACACAAAATGAAGATGAGAGCCTAGAATATTATATTTCTCGATTCCTATTTAGTCTATAGAAAAATACACAACATGAACTCAATCAAGAATCCCAAAATTTGTTCTTCCTAAGAGGAATTCATGAAGGAAGTGTTGAGGCACTTGATCTCATGGCTGGAGGAGATATTACACAAAAAGAACAAGATCACATAAAGAAGATATGCTTAAATTATTCAATATTTTTTTGTGAAGAAGGGAAGAGGATACAAACCCAATGCTAGTAAAACTAAAAATTACGGTGTATCTAGGATATAGATAACATATTTTCTATCTGATTTCAAACATCATATTATCAACAACATGGAAAATTAGTTAGATATGATGCAAGCAAAGAAGAACTATGAGGAGATTAAAGCTATGCTAGGAGAATTATACTCATTCTATAGAGAAAAGAAGAAGGAATGAAAGTGAAAACAAGTGGAAAATGTGGAAACTTGCCAAATGTCAACTCAGTACACTCATGTGCAATGGGATGATGACCAGCTTTACTTTATTGCTCAATGAAGACCATGGGTGCAAAGACAAGGTATGCCTCAGGATCATTAAATTTTCCAATCCTTATTATTATGGTAATCAATGGAAACCTTAGTATAATCCTAATGTCCAAAACTAGTCTTGGAATAATTATCAAGCCCAATGGTCTAATCGAAAAAACTAGCAACAACCCCCTCCTAACCAATGATAGTAGCCTCAAAATTGGCAGCAACCCCAAAACCAATGGCAACCTCCACTAGATAACTGGAAACAAACACATCAATGGAGAGGAGGTCAGCAATGCCCTAAGCAATAGTTTGGAGCCCTGCATCAACCCCAAAAGCTAGCCTTGGTGCCTCAAACCCAACCTCCTGTACCAAATACTAATCCTCCTAAGAAGACCCAGCTACCTACATAGCCTACACCTAATCCTAATAACAAGAAACCTAAGAAAAAAGTCTATTCCTTTAACATGAACCAACAACCCACTTATGCCATTAATATTCATAATATACATCTAAGGTCAAGGACTACTTTTCCTACCCCCACCAATCTTGTCATAACTGAGGTCACCAGTGAAGAAGCCCTAATTGAGAAAGCACAAGTTGAAGCTCCTCTTGCTTCTACTCCACAAACTCTTGTAGCAAAGGAACCACCATTTCCTCAAATGCTTCATCAGAATAATGCTCCACCCCAAAATGAATCTGTTGTTGAACTGTTAAACCAGTTAAAGAAAATGAGTGTTAAGATTCATTTCTTGGATGTTATCAAAGAAGTACCCATCTATACTAAAGCCATTAGGGATGCATGTATTAAAAGGCTTGGTGAGAAATGAAAAGACCCTAAGACTATGCATGTGTTAGGGAAACTTGTTGACCTCATGCTTGAGAAATT
This sequence comes from Chamaecyparis obtusa, assembly GCA_027943335.1. NCBI lineage: Eukaryota > Viridiplantae > Streptophyta > Pinopsida > Cupressales > Cupressaceae > Chamaecyparis > Chamaecyparis obtusa. Next base: position 306,676 of record BSBK01000274.1, on the reverse strand, counting down.
ATACATTCCCAAATATTTTGATCCTGGAAGTCATGTTGTCACAATCTCTATCAATGGGGTATAGGTAAAGAATGATCTAGTAGACCTTGGGGAAGCCATAAATGTCATGACTAAATAAATAATGTTGCACCTAAATATTGATAGTTTAAGAGAAACCCCCACCATACTCTAGTTGGCAGATAGTTCAACAATCAAACCAGATGGGATGGTTGAAGATGTAGTCATAACCTTGGACTCATGGGAATACCTAGCTAAATTTGTGATTCTCTCACCAAAAGCCACCCTAAGAGCATATCCTATTATATTGGGAAAACCATGGTTGTCCACAATAGATGCCTATATAGAATGTCACTTGGGGAAATTGACAATATCTAATGGCCCATCCACCAAAAGGCTAGCACTATATTTCCCCACCTAGCCCCAGTTAGTTTAGGATGGATCTTTATGGCTGGATGTAGGTGATAATAAAGAGGAAATAAATTTAGTAAGCCACCTTATGATGATTGACAAAAATCCTTTTATAGTTACTCAAGAATAAGATGACATCTTGAATGCCATTCTTTCCAATGATTGCGGATTGAACTCCCAAGTTTGTAATGATGACCAATATCCCTTACAAACCATTTTACCACCTCAATCATAATCTATCTTTTCTATAGCTACATATTATTTACATATATTACTGCCACATGAGATTCAGTCACCTAATTTTCCTGAGATAGCCATGATGTACAAAACTGAGAAAGTAGAGATCACTTCTGAGAAAGAGCTAAACATCAACAAGCACCTCACTAGATCCCAGCAAGATATCCTACTTACTCTGTTAAGGGAAAACCAACAAGAATTTGCATGGGACTATACTGATATGAAAGGACTAGACCCCAATCTCTATACTCATAGAATATATATAAGTATAGATTATAAACCTGTTTGGAAATCTTAAAGGAGGATCAATCTTGTTCTTAGGAATATTGTTAAAATAGAACTACAAAAGCTCTTGAACACTGGCTTTATCTATCCTGTTTCTGATAGTCATTAGGTATCACCCTTAGTCATAGTGCCTAAAAAAGGAGGAAAATTGAGGATATGTGTAGACTATAGAGAACTCAATAATGCAACCAAGAAAGATCACATTCCATTTCCCTTCATTGATCAAGTTTTGGATAACTTGGATGGGAAGAAGTATTTTTCCTTCTTGGATGGATTCAGTGGATACAACCAAATAAGGATAGCACTAGAGGATCAGGATAAAACTACTTTCACATGTCTATGGGCAACATTTTCCTATTCAGTCCTTCCATTTGGGCTATGCAATGCACCATCCAAATTCCAAAGGGTTGTTATTAGTATCTTTTCAGATATCTCCATAGATTGCATGGAAATCTACATGGATGATTTTACAACCTATGGTACTACCTTTGAGGAAGCCCAATGCAATTTGGAAAAAGTACTAAAAATATATCAAGAACATAACCTATCTTTGAATAGTGAGAAGTAGTATATGATGATGACAGAAGGTGTAGTGTTGGGACATTACATTTCTTCACTAGGAATCCAAGTAGATCCATCTACATTAGAAGTGTTCACTACTCTACCTACCCCGTAAAAGAAAAAGGATTTCAAGAGTTTCATAGGGCATGGAGGGTATTACAAAAGGTTTATTAAGGACTTTAGTTAGATAATAGCTCCATTATATAACCTCCTCAAGAAGGAAGAAAAGTTCACTTGGAGATTTGAATGTGATAAATCTTTCCAACAATTGAAAGAAGTCTTAACAAAAACACTAGTATTAAGGGGTCTCAATTGGTCACTACCATTTCACATACATACTAATGCATCTGACTATGATGTTGGAGTAGTGCTTGGGAAAAAAGAAGGAGCATTTGAATATGCAATCTATTACATCAGTAAGAACTTGCAAGGTGTTGAACTTAATTACACTGTAACAAAAAAAGAATTGTTGGTAGTTATCTATGCATTAAATAAATTAAGGCACTACATAACCAGGTATGAGATCTTTGTTCATATAGATCATGCAATTATTAAGTACCTGATGAACCAAACTTATATTACAAGAAGGTTAACCAGATGGTTACTCCTTATGTAATAATTTGATATCCAAATTATGGATAAGCCAGGAAGAGAAAATATAGTGGCGGTTTTTTTTTTCTAGATTAAAAGTTCCAGATGATCCTGTAGCCATTGACGACAGTTTTCTAGATGAGCACCTTTTCACTATTTCAGCCCATAACCACTAGTATGTTGATATTAGAAATTATTTAGCTACAGGAAAGACTCCAACCCACTTCTCTCCAAAAGACAAAAGACTACTTACTAAAAAGAGTTTTAACTTCTCTTGGATATCAGGTTGCATGTTTTATACAGGACCTTATCAGGTAATGAGAAGGTGTGTTAGGGAGGATGAGACATATGATGTACTATATACCTACCATGATGAACCTTGTGGTGTCTATTTTGCATCCAAAAGAACATCACTTAAAATCCTCAACACGGGATACTATTGGCCCACATTACACAAAGATGTTGCAAGGTATACTAAGAAATGTGATAGATGTCAATGTATGGGTCGACCAACCAAATCAGATGAAATTCCATTGTATCCTCATGTGGTTATCACCCCTTTTGATAAATGGGGACATAATTTCATGGGTTCCATTGAACCTTCATCCAATGGAATGCCCTACGTACTGGTTTGTACAGATTATGTCACTAAATGGGTTGAGGCACAACCTATGAAACATGTCAGGGACAATAAGGTAGCTAAATTCCTATATGAGGTAATCTTTACCAATTTTTGTGTACCTCAAGAAATAGTAACAGACTAGGGATCTCAATTTACTTCTACCTTAACCAATGCATTGGTTAAAGAGTATACCATCTGGCATGGTAAGTCCTCTCCCTATCATCCACAAGCCAACAGGAAGGTTGAGATAAGTAATAGATAAATTGAGTCCATAATCATAAAGACAATAGCAATTCACAAAAAGGATTGGGCATTCAGGCTTCCTAAAGCCATTTGGGCATATAGAACAACATGGAGAACAACCATAGGGTTCACACCATTTGAGTTGGTCTATGGAAAAGCCATTGTAATGCCTATTGAGTTTGATCATAAAACCCTATGTACAACACTTGAATTAAACATTGATCTAGACCAGGCCCAAAGGGATCAGATCCTAAACTAAATGGATTAGATGAGTAGCAAAAAATTTCTTTGCACGGCACTGAAATAATTCAAAAATAGTGCAAGAAGTAGCATGACAAGTTCATTAAAGACAAAAAGTTTGAGGTAGGTGATTGGGCACTCCTTTACAACTCATGTTACCATAATACACCATGGAAGTTTCAAACAAGGTGGCTTGGTTTGTATGAGGTAGTTGTCGTATTCAATAATGGACTTGTGCACCTTTCAACCATCAGTCCTATTCATTTCAAGTTACTTTTCAATGGTCACAAGCTTAAGTTGTATCGAAAACCGCAGAGTCAGGAGTTCCTGTAGTAATTCTAGCCAGTTGAGTCACACATGTCTCTTGCAATTGAAGTCATAGGACCACATGTTCAACTCTCGTCAGCCTTGTGATTGATTTCCTGATCACTCATAATAAATTTTTCATGTTATGTGAGAGACCTTTTCTTCATTATAATCAACCATTACACCTTCTCTCTCTCCACCTATTTTGTACCACTAACTATCAAATCAACACATGTATCTACAGTAGGGATCTCATTCATTATTTCTTCGCTCATGCACAGTAAGTAGTACTCCTCTAATTTATTACATGTTTTATTTCTTAATTCACTTTGATATTAAAATTTTGTGTATTTAATTCATTCTTTCTCAGGTGGAGCTTCACACAATAGTTGGACCTATTATTTTGTTAAGTTGGGGGGAGAAGTAGTCTAATCCCAGTTTAAATTTATACCTACATGTGTCATGATGATAATGTCCTAGTAAGATTACAAGTACTCGTCATATTACATGAATAAATTGAACATACTGCAATATGATATGAACAACCTTGCAAATCCATGACACACCATAATTGAACGATTTCCATAAAATGATGGTAGACTACTTGTTTCATTAATTGCCATTTCCATTTCTTGATAAGACTAAGACAAATAAGCCTTTGTTAATTTTACCTAAAACAAAGCTAGTTTTTCTTTGTCCAAAAATTGTTTGCATCTATTTACTGTTTAAGTAAATTTTTGTGTGTTACTGGTAATCCTTTCTATCATGGGGAGTGATCTAGTTTGCTATGAACCAACTCTACAGGATGTAATTATGGTTGATCAAGCATGCAGACCAAAATTTGAAGCAAGGGGATGGTTAGATTATTTTTAGAAGATTAATGGGTATGATGAGGATATAGCCTTCTAATTGTTGAATACACTATAGAATGGAGAAGCTAATGTGAAGGGATTAAAGATAAATGTAGTGAGAAAGTAATTGTGGAAGTTATAGGGTTTCCATGGGAAGGTGAAAATTTCCTGACTTGTAGGACCCTCGAGCAACCAGGGACCAGTTTACTTTGCACAAAGACCCTCCGCTAGATGTTGACAAACAACAGGGCACAAGAAGAATTTCCTTGCCACAAAATTACGTGCAATATGCCATTTATATAATCCAGTATCTGACCTATGATGCTCATACTACTTTCTTGCATTCAATACATTTCAAGTTGTTAAGATTTCTAAGACATGATAACATGCCACTCAATCTCCCCAAATTCCTATTAAATCTTCTTGATAAGCAAGTAGAGAAAGTGCAAAAAGGTACCTCAAATTTTTTATCTCGTCATTGTTTGATTAAGTTGTTAGTAGAAAAGGATTTAAGGAAGAATTCTACAATTTCTTGGGATGATTTTGTTTCTTAAGAACAATTTGTGAAAAGGGTAGTAGGGCCAAGTGGGGTAGGGTTAGGTAAAAGGGGAAGCATTGAAGGGGTACTAAAATGATAGTTGAGAATCCCTTACCCTCTACTAGCTCTGAATGTAAAACACCTAGTAGTACCTTAGCACATATGAAAAAGAGAGTTGTGGGGTCTTCTGAAGCCTCATATTCTAGGTAAAGTAAGAATAAAGCACTCATTGTTGAAGAACACCAAACTCCCTAGTCTATTGTAAAAACTAGGACTTCCACTCGGAATGAGAAAGGAAAAATTGTGGAGAAAGAAGAAATTCCCCAAGAAAAACCTACTAGAGACATTCCTTCTCCTCTTAAAATAAAATCTACTCAAGAAAAAGTTCCTCCAACATCTTCCGCAGGGAAATCCTCAAGAGAAAAGGCTAAAAGGACACCTATTGTTAAATCTAAAACATAAACATTTGTGAGGAGAAGTGAACGGGTCAAGAAGAAACCTAGTACAAATGTTCATACTCAGGAACCCCCAACAATCAATGTTGAGTCCTATGAGCCCCTTGAGGAGAGCATGACAAAAATTGATGAAGGTGTTGAGGTTGAGGTAGGAGCAGATGTTGAATAAAAGAATCCAAAAGGTACCTCTGATAGGGAACAATGTGTTGAAGATATAGTTATAGATAAAGGGGAGGATTCTATGTTCGTAGAGGAAGAGAATTTTTTTATGAGAATCCTGAGATTAATATTGGAGTTGTACACAACGTGGTAGAGAAAATTTTAAATGAATGTGGTTTAGATACCTAAGCACAAGCTACCCAACAGTTGGGTGAAATAAACATGGAAAGGGTCATGGTGGTTTGGACATAATCACCAGCCCATGAATAGAAAAATAATGAGAAACTAGCTGATGAAATAGATAAATATATATCTGTTAAAAATCATGGATCTGTACCACCACCTGATCTATCCACCACTTTGACAACAAGACTTAGTTTGTACCATGATATGCTACTACAAAGATCACCATGGAAAGAGGAAAAGAAGAAACTTCAGCAAATAATTGATGAGAAATACCATGAAATAATTGAGAAGGAAGAAAAGATAGGACTGTTGAAGGAGAAGGTTACTCAAATAACCTTTGTAATTCCTGAATTGATGAAGTGTGGAGCTCCTGCAAGCATCTATACTCTCTACTTGAAGGATCAATTCCTCAATCTCAAGTTGACCATAATAGTGCAAGTCTTAACCCTTCTTTGGAAACTCTGCATGAGTTTTATTTTGCATTCCAAACCTTTCCCACAACTGTTAAAAACCTTCTATGTGAGTTATACCTTCATAACTATGTTGTCCCTCATGATAGATATTGGGATCCCCTAGCCTATGTGGGAGATATCCAACTCAAAGCTTTCATGTCCTAGATCCATAATGAATTAAGTTGATAACATCAGGAAAGACTATACAACCATGAGGAGATGGATGCACCTTTAGCCATCAAGTCAGAAGCAAAAGATACAAAGAGGGTATATTACGATTGGCTAAAACTTAATTGCCATGATGTAAGGTTACAAATAGAACCCCTCAGGGAAGTGGCTTACAAAGATTATGAACAAAGGGAAAGAATTGAAGAAAAAAAAGCTTTGGGAGCCATAACTCAGATGTGGATGAGCTTACCTATCAATTTAAAGAAAAGAGATTCTCCACATAACTACATTCTAGAAAACACACAAATATCCTTGGTATGTGGTGTTAGGAAGAGTTGGGATGAGCCATTGGATTCCTCTTAAGTTTCAACCACCACTTTTAATGTGGCCACTGCTTAGTGTGGATGAAAATGTCAAATCCCACAATATGGTGGTCCTAAAATAGCACGATGGGAGAAGCTAAGGGATACCAAAGGATACTACTGAAGCCTAGAAAAAATAGGAGCAAGGCAAAGTTCACTGTCATAATTTCAAATGAATGCTAGAATCACCAATGTTGTAGTTGTTGAGGGACCAACAATGAATTAAGTCTGTGGGAATGATGAGGCCATTTTATGGCCTATTATCTCCCATGCTTTCATATTTTGTTAGTCCATAAGTTAGGTTGTTATTATATTTTCACTAAACTCTTTTAAGACAATGTTTGTATAAAGGCATTATAAGGACCTATTTTGAGTTTGAACAATCATGTTTTTTTAAGTCTTGATGATAAGAACAAGGTCCACTTAACTGATATTTCCTATGGATTAACTAATCACTTTTTATATTATTCATACTCTTATGAATGATTGAAATGTGAATATGTTTATGTAGCCAAGAAAACCCTTTCCGACAAGAATTAATAAGTATATAGATGTTTTATTCAAAGTAGGATGATGAGATAATCATATGTTATAAATATGGCGTGTGCTACTAATCGTCATTTGGAAGAATAAGTCATTCAAGTATTGAAGAAGCTGACAACACAAAGGACTCTGGACCAGTTCAAAAACTGCCAGAAGGAGTGGTCTTCCACTGCCATAAATATATCAGACTATCATTAAGAAAATCAAGAACGAACAGCTACACTCAGGAGGAAATCTAGTAAAGAAGAACCTATATTTCTACTGGATTATTTAATAAGTGAAGACTTGTTCAGTTAGTTGAGGAACTATCTCAAATGTGTTTATAACGAGATAAAACTATTGTAATCCATACATCTAAGATGGTCAATAGTTTAGGAGTTGGTTAAGGAAGTCCTTTGTTATAAATAAGTTGTCTGTAGAATTCTCAACAGAGTTAGATCAACAATAAGAAAATAAGTCTTTACTATAGTTTTTGGGTGATTCTAGTTAATATAGTTTCTATTTAGTATGTACTTGGTTTTCCAATTATGAATAAAGCAGAGATGTCTTTGTTCCAATAAGAATATATTGAGTTGTTCCAATTCAATCATCCAAGCAGTCCCACTTGGTGAGTGAAGATTACTATTTCTTTAGTTGTTATTTAGTACTTTGTTGTTCCTGCAACCACTAGGTAGCAAAATCTATGGCAGTTCCTGCAGCAAGGAAAATAGAATAGAGACCTATTTGATTTTTGGATTTTGTTGAGTAGAGTAAACTATTTGAAGATTGTTGATTCTTGCAGAGACAAGTTACCTTCTAGTATTTTTTTTTAGTAATGCAATGTTTCCTTTCACTAGAATAGTGATGGCAACTGTTGTAACTTAATGCATATACTTTGTCACACCATTTCAAGTTCACATCCCCGGTTTGATAGATAAATGAGCCTATTGAATCAATTGATAATTTCTTTGTGGATGCCTAATCCATAAGTAATGGGTAAACTATCCTAGTTACTAGTTAGATTAATTTGGCAAGCAATCCCTTGAAAAATTGGTCAAAAATTGACACAAGGAGAATTTTTGAAAAGTGAATGATTGCAAAAGATTGACAAAAAAAATGTTAGTAGAAAGCATAAATTAGTTAGAGAAAGGTTAAAAATGATGAAATATTATATTTCTTTCATAAGTGAAATTTTTTCATAGGAGCTTTATTTAATATGGAAAAATGGATGCATTGCACCATGGCACAAAGAGCTAGAGCAATAATGCAATCCCTTTGCATAAAAACAAACACATTACAGACAAGGAATGTTTTTATCCATCTTGAATCATATGACATGCGTGCCCCAAAAATTTATGAAAAACACCCCACAAGCATAAGACAAAAAAAAAAGACCATGAACCATCCCAACCACTCTCATCACTCAATAATATCCTTGAGGAGCATAGAAATGTGATCAAAGATAAATCAATAAAAGACAAGACTCATTGAACAAAAAAAGTCAGCAACCACTCTAATCTAGTTGTCAAAGTTTATAATTTGTTTAATTGATGATAATGATAGTGTTTGGTTTCAGGTTGCATGAAGTACCTCATCTAAGACTAGTAGCGTCTAGTTTCAAGTATACCACACCCTATATAAGACAAATGATAGGTTGATAAAGAAAAAATTGATGTCAATTAATTGATTGATAAGACAAGTTTGATCTAATTGATTGCTTGCTAGATTGTATAGTTTGTCTGTTGATGCATGATTTGGTTAAGCACCTTGTTTGACAAGTCTTCAAATTGCATATGTTGAAATGTTTGTCTTATCGCAAGGGATAATTTATTAATGACATGAAAAGTGATTATGTACATGTTTATTGTTGATTTTATGATGATTTGATTTTTTGGGTTTTCAAATATTTGATTTTTTTGTGTTTTTCAAGACATTTTTAATTTTTAGGATTTTTAGTGGGTTTTTCAAGGCTTTTTATGTTTTTAGTGGTTTTTTTAGGACTTTTTTTTATATTTTTAGGTCTTTTTTAGGACTTTTTATAATTTTTACTATTTTTTAGGGTCATATTTGATTTTTTTAATGATTGTTTTAGGATATTATATGATGTTTTGATTACTAGAAAAAATAGGTTTTGAAGGGGTCTTGAAACCCTTTATAATTCTAGCAACAAAAGATCGAAAGAAGTTACATCAACAAAAAGAAACAACAACAACGAATGGCAAAAAGAAGGGAAAAACAGGATGAAAAAGACAATAAAACATGGAAAAACCAGCCCAACAACCAAAAAACTAGCACAAGATCCAACTCAAGTAACAAGTGCATAGCCCTAGCTTTTTCTTCCAGAGTCCTCTCCATTCTGACCTGGATGTTGTCCATCCTCCCAATGACCCATTTCAGATCTTCAACATTATGCTTCACAAAGGGAGACTTCTTCTTGCTGCTCACATGAGTTTTGGAACTAGGCCCACTAGTGGTCTCCAGGGTATCATTTTTGTGATCAATTTCCTCATCAAGGCTATTGTCAAGCATGTTGACCAGGACTTTGAGATTAATGTTGGAGGCTTTCATACTATCCTTGCTATGCTGGAGGATATCAATAATTGTACTCTCCATGTTATCCATCCTTTTTTGAACCTCATAGATAGCATAATTAGAGTTTTGCACAAAGTTACCCTCATTGAGCCCTGCTTCCAACTTCTCCTAAAGACTGGCATTAATGGCCTCAAGTTTCTTGCATTTGAAATTAAGCCTCTTTATCTTATGGAATCACCATTTATTGAATCTAAAAGAGTATAAAGCTTGAGCTTTAGCAATTTTAAGGGCACCAATGGTGACTTCCTCCTTGTCATTGAATTCCTCAAAGATCAATTTAATGGAGGATTCTCTAATCCTTCTTTCACTAGTATCCTCGCTCTCTTCATCAATTTTCTCCTGGGTATCACTCTTTAGCACTAGATGGCATGTGATGCATTGGAATGGACATTTCAATATGTTTTATAGTTTACGTCCTTATTGACATCAAGACCAAGATGGGAATTTGGATAGGAAAATGAATAGGATGTGAATAGGGTAAGCAAAATATGGATAAGACAAATAAGATCAATAATGGACAAGGGTAATCGATATGGATTGAGGGTTACAATAAGATAGGCAATATGGACCAAAGGGATGTGAGGAAGATAGGTGATATGGGCCAAAGGAATTAGGATAATGTAAAGCAGATAGGACATGTGATGCTTCTAGGGAGATCCATAACCTTATCAACATCAAAGTTGGGAAAAATGGAATGTGATTTATTATAGGATAATTGATATGATGAGAAATAGGACAATGAAGGAAATAAAATGGATATGATAGGATAACATTTTTTAAACCTTCCCCCAAGCATGGAATGCAAGAAGTTCATAGATTATGCATGATGCCTACTTCCCTGGTTTTCACTATTGGATGAAAAAAAAATTGCTTTATTTTAGTTATTATGTGAGGACACATGTTTGCTAGGTTTCATTAAGGCAATGATTTTTTTGCTTTTTTAAAAACTATTTTTTCAATTTTTTTTATAAATTCTTTCTTTTTTGCTTTTTTTTGACATTTTTTTACTTTTTTCATTTTTTTTTACTTTTTCAAAAGATAATGGATACGTGACATGATATGGACTAAGGACTCAAGTACCTTTCTCTTTGAATGTTTCTCTCAAAGGATATGTAATAATGGACCATGCACATAAAGACATTTTCAAAGACATTGGTAGGATAATGACAAATGGATATGAAATGGATGACTGGATGAAGTGGGATAAGGACTTAGGCCAAGGATTGGATAGGCTAGATGAAAGGTTGGAAAATAGGTGTTGAATAATTTAGGGAGTGTAGGTAGACTTACTTTTGAGTGGATGGAAATATAGGCAAGAGCAATATTGGCACACACCTTGAGGGGTGATGGAGTGATGTAGGATAATGAGATTTTGGATTAAACAGTGGAATGGATATGGGTTTTGGGACATAAGGTGGGAGATGTTTACATGGAGGGATAAAAATCTTGGATGCTAACTTTAGTTTTTCTTTGGAACTTTGTGCTTCAAGGAGCCACTTGGGAATCCACATGGACTTTTCTTTTTCATTCTTTTGGGGTTCCTTGGAATGCATTTCTTGCACAAGGGATTTAGGAACCCATATTAATTTGGAATTTTCTTTTTTCTTAATGAACCTTTGTGGCTTTTTGGACTTTTTTTTCTTTATAGATCACATTTTTCTTTGTTTGTACATGTCAATTAGACTAGACATGTGATCCTTGAGTGCATGTGAATTTATTGACTTATAGACTTTATGCTTGGAATCCAAATAGCTTGGAAAAGGAATGGGATTTATGGGTGGATAAGAATGATATGGAGGCCTTTTAGATTAGTGGAAGGTTCTCAAAGATGTGTGCCTTTGTTGTCATGCATGTGGGAAAAGGTATGTAGATCATGAACTAGTGTATGGAGGAATATATGGACCTAAGATGGATGGAAGGGGTAAAGGGGAAGGTATACATTTGGATTTGGATTTGGATTTGATAGGGATACAAACATCCTGAGAATAAGATTTTTAATTGAGGCCATGACCATCAAAATTTTCTTTGCCATGAAAGGATTCAAATATACTTTGTTCATGGAAGTTTGACCCTTTGACTTGATAATGCTTTATTTGACCAGTGGGATACTTGCTACAAGAAGTGAGTCCATTTAGAGGTGGATATGATATGGAAGAATTGATAGGATCATGACGTAGACTAGACTAGATAAAAGTGGAGGAACTCATTTGACATGTATGGGGTTCATGAACAACTTGCACAAATGTGTGCAAATCATGAGTTGGGTCAGGATGAATAATGGGATACTGTGATGGAATAGGAGCATTAACAAAATCATTTGGTAGGATAGGATCTTGTGGAAAATATAGAGGATTAGGAAAATTAAATCAAGGGATGGAGAGATCTTGAAGGGGATCTGGAGGAATGATGGGATCTTCTAGTGGACATGCAGGGGAAGGTATGATTTGGTCTTGGCCTAGAATGAGATCATTGGATTCCATTATAAAGGTGTTTTCCTATTGAATTTGGATAGAATTATTGGAAATAATGGAGGGAAGGTTATGATATTTCTTGGTAAGTGGAAGGTCAATGAGACTTGGAAGGAGATTTTGGTCATAATATGGAAGGGGATCATCTTGTATAGGAGAGTTAGAGATAATGGAATCATCACGAGACTCAAGGGAAATGTAATTTCGGTCAAAAATTGGATGGAATTGGTCATTTTTAGGATCTTGATCTTGATTTATTTTAGAACATGTTTTTTCATGCTTTGGATCATCCTCTTGAAATGGGGTATGAATTACAATATGCATAGGGGACTCTAAAAAGGGGTCAAAATTTTGACATGAAGGAGTTGGACTTTGGATTGGGCTCACTTGAATAGGATTTCTTGAAAATGGAGGACATGGTGGCATTAGTTCTATCATTTGGGGAGCATGAAAGGGACTTTCATCAAAAGATGGATTAGCTTGGATTTATTCTATGGATAAACCTTGGAATGTTTCATCATTGGATACATCATTTGAGGGATATGGAGGAAATTGTTCTTGTGAAGTTTTAGGGGATGAAGGAATGGTAGGAGACATGGATATTTCTTGAAGTTCAATATCTTAATAGGGAATTGGTGTATCATCCATGTGATTATTTTGGAATGAGAAATTTCTATACATGGGTGAATTATGCTCTTCATACACACGATCCTATTTTTGAAACAAACTCTTTAAAACTTTAGATTTGAATTTTCCTTGCTTAGTCAATCTTGTAGGTGATACCACATCAATGTTTGAATGTTGTAAATAATTTTTTGATGGAAGATATGCCTCAATAGACTGCTCATTGATTATGTTTGATTGATGTTTAAAAGGTGGCATGTTTGAACTTGTCTTTGTTTGAGAAAACCTTGTTGGCAAATTTTAGAGTATAAGAGGACATTCATTGACATGTGATGTTATTGAAGGAAAATTTGTTTGTGACCTTGATATTGATTGAATTTTTTCCATGATTGACATAAGGAGTTGTGTGATTTCTTGAGGGACACTAGATTAAGGAATGAAGATTGGTTCATAATAAGGCGGTGGTCCTAGTTGAATTATGCCACGCTCTAGTTGAAAGTTTTGATTTGGAACTTTTTTGAACAATGATTGACTTTTAACTTGATTAAATGACATTTTATTGAATGAATATTGATTTGAAATTTTTTGAATTGACCTTGATTTAAGATTTTGTTGAACAAAGTTTGCTCTTGAACGTGATTGAATTGGCCTTGGTTGAAATTTGTGTTTGCTTCATTTAGTTGTGAAATAAGTTTTGGTATTTTTTATTTTGCAATGAGAGATTGTATGTCGATTCAACCAAAAAAATTGTTTGGAAGTTTAAGGATTTTAGATATTTCTATGTCAATTTTTTTCCATCTTTTCCACTTTTTCTTCTAAGATCTTCATTTCTTTAGCTAGTTTTGCTTGTAATTTTTTGATTGAGTATGCGTGGGATTGATATGATTAGTTGTTTAATTGTGCTAACACTACTTTTATTGGTTCAAAATGTGTTTGGGTTTTCTCTCTTGAAGGGTATATGATGTTTGGGTCAAAACCTTGTGATTGCAAAGGTACACCTTGTTTCGAATCAAAAGGTGTTTGTGTATCTTCACTTCAAATGTACATGGGTTGGTATGAACCTTGCCTTTGGGATCTTGTTACAATCAACATGGTGTCTAAGGGTATGAAATATGTATGAAAAATGATACTATACTTTTGGATGATATGCAACTTAGGGTATGAAAATGCAAGAAAATGACTATGTTTTTTGAAATATGAAATGATTATGGAAAAGTGCAATTTTTTTGGATTTTGAGCTTTTGAAAATGATTATACAAAATTAGGATATGCAAAAATGCAATGGATTCAAACCATGTTTTTGGAATTTTGGAGGGATTTGAAAATTATTATGCAACTAAGGGTAAAATTCAATTTGACTTTGGATTATGAATGTAAATTTGGATTTTGGACATTGGATTTTGTAGAATGCAAACTAAGGGTATTTTTTGAAATGCAAGTATTTTTTTTATAGAATTTTTAAAACAAAGGTTGAGGTATGAGTATGCAATCTAAGTTTTGTGATAATGCAAGTCCTTTTTTGGATTTTTTGAATAAGTATGATAATGCAAACTAGTGGGATGAAAATGTAACTATGTTTTTGGAATTTTTTACTTTGGAAAATCTTTGGAAATACAAACCTAAGAGTAGGAGCTTAGGAAATTGAATTAGGATATTGACTTTTAAAGTACCAAAACATAAAATCAGAATAAAAATGACCAAGTCAAATCCATCATGAAAAAGAGTGGATATTGACCAAATGATAAAAATGACCAAAGATAGAAGATTTGAAATAAAATCAAGATCCTTTTTTAAATTTCATAAGATGCAACTCTAAGACTTTTAATTTTGAAAAGTTTTGAAAGGGATATAAATGTAAAATGACAATATGCAATTTTGACGAGGACCTAATAAGGGTTGATAATGAAGTTTAGACTATGCACTTATGAAAAGGATTTACTAATGCAATATGCAATATGACAAAGGGTTATGCAAGAATACAATATGCACAAAGGTATGAAAGAATGCAATATGAAAAAGAGAAATGCTATTATGCAACACGTAAATGATTGAATATGGAGGCTAAGTACAAAAGCTAAAATGCAAAGGCTATCCTAAAATTGCAACAAGGATCCAAGGCACGTGTTTTGAAAGATTTACTAATGCAATATGCAATATGACAAAGGGTTATGCAAGAATACAATATGCACAAAGGTATACAAGAATGAAATATGACAAAGAGAAATGCTATTATGCAACATGTAAATGATTTAATATGGAGGCTAAGTGAAAAAGCTAAAATGCAAAGGCTATCCTAAAATTTCAACAAGGATGCACTTATGCAAAATATTTACTAATGCAATATGCAATATGACAAAGGGTAATGCAGGTAAGTACACCAAGATGGTGGACATTTTAGTGGCCACATCCAAAAAAAAATGAAATTTTGCATAACCCTTGCGGGTTTCATAAAATTCAAAATCGTGCTAGGCTTGGTTTTACCAAGCCTAGCCAAAAACTAATTAAAAAAGAAAATAGATCCTCAAAACCCGTACGGGTTTTGAGGAACATTATATTTCCAAAAACCCGCAATGTTGGACCATTTCTAACACCAAAAATGGAGGAACAATCTAGTGGGGAAGCAAATTTTCATCAAAACTCGAGCGTGTTTTGCTTCCATTTGCATTTTTCATAAATTTGCAACAATGGCACCACGTCAAAAAGGTAATATTTTAGTGTTTTGATTATTTTTGTTTGTATTTTAATTGAAGTAGGGTTTTTTAATTGATTTATGTTTTTTTTTTTTAAATTGATGTCAGATTCTACAAAGAATTCCCCAAAATGAAAAAAGAAAATAAAGACCTCATGCACAAGCAATAGAAGACAACCCCGAAAATATTGAACATGAGCAACAACCACAACCAAAAAATCCTCCTCTAAAACCTCAAAATAATTCTCCTCAATAGCCACCACCACTCGTAAACCCTCCACGTCCTCCATTAGATCGTGGAGATTCCACACAAGATGAATAGATAATCTCATCAAATGCCTTACATATAATAGTGCCCAAATTTCTATATTGGTCAATAGGTTGAGGTCCTCTAGTCTCGACCACCACTCAACCCTCACCTTGATGCTAGAAAAAATGGCTAATAGTGTTGTAATCACCTGAAAATGGACAAGATCAATTAAGTGAGAAATCAAGGCAAAGATCAATACAATTAAATCCAATTAAATCCAATCAAGATCAAATCGAAGATAAATTGAAATTGAACCTAAATCCAATAATAATTGAAAATCAAAAGCTATCAAATCAATTTAAATCGAATAAATTATTACAAATCAATTAATTATGTAATTAATCTAATTAATTACATAGTTCAATTTAAATCAATCAACCCATTCAAGGGGTGCACATGGCTAAAAAAATTAAATCAATTCAATTAATTAATTCCTATTTTCTCTCAACCACCAAATGGGAGGAAAATCCATCAACCAATCGGAATTGAAAACCAAGCTCACATGGATCAAGCCTAAATTGAATCTCAATCACTCATTTGGAAAGAACATCTTGTCCACTCATTTTGTCATCTTGTCCCAAGCTTTGAGGACAAAATATTTAAATTGTCTCCAAAGGTGGAAACATGGACTCAACTCTCACCTAACCTTGATCAACTCAACTACACCCCCTACCCTTGCCAAAATCTATAAAAGCAAGGCATAATTCACTTAATAATCATCCACAAATCTGAGAATAGCATCAAACCTCTTGCAAATTAGAGCTAGAAAGGCCAAATCTAGGAGCTAATTAGATAATTTCATTTTGGAATTAACATTGTTATTAGCTTTGCTTATCATTCTCATTTTAGAACTGTCACTAATGGAGGCTTGCTGAGAGCTTTATCATTAGCATCCCTAAATAGAGATCCATAGAGTGCTTAATTGTCAATTATTTGCTTAAATAGATTGCTATTTGTGGTAATTTAGTGTTTATTTTGAATTATTGATGATACTAACCCTATGAAGGTACTTTTTCTAGTACACAAAATGGCACCCACTATGGGCCATTAGGCCTCATAAATAGTATAAATTTAGAGAAGTAAAAATTTTCTTACAAATCTTGTTTTCTTCTCTGTTTTGCAGGTGAAATAGCGCGTTTGATCCTTTTTGCAATGTGTTTGACAATTTCTTCAGGGCTTTTGAGACCTGAAACAATGCATCTATGATAAATTTTTGCACCTTTACATAGAGTTTCAACGCTTTTAATTCCTTTTGTAATCTGTCTAAATTTCTTTCAGTGCTTTTTCCCTAACTAGCTAGTGCATTTGCATAATTCTCTAGCGCTTTTAATATTTTCTTGACGCCTTTGCTAAGTTTAACAATGCTTTTAATTTATGTTTCAGTGCTTTTAAATTTTTCTGCAGTGCATTTGAGCATTTAAATAGCACTTTTAATAGATTCTGTAGCACTTTTGATTAAATTGAAAATTAACAGAATTTGATTTGCAGGAAATGATTTCTCTGTGTCTGTAGGATGATTGGTCATAAAAGAATAAAAAAACCAGAGACCAGATTTAACAGTGAGGGAAAAGCTTTGAGAAAAAGGATCAAGGAGGAGAATATTGCACACATCAAGCTAGTTTTGGAAGATTCTCAGCAAGAAACCAAGGTATATGAACAATATTTGAAATTTGTAAAAGCATATAAAGAAAAGTTCATATCATTAAATTGGATTTACTTGCCTTAGTCAAGTTTTGCTAAAATTTGATAAATAAGGCTTAGATTCAATTTTACTTTTGTTTTCTTCATTTTGGCAGGTTGTGTTGACTAATTTGTTGGAGGAGAAGTGAAAGGAAAGGAACGATCGCCACTAGGTGAGCATAAAATTGCAAAATTCATCAAAAATGCCCCTAGCCTTAGCTAGCTTCAATTGAAGGTAAGCCTTAAACTTGGTCATTTTTTTTGCTTAAATTGTGGCTTTGTTAATTTTAAAATCTAGTAATTAAAGCAGCCTATTATTGTTTGAGGAATTTGATATTAGGCCTATGCTCTTCACTTTCTAAGTGAATCAAAATGCCAAAAGTGTCAAACTCCTTGATTAAAAGAAAGGCTAAGTAAATCAAGCACTAAATTTGAACAACCCCTTGTTTGTGGAAAAGAGTAGAAATACTTGATTCCCATTAGTTAGTGGGTTTGGTAATTGAACCTTGTTAAAAGTGTTTGGGAATTGAGAATTAGATAGGGATATTCTCTTCACCTTTGGTGTATCAAACTCCCAAAACCTATCTCTTTAATCCACATTATTGCTTTCAAATGAACATGCTAGATCTATAGTGGGCTCACCTCCCAAGATTTGCCTTAACGAGGCTGGTGAGAGGGACAGCCCAAAGTGGGATATAATCGCCTTTGCCACGATAATCCAACCCACTCTAAAATAAAATATATACATCCTTAATGGGGTGTGTGACAAAAGGGTGTTAAATTTTCAAACTTCTTCAAGTAGTCCTTCGGGATTGCGCAAAACTCCTACACGCTAGTGGTGGGAAGCCTCTTAATATACTTGGAGGATGAAATTTTAATATCCATTTTGAACGGAATCTTGATTAAATACCTTGTTAACTTAGCAAAGACTACCTTATAGAGCTATGTTTACGAACCAAATCTTGAGCTAGGTAGATTGCTTGAAGTGTCTTTTTGTGCAAAAACCCATGATAATGTCCTTACAAATTCAAACACTTTTTGTATAGAGGGTTAAAAAGAACAAGTGTATGTGTGGTTGTTTTGTTTGAAAAATGCATAGCAAAAGTAAGAGATATCCATTTGAAAATTCATCTTATATTTTTAAATCTCTTCATAAAAATAAACAATTACCAAAATCAGGGAAAATGATTCAAAAATCAAACCTTGTTGGATGTCAATTTCTACACGCTCTCATAGACTTAAACTATCTTTACAATAATATGACACTTGCATTGCCAAAGATGTCCCCGAATTTGAATATCAAAGTCCTTTCAACAATCATGACCAAGGGGATAGTCTCCAAAACCTATTTGAAAAGAGACTTGAATCAATGGATAGAAACTCCATGTTTCACGATTACCATCATGGAGTAAACAATGACAATATTAATAATGCTAACCAAGAGCCTAAGGAAACACTTGAAGAAAGGGCTAATCAAGCGGCTCAAGATAATGATTTTCTTGAAGTCATGGATAGACTAATAGATAAGGATAGGGAGAAGTTTTTCCTAAATCTAGCCCAATCAGGGGTAAAGCTCCCACATGATTATGATGTGGATCAACTTAAGAAAAATAAAGAAGATGAAAATGCAATGAATGTTATGACTCAAAAATTGAAAATGTTTCAAGCATAGATTGACTTAATGAAAAAGGTCGTTGAACCTAAGCCATTCTCTATCGAGGCCTTGTGCCCATTCCCTTTTGACAAAAGCTTAGTCATGGCACCTTTTCCTATCAATACAATTTTTCCTAAGTATGATAAATACACTGGTAAATCAGATCCACATGATCACCTTAGAGATTTTTGTGCTCTAAGCATTGAATTTATGCATAACACCACATACTTAATGAGACTTTTTCCAAGAAGTTTAGGAGGGAAAGCCATGGTATGGTTCTCCAAACTTCCACAAGTGATAAAGACTTTTGAGGAATTAGCCTCCAAATTTATAACCCATTATTCTTACAACATCAAACATGAGATTACTATGCTCAAACTATGTGATACAAAACAAAAGGATGCTAAATCTTTCTTAGGTTTCCTTCAAAGGTGGAGGACAGTTTTTGCAATGTACCCATGAAGTATCCCTGAAAAGGAGAAAATGGAAATATTTATGAACAACTTAAATGCAGAGATGAACTATAGGTTCCAACTTCAATGTCCCCCTACATTCAAAAAAATTATTGAGAATGGGACCAAAATTGAAGATGTGTTGGTCAAAAGGGGAGAGATCAAATTGTTCAAAGACAATAAACCCTATACCAATACTAATAATAATAATCATTATGTATCTAATTATACCAAAAATAAAGGAGCTATCAATCACAATGATAAACCTAAACTATGGTTAAAGAACAATAACAAAAATCTTGTGAACAATGGAGTTGTGGAGGCACACAACTTAAAAGCTACCCCATTTAATTTATCAAGTGGAGCAAATTCTACATATAATGTGAATCAAACGAACAAAGCTCCTTTCAATAATGCCAATTCCAACAATAACAACAACAATGCTAACAATAATCCCTTCAATAATGCTAATGGCACCAAGCCTAAACCTTTCTTTTCCACTTATCAAAAGAGAAAATTCACCTTCTTAGGTGAACCATTGGAAAATGTGTTAAGGACTTTAGTGGCCAACAAGATTATCACTTTACCTGAATTAAGGCCATATGAACCCCAAGTTAAGCTAAATTGGTGGAATGATTATCACCATTGCAAGTATCATCGTAATAAGGGTCATAAAAATAATGAGTGCATGAAATTGAATCACCTTGTGCAAGACCTAATTGATGATGGGACAATAAAGGTTGAAGGGCCCCAAAACAATGAAGATCATACGGCCTTCAAAAATCCTTTCCTAAACCACGAAAAGGGTGAGTCATCAAATACCATTCAAAATAATAAAAGAGGTAATGAGAAAGTCAACTTTGCCCATACATATGATAACATCATTAATACTTTAGATAGTGATGAAAATACCATAAATTTTATCGTGGTAAAGGAGAAGCCAAGGGAAGCAACATCTAATGTTTTAACTAGGGGCAAGCATAAAAAATTACTCTAACTAGAAATGCTCCAAGGATTGTTCTACCAAATCAAACCTCATCTTCATCATCAAAACAATATAATTTGGTAGCCCAATTACAACAAACCCCTGCTCAGATCTCTATTTTAGAATTGCTCAAGCTCTCACCAACTCACAAGGAGATTCTTGAAAAAGCCTTGGTAGAGACTAATGTGCCTCTAAATCTAGATGTAAACACATTTCAAAACATGGTAGGGCATCTTATTACACCTTATTGCCTATCTTTTTTAGAGAAAGATGACATGTCATTAAACCACCCACAAAACTTTCCTTTGCATATAGAGGTTCTAATTCACAAGCATAGGGTAAAAAGAGTCCTAATTGATGGAGGGGCCAACTTGAATATTTGTACCCTAAACTTGGTAAAGGCCTTAGGATTTTCTGAGGAGGCTATTGGCCCAAAGAAAAATATAATTATAAAATCCTATGATGATGAAGAGAGAGAGCTTCTAAGGGTGTCATAGTACTTCCTATCAGAGTTGGCCCAATGTAGAAAGAAACCATTTTCCAAGTCCTGGACCTAAAGTTGACTTACAATATCTTACTAGGGAGACCGTGGATTCATGAAATGTAGGCCGTGCCTTCGACCTATTACCAATGTCTCAAATTCCCCTATCTAGGACAAGAAATCATGGTAAGTGGGGACTCAAACCCCTTTCAATATTGTAATAACATGAAGCCTATCAATGATTCCTTATTCTAGCATAATGTAGAAGGGTCTATTCCTCAAAGAATAGAGCAAGGACAAAGTTCAAAAGATATTCCATCTTTGAAGAGAAAAGAAAAAGAAGAAAAATAAGTTGTTGTTGAAAACATCCAAAGTCCTACTAACCTAGCTACATCGACAAAAGGAAAAGAAAAGGTTAGTGAGGAGAGTACTCATGAGAAGTAGAAAGAAGAAAAAGATAAATCTATCCAAATCTACACCAAAGATACTCATTACCAAAAGATGGACCATATGATGAGAAATTTTGAAAAGCAATGTCAAATCAAACAAATGGGTATAGGTGAATATTTCTTATCCATGATGGACCTACCCTTATCTCCAAATTCATATGGAAAGCCATCTAATTTACCTCATAAATACAATGATCATTTTGTGAGGGAGAATATATCTTCATTCATGGAGGATGAAGACAATGAAATCCTAAAGTGGCTATATAAGGATGATGAATCAAGTGCACATGAAAAGCGCATCCAAAATGTAAGCATTCCCACACATCAATATGGGAAAGGATTTCAAATCATGCAGAAAATGGGATACAAAGGATAAGGACCTTTAGGAACAAGAAATGAAGGACTCATTGAACCCATTGAAATTACATGGAGAGATAGCAAGGAAAAGACATGATTAGGGTATCTAGAACAAGGGTGCACTCAAAAGAACAATCCTAAGATCTATGACCAAATTTTACAATTAGGTTCTTAAAGTGATGAGGACTTCAACAATTGGGAATGGGACTCATTGTCAAGTGAGTCATTTCAAGATAAGGAAGTTGATGTTATCCACACCTATACTCCTAGCAGAGGAAAAGAATCAATTGCAGAATCAAATCATAATCAAGCCTCAAGTTCTAGTCAAGTGGTCTTAGATAATGTCCTAATTCAAGAAATTGGAATAAATCAATGGGTAGGAGAAACCTACGTACCATCATGGAGACCTACTATGGAAGAATATTACATTAGGTTTAATCCATGAGATTTTTACCCAACAGAAACCTTAGAGGATTCTAGTGAGGAAGATTTTGACCCTAGTTCTCTAGAACATATTGAAGAAGCACATATTATATATTTAAGTGATACAATGTTTGAACCTTCAAATGAAGTCCTATCCTTAAACCCCATTGAGCTAAACCAAAACATTGATCCCTTGACCCTTATCTATCCAGAATTAATTGAATGGGATTCCATTGAACCTACCATACTCCCTACATTTTTTAATGATAACTTGGTGTCCCAATACCTAAATGTGGTTGAACCTTCTTCTACCATAGAATATCAGGAAGAAGTAACAAAGGAAAGTATCCAAACTCTCAATTCAATAAAAAATGAAAAAAAAACAAATAAAAATAAAAAATAGAAAGAATCTAATGTTGAAAACCACATTGTGGCAACATTCGATAGAAAAGAGAAAGAAATAAAGAATGATTCCAAAGGTGAAAACCCAATTGAGGCACCTAGGGAAGGGAGTTTGGATACTTTACCCGAGCACTATGAGGAAAGATCTCCTATCTTGATCAAACCAATAGAAAAGGTGAATATTGAATTAGAATCAGAACCAAGAATCATACACTTAGCAGCATCTATATCTAGTGAGGAAAGAAAAGACTTCATCAAATTTTTCAAAGAAAAGAAAATCAATTTTGCATGGTCCTATGATGATATGCCAGGATTAGATCCAAATTTAATCATGCATCATTTGAGCATAAAAGAAGGAGTAAGACTAGTAAAGTAGAAATTGAGAAAGATGCATCCACACATAGCTTTACTTGTAAAAGGGGAGTTAGAAAAATTGTTGAAAGTTGGGTTTATAAGATCCATTGATTATGCCCAATGGATTTCAAACATTGTGCCAGTTTCCAAAGCAGACAAGTCCATTAGAATTTCCATGGACTTTAGGGATCTCAATCTTGCATGTCCTAAAGATGACTTTTCATTACCAAGTATAGATGCTATCATGGATTTGACAGTAGGACATTCAATGTTTTCTCTTATGGATAGGTTTAGTGGCTATAATCAAATAAAGATAGCACCTGAAGATCAATACAAAACAACATTTACATGCACATGGGGGACATTCTATTGGAATGTTATGCCTTTTGGTCTAAAGAATGTCGGAGTGACCTATCAAAGATCCATGAGAACAATATTTCATGACATGATGCACAATTTCATGGAGGACTATGTAGATGATATAATTGCTAAATCTCACTCAAGAGAAGAACATCTACCCATTTTAGAGAAATTTTTTGAAAGATTAGAACAAATCAAAGTAAGGCTAAATCCAAAGAAGTGTGCATTTGGTGTTCAATCGAGAAAGCTAATAGGGTACATTGTTTCAGCAAAAGGAATAGAGGTAGACCTAGCCAAAGTCAAAGCCATCATGGAAATGGAAGCACCCTAAAACATAAGTCAGATGAGATCTCTTCAAGGCAGGATCCAATCCATTCGAAGGTTCATATCTCAATTAGTAGAAAAGTGTCATTATTTCATTCAACTCCTTCATAAGGACATAGTTTTCAAATGGGATGAGAAATGTGAAGAAGCTTTCAACTTGTTAAAGAAATATCTAATGAATCCTCAAAATTTGATGCCACCTATAAGAGACAAGCCTTTAATTCTCTACATTTCAGCGACTGAACATTCATTAGGGGCACTCTTGGCACAAGCAGATGAATCGAGAAAAGAAAAGGCCATATACTACATCAGCAAGACCTTGGTGAAATATGAGTTGAACTGCACCTTGATCGAAAGAGCATGTTTGGCCATAGTTTTTTCTTCCCAAAAATTATGCCACTATATGTTGTCCCACAAGATTCGACTCATCACAAAGATTGATCCCTTGAAATATCTTCTTAGCAAAACAACATTAAATGGAAGACTAGCCAAATGGGTCATGGTGCTAAGTGAATTTGACATAGAATATGTTGATTGTAAATATATCAAGGGCCAAGTCATAGCTGATCAATTAGCAGAATCACCATTACAAGATGACCACCCAATACAAGTGGAATTTCTAGATTCTGAAATTGTAAATGTTGAAGTAAAAACATGGCAACTATATTTTGATGGTTCCTACACACAACATGGATCAGGAGCAGGCATACTTTTGATTAATCCTCAAGGATATACCATTCCTAAATCATACAAATTTCTATTTCCATGCACAAATAATATAGCTGAGTATGAAGCATTGGTCATTGGAATAAAACTGGCATTATAATGGAAAGTGACAAAACTACAAGTATATGGAGATTCACAATTAGTTATCAATCAAATTAATGATGAATATCAAACGAAAGATGACAAGATGGTACCTTACAAGAATATGGTTGAGAATCTCAAGAAATACTTCACTCTTATCACATTTGAGAAAGTACCAAGAGATAAGAATAAAGCAGTAGATGCAATGGCTACTTTGGCACCACTTCTCCAAATACCAGATCAAAGCACCAGATATGAATTCCTGGTAGAAGAAGTTGAGCAACCCACATTTGACCCTACCCATCCTCATACAATTTTCTTGCTAATCAGACATGAATCACCTTGGTATGGAGACATTTATACTTACTTAAAAGACCAAATCCTACCCATGGACCAAACTAGGAACCAAAAGAAAAGCCTTAGCCAACAAGCCTCTTGTTATACCTTAATATCTGACGCATTGTATCATAGGAGTCTAGATGGAATGCTTCTAAGATGTCTAGAGAAAGAGGAATTAGATATAACCTTACGATAAATTCATGAAGGGATTTGTGGGTCACATTTGAATGGTTTAACCCTAGCTAAGAAACTTCTTAGGATAGGATATTTTTGGCCTACTATGGAGAAAGAGGCTTGTCACTTTGCTAAAAATTGTAAAAAGTATCAATATCATGGGAACTTGATCCATGTACCAGCACAAGAGCTTCATCCTATGATGACACCTTGGTCATTTTATCATTGGGGTCTAGAATTAATAGGAATGATTTATCCACCATCTTCAAATGGTCATAAATTCATTATCACGGTAACAAAGTACTTTACCAAATGGGTGGAAGTTGTACCCTTATCAACTGCCATAGGAAAGTAGATATCCTTGTTTATCCTAAACCACATAATATGTAGATATGGTGTCCCACATACCATCATGATGGATAATGCAAAGAACTTCAAAAACAAGGATTTAAAGGAGTTATGTACAAAGTTTCAAATGATACATCACTCATCTTCAATATATTACCCCCAAGGTAATGGACAAACCGAAGCAACAAATAAAAACATGTTAAAGATATTGAAGAGAACTATGGACAATTCAGGTAGAGATTGGCATATTAAAATAAACCTGACCTTATGGGATTATAGAACAAGTATCAGAATGAAAACAGGAGCTACACCATTCTCCTTAGTCTTTGGAACAAAAGCAGTTTTACCTTTTGAGGTAGAACTTCCATCCTTAAGAATATCTCTACATGGTTTGATAAGTGAGGAAGATTATAGATTTGCTAGGGTGCATGAACTAGAATTGCTAGATGGGAAACAACAATAAGCATTTGATCACTTGAAAGTATATCAAAATAGAATGTCAAGGACTTATAACAAGCACATCAAGTCAAGAACATTCCAAATAGATGACTTAGTTTTGTGAGAAAATCCAAACAATCAAGTAGAAAGAGAAAAGAAAGGAAAATGGGAAGCAAACTGGTTAGTACCTTTTGTGATCACTTCATCTTTTGGAACAAGCACCTATAAGTTAGCTGATTGTGATGGAGAAGAGTTACAAGAGCTTATCAATAGCATTCATCTCAAAAGGTTCTACACATGAAGCAGATGAAGGGATAAAGAAAAAGAGTATTAGAAAATCAAATGGAAAGCATCCTATTTATTGTACATAGTCAAAAGAGATCTTGAAAATACCAAAAACATTGAAAAGCAGAAAAAAGAAAACAAATTAGAAATGCAAAAAAGACCAAAAATAGTGGAAAATTGAGCATGAAGAAATCCAAAAACATTCAGATATGATCCTCAAAAAGATGTTGTCTTGGTGAAAACCTGGCAAATAGGTGCCTTGATGATATGAATAAAAAAAATTGAAAAAAGAGAAAATACACAAAAAATAGAAAAGAGAAAAATTGCCCTGGTGAAAACCTAGCAAGTAGGCACCTTGGTAGCAAAAAGGGGAAAAAGCTTTAAAAATAGAAAAAGAAAGCAAGATCCATTCAAGCGGTGATAACCTAGTAAACAGGCACCATTGAAAGTCCAAGTCAGTCGCATACCTAGCATTCATCCTTGTAAATATTGCATTCACCAGCATTTTTATATATTGCATAATAAAACCCCACAGTTGCATTTGCAATACCTAAGGGTTTTGGTCACCTAATCTGCAAATTGTCCTAAGTCCCACAAATGTCATCATATCAAACTGGGGCCAATGTACTCTAAAGGAGGAAGGATTCATCAAAGAAAACTTCAATCATTCATTGAATCAATTCATCAAAAAAGTAAGTGAAACACTTAATCAAATCCTAACTCTAATCCAATTTGAACCAAACGCAAAATTTGATCCAAGATCTTACAAGACCCTATCTTTATCAAGATTAAAAGTATGAAATGGATGGAACTATACTTGAAATATGGATTTGAAAAACATTGCAATTTTTTTTTTGAAAGTGTTGACTTGATTGATGAAATCATGTCTTTCTAGCAAATCGATGAAAGTTTTTAAACTAAACAAGCTATGATGAAAGCATGATATTTTATGGATTTTTGAATGACTATCTTAAGATCAAAGTCTTAAAGCATGTATTATTTTTCTAAGGATGTGATCATCAAAGAATCATCAAGGACTTGTACATGTGATGAAACTGAGATTTTTATTTGTTTACGCAAAAGGATACCTTGGATATTTTGATGTTCAATATCATAATACCAAAATCCACTTGCAACATAGAATCCAACAAAATCAGTATTCGCACTCTCATGATTAACTTCAATCAGTGATAGTTGTACCAGAAAGAGATGGGAAAGCAACAAAAGAGGTGTAAAAAGTATTCATATCATCATGGTTGAACTAGTGATGGTTGTACTCAATCAGGATTCCAAAAACTGCTCAATGATGAACATAAAGCTCCAATTTTATGAATAGTGACAGTTAGTTTTATACATCCTAGATTAAATGCATTTAAAGTATTTGCCTTTCTTAGCTTCAAAAATTAAATTGCAAGAGAAAAAGAGAAAGGGGGTGTAGTCAAATCAAAAATCAAATGAGCATCAAAAACTATATATGATCGAATGTGTTGGAAATAAAAAACAAAGGTGCATTCCATTAGTTTGCTTGCATTTGTTAGATTCATGTTATCTTGCATTCATTTAAATATTTTCCACCCTATCGTTCAAATAGATTCATTGCATTAGTTTGCATTCATTTCATCTAAGTTCATTCCATATAGTTTAAATCATTTTCATAACATTAATTGCATTAAGTTGCATTCATCATTCATATCTTACATAAATTTCAATTCATTAAGTGCATTACATTGCATTCATCCTTTAAATCATTTTCATTAAGTTCATTGCATAAGGTTGTATTCATTTTAAATTTCATCTCATTTAGTGTGCATTCTTTAAATCATTCATATCAATCAATTAAGTGCATTTACCATTGCATTTATTAGTTAATGTACATTGCATCCATTAAATCATTTCAATTCATCATTAGGTGCATATCATTTAGTTCATTTTAATATTGCACCTTGCATTATTCATTTAAATTCATTCATTGCACTATCATTGCATTATATTCATTAACATTATTCATCTATATCACATATAACATTTAGGATCAATAATCATTAAATATCCATAACCATTATACATTACATCATATAGGTCCATCACATTTGCATACCATAAATCCATTGCATTCATATATCAAAATAAATATATCCATAAATCCATAAACATCATTACATCACATTAACCATTGCATTATCCATCCAACACATCTATATATCATTTCCATCCATAAAGCATTAAAATATCATATCATTAATCATTACTAGAATCATAAATTCATATTACATCCATTCATCTATTCTATGTCATACATAGGATAACCATTTAAGCATAAATAGAACATGTGCATCCATATCATAAAACTGCATCTTGAAAAACATAAAACAAAGCATATAGGAGATAGAATCATGTAGATCTACATATCATAGTAAAACACCTAAAAAATGAGGTCCAACACATGATGACATCACATAAAGTAAATATATCAGAACTAAGAATCAAATTCTATGGTACCATCATCATAAATCAATGGAGTATTAAAGTCTATGATATCATAATGAAACATAAGGAAATCAAAGTCCATCAAAGTATCAACAAGTATCAAACACATAAAAGAGCATCAACTGATCAAAAGAATACAACAAAATCCAATGTCTCGATATCAAAAAATGAGATCACCATATACATTAATAAATGAAATAATATATCAAAAAAATATGGATCAACTGGTTGAGTCACCAGTGCCATCACCACCATTAGGACCAAGACCAGTATCAGGAGGACGACTCAAACTAGCCTATAGCCCATGTTGAATCATAACGGCCATAAAAGCCTGCATCATATTGCTGAGATGGCTAACCTACTATCTGATCTGCGAAACATCCTATTGTAAAGCTCAAACCTCTGATGCAGCTGCCGGAGCCTTTGAACTAGGAACTTGTGTAGAAGGAGTCTATGGTGGAGGCATGGAAGAAGATGAAATAGAAGAAGAAGGCATGGAAGAAGATGGAACAAATAACAATGGAATGAAAGAAGAAGGCATGGAAGAAGATGGAACAAATAATGATGGAATGAAAGAAGAAGAAGATGGATGAGATGAAGAAGAGGGCATAGAAGTAGAAGCAGGTCTATGTGCTAGATGAGCCTATGGAACAACTGGCGGGATAACCTACAGAGGAACCTGAGGAGGAGCATATGTTGGTCTACCCTAAGCCTGATCTAATAATGCTTGTGCAGCCTAGGCATCCAACCGCCTCTGACGTCTGGCTCCGTGATGACCTTGTCTAGCTACAGGATCTACAACAACCTGGTGCAAAACTCTATCCACACCCCTCACCCAACCACTACCCCTAGGAGGAATGGGAGCAGCAACAATAACTGGTATCAAGACTCAGCTTGCTCTAGCTACTTGATGACTTGGTCATCCCTGAAGTGCCCATATCCTACCACCCCTACCACCATCCCCATCTCTACCATCATCTCCACTGTCATCATCGAACTCCTCATCAATGCCCAGTATCCTCTCTGCTGGATCTGTAAACCTCAGAAAAGGGTTCTGAGCAATCCAACCTGCATAATCATCGGTCATGCTTGCATCCATAATATGATGTCTCATATCACATGACAAATGACACAGGTCTTGTACATCCTAACAAGTTGTCCTAAAATTGACCACAAGACCCCATAATGATCTCTCTACTAGAACATGGGCATACATGGCTACACCCTGCGGCATGCCCTAAGTACGACCATACTATCGTAGTACTCAGTGGAAGAAAAATCTCTCAATAATATGTGATGTATGAATAATCATCCAGCGTGGATAGCACATGAAAGGAAGCTTTGTTGCATCCTCAGGCCATGACTTGCATTCAAGGTATGGTTGCCAGATGACCTAATCCATGACATCGATAACATGGTGCTAATAATCTAGCTTGCCCATGTGGACTTGCACAACCATGCTCTCGTACATCCAAGAAAATGGCCATCCCAGATCATAGTGATGCATTGCAATAGGTCTCGTCACTGGGAGATGCTCCCATGTCCATAGCTATAAAAGAATAGCTCCTACAGAGAGAGTAGAAGAGCATCGATATACAACTATATGCAACTGATGATAGAGTTACGCTAGAATGCATGATCCCCAATCAAGAATAGGACCCCAACTGATTACAAATCCATCACCTCGATGATCAGGCATGAGGAAATCTCTAATTAATGCAACCAAGACAACTGGTAATATTGGAAAAGAATGGAACTGTGACCACTAAACATGGTCATCACTGATCATGGCATCCTAAAATACCTGTTGACATGTTGCGCCATCATACACCTAGTCATAAAATACTAACTCCCCTCGGGTAGGAATGCGGAGGATGTGATATACATCATCGGGAGTGATCGTGATCTCCCCCATCGATAAGTGAAAGGTGTTATGGTCTGAGTGCCAGCTCTCGGCCATAGCAATGATCAATCCTTGATTCACTTGAAATTGAGGTAAGACAAGTAGAAAGGATAGTACACATATGCCAATGTGTCAATGATCTGGAGCACTTAGATCATCAATCATACTAAAAGGTAAAGGATATAATCCTCGAATGGCCAGTGACTTAAGCACTGCCTACAAAAAGCAAGTTAAATCACATCAGTTTTGAAATCAATTATCTTTTGAATTATTCTAAGTCAATCAAACATTTAGAAAATATCAAACCACAATCAATTTTCCCGATTATATTCAAAGAGGATGGAAAATTTATCATCATCCATCATCTAAATCTAGATTTACAATCACACATTTAGACTACAATTGACTCAAATTGACATCTTATGACTCGCTACTAAATCAAATTATTACCTACACTAATCAACTAATCGATGATACTAAACAGTTTGGAGAAATGAATAAGGCATTTGCAATTTTTTCCTATTAGGGTAAAAGCGCTATTTTAATGCTTAAAAGTGTTATTTAAAAGATTAAAAGTGCTATTTAAATGGTTAAAAGCACTGTTATTGGGTGAAAGTGCTAAAAATATTTAAACGTGCTAAAAGAAAAATTGAACGTGCCATTAAAAATATCAAAAGCACAAAGGATTTCAAAAGTGCTAAAGTAAATTTTAAATGCGAGACAGACCCTAATTTCCACATGTGAAAGCGCTATTTCACAACGTGAAAGTGCTATTTCAAAGTGCGAAAGAATTGAAAAATAGGAAAAAGTGCTAAAATAATGCTTAGACACACTATTTCAATTACAAAATGTAATAAAATAAGGTTTTACTAGGAAAAATTCATTTTTCTTGGAAATAAATGCATAAATTGAAAAATTGAGAGGGTCAAGCACTTACTAAAGGTCCATAGG
This sequence comes from Chamaecyparis obtusa, assembly GCA_027943335.1. Lineage (NCBI taxonomy): Eukaryota > Viridiplantae > Streptophyta > Pinopsida > Cupressales > Cupressaceae > Chamaecyparis > Chamaecyparis obtusa. Next base: position 275,154 of record BSBK01000274.1, on the reverse strand, counting down.
TCGGCGGTCGATGATATCATCAACCACACTCGAACCGGTGCTCTCTAATCAAGATAACCATCATCAATAGCTCGGAGGAGTCAACAAGGAAAGTGAAAATGAATAATGAAAATGACTTTTTACCCCTTTATATAGGCCATTTTGACCTAAAAAGGGCATCTTTGACCAGAAAATGCCCAGGGACCCAAATTTTTCACCAAATCTACCAAAATAGGGGCATTTGTCATCACATGAATGCAAAATCATTATCAAAAATGAAAATAAAATTCAATATAAAATTGACCTAATCAACATGAAATGACCTAAACCGTCAACTTTTTCAAACAACAATCAAATTTCATTTCATTTCTGAGGGGGCATATACTCAGATAATCAGAAACAATAGAAGTATCATCAAATCAGGGGCACGACCATAAAATCAGAGCGTAGTATTTTATCAAAAAAAAAATTGCTTATCAATCGAAAGGGGCATCAAACATCAAATCAAATCAAACCAAGTACCATATAAAATAATCAACCATCAAGACATCAAATCAATTGAACTTCATCAGAATCTGCATCTTACATCGAACATCAAGATTGACCATCGACAGAATCAGGACCTTATATCAGTTGAATCAAGACATTCTTTGAATTTACATGCTTCCAACGTCAACTCAAAGAGGGGCATTTGTAATCACCTGAAAATGGACAAGATCAATTAAGTGAGAAATCAAGGCAAAGATCAACACAATTAAATACAATTAAATCTAATCAAGATCAAATCAAAAATAAATTGCAATTGAACCTAAATCTAACAATAATTGAAAATCAAAATCTATCAAATCAATTTAAATTGAATAAATCATGATAAATCAATTAATTGTGTAATTAATCTAATTAATTACATAGTTCAATTTAAATCAAATCAACCCATTCAAGGGGTACACATGGCTAAACAAATTAAATCAATTCAATTAATTAATTCCTATTTTCTCTCAACCACCAAATGGGAGGAAAATCCGTCAACCAATCGGAATTGAAAACCAAGCTCACATGGATCAAGCCTAAATTGAATCTCAATCACTCATTTGGAAAGAACATCTTGTCCACTCATTTTGCCATCTTGTCCCAAGCTTTGAGGATAAAATATTTAAATTGTCTCCAAAGGTGGAACCATGGACTCAACACTCACCTAACCTTGATCAACTCAACTACACCCCCTACCCTTGCCAAAATCTATAAAAGAAAGGCATAGTTCACTCAATAATCATCCACAAATATGAGAATAGCATCAAACCTCTTGCAAATTAGAGCTAGAAAGGCCAAATCTAGGAGCTAATTAGATAATTTTAATTTATAATTAACATTGTTATTAGCTTTGCTTATCATTCTCGTTTTAGGATTGTCACTAATAGAGGCTTGCTAAGAGCTTTATCATTAGCATCCCTAAATAGAGATCCATAGAGTGCTTAATTGTCAATTATTTTCTTAAATAGATTGCTATTTGTGGTAATTTAGTGTTTATTTTGAATTATTGATGATACTAACCCTATGAAGGTACTTTTTCTAGTACACAAGTGCAAATGAGGTTTCTAGGGAGGTTACCAAATGGGGTTCATGGAGGGATAGATGTTGAGCATTTTATGTGGATGGGTTGTCATATGATGAAGTAAAAAATAAGGTCATACTTAAAAGTGACATATGTGCTCTTTTCACCGATCCTAGTACTAGTAACACCCTAGAACAAAATACAGATCAATTTCCTATACATTGGTGTGTTCATTATAGGATAAAAGCATCTTTTTGGGATAGGTGGTATATGGTCTTTGACCAAGTACCCTGTAATAATTAAGAGGTGCCTCTTTATTTTTTAAGAAAGCTATATTCTGAGTTTATCCTTGGTGATAAGTTGAATTACTTTGACATCCAACATTTCTAGGGTAGAGGGAGAGACTCTATGTAGGATAGACCTAAGGCCCATAGGGTGGTACAACCACAACATAGGAGGTCTCTAGCTAAAAAACCCATGGTCCATGTTGCAGTCCCAATAGTTGTGAAGGAGTCTATAGATTTACAGACTCTTTATGCAACCAAATCATTGACTAATGTCATTAATGAGAATGGCACATAGTTTTTTGGAGCAAAGAGTGGATCAGCACATATGTCACCTCCATCATCATTAAATAGATCATTTGGATCAGCCCAACTCATTGAGCATATGTGTCCCAATTGTCAAGGTATATGTGTTGGGGTAGATCCTGACATGAATGAGGATAGTTTGACATCCCATTTGTGTACACATTGTGGGGGTAGATGTCATCCTTTTACTATTGAGGATGCAACCCTCACAAATGACTTGATGACTATGGTATTTTCTAGAGAGCGGAGATAGGTTTGTTTATTTATGTTTTGACATGTTATTAATTAATCACCTAAATCTTATAAAAGTAAATAATTTTTTATTTAGAGAATAATTTAAATTGATACATGAATAATATGCATTGCGGGGTGCAATAGGTGATACGAGCACACCACAGAGTGTTTGTTCGAGTTGATGTACACATGTAGCTTCGACACTTGAGGTATTTTTTAAAAAATATTCATAAAAATAGAATAATATGTATGTTTCAAAATAAATTTTGTTAATATATGCATATTTATTTGGTGTTTTATAGGGCTTGTCGGCTGCTCAAATTTTTGAAGTTGATGATATCACACTTTCTGCCATTGACTTTGGGTTTGAAAGCTTTGCGGTATAATAATTTACACATCTCTTGTTTACAGTTTTAATTGAACCCATGCGGTATTATATTCATTTCTCTTATGTTAATTTTTTTTTGCTAAGGTACCCCACCTAACTTGAGGACACCGGGAAAGAGAAAGAAATCCTTGAGGACACCCAAATGACAAAAGGTAATTCAATAGAATTTAAGTTTATTTGTTGAAATGTATTATTCATGATTAAACATGTACTTGTAGTCTATATTGATGAATGCACCTAACTTATTTATTCTATATGTAGAAACAATTGGGATTTATAGAATTAATGAATGCACCTGATGTTGTTGATGTTCGGGAGAGAGAAGAGGTAACATTTTTTTATTTAGTTTCAATTGCATTCTTGATTGTTATAAATCTCTTAGAAATAATTCCTCTATGACTATGATATATGTTACGATTGTTCATACAGGAATTGGTCATAGCTACCTCATCAATGGTGATGCCTCCTAAGAGTATAGGAGAACCATCTGAGGTTTTGGTATGCATTTTTTCTATATACATGTTAAACATATGTGTTTAGATATGAGTACATACATTTTTATTTTTTTAGTATTTCCTGACATATATGTTATTAACTTGTATTGATTTTATTTTACCTATTACAACCCTCTACACAACTTCTCATGGATCCTCTACCTTTACATTTTGTTAGATGTCAAGCTTGCTCAAGATGGGGACCATCAACTTTATAGAATGATCCAATTGTAGAAGAAAGAGATGAGGAAACCAACAATTCAACTGCCAACAAATTATAATCTAGTATTTAGTTATTTTGATGTTTTTTTGAGAAAATATATCTGATTTAGCATTTGAATTGTTCTTGTGCAAACACCTAGTGAGCCACCTACTTCTTTGAAGAGGCTCAATTTTGATGATCCAACATAGTTGTAGATATTGATAAAGATAGACAAATCTAGTTGTGGTTATTGAATGACCAATTTTTGTATATATTTGACATTTTTATTTATATATCGACATTAACATAATTGATGCCACATTTTTGTAACTCTATTATTGATTTGGCATGTATGCCATTTTTTTATATGTACACACTTATTGTTCATTTTGATATATATGAAACTTGAAATTCGATCCAATTTGTTCATTGTGTGTTCTTTTGTTCATGTGTATTCAAGTACATTCTTCATAACCTAAATTCATGTGTACGGGCTACATGCATGATTTAAGTGAATTCATGTGTATGCTTCATAATCTATGTGCTACATGTATGCTTATGACTTAATAAAATTTATGTGTAGGCTTTATGTGCTACGTGTGTTCACATGTGTAATTCATCATTTAAGTGAATTCATGCTTTATGTGATATATTGTATCCATGTGTATTCTTCATATCTTACGAGTATTCTATTTGGGTAAAGAAAAATCATGGTTTATGCATTATTTACATGCATGCTTCATAAGTGTATACAAACAATGTGTATGGATATCTAAATGTGTGATTCATGTCTTGAGCATATGATCACTTCCTTATGTGTATTAAATTCATGTCTTGCATACATTCATGACTATAATCATGTCTTATGAGTGTTTTTATGTATGATCCATGTCTTACATGTATTTGTGGGTACCCTTTGTGCTTTGAAGGTTTTATTGAAATGTGATCATCCTGAGAACTCAAAACATCAATTAGTAGTATATTATTGACCCTTTGACTAGATTTGAACATGTAGTCTTTATTACAAACCAAAATGGTCCATAGGACCTGACCTATCCTACCGATGATGTCCCCTGTATAACCAACTAATTGGAGCAACAACATTTGTTCATTGTGGGCACAAACTTATGCTTCCATCACGTCTGATTGGGTAGTTTTACCCTAGGAATGGTCCCACTTTGCCTCTTGACACACCATAATGCTCATCGACATACTCAATGGTGCTTGGTGCACCTTGGGGATACTTTGGTTTGGCATGGTCGTGAATGTTCTAGTGGCTTTGTGGGAGAAATGGGGTTGTCACTAGTGTTTACCCACCCAACAAGAGATAATGGCACAGACCGTTCGATGTCATAATGAACGACTTGGAAGATACCTAGTGGGGAAAATTTCAATTGAGTCTCACTACAAGTTTTGGCACCAAGCAAGATTGCCATGCCAAATTTAAATAAAGTAAAATCTCCCATAATGGAGAGATGTTATTGTATGCCCTAGAAACACAATCCTGCATAATCTAACAGTTCACTGATACCTCTCACGAGGTCCAAGATACAAGCCTTGAAAGATCGCTTCCCAATCGTGCTTAGTACACCTTGGGGACACTTTGGTTTGGCATGGTCATGAATGTTCTAGTGACTCCATGGGTAGAATGAGGTTTTCACTAGTGTTTATCCACCCAATGAGAGCTAATGGTGTCAACCATTCAGTGCCAAGATGAACAGTTTGGAAGATACCCAATGGTGCAACTTTCCACTGAGCCTCACTACAAGTTTTGGCATCAAGCGAGATTGCCATGCCAAATTCAAAAAAAATTTGAATCTCCTAGAATGAAGAGAGGTTATTGTAGGCATCAAAAACATGGTCATGTAGAATCTGATAGTTTGTTGATATCTCTCATGAGTTATGAGATACGAGCCTCAAAAGATTGTTGCCCAATCATACTTACTACACCTTGGGGACACTTTGGTTTGGCATGGTCATGAACATTCTAGTGACTTCATGGGTGAAATGAGGTTGTCACTAGCATTTACTTGACCAACGGAAGCTAATGGCGCAGACCATTCGGTGCCAAGATGAACGGTTTGGAAGATACCCAGTAGTGCAACTTTTAACTGAGCCTCACTACAAGTTTTGGCATGAAGCAAGATTGCCATTCCAAATTCAAAAAAATTTGAATCTCCTAGAATGGAGAGAGGTTATTTTAGACATCAAAAACATGGTCTTGTAGCATCTGACATTTTTTCGATACCTCTCATGAGGTCTGAGATACGAGCCTTGAAAGATCATTGCCTAATCATGCTTAGTGTACCTTGGGGACACTTTGGTCTGATATGGTCATGAACGTTCTCATGACTATGTGGATAGAATAGGGTTGTCACTAAAGTTTACCCACCCAATGATTACTAATGGCACAAACCGTCTGGTGCCAGGATGAATGGTTTGGAAGATACCCAATGGTGCAACTTTCAACTAAGGCTCACTGCAAGTTTTACCATCAAGAGAGATTGTCATGCCAATTCAAACAAAGTTAAATCTCCCAAAGAAAAAAGAGGTTATTGTAGGCCTAAGAAACATGGTTCTTTATCATTTGATGGTTTGTCGATACCTCTCATGAGGTCTGAGATACCAGCCTTGAAAGATAGCTACCCAATCATTCTTAGTGCACTTTGGGGACACTTTGGTATGGCATGGTCGTGAATGTTCTAGTGACTCCATGGGCGGAATGAGGTTACCACTAGAGTTTATCAACCCAACGGGAGCTAATGGTGCAGACCATTTGGTGCCAAGACAAATGGTTTGGAAGATACACAGTGGTGCAACTTTTAACTGAGTCTCACTACAAGTTTTGGCATCAAGCAAGATTATCATGCCAAATTCAAATAAAGTTGAATCTCCTAGAATAGAGAGAGGTTATTGTAGGCATCTAAAACAAGGTCTTATAGCATCTGATAGTTCATTGATACCTCTCATGAGGTCTGAGATACAAGCCTCAAAAGATAATTGTCCAATCATGCTTAGTGCACCTTGGGGACACTTTGGTTTGACATGGTCACGAATATTCTAGTGACTCCGTGGGTGGAACATGGTTGTCACTAGATTTTACCTTCCTAATGGGAGCTAATGGGATAAATGGTTCAGTGCCATAGTGAATGGTTTGAAAGATACCCAATCGTGCAACTTTCAACTAAGTCTCATTGTAAGTTTTTCCATCAAGCGAGATTATCATGCCAAATTCAAAAAAAGTTGAATCTCCCAGAATAAAGAGAGGTTATTGTAGGCCTCACAAACATGGTAATGTATCATATGATAGTTTTTTGTTACCTCTCACAAGGTCTGAGAGGCAAGCCTTGAAAGATCGCTATCCAGTCATGCTTAGTGCACCTTGGAGACACTTTGGTCTGGCATGGTCGTGAATGTTTTAGTGACTCTATGGGTGGAATGGGGTTGTCACTAGTGTTTACCTACCCAATGGCAGCTAATGGCGTAGACCATTTTGTGCTAGGACAAACAGTTTGGAAGATACCCAATGGTGCAACTTTCAACTGAGCCTCACTACAAGTTTTGGCATCAAGTGAGATTGCCATGTAGAATTCAAAAAAATTTGAATCTCCCAGAATGGAGAGAGGTTATTGTAGGCTTCAGAAACATGGTCATGTAGCATTTGATAGTTTATTTATACCTCTCACAGGGTCTGAGATACGAGCCTCAAAAGATCGCTACCCAATCATGCTTAGTGCATCTTGGGGACACTTTGGTCTGGCATGGTTGTGAACATTCTAGTGACTCCATGGGTGGAATAGGGTTGTCACTAGTGTTTATCCACCCAATGAGAGCTAATGGCATAGACCGTTCAATGTCAAGATGAACAGTTTGGAAGATACCCATTGGTGCAACTTTTAATTGAGCCTCATTGTAAGTTTTGGCATCAAGTGAGATTGTCATGCCAAATTAAAACCAACTCAAATATCCCAGAAATGACATAGGTTATTGTAGGCCTCAAAAATATAGTCTTGTAGCATGTAACAATTTATCAATGCCTCTCACTAGGTCCAAGATACGAGCCATAAAAGATCACTGCCCAATCGTGCTTAGTGCATCTTGGGGAGACTTTGGTTCAAAATGGTCGTGAACATTCTAGTGACTTTGTGGGTGGAATAGGGTTTTCACTAGTGTTTACCTGCACAGTGGGAGTTAATGGTGTAGACCATTCAGTGCCAGGATGAGTGGTTTGGAAGATACTCAATGGTGTAACTTTCAACCGAGTCTCACAACAAGTTTTGGCATCAAGTGAGATTGTCATGCCAAATTCAAACAAAGTCAAATCTCTCAGAACAGAGAGAGGTTATTATAGGCCTCAAAAACATGGTCATGTAGCATATGATAGTTTGTTGATACCTCTCACAAGGTCTAAGATACAAGCCTCGAAAGATCATTGCCCAATCGTGCTTAGTGCACCTTGGAGACACTTTGGTCTAGCATGGTCTTCAACGTTCTAGTGACTCTGTGGATAGAATGGGGTTGTCACTAGCATTTACCAACCCAACAAGAGCTAATGACACAGACCGTTCGGTGCCAGGATGAATGACTTGGAAGATACCCAATGTTGAATGATGCAATCCCTCAACACTATCCTTTTGTGTGTGTGAAAATTGTACCTGATCTGTAAACACAACACTCAGTAAAACATTAGAGGTTAGTGATAATCAAAATCGTGCAAAATTGAAATCTAATCTAACCAAGCGATTTACTACCTTCTAATAGGTGGGAGATTGATGTTCTTAGATTGTAATCGAGATCAGTGACCTAGACGACACCTAAATGAAGGATTTGAATGCAATTGATCTAGATATGAATTGAATGCAATTAATCTATTTTTTTAGATTTTCTATGCAATAAGAATGAAAAACTGATATGAAACTAATGTATATGAAAAACATGATATGAAACTATCTAAGAATGATATGCAAAAAAAAAAAGATTGATCTCACAAAGATGTTGATTCGCAAGAGCTTTGATTCTCCCAATTGCAATTCTCCAGCGTGATTGTGTAAATTTGTGGATGAATTATGAAGAGCTGAGCCTTGATTTTATAGAAATCCAGGGCTTTGGAGGTGCATGAGAAAAAGCCATAAATCACTCAAATAAACTCAACTTGATTTTTGATTTATTTTTAAATAACAGATAATTAAGTCACAAAAATCATGCAAAAGCACAGTTCAACTCGAATTAGAAGTTTAGATCCACTTTAAAACTCAAAAAGATGTTAAGTTTCAAAAAGCTAACAACTCGCATTGATTTTCCAATTTTGAGTTTAACTGGTCCTTGAATGTGCATATGGATAATTATGATTTAATAAATAAATAAAGTGATTTATGCTCAACTTAACTGCTTTTTGAAATAAAATAATTAATTTATGGATTAATTAACTATTTTACCAAACTTTTATTAAAATTTATATTATTAAATAATGACAACATGCTTTAATTAATTAAATAAGAATTTAATCAATTATTCATAGGAATTTTGATTTATTGTCAAAATTAAATAATACAATTAATAATAGATAGAATTAAATTTAATTAAACAATTAAGTGGCAAATATTAAATCTAATTAATTAAATATGAAAATATTCAATTAATCAAACTTTAGGATAAATGTGATTTATTACCAAATAATTATAAAATTAAAGATAATTATGATGATTAGGAATATTACTAGGAATATTCCCTGATGCAGAATTTAAGATAATCAATTATGATTCGATGATGTTTAGATGTGCCTTAGGTTAGGACTTTGATGTTGATTTTGTTTGAATTGAAGATGTAGGAGATTAATGAGCTTATAGCCCATTTTTGGGGTATTACATTTTGCCCCTCTTTGAATTACTGTGCGAAGCATAGTGGTTCAAAGATAGTCTGTGTTTGATAAAGATATGAAACTGATGTTCGAAATTGATAATTGATATGAGACAAAAGCTGATTGATATTGATTTGATATGGAGATAATAGGTCCTGAGTGACCAAAGATAATGTTCACTATAACAGCAAATGAACCTATGATTGTGAAAAAGTGTCAAAACGCCTGATTCCAAACCTTAGGATTGCAAAGAAGTGAGTGACCTGTTCTAGACTCGATTGTCTTAGCAGAACTAGCAGGTATCACATCCAAACCCTTCAGTTGCTGAAGAACCAAGGAAAGAACACTATGATCTGATGGTTGCAAAAACTGATACAGTTTACAAGATTAGGAGAATACCAGATTGATATGGATCTTGATGAATCTGATATGCCCCAAGTGATGATAGATTTGCCCCAAGCGATGAGGACTTTTTTGATGAATCAGTAACTAGACGTGATTGTTATCTTGTTTACTGATGAAAGATATTGATTTCCATAAAGATATGATTTCAAATTTGATTACAGACTTTGAATGATATGCCATACCATGCCCCCTTCGAAATTAAAATTGAAATCTGACAAGAAAAGTCAGCATTGAGAGCTCAGAAGCATGTTGATTGATGGGAAAAGTGGTTATACACGTTCAAGAGTGCATTCTGCATCATTTAGAGGTCCTGGAGACCAAGGTTGACTAGGTTGAAATTTCAATAGTTTGATGCTAGATAATCAGTTAAGTTGAATACTAGATTTCTGTGATGATAGAAGGTCAAATATGCAAGCAGTTAATAATATGAATGATCTCAGATTTGAATTTTGATCCCGAAAAAGGATTCTACTTGCTATTTCATTGGAGGAACCTTCGTGTGAGATTCAGCTCTTGTTAGACTGGAAGAGGTGATTTGAAGAATCATTTAAGCATTGAAGTTCATTTAATCATTGTGAGATCATGCAAAGATGAAAAATGCAAAGAGACATGCAAAATGAAATGCAACCTAAGACCTAGGACCTAGTCACTGATCATATGTCAATTTTTTATCATCATTGAAATTTTAGGTAACCGAATAAATCAATACAATGCCCACTAGTTATGAAACCAAAGACATATGAATATTGATTTGTAATGCTCAAGAACCAATACAACACCCACTGGTCAAACAACCATGGACGTATGAATATTCATTTTGTTTTTGGAATGACAGATTAGATATAAGCATCAAAGCATAAGCGCCAGGATGACATGAATATCATGTCCATTTTGATATAGTAATTTGTATAAGCATCAAAACATAAATGTCATGATGACCAGAATACGCCTTGTGTTGCAAACACATCAAAGAGTCAAGAGATCATTCTAAATCCAATGTGAATTACCCGTAGTGACCCTTTATCGTTCACATCCTTAGGCAAGATCGCATTCCACGGTAGGAGAAAGAACTTACTCAAAAAGACAATAGTTAGATCAAACTTCCTTGAATTGTCTGGGTATCAATGGTCAAGGTACGCATGGCCATCCAATTCAAGATAGAGGCTCTTATAGTCGGACACCATTTCAATCCAAAATTTCCAAAGTTGTTAGATTTTCACATACAAGCAGAAAACAAAGAAAAGATTATGCCCCCAGTCATCACTCTCTAAATCCTATAAAGGACATCATCGAAGAGCTCGAAGGGACACAATATGCAAAAATCTCAATGTGAAACAGTAAGCATACAAGGAGATAAAAGCATGTAAAAAGCATAGATTGTTTTCAGTTGAGTTTTGATGTTTGATTGCGTTGTTGTAGATGCAAAATCCTTTCTGGAGACAAGACTGACTGACTGACTCACATGAAGCTTCAAAGGACTTTGACTAGATATGATCCGTCTAAGATACATGGGAGACCATAAGATATGACATTGATTACCCCAAGTGTTAAACATTGATAGGATACAGACGCTTGAGCTGCTTGGTGTACATACCGACTTATTGAAAACTGGAAATGCAGAAACAAACTAGGAGATATGTACAAACTAAAGCAAGACTAAAAGCTGGGAAAGACCAAGATTGCGCTAATAGATGGAGGATTTTGAAACAAGTGGCGCCTGTTTGCTAGGTTTTCACCATCTTGGTAGAGATTCTATTTTTGCTACCAAGGTGCCTGTTTCCAGGTTTTCACCAAGGCACTTTTTCTTTTTTTTCATTTTTTTGAATTTTGAATTTTTATTTTTTTTTTGTACTTTTGATTTTTTTCAATTTTTTTGTGAATCATTAAGGTGCCTATTGCTAGGTTTTCACCAAGATGTTCATTTTTTCAGGACTTTTTCTGATTTTTATAATTTTTTCAAGATATTTAACCATAGACTGAATGCCTTAGGCATAGAATTTCTTCAGATGGAGAATGTTGATTGGTTCTCAGAGCTGTTCTCCTTCAGTCATTGAGAGTTGATAGGCACCATAGCCAAAAGTAGCAGTGATTACAAAGGGACCCAGCCAGTTGGGTTCAAACTTCCCCTTATGTTCTCGATGGGATTGATTTTTAGGATTTTCTCTCAAGACTAGATCACCAACCTGAAATTCTCTGTGTTCGACTTTCTTGTTGTAGCCTCTAGACATTCTCTTCTGATATACTCTGAGATGATCATACGATGCTTGTCTGCGCTCATCTAGTAGTTCAAGTTCTTGCAACCTAGACACTCTGTAGTCATCATCAGTTACTAGACCATGCATTCTGATTCTTAGTGATGGGATTTCAACCTCAATAGGTAGTACCGCTTCAGACCCATAAAATAAAGTGAAAGGTGTAGCCCTAGTAGGTGTCCTGATACTTGATCTGATACTTGTTCTGATACTGGTTTTGATACTAGTTTTGATACTTGTTCTGATACTCATTTTGATACTTGTTCTGATACTAGTTCTGATACTAGTTCTAATACTTGTTCTAATACTTGGTATATTTGATAGCATCTTTTTCCATTTGCAAACTCCCAAACAAGATCATATCATGTAGTCCCAATGTCTAGCAAGGTGGAGAACAAGAGGGATTAGCAAGTTGGTGGATGACATGGAGGACAAGAGAATGAAGGGAAGAAATCCTCAAGGGAAAACTCCTCAAGAATACTCAAGCTAGGGAAAAATTTTCATGTAAAGCGCATTTGGACAAGCAATGAAAGACCAGCATAGGATAAGTCACAAAAGCATAATGTCAAATAAGGAAAGGATGCAGTCCAAAGGAGTAGACATATCAAGAGGCTTCATAGCACCGTGTTTTACTCTTTCTCTTTTCTTTTTTTTATTAGATCAAGACCAAAGGGGAAATGATAGCGAAAGACTAGAATGAATGGAAGAAAATAAATATGAAGGCTAAATAAGAAGGGAATGAAAGTAAGATCATCATCAGAAAACTCACAAAATAATCAAATGTTCATGTATAGATCAACATTGTCAAGATCAAAGAGAGAAGATGGAATGGATGAAATATGTAGAAGAACTACGCATGATGCCTGATTGTCAGGTTTTCATCATGGTACTTATTCAAGGTGCCACAAGGGAGTGGTTTTCACCATAGGATGAATTTATTTCTCTTTAGTTTTGCTACCAAGGTGCCTGTTTCCAGGTTTTCACCAAGGCACATTTTCAATTTTTTTTATTTTATTTCTTTTCTCTTTTAGAAGAAGGCAAGATTTTTAGATAATGCTCCTTGAAAGAATAAACCACGATATGCCAAGAATTCAAAATGATATTCTCAAAGATGTTGATAGGGAAAGGGAGATGGAAGAGAGAAATAGAGGATAAGGTTTTATGTAAAGCGAGTGAGGTTGGAAGATAGGAGGAATAGGCAAATGAGGAAAAAGGATAGAAGGTAGAAGGATAATGAATGGAAGGATCATGAAAGGGTAGATGGAAAGGAAGGAAAGATCAACGTAAACACACACCTTGAAGGGTGGCAAGAGGGTGGAGGAAATGTGAATGAAGGAATACGTGAAGGAATATGGTGAATGGATAGCAGAGGTTGAGGTTTAGGCACATGGAATGGAAGAATATTTTTGGAGGGAGATGAAGTGGAAGTCTTTAGAAGCTTGAATGTCAATTTCACTTTTTGCTCAACACCAGACTCTTTCAAGAGAGACTTTGGAATCCATATAGTCGTAGGCTTTTTATTTCCTTTTGATGATCTAGAGAGAATATCTTCAATAATGGATTTTGGAACCCATACTTGTCTTGTAGTTTTTTTCTTAGATATCTCTTTTGACTTTATGCCTCCATGTCTATTAGAGGAGACATGGTGATCTTCTTTTTTTTATGGATTCTTGTATTGCTTCTTTTTCTTGTATTGAACATTCAAGTTACTTCTAAAAGACTTGGGACTTGTGGAGGAAAAAGGAGAATATGACTGGTTTAGATGGGTGGGTGGATGAAAAGGATTCAAGGGTATGCATCTATGTTGATCTTGAGGAAAGATGGGAGATGGAGGTATGTAAGGACCCAAGATGGATGGCGAATTAGGAGAGTTAGGAGGGGAAAGTGAAGGGACATAAGGACCCAAGATGGAAGGTAGATGTGAACCCAATTGTAGTGGTGGAGGAAGTCCAAGGATGGAAGTGGAAGATGCAAAAGGATAATCAATAAGTTCATCAGCATCTATATGACAACCAAGGATATCAGCATCTTTAGAGTGAGCATTAGGATTTTCAATAGGATCGTGAACAGCTTGAATAAGAGCACCTTCTTTGATAGGATTGTTCAAAGCTTGCAAAGACTTAGGAGTAGAAAGTGGAAGTGAACATGGAGTGGTAGAACAAGAAGATGGAAGACTTTGATCTTGACAAGGATCTTTGGATAGCATAAGCGCATAATTTTTCTCTTGATTTTCAATAGGCTTAATATTGGAAGTAACAACACTATTTTTACCAACCTTAATGGAAGTATCATCTTTGGAAAGCGCAAGTGTAGTAAGGTCATTTTGATTTTCAATAAGCTCAACAGTGTAAGTAGTAGCTTGATCTTCCTTAGGAGAACCATGAAACAAATAAGAGACATTGTGAAAAGGAGTGGATGACATGGAGGGTTCTTGATCTTGATATTTCTTTATGTTCTTTTCTTCATCATTTTTAGAGTCCTCTTGACATGGAGCCACTTCTAAGGATATGAAAGCATGTTGAGATTGTATGGATGACTTTGGAAGATATGGTGGAGGACTAGCTGAAGTAGGGATTATAGCATATGAAGGCTTAGGCTCTTTAGGTTTATCATTATTGAAAGTATTTGCAGCCAAGTGAAGGTTAGCTTGAGTTTCTTTAAGAGGTAGCCCTTGAGGATAACTATAGGGAACCGCATGAAAAGTATTAGAGCTTGTGTCGGATGAAGGTTCTGTGAAAGATTTGAAAGACTCGGATGCTTTAGGAAATGTACGGGTATTGGAGGAAGGAGGGGATGGAAGGGAACCATCACCAGATAAAGGTCCAACATTAAAATGATCTTGCTTGAGAGTGGAATCTTTATTTTCAGCCTGAGAGTTCTTAGAGGAGAGATCCTTATAGTATTGATGTTTCAAGCTAGCACAATGCATTTTATAGTCCTCAGTAGTAGTAGATGGATCATAATCAAGGTATTGTCCACAAAAGCCATCAAAGTCTCTTTCAAAATCAGAATCATATGGATCACCATCACGATCTATCCAATGTGAGGGCCCATTTGTAGTTAGTAGGAACGAACGACAAGGAGGACTCTTAGGAACAGAGGTGTCATAGGTATCATTACATTGTCTGTCGTCATAGTCATCATAGTCTCCAAAGCTAGATGTGTCACTCTTTGTGGAAGAGGTATCATAAGGATTGTCATGTTGCTCACATTTTGTCTGAGGGCGTGGTGACATGTACAAGTCTTTATCAAATAGAAAAGAGCATAGAGTTTCCATGGAGAACTCTTTAGGTTCCTTTTCTTTCTCAAGTTTGTCAAGTTGGACTTGCATAGCTTGTAGCTGCTTCATCATAGCGGTGATTAGAGCTTCTTCCTCTTGTGTACTAGTTCTTTGAGACATGTGTACTAATTCTCAATAGCTATTACTCTGTTCTTGACACAATGATTTGTTCGATAGATTCTGGAAATAGGCTGAAAAAGCTAAATATCTAGCTATTCTGACAACTTTCCAAAATTTTCCCAAATGACACTCTTCAGACTCGTACGACAGTGGGTAGTCTATGAAATGATAGTTGTTAAACTCGTATGACAGTTGGGTAGCAATGAAATCATAGTTGTAAATATCATACGACAGTTGCTAATAGGATTTTGACTTCCTTGGATTTGCTGGCATGAAAACTCATACGACACTGGGTTTTCTATCATACGACAGATGGGTTGTAATGAAACGACACTTGACAAAACTCATATGACTTTTGACCTCCTAAAATGACTTTTGACTCCAGAAAGAATTTTACGTCAATTTTTGCAAAATTTAAGGTTTTCAGTTTTGGATTGTTTGCAAATTGTACTGTTCAGATTTGAAGATTATACCAGATTTGATCATTTTTAATAGCCAAGTAGATAAACAAGCACACAAAACAGCAAGCAAGTGATTTCAAGCACGTCTAAAAATAATGAACAAGGGAAAAGGCAACCTTGTGCATGAACAATCAAGTGACCAAATTGTGCTAATCCCTGAGAGTACAAATTGTGTATGTTCTGAAAAGTTTTGCAATAACACACATATACCTGAAAGTGAAAAATTGGCCTCTCTAGGGTTTTTAGTAATGGTTTGACTCTGCAACTTTTATGATTTAAAGGGGTGAACTCCAATCCTGGTGCACCAGGGTTTTGACACAGTCTGAGAACTTAATCTTCAAGAGCTGCTAGGGAGATCTGACAACCCAACAATGAACCATACCCGTGGAGATTTCTTCCACAAGGACATTTATATAGTGGTTGTCACTACCATGGCGAAAATGGTTATGACCGCTTGAGGTTCTGTCAACGTAGTTTGCCTTGTGAAGGGATTGTCCGCTACGGTTAACCCTCTCTAAAGATGACTCACAATAGTATACCACAAGGGGACTTGGCTCCAGATCCAAGGTTTTTGACACCTTTTCACTTTTAACCCAAACAAAGTAAGCAGATTAATCCGACACGCTAAGACAAAGTTTTGTTCCACCAAGGTCTGTGATATCAACTCCACATGATCTATCAACCTCTCCAGGGAAAGAATGTATCAATCAATAAGAGAAGATGCACTAACCAATTTTGATTCACCAAAGCTCATGATATCAACCCCACGTGATCTATCAACCTCTCCGGAGAGAGAATGTGTCGATCAATAAGAGAAGATGCACTAACCAAGTTGAATGTGAAACGCACTAAGTATCCTCCCTACCTACAAGGATTCTATCGTCAAGAAAGATTTCTGTAGGAATCCAATCTCTCAAGAATCATGAATAGTGTTCATAGGGCCTAATTACTATGTGAGCACAGATATATTCCCGAAAGCAAATCTACCAAAAGTACCAAAAAAGCAGAAAGAGGAACACTTAACGCTTAAAGAGAATATGAGATGAGTCCATAAGGTGGAACACTTAACACCTCACACAAGCTGAAAATGAGTCCCCAACTTAGAAAACAAGTGAGTTCCTAAAAGCACAAAAGGGTTGCCAAGTGGAACACTTAACGCTTCTGTCCTGTTGACCCCTCCCCTTTATGGCACTGAGATTGCAACCATGGGGTGGAAATGAGGGGCCGGCGGATTAGCGAGTCCAATAACGCAAGATAGCAATCAAGATCAATCACAAGTATTCTAAGACTACTTAATGAATCCTTAAGGGGTCACAACCTAGTATCAATTATGCAAGTGTTTAGAAATAGATCAAAGCATGAAAAGATGCACACAAGCCAGACACATAAGAGATTTGTTTTAGGATCCAAATTGAAATATTATTAGCTTGAGAAGAATACCTTAGATCCAATTCTCTGCAATCCAAAATTTAGCACACATCCGAAAGTACAAAACCAAGACAAATCAATAGCAACTGTAAGCGTTAGAAATCAATAATCTAAAAATACAAATATGCAAATTCTATGATCAAATGGCAAAATTTGAAAATGAAACCAACATGCTTGGATTTGGCTTGGAAAGATCTTTCCAATGATATATCACACTTAAAATTTCAATACCATATGTGAAAATTTTGCAAAAAATGGGTGCCAGTTTTCCAGAGTGGCACGGATTCTGAAAATGCCAAAATTTTCAAAAAAAACAAATCAGAAAATAGAAAGTCAACATGATCAAAATAGGCATAGGCGTGATTGAAATGAGCATAGGTGTGACTGAAACATGTCCAGGTGTGATTTAAATACTCATAGGCATGATTTAAATACTAATAGGCATGACTGAAACTGGCAGATGCGTGACTGAAACTGTCAGATGCGTGACTGAAACTGGCAGATGTGTGACTGAAACTGGCAGATGCATGACTGAAATTGTCAGATGTGTGACTGAAACTGGCAGATGCGTGACTGAAACTGGCAGATGCGTGACTGAAACTAGCAGATGCGTGACTGAAACTGGCAGATGCGTGACTGAAACTGTCAGATGCGTGACTAAAACTGGCAGATGCGTGACTGAAACTGGCAGATGTGTGACTGAAACTGTCAGATGCGTGACTGAAACTGTCAGATGCGTGACTGAAATTGGCAGATGCCTGACTAAAACTGTCACATGCGTGAGTAGAATGCTTGTAGGAGTGAACAAATTTCTCGTAGGCGTGATCAGATCACTTGTAAGCGTGAACAAATTTCTCGTAAGCGGCGTCAAATTTCTCGTAGGTAGCATTTTTCCTGTTTGCGCAAAAATGACAAAAAAATAATGTCGAAAATATATAAAATTTGATAAAAATGAAGAGAATGAGGCTCAAGGCCCCACGGTGGGTGCCAAAAATGTGTGTGTGAAAATTGTACCTGATTTGTAAACACAACACTCAGTAAAACATTAGAGGTTAGTGATAATCAAAATCGTGCAAAATTGAAATCTAATCTAACCAAGTGATTTACTGCCTTCTAATAGGTGCGAGATTGATGTTCTCAGATTGTAATCGAGATCAGTGACCTAGACGACACCTAAATGAAGGATTTGAATGCAATTGATCTAGATATGAATTGAATGCAATTAATCTATTTTTTTAGATTTTCTATGCAATAAGAATGAAAAACTGATATGAAACTAATCTATATGAAAAACATGATATGAAACTATCTAAGAATGATATGCAACAAAAAAAAGATTGATCTCACAAAGATGTTGATTCGCAAGAGCTTTGATTCTCCCAATTGCAATTCTCCAGCGTGATTGTGCAAAGTTGTGGATGAATTATGAAGAGCTGAGCCTTGATTTTATAGAAATCCAGGGCTTTGGAGGTGCATGAGAAAAAGCCATAAATCACTCAAATAAACTCAACTTGATTTTTGAGTTATTTTTAAATAACAGATAATTAAGTCACAAAAATCATGCAAAAGCACAGTTCAACTCGAATTAGAAGTTTAGATCCACTTTAAAACTCAAAAAGATGTTAAGTTTTAAAAAAGCTAACAACTTGCATTGATTTTCCAATTTTGAGTTTAATTGGTCCTTGAATGTGCACATGGATAATTATGATTTAATAAATAAATAAAGTGATTTATGCTCAACTTAACTGCTTTTTGAAATAAAATAATTAATTTATGGGTTAATTAACTATTTTACCAAACTTTTATTAAAAATTATATTATTAAATAATGACAACATGCTTTAATTAATTAAATAAGAATTTAATCAATTATTCATAGGAATTTTGATTTATTGTCAAAATTAAATAATACAATTAATAATAGATAGAATTAAATTTAATTAAACAATTAAGTGGCAAATATTAAATCTAATTAATTAAATATGAAAATATTCAATTAATCAAACTTTAGGATAAATGTGATTTATTGCCAAATAATTATAAAATTAAAGATAATTATGATGATTAGGAATATTACTAGGAATATTCCCTGATGCAGAGTTTAAGATAATCAATTATGATTCGATGATGTTTAGATGTGCCTTAGGTTAGGACTTTGATGTTGATTTCGTTCGAATTGAAGATGTAGGAGATTAATGAACTTATAGCCCATTTTTGGGGTATTACACCTTTCACCTTAGGGAATCACCATTTTTCTTTGGACACACATTTGACTAATTTTGACTCAATGACTCCAAGTATAACATCATTTTACCTTCAACGATCTTATTACATCATCAAATGATCAAAATGATCTTATTAAAGCCTATTTAAACTAAACATGCACCATTTATCAAAACAATACATGTTCATCATTTGAGGTTTCCTTGGACCCTTAGGTGCTCCTGCACTAGGTAAAATGGTGGATCATTGGACCTTATAATTGAAATCTAATGTGTGTAAACAAATTAAGAAAAAAAAATTCAGTTTACATGGCATTAAGATGATACAAATGTAAGGATACAAATTTCAATATGTATTTATAATCAAATGGTACAAATTAGGATATACAAAATGTGAGCTCTTAATATTTGCAAATCAGCCCCATGGGTGTTTTTATATTTCAAATTGTGCATCTAATATGCATGATGAAGCTCATTATTATTTATATATACTAACTTTTGTTGGAAACTGAATTGAAACAATTGTTGTATTGTCATTGATGTCAAACCTTCATTGGTAAGACTGTTGCTACTTAGGAAAGTACTATATCTATTTGAGTGTTGCTAAGGGGCAAAGCAAGGTTGGTAACAATAGCACCTAGGGAAAGATTGAGTTATCTTGATACTACAAAGTTTACTTGACTATGTTGCACTATGATGAGATAATGTATTGTTTATCTTAGTAAGATTGAAGACTAAACTGGTAGGCTTAACTGAGCAAAGAATGGAAAAAACATGTTTAAGTCGAGTGATGTTAGTGTCGACCGAGTTAGTATATGTCGAGCAAAATTATATTGTCGATCGAACATCAGTAAATTGCTGAGGAAGATAGTGCAAGCTAATGAAATAGTTTTTGTATTGATTGAGCGTTCTACATGAAGACCGAGTGAACAATCGCAGTATTGACTGAGCATCAGTAATTTTATATTTGAAGAGAATTTAATTTTGGAGCTGACATTGTTGAATTCTTGGATTATGTAAAATGTGTTGACTTTATATATTGATTGTTTGGAAGCATTAAATTCTTTGTAAAACATTTTATTGTAAATCTTTAAGAGATTTGAGATGATTCTAGAAAAGAAGCCGAAGAACATAAAGCGGGTAGATTCAATGAATCTGACCTAACCCTAAGATCTACGAATGAGATTGAGCAGAAAAAGATGAGTTAACCTAATTGAGGAAAATATAAGGGAACCTGAACATTGTGATATGAATGCACATGGAAAATAGATAATGCTGGAAGAGAAAAATTTTATTGACTGAATAAGCAAAAAAGGCTGAAGGAGAATGGTGGTGATTGCTTGAAGAAAAGTTTTGAGCAAATCAGAGATGGAAATGGCAAAGTTTCAAAGTTAGTAAACCAACATTAGTGTACCGAATCAGATATGATATTTGCAAAGTGAGTTGTATATTTTTTAGATAATACTCCTACTTTCTAACCATTGTAACAGTCAAAATCCTTTTAACAGAGGTTGACCTAACAATCATATGTTAAATCCTTTGAACAAGGTTGCATTCTAATGGAGTGTATGTAAGTCTTATGACTAGGCTCACTTTTAACAGAGTGATTAAAATCTTTTAACCAGGTCACATTTGACAGTGTGTATTGTAACCTTTGACAGGGTTGGCTTTTTACCAAGCTCACTTCAGAAGAGTGAAAATAATAGTAGCATGTTACAAAGTGGTTTTTCCCAAATTGGGTTTCCACTATAAATCCTAGTTTTTATGCTTGTGTGAATGTTTAGATCTGAACATTACTATGCTTTACAAGTTAAGTTATAGCTAGGTAGTGGACTACATTGTTAGATGTTTCTATTATTGAATCAGTGATGACCAAGTTTGTTTTGGTTTTGGATCTGATTTAAGGATAAGTTTATGAGATTGTTTTATACATCAGGACCTGAGAAAAACTAATTCACCCCCCCTCTTTGTTTTTCTAAATCATATTAACAATTGGTATCAGACCTAAGTTTCTTATTATTAGTGTTGACAAATATCAAGTTTAAAGGGGCTTGAAGCAAATGATCAGGATGTATAAGAAGGAGGTACTGAAGCTGAACAAAGAAAATTTTCCTGCATGGCAAAGCATGATGAAGCTGCATCTGGCCAGTATTGGTGACTCTACAAAATACTACATTGAGAATAGTTATGTCTCACCTATCGCACCTTTGACTACCGAAGAAATGAGAGCGAAGAAAGAACATAATCAGGCAATGTTGGAAATTGTATCTGCCCTAAGCTATCTAGAATTTGAGGACATTAAGGACTGCACAACTACAAAGGATATGTGGGACACTCTTGCAAGGATCTATGGTGGTGACTTGAATGTGCTGAAAGCAAAGGTCGAGAGTCTTAGAGGTAAGTTTGATGAAATGAGAATGCAAGAAGGTGAAAACATTGCACAATATTGTAGTAGAATAAAAGAAGTTGTGAATGCTATTAGAGGAGCTAGTGGGAATATTGATGATGAAACTATAATTGGGAAATTATTAAGAACCTTATGTCCTATATATGCTATTAAGATATCAGCTATTCATGAATCTAGATGTAACTCTGCTAATGTGCTTACTTTGGAAAGTTTGGTTGGTAAGCTGACTGGTTTTGAACTCTCTAATTATGACAATTTCACTGTTGGAAGCATTGGAAATGTTGAATCTGCTTTTAAGTCACAACTAGTTCTGAATAAGCCAAAGAAAGAAAAAGAAAGATGCATCAGTGAAAGTGAAAGTGAAAGTGACGGTGACACTTCTGATGAAGACCTAGAAGATCTAGAAGCTCTTATGGCTAGAAGACTGAGAAGGGGAAAAGGAAAGTATAAAGGTAAACTCCCTATTATATGTTTTGCATGTAATAAAGTTGGTCATATAGCTACTAGATGTCCTGACAAGAAGGATAAAGATGATGAAATGAAAAGAAAACACAAAGACATAAAAGATGACAGAATCTACTGATGGAACAGAGACTACAAGGGAAAAGGTAAGAAATCTTGTTACATTGTTGAAAAAGAGACTGACATTGATAGTGATGATTTTGAAATTGAGGTAGTTTATGTGGCAATGAAAGATGAATTTGATGAGGATGAGAAAACTGCATTGATATCCTATGTGAACAAGAATGATAAATGGATTATTGACAGTGGCCATTCACATCACATGACTGGTGACAAAAATAAGCTTGAGACCTTACATCATTACAGAGGTAAAAGTGTAAAATTTGGTAATGATGCACCATGTCCTGTTAGAGGAAAAGGTTTGATAAAACTAACTGATAAGATATCTTGTGAAAATGCATATTGGGTTGAAGGCCTTAATTACAATTTGTTAAGTGTTGCTCAACTTAACAAAACTGGTTACCGAGTGGAATTTCATCACAATTTAAAAGCAAGCTAAAATATTTAATGTTGTTGGAGAACTGATTGGAAGTGGAGATCAGACGAGATAATTTTTTCTATCTTGACCTATCTAAAGAGACATGTTTGATTGCACAACTTGATGATATTTGGTTATGGCATAAAAGGCTATGTCATGTTAACTTTGACAATCTAGTAGAGATAAGTAAGAACAAAAAGGTAAGAGGTCTACCTAGATTGAAGAAACTTGAGAATGTGATGTGCAAGGAATGCCAGTTAGGGAAAATGACAAAGTCAAGTTTCAAGAGCAATTAATCCTTTACTTCTGAAAATATTTTAGATTTGGTTCATACTGACCTTTGTGGACCTATGGGTGTACAAAGTTACTGTGGTGCTAGATACTTTATCTTATTTGTTGATGATCATACTAGGATGATGCATGTGATGTTTCTAAAAGAAAAATATGAAGCTTTTCAATATTTTAAGTGGTATTTGGCTAAGGTTGAAAAGGAGACAGGTAGGAACTTGAAATGTCTTAGATCTGACCGAGGTGGAGAATTTACATCAAATGAGTTTAATCTATTTTTCAATGATAGAGGAATTAAAAGGTAGATGTCTGCACCTAGAACACCTCCACATAATGGTATAGCAGAGAGAAGAAATAGATCTATCTTGGATTGTGCAAGGACATTGATGATTGAAAAGAATGTGGCACATAAATATTGGAAAGAAGCTATAAGTATTGTTGTCTAAACTCTTAACCGGGTATAGATCAAGAAAGGTACAAATCTGACACCTTATGAATTATGGCATGGACATGCACCCGAGTGTTAAATACTTTGGAATCTTTGGAAGTAAGTTCTATTTATTAAAAGACACTAGGAATGGAAAGTTTGATGCTAAGAGTGATGAAGGCATATTATTAGGGTACTCCACAAAAAGTAAAGCTTATAAGTGTTTGAACTCTAACACTAACAAAATTGTGGAAAGTGTGAATGTCAAAATTGATGAGTATGTAGAAAGAAATGAAGCTAATAGTAAAAGAGAACCAGAAGATTATAGATCTTTTGTGTACATTGAATAAGAAGAAGAGGCAAGTAACAGACTTGCACCTGATGTCGAGTCTCAGGTAAGCAATGTTGAGCGATAGATAGAAGCTACCGAGTGTCAGAAAAATAGTGTCGAGAGAGAACAAGAACATGCCAAGCTACAAGAAAATGTTGTTGAGTATCAAGAAGAGGTTGCCGAGCATTTTGAAGTTGAATCTGACAATCTTGTTGAGGAACATGATGAAATAGAGGAGAGAACAACTGAACCTATTTTGGAAAAATATGTGAGAAGACATCATAAGCCTAAACAGATAATTGGAGACAAAGATACTGGAATCCAGACCAGAAGTAAGACTAAGGATCCAACATGTCTACTATGTGAATTTGAACCAAAGACAACTAGAGAAGCATTAGAGAATGAAGACTGGATACAAGCAATGAATGAAGAAATTGACCAGATTGAGAAGAATGATACTTGGACTCTGGTGCCGAGACCTGAAAACAAGAATGTTATAGGAACAAAGTGGGTATTTCAGAATAAGATGAATGAAAATGGTGAAATCACTAGGAACAAAGCTAGGCTGGTATGCAAAGGCTACACACAAGAAGAAGGAATAGATTATGGGGAGACATTTGCCCCTGTAGCTAGATTGGAAGGAGTAAGAACTCTGCTTGCATATGCTGCTTATAAAGATTTCAAGGTATATCAAATGGATGTCAAGTCTACATTTTTGAATGGTATACTAGAAGAAGAAGTTTACATAGAACAACCAGAAGGTTTTATTGATCTAAACAGAAGACACATGGTGTGCAAACTGAACAAAGCATTATATGGATTGAAGCAAGCACCTAGAGCATGGTATGAGAGGTTTCACAACTACTTGATACAGATTGGATTTTCAAGAACAAATGACACAAGCAATCTGTACATGAAGGATGAAGAAGGTAAAGGTATCCTGTTGGCAAAAAAATTTGTTGATGACATTATTTTTGGTGGACAAGATGCATAATGTAAAAGTTTCTCAAATAAAATGCAAACTGAGTTTGAAATGAGTATGTTTGGTGACATCAAATTCTTTGTTGGTTTACAAGTATATTAGAAGAAGAATGGAATTTTCATTACACAGTCTAAGTATGTTAATGAAATATTGAAAACTTTTGGGATGGAAGATGCTAAACCAGTGGGAACTTCTATGGTTACTAGACAAAAGTTATCTAAGAATGATGATGATGCAGAAGTGAATCAGACTCTATATAGATATATGATTAGAAAATTGTAGTATGTTGTACACAGTAGACCAGATATTGCATTAGCTGTTGGGATTGTGGCAAGATTCTCTACCAATCCTAAGGAAACACATATGATGGTCGTGAAAAGAATTATGAGATACTTGAAAGGAACTGTTGACTATGGTCTATATTATAAGAAGGATGACAAATTTGAACTTTGAGTTTATACAGATGCTAATTGGGTAGGAAATGTAGATGACAGAAAGAGTACAAGTGGTGAAGCTTTCTTTCTTGGATAGAGAATAGTCTCCTGGACAAGCAAGAAACAAAATTGCATTTCCCAATCTATTGTCAAGGCTGAGTATGTTGTTGTTGCAGTGAACTATTCAAACTTGGTTTGGATAAAACAATTGTTGATAGGTATGAAAGAAGAAATCACTGAACCTGTTGTTATTTTCTGTGACAACACAAGTGCTATCAATATTTCTAAGAATCCAATGATGCACACTAAGACCAAACACATTGCAATCAAGTATCACTACTTGAGAGAATTAATACAAGACAAAGAAGTCCGAATGGAATATGTGAATACAAAAGAACAACTAGCAAACATATTCACTAAAGCTTTACCCAAAGAAGCTCATGAGTATTTAAGAAGTCAATTAGGGGTTCTTCCCCTAACTGAGGTTGCCTAGACAAGCTAGGAGCACTGCATCAAATGTGCTACAATAGAACATTTGACAAATTGATGCAGAAGATTGTCACACTTTAACGCTAGCCTAGAGTTGTGAAGAGAAGCAAAGACAAGAAATCAATCATAAGCAAGATGATAGAGGGAGAAACATTGAGCTACATAGATATTATCTACATCTGATGGATGTAAGTTTTAGTTGCTGCTTTGGCATTTTTGTCAAAGAGGGAGAATGTACTGATATGATAACACATGAGATATGATAACACATGATACTGAAAACTAAGAGTTGATGAGCTGATGGAACTAAAAGAAAAGGGGATGATGAACTAAAATGAAGAATCAGGATAGAGGAAGATCTGAATACTTTTGATGATCACAAGAGTGAGGCTTACAGGATTTTGAATCAGAATGAAGCTAAGGATATTATAAATAAGTTTTTGATGGATAAATAAGATTTTGGATTGGTTGGTAATCCATGTGTTATTCAGGTGATATCATATGGTGTTGCCATCAATGCCAAAGAGGGAGATTGTTGGAAACTGAATTGAAAAAATTGTTGTATTGTCATTGATGTCAAACCTTCATTGATAAGACTATTGCTACTTAGGAAAGTACTATATCTATTTGAGTGTTGCTAAGGGGAAAAGCAAGGTTGGTAACAATAGCACCTAGGGAAAGGTTGAGTTATCTTGATACTACAAAGTGTACTTGACTATGTTGCACTATGATGAGATAATGTATTGTTTATCTTAGTAAGACTAAAGACTAAACTAGTAGGCTTAACCGAGCAAAGAATGGAAAAATCATGTTTAAGCCGAGTGATGTTAGTGTCGACCGAGTTAGTATATGCCGAGCAAAATTATAGTGTCGACCGAGCATCAATAAATTGTTGAGGAAGACAGTGCAAGCTGAGGAAATAGTTTTAGTATTGATTGAGCATTCTACATGAAGACCGAGTGAACAATTGCAGTATTGACCAAGCATCAGCAATTTTATATTTGAAGAGAATTTAATTTTGGAGCCGACATTGTTGAATTGTTGGATTATGTAAAATGTGTTGACTTTATTTATTGATTGTTTGGAAGCATTAAATGCTTTGTAAAACATTTTATTGTAAATCTTTAAGAGATTTGAGATGATTATAGAAAAGGAGCCAAAGAACATAAAGCGGGTAGATTCAATGAATCTGACCTAACCCTAAGATCTACGAATGAGATTGAGCAGCAAAAGATGAGTTAACCTAATTGAGGAAAATATAAGGGAACCTGAACATTGTGATATGAATGCACATGGAAAACAGAGAATGCTGGAAGAGAAAAGTTTTATTGACTGAATAAGCAAAGGTTGAAGGAGAATGGTGGTGATTGCTTGAAGAAAAGTTCCAAGCAGATCAAAGATGGAAATGGAAAAGTTTCAAAGTCAGTAAACCAACATTAGTGTACAAAATCAAATCTGATATTTGCAAAGTGAGTTGTATATTTTTCAGATAATACTCCTACTACTTTCTAACCATTGTAACAGTCAAAATCCTTTTAACAGAGGTTGACCTAATAGTCATATGTTAAATCCTTTGAACAAGGTTGCATTCTAATGGAGTGTATGTAAGTCCAATGACTAGGCTCACTTTTAATAGGGTGATTGAAATCCTTTAACTGGGTCACATTTGACAGTGTGTATTGTAACCTTTGACAGGGTTGGCTTTTTACCAAGCTCACTTCAGAAGAGTGAAAATAATAGTAGCATGTTACAAAGTGGTTTTTCCCAAATTGGGTTTCCACTATAAATCCTGGTGTTTATGCTTGTGTGAATGTTTAGATCTGAACATTACTATGTTTTACAAGTTAAGTTACAGCTGGGTAGTGGACTGCATTGTTAGATGTTTCTATTATTGAATCAGTGATGACCGAGTTTGTTTTGGTTTTGGATCTAATTTAAGGATAAGTTTATGAGATTGTTTTATACATCAGGACCTGAGAACAACTGATTAACCCCCCCCCCCCCCTCTCTATTGTTCTAAATCATATTAACAACTTTTGCATCTAAATATGCACATTACAGTTGATTGTTGTTTTTATATACAAAATTTGGCATCTAAATATCTACATTATAGATCATATGCACATAGAATCATATACAAATGGTCAAAATCATTCTACCATATTGTAGAATCATTCATCTTTATGGCCCAAAATCAATCAAGTGAACCTTCTGGATCAGCTCTAACCCTTATTGTGTCAAGTATTGCCTCATGGTTAGATTCACAAACTTTCCACAAATTCTTGTTAAGAGGTCTACCATGATATTTAATCAATTGAATATTTGTTGCAATAACAAGGTTAGAGTAATGAAGAATATGTTTATGTGTCTCAAAGTCCTCAAATGAATAGGCATTAATTCTTGATAGGGTACCTACATTTTATTATAAAAATAAGTTAATGTCAATATCAATACAAAGTGTAATAAATTGAGTTTAAGAGGTCTCAATACAACTTGACACAATAATGGTACCATCTAAGCCATGTACATGTCATAACAATGAAACCTATTGGGTACTCAATACTTGTGTGATGATGAATATCACCTTCATGAAATTAAGATATAATATCATCAATTTAAAGAAAATACAATGCAAATCTAATTTAAAATGAAACTATAATCTAGAACATCTCATGGTTCTCTAGAAAGAAGTGGTAAATGAAGCTCTTAGCTTAGATCCTCACTAGTGACACCTCTAAAATGAAAATTTATGCTTCTACTATGCTTCTACAATGCTCATTCAATGCTTAATCTAGCTCAAACTGACAAACTACAATGATAATTGCTCTAAATGCTCTTAATTTGCTCTTAGAATGCACTCAATTACCTATAATAACAATGCTTTGCAAATGAAGTTATAATTATTTAACATCCTTATTTAATTTCTCCTTTACTTTAATTAATTTTGTCCCACTTTATTTAATTATGTCCATTTTTACTTGATTTGATCCATTTTGATGATTTAGTGCATTTTATTGATTTTTGAGCCATTTTATGATTTTTGCAATTTAAAAGCACTTGTCCAATTTTGTGTGTCTACAAATGCCCCTCTTTGAATTGATGTATGAAGAACATTGATTCAAAGATTCTTATGAGTCCTGATCACTTTTTAGGTCCTGATTGTTGGTTCACTGATATGCCTTTGATACTGATTGATATGATTGCTACCTCTAATAATGAAACAAAAAAATTTATGATACCCCACTGATTCCATGATGTTTGATTGCAACTTCCATTTGATACCCTGATGCCACGCAAAATTGGACAAGTGCTTTTAAATTGCAAAAATCATAAAATGGCTCAAAAATTAATAAAATGCACTAAATCATCAAAATGGATCAAATCAAGTAAAAATGGACATAATTAAATAAAGTGGGACAAAATCAATTAAAGCAAAGGAGAAATTAAATAAGGATGTTAAATAATTAAATCAAAAGCTTAAAAGGGCCAAAAACACTATATAATTGATTTTAATCAATTAATTGTATAGTTGTTTTAATCAAAAATCAAAATGAACCCATTACCCTTACATGGCTAGATTTAATTAATTAATTGAATTTAATAATTCATAATTTCTTTCAACAAAGTGATGAACCAATGAGAATTGAGGACAAAAAGACATAAATCACTCAAACATTTAAATTGTCCAAAGCTTTGAAACCATTTAAAGGCTTGTCCCCTCATTTGTCCCCCCATTTATGAACAAAGCAAAGTATTTGACTCAACCAAGGGATAACCATGATTACTTCACTCCACCCCCTACCCTTGGGCATTTACTATAAATATGAGGCATTTTGGAGAGCATTTCCATCTTAGAACTTCATTTGCAAAGCATTGTTATTATAGGCAATTGAGTGCATTCTAAGAGCAAATTAAGAGCATTTAGAGCAATTATCATTGTAGTTTTTCAATTTGAGCTAGATTAAGCATTGAATGAACATAGTAAAAGCATAGTAGAAGCATATAGAAGATAAATTCTCATTTTAGAAGTGTCACTAGTGAGGATCTAAGATGAGAGCTTCATTTACCACTTCTTTCTAGATAACCATGAGATGTTCTAGATTATAGTTTCATTTCAAATTAGATTTGCATTGTATTTTCTTTAAATTGATGCTATTAGATCTTAATTTCATGAAGGTGATATTCATCATCACACAAATGGCACCCACTGTGGGGCTCTAAGCCTCATTTCATTATTTTCATTTTCATTTGCATGCTTGTATTCTCTATTTTCTATGTTTATCTTGCAGGAAATTGGTGAAGTCACACTTACAGGAGATCTATTCACACCTGTAGTCATTTTACTACCACCTACAATCTCTATACTCATGTGGATTAGCTGGAGATTCACGCCTGTGACCGTAAAGTATTCAGCCTTTGTTTCTTCAAGTCACGCCTGTGACTCAGGGAGTATCGTGTTGCTTGATTTTATTGTTGCCTATCTTAAATCTTTGCTTCACACTTTTAATTAATAGTTACGCCTATGATTCTTGAAATATCACTTAGTTGAAATTTGTTGTCGCTTAAGTCTAGGATTTGCTTCACAATTTTCAAATTACTGTCACGCTTTGGATATTTCAGTTTCCACTTACTGTTAGTTAAAGTGTCACTTTGCAATAATCATTTTCTATAATTTAGAGTTCTATTCACACTTAGTAATAAACTATACACACTTTTGTGATTCTCAGTATCGCTTGTGGCACTGCAGAGTGTCACTCGGTATCAATAAGATTATGCCTGTGAACATTTTGTTTCCGCCTATTAGCTGGACGATGTCGCCTATTATCTGTTGTATGTATTTACTATTTAATTGATTAAATCACTCATCTAACATTTTGTTTATCTGATTTAACAATAAATGAACAGACATTTGAAGGTGCAAAAACCTAAAAGCAAATTCAATGAAGAGGGAAAGGCACTAGCAAGGAAAATTAAGAAAGAGAACAAAGCACATATCAAGGTTGTTCTTGAGTTAACACAAGAGGAGGATAATCAGGTATATGAAAAATACCTTGCTATAATTGAAGCTTATAAACAGAAATTTGTCTCTCTTAATTGGATCTTTAGTCCTTAGTTCAAATTTTTGTTTGAAAATTTGCAATTAAAGTACTTAAAATTCATTACATAAATCTTTGCTTTGTCAAGTTCAATTTTGGTTTCCCCTCATAGTGTTTGTTAGTGTTGACTAACTTGTTGGTGGACAAGCACATTTGGTGGAGGATCTTTCCAAGGTGAGTGAAAAACAATGATGAAACCTTTCAAAAATGCCCCTAGCTTAGGCTAGCTACAAGGAAAGGTATTCTACTATTCAAGCTTGCATTTGATTAAATTGTGGCATTCCTTTTTTATATAAGCTTGGGATAAAATAGGAAATGAATTTCACACTTCAATTCTAAGAATCTCCTTGTCAAGAGATTGGGAAAGAACAAACGTGTGTCTAAGTGTGTGGAACAAAGAAAGACAATAGGGATATGCTCTTCACTCTTTGAGTGAACCCAACTCCCAAACTTGTCGGCCTAAGTTCATTTCTTGTTTTTCATATATATGCTAGAACAATAGTGGGCTTGCCTCCCAAGTTTTCCTTAACGAGGCCAGTGAGAATGATAGCCCAAAGTGGGATACACTCACTTTTTCCGTAGGAATCTGACCCACTCTAAAATGAAACGCATGTATCCTTAATGGGGTGCATGACAAATGGATTTTAATTTTTCAACCTTCCTCTAGTAGTCCTCACGGATTGCACAAAATCGTACTTTGGTGCGTGTGGGAAGCCTCCTTGGAGGATGAGGGATTGAAGTCTATTTGAACAGAATATATATTAAAACCTGGATAAAATAGCAAGGCCACCTTGTAGAGCCATGTTTACAAGCCAAATTTGACTTTAGGTAGGTTGTTTGGAATTCTTTCTTGTGATATACTTGTGAAAAACATTGAAGAATATACACATTAGAGTGTTTTTTAGGGACATGATGACAAAGTGATGTGTGTGTTGCGATTTTTTTCTATTTTCAAACAAAGAAATTTCAAAAGACAAATCTTAAAATTTTAAAAAATAAAAAATTTACAAACTGGTCAGAGAATTGTTACCTATGTAAAAAACAAACTCGCCTATCAGAGGTTCAGTCACGCCTGTGACTTGTTTGAAAACACATAGACATAGTAAAGTCACACCTAGAAAATTTTCAAACACGCCTGTCAAAACTGGAAACTCACTTAATAATAGCAAAGTATCGCCTATACATCTATAGTGTGCCACCTAATGATAAACCAGTTCACGCGTACAAAAGTTTTGGTCATGCCTACACTCAGGCCAGTGATGCCCAAAAATCTAAAAGGGAAAATAGAGAGTATTTACAGGGGAGGTTAGAAAATTTTGATCACATATTTGAGTACCCTTTTTCGCGTTCTTACTGCTCTAACTTTTAGTTCGGTCAAAAATCTTGTTTCTATATCATTGTTGCAAATCATACAAAGGATTAGACCTCGAGTAATATCAACTCTTCTTCTCCAAGGTTCATGCCTGCTTTCACTAGATCTTACTACATTAAACAAACCTTGCAAGAAGATGGGACCTATTTGAGACAAGAGTTCCCTTACCCAGGAGATGAGTTCTACCACTCGTAGAATACCCCAAAAATCACCTGAACAAGAAGTGGAAGACAACATGATGTACTATGGTAGTTCAGGTGGTAAAGACAATAGTGGTATCGATCCCACTAACCAAGGTGATGCCAATAATGGAGGCATTGACATAAATAACCAAAGCAATACCAATAATGGAGGGGTAGATCAAAATACTCAAGGGATTGACAACACTCACAATAAAACTAACACCGAAGCAACAGTAGAAGATGCCATGAAAGAAAAGGTTAGTGAGGCTATCCAATGTCCCTATTTCTGAAAGCTCATGGAAAAGGCAATGGATAGAGATAGAGAAAAGTACTTTCTAGACTTAGCACAAAAAGGCCTCAAGCTTCCCCATGACTACGATGTTAACCAACTCAAATTACTAGAAGTTGAGGAGAGTACCTTAGACATCATGAATAAGTAGTTCAAGATGTTCCAAATGCAATTAGATACCATTAAGCAAAGCGGAGCTCCCAAGCCTTTCTCCATAGAAGCATTGTGTCCATTCCCATTTGATAAAATCTTGGTCATGGTGCCATTCCCAATCAATGTAGTGTTCCCCAAGTATGACAAGTATGAAGGAACATCGGATCCCCAGGATCACTTATGTGAGTTTTGTGCATTGAGCTTCGAGTTCATGCATGATACAACATATTTAATGAGACTATTCTTGTGAAGCTTAGGAGGCATGGCTATGGAGTGGTTTTCTAAGTTACCCTCTGACATTAAGACCTTCGAAGAGTTAGCTTCAAAATTCATGGCCCATTACTCATATAACATCAGGCATGAGGTCATGATGGTAACATTATGTAACACTAAACAAAAGGATGAAGAGGCATTCCTCACTTTTCTACAAAGGTGGAGGACAGTTTTTGCAAGATATCCTAGGAGCGTGCCTGAAAAAGAGAAGATGGATATCTTCATAAACAGTTTAAGCAATTAGTTTAACTACCGATTACGAATGCAATGTCCCAAGACCTTCCAGGATTTAATTGAAAATGGAGTAACAATGGAGGAAGTGTTGGTCAAAAGTGGAGAACTAAAATTGTATAAAGATAATAAGAATAACTCCAACAACAATAACTCCAACAATGGCAACAATCAGAAGAATAATTGGTTCAATAGTAATAGTTGGTATAAGAACAACAATAAGGGAATTGTTAATGATGGTGTGGTGGAGTCTAGAAACTTGAAGGTGGTCCCATTTTCTCTTACAAGGACACCTAATCAGGTGAATAATACCAATCAGACATCCAATGCACCTTCCAATAACAACAATGCCAATAAGGGCAACCAAGGAAATAATGCAAGAAATAATAAATTTGATAAATATTTGGTGCCCACTCCTCAAAGTAACTTCACACCCTTGGGTGAACCCCTCGAAAAGGCATTAAAGACTCTCATGGCTAATAATGTCATCACTTTACCTAGCATTTAGCCTTATGAGCCAAATAAAAATCCTAGTTGGTGGAGTTCCAATAGCCATTGTGAGACCATAGGATCCGAGGGCACACAACAAATGAATACTTGCAGCTAAAGAATATAGTGCAAGACTTAATCAATAATGGCATGATCACCATTGATGGACCTCAAAGCAATGAAGATCATACAACATTCAAACAACCTTTTTACAAACATGACAAAGGGGAGTCATCTAATGGCAAGAAACAAAGTGTCAATAACATTAACTTTGTGTCACCTTATGATAACATTGTGAATACTATAATAATCAACAAACAGCCCCAAAAAGAGGCATCAAATGGAATTACAAGAGGGAAAACTTCTAGAATGACCCTACAAGGGGCTGCTCCTAGAGTTATTAGCACTCTGCAATCCAACATCGTGGTCAAACAACCTTCTACAGTAGAAAAACCTTATAGCTTGGTTGATTAGTTGCAAAGAACTCCAGTGCAAATCTCTATCTTGGAGTTATTGAAGTTATCCCCTAACCATAAGGATATTTTGGAAAAAGCTCTAATAGAGACAAATGTTCCTACTAACTTAGAAGAGGAAAAGTTCCAAAATATGTTAGGTCATCTTGTGGCACCTCATTGTCTCTCATTTTCTGACCAAGATGACATGTCTATAACCCATCCTCAAAATCTACCATTGCATATAGAGGTCTTAATAGAAAGGCATAGAGTCAAAGGAGCCCTCATTGATGGAGGAGTTTGTCTTAACATTTGTACATTAAGTCTTGTTAAATCCTTAGGGTTGTCCAAGTCTTGCATTGACCCGATGAAAAAAATCACTATCAAGGCTTATGATGAAGCCGAAAGGGCCTCTAAAGGCATGATCGTATTGCCCATACAAGTGGGACCCATCAAGAAGGAAACCAATTGCCAAGTATTGGACATGAATTTAACTTATAATATTTTGTTGGGGAGACCATGGATTCACAAGATGCAAGTAGTCCCATCCACGTACCACCAATGCATCAAATTTGCGTACATGGGTGAAGAAATCACGGTTGGAGGGGACTCAAACCTATTCCAGTATTGCAATGCACTCAAACCCCTTCATGAGTTATATATTCCAAATAACTAGGAAGGAATCATTCAAAGAGTCACCATTGAAGACACCAAAATGGATGATCTGGTCATAACATTAAATGCTAGTCAAAACCCTCCTCAAGCTAGCTCAACGACATCAACTAAGAGAAAGGAAAAGATGAGCTACAAGGGTCCAATTACTAATGAGGGTTCATATCAAACTCCCAAATCAGAGATAGTACCCTATAACCCTACTAGAGAAGAAAAAGATGAAGCTAAAAAGGAAAACTACAAGAAAATGGATAAGATGATGGACGCATTTGACAAACAATGAAAAATTAGTTCAAAAGGAGTAGGGGAATACTCAGTTTCCCTATTTGACATGCCCACATCTCCAAGGACACATGGAAAACCATCTAAAGAACACTTACCTCATAAGTACAACTCTTACTTCATAAGAAAAAGTGACAAAGTAGCATTCGACAAGGAGGAGAATGAAGTCCTTCAATGGCTTTATCATGATGAGGAAGATATTTCAAACACTCCCATGGAAAGAATCCAGCATGTTAATATACAAACCGAGCAATATGGGAAAGGGTTTGAGATAATGCAGAAGATGGGATACAAGGGAAGAGGACCCTTAGGCCAAAGGAATAGAGGATTACTACAACCCATTGAACCTACTTGGAGGGAAAAAGAAGAAAAATCTGGAGTAGGCTACCAATACAAAGGCGAAAGCTCCAACCCAATGCAAGACTTTTATCCTCAAGTAAATACCTTAGAATCTGATGGAGATAGTGATGACTACCGAGATTATGAGTAGGATACCCTATCAGATGAATCATGTCAAGATAAGGAGGTGATTGCAATACATACTTATGCAAAGATCCCAAGGCAAGAAACTCAAATCAATGAAGAACCTAATATCCAAGATCTTAACATAGGGCACACACCTACCAATCAAGCATGGATAGAGACATTTTGGATGCCTTCAGAGGAGGGAGATTCAAAAGTTAGTTTTAATCCACTCATGGCTTTTCCCACATTGTTTCCCATAGAAGTCGAAGAGGAGTCAAATGAAGGGGATTTTGACCCTTCTTCCATGGACCATCTCAAGGAAGCTCACATCATAGATCTAAACAATACAATGTATGAACCCTCAAATGAAGTCATGTCCATAAACCCTATTGATGACATTTTACCCAATGAATCCTTACTTTTGATACATCTAGACCTCATTGATTGGGACCAAACTGAGCCAAATGACTTACTTTATTTTCCAAATGACCAAGCAATGAGCCAATACCTTAATGCGGTTGAACCCTCTTTCACCAATGAATTCGATACAGACATGATGAGAACAATGGAGGTCCATTCTCTTAGTCAAAAGAAAAAAATGAAAAAAAAAATTAAAAAAATGAAAAGTTCTAGTGATGAAAACCACTATGTGGCACCACTAGAACCAAAAAAAATAAATATAAAAGACGTTTCCTATGGTGAAAACCCAATTGTGGCACCAGAGGAAGAGAGATTGGATACCTTGCTCGAACATGAGGAAGAAAGGTCACCCATTCTTATAGAACTGACAGAAAAGGTCAACATTGGGACAGAATTGGATCCAAAATTTATACACTTGGCAGCATCACTTACACCTCTAGAAAGAGAGGATTTCATCAAGTTTTTCCAAGAACAACAAGTGAACTTTGCATGGTCATACGCTGACATGCCTGGATTGGATCCCAATTTCATAATGCATCATTTGAATGTTAGACCCAGGGTTAAACCCATGAAGCAAAAGTTACAAAAAATGCATCCACATGTGGCTCTCCAAGTGAAGGCAGAATTGGAAAAATTGTTAAAGGTTGGATTTATAAGAGCAATAGCATATGTTGAATGGATCTCTAACATTGTACTGGTCACAAAGCATGATAAATCTATTCGTGTTTGTACGGATTTTAGAGACTTGAATCTTGCATGCCCTAAGGATGATTTCCCACTTCCGAGCATAGATGCCATAATGGATTTGACAGTAGGTCACTCCATGTACTCATTAATGGATGGTTTTAGTGGCTACAATCAGATAAAAATTGCACCCGAAGACCAAGAAAAGATAGCCTTTACTTTCCCTTGGGGCACCTTTTGTTGGAACGTCATGCCCTTTGGCCTTAAAAATGTCAGAGCCACATATTAAAGGGCCATTAAAACTATCTTCCATGACATGATGCACACCTTTTTAGAGGATTATGTGGATGACATACTAGCAAAGTCCCACAAAAGAGAAGAACACCTCCAAATTCTAAGAAAGATATTCATTCGATTGGAACAATTCAAAGTTAGATTAAACCCAAAGAAATGTGCCTTTGGTGTCCAATCCGGCAAGTTATTAGGCTATATAGTTTCTACTAAAGGAATTGAAGTGGACCCATAGAAAGTACAAGCCATAATGGACATGGAGATACCTAGGAACATTAGCCAAATGAGATCCTTACAAGGCAAAATACAATCCATAAGAAGGTTTATTTCTCAATTGGTTGAAAAGTGTCATTCCTTCACTAGATTGCTACATAAGGATACTATATTCATGTGGGATGAGGAATGTGATCAAGCTTTCACATTATTGAAGACCTATTTGATAGATCCACCTATTCTCATGCCACAAATCAAGGGAAAAGCATTACTTCTATACATATCTGCTACCGAAAGATCCCTAGGAGTGCTTTTGGCGCAAGAGGATGAACAAGGAAAGGAAAGAGCTATCTACTATTTGAGTAGGACATTGATTAAATATGAACTTAATTACACATTCATGGAAAGAGCTTGCCTAGTAGTGGTGTTTGCATCTCAAAAGTTGAGACATTATATGTTGATGCATAAGGTCTAGCTAATTGCCAAAATTGACCCTCTCAAGTATTTGTTAAGCAAAACTGCCTTAACGGGTAGGATAGCTAAGTGGGTTATGATATTGAGTGAATTTGACATTGAGTATGTCGATAGAAAGGCAATAAAAGGGCAAGTGATAGCAGATCATTTAGCTGACAATGCCATGACTTCTACACAAACTATTCAAGTGGAATTTTTGGATTCCGCCATTGTAAACATAGAAGCAAAAACATGGAAGTTGTACTTTGATGGCTCCTATACTCAAGGAGGTTCTGGGGCTGGCATACTATTGGTCACTCCTCAAGGTTACACTATTCCTAAGTCCTACAAGCTCTTGTTTCCATGCACAAATAATATAGCCGAATATGAGGCACTAGTCATAGGCATCAAAATGGCTTTAGAGTGGAACATCATGAAGCTACAAGTTTATGGAGATTCTCAACTCGTCATCAATCAAGTCAACAATGAATATAACCCCAAAGATGAAAATTTGATGCCATATAAGACTATGATTGATGGATGGAAGAATTATTTTACCTTGATCACTTTTGAGCAGATTCCTAGAGAGAAAAATAGAGCAGTTGATGCCATGGCCACCTTGGCTTCCTTGTTACAAAAACCAGATCAAAATGAGAAGTATGAGTTCTTGGTGGAAGAGTTGGTGAAACCGGTATTCAGCCTTCCTGAAACCCAAATTGTTGCCCTATTACATGGACATGACTCCCCTTGGTATGGCCCTATATACACATATCTCAAAAACCAAGTGCTACCTTTAGAC
The DNA here is from genome assembly GCA_027943335.1 of Chamaecyparis obtusa. Taxonomy (NCBI): domain Eukaryota; kingdom Viridiplantae; phylum Streptophyta; class Pinopsida; order Cupressales; family Cupressaceae; genus Chamaecyparis; species Chamaecyparis obtusa. Next base: position 236,517 of record BSBK01000274.1, on the reverse strand, counting down.
CAATCCCGAGCCCAAAAATGCAATTTCATATGCCAATCAGCCCATTACATAATCCTTTCAGAAACATTGTATCATAAGGGCCTCAATGGGACATTACTTAGATGTCTAGAGGAAGAAGAGTCTAAGTTAGCTTTACAAGAGGTCCACAAAGGCATTTCTGGGTCACACTCAAGCGGTTTAAACCTAGCCAAGAAAATCCTTCGCTTAGGGTATTTCTGGAAGACATTAGAAAAGGATGCTTGCCATTTTGTCAAGATATGCAGAAAATGTCAATATTATGGTGACATGATACATGCACCGGCACAAGAATTACACCCATTTGTTACACCATGGCCTTTCTATCAATGGGGATTTGACTTGATTGGGGTGATCTACCCACCTTCTTCAAATGGGCACAAATACATTATAACTGCAATGGAATATTTCACTAAGTGGGTAGAAGCGGTTCCTTTGATAATGGAAACGGGCAAACAAATTTCCATGTTTATCTTAAATCACATCATTTGTCAATATGGTATTCCTCATGCCATAATAACTGATAATGGAAAACAATTCAAAAACAAGGATGTTGATGAACTTTGTGCAACATTTCATATCACTCACCACTCCCCATCAATTTATTACCCTCAGGGAAATGGGCAAGCTGAAGCCACAAATAAGAATATCTTGAAAATCTTGAAGAGGTCAGTCAATAAATCAGGAAGGGATTGGCATGTACAAATTAATCCAGCATTGTGGGCCTATAGAACTAGCATAAGAACCCCTATGGGAACCATGCCATTCTCATTAGTCTATGGGGCCGAAGCAGTTCTACCATTAGAGGTTGAAATACTATCTCTATGAGTGTCATTACAAGGATTGATCATAGATGAAGACTATAGAGTTGCTAGACTTCAACAATTGGAATTACTTGAAGAGCATCAAACACAAGCTTATGAACACCTGAAAGTGTATCAAAATGGAATCTCGAGAAACTATAATAAACATATCAAACTGAGATTCTTTCAGGTAGGAGACTCAGTGTTGCGAGAGAATCCAAAGAATTAGGTTGAAAGAGAGAAGAAAGGAAAATGGGAAGCTAATTGGCTTGGCCCATTCATCATAGTATCTTCATTTGGCACAAGAACCTATAAGTTATCATATTGTGACGGAGAGGAACTCCAAGAGCCCATCAACAGTATTCATCTCAAAAGGTTCTACACATGAGTCAGATGAAAGAGTATAAAGAGCATCAGATGAGAGAGCATCATATTTATTGTACATAGTTCAAAAGAGATCTTGAAAATACCAAAAACATTGGAAAAGCACAAAAGATCAAAAAAATTCAAATAAAATGTTGTCTTGGCGAAAACCTAGCAAATAGGCGCCTTGATGATATGAAAAAGAAAAAAAAAACACAAAAAAATATTAAAAAATTGGAAAAAGAAAAAAGTGCCTTGGTGAAAACCTAGCAAATAGGCACCTTGGTAGCAAAAAAAGGAGAAAAGCTTTAAAAATAGAAAAAAGAGCTTGATCTGTCCAAAGGGTGAAAACTTGGTAAACAAGCACCTTTTGTTCCCTTAAGTTTGTCTTTCCTAGTCACATGTGTACATATTGCATTTCCAACATCCCATTTGTAAACCTTCATTGCATCCATCATTTGTATATAGTCATAATAAAGCTTTCAGTCACATTGTTGCATTGCCTACAGCCCTAAGTTTGTCACATGATCACATTTAGCACTTGGGGGGCAGGAAAGGATTGGAATTTTGGTACCATATGGATTCAATAAGTGCTACAATCAGTCACGTTAGAGAGAGATTTATCAGAACTTTAGAGAGATCGATGTTCATGAACCTTTGATGGCTATCATTGTTCACAACCCAAGTATTTGATCCTACAACTTGATCCATGAGCCCTCATTGACTTTATTATTCGGGATTAAAAATTGACAAAACATCTTAAAGATCAGAATGCTTTGAAATACTTTTTGAAAATCATGAAAACATGGCAAAACACTTAAAGCTTTTTGATAAATTTTTTTTAGTAAATTGACTTTTTATCACATCTCTTTAGCTAATCGATGATGTTTCGACTAGATTGGCCATGATAGAGGTGTGATATTTTCTTGCCTTTGAGTGATTGTTTTGAGGAAGATTCATCAACTTATGAGAATTCATCTAACGACATGGTCATCAAAGAACCATCGAGGACTATCTCATTAGAGGAAGGATTAACCTTTGCTTGTTTATGCAAACAGATCCTTTGGCTATTTAGATCTTCCATATCTTAATACCAAAAATCCACTTGCAACATTGAATCCATTGACACCGGTATTCAGACTCCCATAGTTTGGTCATCCAACTAGTGAGGGTTGTATCAGTTTCAAAATAAGGTTACTAAAAAGCAATAAAAAGTGGTATTCATATCATCATGATGTGGTCAATGATGATTGTACTAGCTTTCTAGTCCCAAAAAATGCTCAATGATGAAAATTTATCATCATGGCATTTCTTTGCTAAAAGCTAGTGACACTTAGGTTGCATTATCATGTTAGATTAACTGCATTATCATATTAGATTAATTGCATTGCATTATCATGTTAAGTTAATTGCATTTATTTATGGTTAATTTCCAAGGACACAGGGGGGCACATCAATAAAACTTGAGTTGTTTCAAACATCAAAGAAATGGGGGCAGATTAAATTCAAACATTCATCATAATCTGTGACTTCAAACAATGCAAGTGAGATTATCTTTTGCATTCATGCATAGCATTAATCATTAATCATTATTCATTACTCATATATCAGAAAAAGAAAAGAAAAGAAATCATTTTCCATACATCATACATTCATGTAAATAAGAGTTTGCATTGCATACATCTAAATAGTTGAAAAATCATCAAAAACATAGAAACATACATGTGCATTTCCATAAAACATTTTGCATCCATACATTGAAAAATAGAAAAGCATCTCATCAAAATCCATACATCATTGCATTCATTTATCTATATCATAAAATAAGATAACTGCATCCATAGCATAAATCGTAAATGCATAACACATCATATAGTTGCATAAAAGATAATCTCATAGACAACTCATTAAGAGAAGAGGGAATAGATCATCATATATCATCAAAAAAGTGTTCATCAAAGGATCCAGTACATCAAGTATATCAAGATACAATATCATCAAAAGGGGTACATCAAAGGTCTCGATCAATCAAATAACATGAAAAATGAAACAGGGGATATCAATGATGAATGAGTTTGTCAGCGGTCAATCACGAGCTTGTGGCACCTAGATCTCTACCATCTGGTGGAGGAGGAGCCTGCGAAGTGCTCAATCTGTCCTATCTCTAAAAAACCATGGTTGACACAAACTGCTATAGCAAGGAGGCAACCTGATCTAAATGACCCACAATAATGGACATATCTATCCTTAGCACCTGCATATCTCAGGCTAATAAACTGATAGTGGGAGCATCCTGTGCACCCTGCCCTTGATCTTGTGGTTGCTGAACTGGTGGAGGCATCTGCTGTGTCAGAACCTGTTGTGCTTGATCCTGCTGAGCATCATCATCCTGCTATGCCAAAGCTACTCGTTGTAATTGCACCAAAGGATCTAAACCCCCAAGAATCTATCTAGCAACATCAACGTCCACCTGTCTCTGAGCTCTCTACTATCTATGAGCTCTATCCTATCTAACTGCTACTCTAGGATGAACTATCGAGACTGCATCAACTTGTATATCTCTGCCATCACCCCGACCATGTTTATCACCATGAGGATCTCTACGTCCTCATCCTCTCCTATGTTTTCCACCACCACTGTCAGCACCACCACCATCATGTCAACCAGGAATAGGCTCTAAGGGATCAGTGAAATGAATAAACCTGTTACGAGCCCACCAATCCTCATGCTCATGAGACATATCAACATCTACCATACCAGCAAGAATCTCCCATCTGCACATAGTCATACTTGCAATCTGATCTAAGGAAAACTCATAATCAATGCAAGGCCCCCACATAGATGTCTCTGCCTGTACTCGCACATATAAAGCATTTCCCTGAGGCATACCCTGCATCCAACCATATTGTCTCAAAACTCTACTGAAGCATAAGTGCTCAATAGTAGTAGTAGTAGTGCACCCAATCATCCAGCGAGGAGCGAACATATAAGATAACTCATCCTCATCCTCTCTCCATCGATCACAACTAAGGTAGGGACACCATATCACCTGATCAATATCATCTATCTATCGGCACCAGTAGTCCAGATGACCCAAATGATGCTGAGTAACCATCCCAATATATAAAAAAGAATAAGGATATCCCTACGGCCGTCTCCTATCAGAAATGGGCCTAGTAATGGGAAGATGCTCCCATATCCATAACTGAAGAACAATAGCACCAGCTGATAAAGTAGAACTCTATCTGTACACTACCTCATGTAAATCATGATAAAGCTGAGCAAGGATGCAAGAACCCCAATCAAAGCATCGAGGATAAGCAAGAAAATCCTCCAATATCCTACCCCATCTGACAGAAAAACTACGACCTCGTTGGTCAGGAAGGAGCAAACCACCAATCAAGGCACCAAGTATGGCTAGCAATCTCGGAAAGGAGGAAAACTGAGGCCATGTGATAATATCACCATCACCTATAGTGTTGTCCCCAAACACTCATCGGTAGACAGTAGAATCATAGATGGAGTCATAGTATACCAATTCTCCTCTGTAAGGGATCTGTAGTAATCAATACACGTCCTCAGGTGTGATCATCATCTCTCCATAAGGAAAATGAAATGTGTTGTGGTCAGAGTGCCATCGCTCTGCCACTACAGTAAGTAACCCATGGCTCAGCTGAAACCATGGGAGATCAAGCAAGAAACTCAAACCACATCGCTCAATCATGTGATACTCGCCTGCTGTTAGTGCCTGACCTAAATCAATAACCCATGATGCAACTGAACGGATATATAGGGTAGGGAAGTGAGCCTATTGTCAAAGCAAAGGAATCATATTAGTATATCATATCAAAGAATTATCTCAAGTCAATCTTATCAAAAGTATCAAGTAATCACATCGAGTACCATTTGTTCATGTCTCTATATCCTGAGAACAAACTAAGTAGTATCAAAATCATATCAGTTTTCACACTGATTGATTTATCCTATCAGTAACTATCCTAATCAAATTGGCAAATGATATTCTGTGATACCACTATCCTAATATCCTAATCCAATTGTTTTGTTGAAAGCAACAGACCTAACCTAATCATTCGCACCTATCATCAAAAGTTATAAAATTCTTCATCAAACGCAATCAAGTAAAAGTGTAAATTTTTCAAAAAAATCAGCAAGCGTGATTTTACTCATGTTAGGTGACATTTTACCTAAGGTGATAATAAAAACATGCAACGCGACATTATTTGGGTGTTAGGCAATAGTTTGCATGCTACGCAACAGTGAATCCCGTTACGCGACAGCATACATGAAAAGGGGCATTTTGACCTAACTATAGGCATGAATATCTTATTCCTAGGTGAGGATGAAATTTTCTTAAGCAGTAGTCAAACACACGGAAGTGGGAGAGAAAAACACGGAGGCAACAATTAAAAGGTCCAGGCAACATTAAATTACTCCTAGGTAAGATTTTGCACATTACACACAATGATGAAATAAGGAGATTGCAATAAATGCTAATAAATGCACCATAAATGTAAAGGAGTTGGGAATGACTTACCGGAGGTCCATACTCAGGTGGCCTCGCATATCTCTGGCACCTCTCAAATCTATGCTCACGAATCGGCACAACCATCTCATAATTCACCATAGGATCAGAGCAAAATTACCAAAGATGAAAAGTAAAAATGAATAGTAAAACAAGGTTTATCAACCTATTTAAGGTATTTTGACCTAATTTTGGAGGTGAAAATGGACGTGGACCTATATTGACTAATCAAAACAAATGGGGCATATTCTTGAATCATCGCATATAATCAAATATTCAAAAATGAAAACATATTCGAGAAATCAAAAATAATCAAATTTTTCAAATCAAGAAATTAATATGTTTTAATTTTTGAGGGGGCATCAGGGTATCAAATGGAAGTTGCAATCAAACATCATGGAATTAGTGGGGCATCATAAAAAAAATTGTTTCATTATCAGAGGCAGCAATCATATCAATCAGTATCAGAGGCATATCAGTGAACCAGCAATCAGGACCTAAAAAGTGATCAGGACTCATAAGAATCTTTGAATTAATGTTCTTCGTACATCAATTCAAAGAGGGGCATTTGTAGACACGCAAAATTGGACAAGTGCTTTTAAATTGCAAAAATCATAAAATGGCTCAAAAATCAATAAAATGCACTAAATCATCAAAATGGATCAAATCAAGTAAAAATGGACATAATTAAATAAAGTGGGACAAAATCAATTAAAGCAAAGGAGAAATTAAATAAGGATGTTAAATAATTAAATCAAAAGCTTAAAAGAGCCAAAAACACTATATAATTGATTTTAATCAATTAATTGTATAGTTGTTTTAATCAAAAATCAAAATGAACCCATTACCCTTACATGGCTAGATTTAATTAATTAATTGAATTTAATAATTCATAATTTCTTTCAACAAAGTGATGAACCAATGAGAATTGAGGACAAAAAGACATAAATCACTCAAACATTTAAATTGTCCAAAGCTTTGAAACCATTTAAAGGCTTGTCCCCTCATTTGTCCCCCCATTTATGAACAAAGCAAAGTATTTGACTCAACCAAGGGATAACCATGATTACTTCATTCCACCCCCTACCCTTGGACATTTACTATAAATATGAGGCATTTTGGAGAGCATTTCCATCTTAGAACTTCATTTGCAAAGCATTGTTATTATAGGCAATTGAGTGCATTCTAAGAGCAAATTAAGAGCATTTAGAGCAATTATCATTGTAGTTTGTCAATTTGAGCTAGATTAAGCATTGAATAAGCATAGTAGAAGCATATAGAAGCATAAATTCTCATTTTAGAGGTGTCACTAGTGAGGATCTAAGCTGAGAGCTTCATTTACCACTTCTTTCTAGAGAACCATAAGATGTTCTAGATTATAGTTTCATTTTAAATTAGATTTGCATTGTATTTTCTTTAAATTGATGCTATTAGATCTTAATTTCATGAAGGTGATATTCATCACCACACAATACTCTCTCCATCAGTGACTATAGTTGTCAATTTTGTTTTGGCCTCAATACAATGACACAAAAAGTAATATGTTCTTTGTTCATTGTTCTCATCTGCAATGACTTCATATAAATGACCTGCATTTAGTAGAAGGTTATAAGTTAATAGCAAAATCAACATAAAGAACTAATAAATTGACCTTAAAATGCATACAAGATGAGAAAAAGAATTCACTAAGTAATAAATTGATAAATTACCTAGTTCAACTAGGTCAGATACATGGTCAAAATCTATTGATTCTTCCATCTGGTTCAATCGTAGTGCTCAAGGAAGTTGATATGTATCTAGAGTTTGCAAAGGTCTACAAGACCATTGGTCGACCCACTCTTTTGATTCACATTCATCCCACAAAAAATGCATACACAAAGAACATTAAAAGAATGCAATCTGTCTAGTATAAATAGCTAATGATGTTGCATTTGAACTTCTAAATGAATGCATGTCACTTGATCATGTAAGTGTACAAAAATCTAAATAGGTTTCAATGTTAGATTCGCGTATTAACCAAAAATATATGTAAACCATAGACTTACTTGTATTACCTGGTCCCATCATAGAATTACACCATTGTATAATTGTTTATCCATCTATTAACATTGCACCACCTTCATACTTCAATTCCTATATGGTAAGAGCTCTTTTAACACATGCTCTTGCACCATCATGCTCTCGCTTTCCATGACCTACCTCAGTGAAATTCCAAAAATGTTGCATACCACTTGTTACATGCATCCTAGTTAACCAGTAGAACATCCTTGCATTCTTGAATTCTGAGGTGCAATTGTCTAACCATATTAAGTGTTGGTTGTATGTTATACCTCTTCTCTTAAAATTTCATAGAAAACTTTAAAGCATCCTTGCAAAAACTCTAAGGAATGTGTACGATCATCACTGATATAGAAGTGATACTCTCTTATAACCTTTTTTTCCTCCTCTATGCTATCATATGCATGCATGATTGCTATGTGTACAAAAATTGTAACTTGTGTAGATTGGCAATACATAGGTTGTACTTCATTTTGAGGTTTTACTATTTAATTCTTTGCAAAATCAACGATAGAGATAATAGCACCAAGAGAGAGAGAGAGAGGAAATGTGAAGAGTCATGCATAATATATATATATATATATATATATATATATATATATATATATATATATATATATATATACATACACACACACACACATATACATATATCTATATAAATATATGTATATATAATTATAGATATGCATATATACCTACATAAAAACATATCATAAATGTAAATCTATACAAATGTGTATTGTATTACACATTTACAAGCAATTTTTTTAATGTCTTCATTAACCTGTATAGGTAATGTGAAACTGAAAAATGTTGTTTTATGTCTTCATAACCCGTACGGGTTATGTAGAACTTGAAATTGTGATTTTTTATTTTCAAAACTCGAGCAGGTTATTTTGTACACCATAAATCGTATGGGTTATGGCTTGGTAAAAGGTTTGGAATATGACCCTAAGGCTTGTAAGCCGATTTTCCCTCCAATTTTATCCATTTACATGTTTTTTCTTCTTTCAACATGATTTATCAACTTCGTCATCATCATATTTACAAATGATCAAGTGGGTATCTCTAAAATTACTATCATCATCTGACATGTCTTCTAAGCTTTCTGACCATATAATTTTTTCTATTTTTGGACGACATTAGCATAGTAAACTTTAATTTTCTTTACTAGTGTCTTCATAGTCCTCACAGACATATGTCTACCATTTTTTTAATAACTTTTGATCTACTTGACCAAATTCAAAACAAATTATATATTATTGTTCTACACTAGATTCTATACACTTAAAAAAAAGTTTGCAATTTGGATTATTTTGATGCAAGTTATGCCCAACGCATGAACAGGTGCCATATTTTTAGGATGTGGTCACTTCAAAAAATCATAAAAAATAAAATACTCAACAAAAAATTTCAAAAAAATACACAACATCTAGATCTCACTCTTACCTATCATCATACCAAAGGGTTTTGCAAAATACTAAATCTAACTATATAGTTTTTGAAGTGCACAGAAACAACTATGTTATGTTTTTTTGAAAAAATTAGGAACAATGTTTTCATGCGCAAGAGGTTTGACCCTCTTAATATTATCCATTTTTTTAAAAAATTAGTAGTTTAGCAACTAGATTCAGATTACTAGAATTCATATTCTTTACATAAGTCCTAGTTTTGAGTGCATGACCCTCAAATCTCTCTGTGAAGTTCAGGTTTCCTTGATTTCAAAAAACAAAAGTGGCCACTTATACCCCCCTTTTTGTTCACCATCTTGGTTCACTTACCCATGCAAGAATACAATATGCACAAAGGTATGCAAGAATGCAATATGACAAAGGGAAATGTTATTATGCAACATGTAAATGATTGAATATGGAGGCTAAGTGCAAAATCTAAGTGTAAAATGTTTTGAGATAATTTTGAATGTTTTGGAACAATTTTGAAAATGTTTTGTGTTTTGAATGCTTTTTAAGTGAGGCTTAATTAATGAAATTTTATTTATCACACATGAAAGACACTTCAAACAAATATGGTCATTTTAATGTAAATGCACAAACACATCACAACTTAGGCTTGAAGGATAGTATCCACAGAATTCCCACTTGGATAAATCTAGTCACGCCTACTCAGAGCAGATAGCCTAGAATCTTGGAGGCATGAGCTCCCTCTTATAGTTCACTTACTTCTCAGGAATACCAAGCTTTGAATTCCAAGAGGCATCACTTTCCAAGGAAGCATTATCTCTACAAAAAGCCTCAAAAGTGTGGGATGTCTTCATGGGCATGGGTGACCCCTTGCATAAGTGAATAGAAGGCTTTTGGCCACTACATCAAGATTTTTAGTTCAAGACATCCAGTTTAGTGGGTGTCATGATAAACTCCCACAGGAGATCTCACAACCTTGAGAACCAAGGTTTTACGCATATCGAGGATACTTGAGGAGAGCTATCATGCAACCACATCATTGATTGAATTTTTTGTCACAATCACACATTTATATATCTATTTAGATGGAGACTTGGATTTAGCCTATTATTTCTTGGTTCGTTTCCTCTCACTGAATCTACTAAAGCTCTTGGGAGATAAGCCCTCTAAAAAGATTGAATGAATTTCTCTTACACCCAATATTCACAAAGGCGAGGGGAGAGGATACACTCATTCAATGTTTTGGGATTAACAATCTAAAAGACACTTCAAGCAAAATATGTTGTTAATTTACCAATTAGAAAAAAATGTGATCAAAATAACACAAGCTATGGTTCTTTTACTTCCTAATTAAAATTATTGAAAATTGTTGTTCATTAACCTATTAAGAAAGAAAATTTGATCAAAATAGAACAAGTTGTTGTTCTTTCCCTTCATAATTAAAACTAGTTGAAAATTGTGGGGTTCTTTGATCTTCTTGATTAGATTATGTGTGATTTATAGTTTATTTTCCCACTAATTAGGCTATGTGAAATTTGTACTTCACTTATCCTCCTAATTAGGCTATGTGTAATTTGTTGTTCATTTATCCTCCTAATTAGACTATGTACAATTTGTTGTTCATTTATCCTCCTAATTAGGTTATGTGACATTTGTTGTTCATTCTAAAGACCAATTAAAAACTTTGATTTGTTGCATGTTTCAAACATGAAAGCTTACATATATCAAAAGTTAGGCTCCCAAGTGCACAAATCTTGTTCTTGTACCTGTAAAACACATCAAAAATAAGAAAAATCCATTAGAATTGCATGTTCACGTCGGGTTCACTAAATGTAGGAGAGGAAAAAGATAAATCATTGCATGCTAGAGGAACCACTAACTCTAAAACCATACAATAAAACATCCTAACCCAACATTAAAGCTATGAAGGAAAGTGCATAAAATATGAAATCAATCAACAAACACTCCCTCAAGATGATCCAATGCTTTTATTTCTTCTTTCAATTTGATATGTTTCTCTCATGTGACAATATTGTACCTAATTCATGAAAGCAATTTGATAGCAAGAATACTTGAGAAATGTGGTTCAAAAAATTGAGAGAAATGAGAGTCCAATTTATAGATTTTTGGAACTCAAATTGACGGATGAGATTGAAACCCAATCAACAACCAAGATTAAATGAGAGGACAAGTTAAGTGATGAAAAATTAGAAATTGCATTTCCAAGTGAATGAGGAAATACAAATATGATAGAGTTAAGTGAAAATAAATATTGAAAATGTTTATTTTCAACACAAAATGCCATTTGCAAGTGGAGGACAAAATAGAAATATGATAGAGTTAAGTGAAAATAAATATTAGGAATTTTTATTTTCAACAAAAGATGCCATTTGCAAGTGAAGAAAGGGATGAGTGATGAACAAGTTAAGTGGAGGAGAAAATGGAAGGAGGAAAGAGTTAAGTGGAAAAGGAAATTAGTAAGTCGGAGTGGGAAGCGGAGAGAAATTAGCATGAAAAAGAGATAAGTGGAGTTAGAAATGAGAGTGGAATTTAATAACTAAAAATTATTAATTCCCTCATAATTGGAAAATTAGATAATTAAATAAATTTATTTATTTAATTGTGGGAAAAGAGGAAAAAGGGGTAAATAAATAATATATTTATTTACCAAAGGAATGACATTAGGATAAGAGGGCAGAATAAATAAATATTTACCCCTAGGACCAAGATTAAATAATTGATGAAATTATTTAATCAAAGATAAATTGATTGGACATGATGAAATCAAAGGGCAAAAATTAGTAATTAATTAAATGATTTTCAATGTTTAATTAATTAGGAATGACTCAATATTGTTGAATGATAAAGATCAAACACACAATGTAGAAGACATGTTAAAAATGGGGGCCATAGGCGTGGACCATTTTTTAGTGTCTACAATAGGGACACTATCTAATTTTGTACTTCAAATTAATACTTTAGTATCAATAAAATATCATATTATCGATCAATAAAATAATTCCTAAACATATAATATATTAATATTTTAATTAGTATTATATGTAAAATATATAATTGTATTAATTAGAATTATGTATATTTATATTTAATAATATATTACATAGAACATAATATAGTATTTATATATTATATATTATTATATAATAAATATTAAATTTAAAATATTTGTTTTTTTAGATTGGTGATAAGATTATGTTTTTATTAAAATAAATTGAGTTTTTGCTTAGCCCGAACCAGGGATAGTTACAAAAGGAGAACCACCTTTCCGAAGAAGACAATGCAACCAATCAAAGGCCTATGAGCAGGTCCAAGAATTAAGTTTTATAAATCGATCCACCTTTCAAATGTGAGCATAATATCATATCAAAGCCACCCCTTTCTTTGTCTTCTTGTCTCTTTTCCCTTTAACTACTTCCCATCTCTTCTAGCCTTCCATACTCCTTTTATGACTCCAAGGGCTCATCAATGGAGTACACATCTTCCCTATCATAATTACCAAGAATACCACCAACAATGTCACATTCCTTCTCTAAGTTCTCATGCCCACTTACATTTAAATCATAGCCCATCCTCAAGCCCTCAATTAGTATTGTGGACTCTACACCTTTCACTTTTCTTTTCTTTTTTGCTATCTTCCATTGGGACTTCCACAAGAATTATCCCCAGTAGTGACCTTTGAAACCTCACTACACATTTCTTTTCAACACCTCTCTACTCTACACTCCTTATTGACCTTAAATTTTAATGCATTATCTAAATTTGTCGCCTTTCTAATAGCCACATCAACATCTTTAAAAGCCCTCTCTAATTTGTAATCCTCATTCTTCTCCACGGCGTAGAATTTGAAGGATTTATCCTTCCACAAAGTCTCCTATTTAATCACTCTATTCTTTGGATAATTTTCCACCACATGCTTCATTTGGAAACATCATTTGCATCTAAAAGGGATACCTTTATAGTCCATTGGTTGAATCCACTCATCACTCCCCATCTTAAGAGACACTTTCATAGGGAAGCCTTCATAACATCCACCTCAACCAATATGTGAGAAAATTTAGAGTGGTAAAAGTTTTGAGAACCCACATCCACGCTTATAAATTTATCCAAGGAGTTCCCAGTAGCTTCAAGACAAGAATCAAACCAAAATTATAGAAAAAGATTTGGAAGTCTTACCAATAAGGGGATCATATTAAAGGATTCAATGGCTAGATTGAAGGCCAAATACCATGGTTTTAGTATCTCCAAATGGATTCATGGAAAATTTTCTTCCTATCCATCTCATTATCAAAAGTCAAAATAAAGAAACTTCGAGCACCTGAGTAGATCTAAATATTACCTTCCAAAATAGAGCCCTACGTCTGTTTTATCCAATTATGTAGCTCTCCAAGAGAATGCAAGACCCTCTTAAATCTTCCTATCAAACCCATCTCCAAGAATTTGTTTTCATTTTCTGCTACTTCCTACTCAACTTATGCATCTAAATTGACTTAAAATTTCTCTACAAGCAACTCAAAATATATTGTATTCATTGCACTCTTGTTACACACCTTCTTAACCACTTTTGTGTATGCCCCTCAATCTGAATCAACATTCTTCTTCTCTTCTTTGATAGATTGACTTTCAAACCCACAACTACCTTTGTCCCCCTACCTAGAATTGAAGGGAGTCTCCTTCTTTCTAATGGAGTGCTCATTGAGGCCCAACTTAGAAACCAAGGCCAAGGAATAGACACTTGACTCAAAACCCTTAAAATAAACATGCCTCATTTTATTTTTCAAACAATCTTCTCTTCTTCCTTCCCCAAAATAGTCATTTGTGCATATTTTCATATGAAGTAGGGGCACCACATGTCTAAAACATGCATGATATCCACCATTTAGGTCATGGGACAAATAGTAGGCAATGAGAGAGGGAACACTACCACATCCCATAGGCATTGGGGGTCTTGAAGGGTCTAAGCAGCCAAGCATTGTATCCCTGCTATCCAAAGCATTAGCATTTCTAGCCCTAACGTCACCAAGGGTAGAACTCCCACCTCCCATGAGGGCACCATGAAAGTCCCTATTGACAGTCACAAGAACCCCATTCCTAATTGTAGATTGTGTCAATATTGTAGTATTGTCATGAAATGCAACAACATTCCACAATGCTTGTTGTGCCCTAAACCTAATGCGCCATCTAACCTTTTAAAATATTAATTTTTAAAAATTTATAATTTATTATTCACATGTTATGTTTATTATATATCCTAGTATGAAAATTATAAAATTTTGAAAACTAAAATAATATATTAAAATCTATCAAAATATAATTAACTATTTATAAATATATAAATTATTAATATATGTTATAATTATAATATTATATTATATATAAATAAAATAAAGTAATAAATATAAGTGAGACCATGATGGAGTAGGAGAGAACACAATGGCTAGGGTTTCAAAGGCATGCAGGCCTACGCTACAATGATAACACTAACCACAATTGGCCTTTTAAAAAAATATCGCAAACTAGCTTCAACACAGATAATGGTGTTCGATTTAATGCTTGGAAGCCTCAAGAGAAAGCATGGAAGGATTCGAGAAATTGAAGGTAGGAGACACAAGAGTGAGAGGTGGTGTGTGATGATCGATGGTTCATAAATCGATTGGGATTTGCAAACCTAAGGCTTCATAAACCAATTATATTCAAAAACTTGGAGAAGAATTTCTAGAGGCCAAAGGAGATGAATCATGAGGTAAGCTTTATACAAAACATAACACTGTTATTTCAGTTTTGATTGAGATTAAAGAATGGAATGAATCTATTTCAAATATCAAAGAGAATGTTTTTTTTCTTAAATGGAGTGGTCCTTGGTCATCCCTCAATAATATTCAAGATTGGTGTGAGAGACATTGGGGGAAGCATGTGAGATAAAAACCCTACCTAATGGCTTCTATTTAGTGATATACCCAAGCTTTAAGGATAAAGAATGGATCTTGGGTAGTGGGACTTTCACGATGGATAGGAAAGGCTTCTACATCAAATACTGAACCCCAAACTTCAATCAAAAAATGATAGAGATTAATGAGGTATTGTTATGGATCAGGTTATACAATTTTCCATATGAGTACTAGGATGAGGAAACCCTAAAAATCATTGGGAACAAGCTAGGAAGATTTATTAAAGAAGACAAGGCTATAGAGATGAAAGAGTTTAGCATGTATGCATGTATGTGTATCTTATGGCAATAAAGTCATCCTCTACCAAATATGGTTGAACTTAAGATAGGAGAAGGTGTTTGGAAGTTGTAGATTGAGGTGAAAGAATTCATGGGATCATGTCTAGAATGCAAGGGATATGGGCACCTATTTGGGGAATGTCCTAAAAAATTAAAGGAAAAGGCTTATAAAAGAATTCCCTAATTAATAGATTATATAGTTGAAAGAGAAGGTGATGCATGGTTAGAAGATCAAGACTTTCTAATATTTCTTGAATATCAAAGTAGGTGTAACATGGATGAGGGTGGTTCCAATAACTTTGGTAGAAGTGGTGTTTTTTGGATGATGGCATAAGAAAGGATCCATGAAAAGAGATGGAGTTCAATGTGAAGGGGGTAGCACTTGAAAATTTTGAGTCAGGTGGTAACCTGGCAAAAAATGAAACCCATACACATTTTCCTCTAAAATTAGCAGAAGGCATGGTAGGACAAATGATTAGAGAGTTAGACACAAACTTGGGGCTCTTGGGCTCTAATGTGAAATCAAGTCTTGATGTTCTTGGGGAATAGGGGATGCTTTCTCTAGAAATGATTCTGACACCTTAATCCAAGTCTAAAAATGAAAAGGAGAGTCAAGATCATGGATTGGAGAAACTTGATAAGGTATTTGATGATGGGTCATCTTCTAGTCAAGTTCCATGCAAATTAAATCTCAAGATGCATCCACAAACAAGTAGTAAGGTTTTCCATACATCTAAAATAATTACAGGGAATGTTAATGGTGAAGGAAAAGAACTAGTAGTTTTTAAGGACATTCCCATTTCCCCAACCAGAATCTTGGAGCAATCTTTTGAGGAGGAAAAAGAGAGATGATGATGTGAGGTTGAAATAGATTTCACTATGGATGAAGAATAGGAAGGTAGTGAGGACATGGGATTGAATTTAGCTATGGGAATCATAGATAAATGATCTATTTCACAAACCTCCACAAAAAAAAAACTCAAAGCAAAATGGGGGAGAAGAAGAAGTTGTTAGAAAGAAAATTCTACCAACACAACTGAGAGGTGGGGTAAATAAGTTGTGATCTTAATTAACTTAAATTCAACTCCATAAAATCTTAAGCTTGTAATCAACAACAAAAATAACCACAAGATAATAAACATACACAATAACAGTAGATTCGTTAACTAGGGAAACTCTTGATCATAGGGAAAACCTCGGTGGGAATGATGCCCACAAGATGATGTACTAATATAAAAGTTCCTTGTGAAAGGATAGACTTTTTTAGAAGTATGTTACAATGCAATCAATACATATGAGTCCTTGTTAGGAGACTTTGGATCCCTAATAAAAGATCCCAACCTAGTGAGGACTTGATGAGAACCACAACGAAGACAACTGAACCCACTATCCAAATTGCTTCAAGACTATCTTCACTAAACAATATTCAAGATAACACATCCAAGGGTGAAATGACCAAAACAACAACTCTCTTTGCCTATACAATTCCTTTGAAGTCCTCAATAAACCAACAACATCATCTTCTTCTCTGATCATAAAGATTTTACATTCAAAGCTCACACAACATCTCATGACCGCATGATATATCTTTATCAAATAAACTTACTTTCCTTTATTCCAAGTCCTAATGATTATTGAGTCGGCCAAAAGGATTTCTTAATTTAAAATTAATAATATGGGACATTAATAAGAATTTACAATACACGTTTCAATACATCTAAACACTTCCATAGAATTATTAATCTGTAGTCGGATCTCAAAGGAGTAACACGCTTTACATCGTCCAAAAGTCTTCATAGAATGCAAAGTAGATTTTTTCATGTTTATTCAATAATTTTGAACACATCTTCAACAAAATATCAACCTTGCTGAACTAGCTTCAACCTTGCTGAAATAACAAATCTCAAATAACTGTTACCAGTTCCTAGAAACTCTCACTGTGAACAATCTTCGGTAAACTTCACATAAGTCAAACATATCTGCATAAATTTTTATGTGCACACAACCACGTCATCAGAAAACATTCTTGAATTCTAATAAATCTTTGCAAAACTCAATTCATCAACATAAAACCTCGCCAAACAAATATGTGCCTAAAACTCTATTAACTCTATCCATAAAGCATATATGTTGACATCAATAACAAACCCAGTCATGCATGTGACATATAAGAACCCAATCATCTCTAACCAACATCCAATCTTCCCTACTAACAACATTCATTAACATTCATGCTAACAAAAGTTTTGTCAAAAGTTTGTTACTACTTAGCTAGAGATGGTGGGGTGTGGAGTTGGACAAATACAACTAAGATCAAGAAAAGGGTACCCTTTTCCTAGGGGAAAAGAAGGTCCCATCCTAAAATATCAGGAGCTACAATACCCCTGACAAGACACATTTGATTGATAGATGCCTTTATTAAACTTGATCGAAGATCATTCTTCTACAAGAGATGAAATTAAGTAGTGAAGATGTAGCTTGGTTTAGTAGACAATTCAATAGATGGAAGTGTTCGATAGTTAATGCAAGAGGGGCTTATAGGGGCATGGGAATCATGTGGAAACCTAAGGTTATTGACAACCAAGTCATTAATTCATATTTTTTGTGGCAATGGGTAAATATTAAATCAAAACAACTACATGAAGACTTTGATCTTTTTAATGTGTATGAGACTAATAGCTTTGAAGGCCTCAAAAATGTGTGGAAGACCTTATCTGAGGTGTTGCAAAGGGAAAAAGATAAAGTGTATTCTAGGGGGTGACTTCATTGCAATCCTTAGACCCTCAGATAAACAAGGGGGTGTAGGATGGATGAGCCAATAATAAAAATATATGAGTGATTTTGTCATAGACAATGGCATGTTGGAGATTTTTTTCAAAAAGTGGAGAGTTTACATGGACAAACAAACGCAAAGGTTTTCTCAACATTGCCAAAAAAATTGATAGATTCTTACTTACTGGGAAGAGAGATAGTAAGAAATGGGAGTTGAATGCCAACATTCTTCCTCTCATAGGTTCAAATAACTTCCCAATTAGCTTAAGGATACATGAAGGTGAGACTCTAAAGAGTTCCCCTTTCAAAATTGAAAAGATGTGGCTATAGACAAATGGGATGAGAGAACTCATCATGGAATGGTGGACTAATGATTTGATAAGGAAAGGTAATAAGGCTTTTACTTTTTCAAAAAATCACATGTGAAAGAGCAACTGAAGATATGGAACAAAGAAGTTTTTAAGAATATTTTTATTGAGAAGTTTAGGCTAGAACAAGAATTGGATGCTCTGAATTCCAAGACTATTGATAAGGGCATGTTGGACGTGGACTTTGAAGAAGAAAAACCTCTAAAGAAAGAATACTCAGAATTTTTACAAAGAGAAGAAATATCCTGGAGGCAAAAATCAAGGGAGACATGGCTGAGGGAAGGAGATCGAAACACAAAATTCTTTCATAACTCAATGAAAGCTAGATGGGCAGTAAACAATATTTTTCTATTTAAGACTAGTAGGGCAATGTAATTACGAAGAAAAATTATATTTGCAAGGAAGCGGGTAGACATTTTTCAGATAATTTCAAAATGGATTAGGCTACTAACCAAAACATGGATAAAATTTTATCCAACATCCCTGAATGCATTAGTGAAGCACAAAATGATACTTTGATGAGCCTATGTTGTTAGAGGAAGTGAAGAAAGCCCTTTTTGATCTAGGAGGTGAGAAAGCTCCTGGCCCTGATGGCTTCCCTACATTTTTTGTTTCAAAAATTTTGGGACATTTTTGTTATGGACATGTGGGAGGTAATGGAAGAATCCAGAGCAGGGGGTTTTATTTTAAAGGATTAAATAATACATTCATTGAACTTATCCCCAAAAATAAAGAGTGTATCTCCTTTAATGATTATAGGCCTATTTATTTATGTAATACTATTTACAAGATAATCTCTAAAGTGGTGGGTAATAGATTAAAGACTATTATAGAAAAAATTATTTCACTTGAACAAAGTGGTTTTTCCCCAAATAGATCAATTTATGAAGGGGTGATAGTTGCACACAAAGCAATACTTTTTATTCGTAGAGCTCAAATAGAGAGAATGTTGGTTAAGATGGATATTTGGAGATCATATGATGAGGTAAATAGATATTTCTTGCTGGTAGTCATAAGAAAGTTTGGTTTTAGTGTGGCTTGGATTAACTAGATAAGCTATTACATTAAGACTCCAAGGTTTTCAATTATGGTCAATGACAACCCTAAAGGATTCTTTGAATGTGAAAAAGGGATTAGTCAAGGTGATTCTATATCCTCATTTTTATTTATAATTATGGCTAAGGCATTAGGCCGACTCGTCTCTAGGAAAAGGCGTAAAGGGAGATGGAAGGGCATTAAAGTGGGGGTGGGTATTGAAGCAGTTTCTCACTTGTAGTTTGCGGATGATACATTACTTTTTGGTGTATCCTCTTTTAGGGAGGTAAGAATTATGAGGGAAAATTTAGACAAATACAATAGATCTTTGTGACAAAGGATTAAATGCGGTAAATAAAAAATCTTCTTCTTCAAGTTTTCTGACACAAAAACAATAGGGAAATTTGTGTGATTCTCAATATGAAACTTGGCTCCCTCTCTAGTAAGTATTTATGTATTCCTCTTTTTAGTGGTGCGATTAGATCAAATGTGTGGAAGGAGCTTATGGATAGCTATTGTAGTATGATGAATGGATGGAAAAGTAGGTGGTTGTCATCGACATGTCCATTTTAGCTATCCCAATTTATACTATGATGTGCCTTAAGGTCTTGAAGAAAATTATTAGACTAATTAGGCAGTGGATGAGAAGTTTCTTTTGGAATGAAGAAAATGACTTGGATAAGATCCCTTTGCTTGCATGGGATAAAATTTGTATGAATAAATAGAATGGGGGTGCAGGCCTCAGAGATTGAAGTTTAATGAATGAGGCCCTGAGACTAAAATTGGTGTGGAACATCTACTCTAAATCAAATCAATTATGGGTTAGGATACTAAAATTTAAGTACTTGGATTCTATGGAAAACACAAGACTCTTAACAATGTAGAATCCACTTTGTGGCTCAACCATCTGTAATTTTATTTTATCATGTGGACAGGTTATTACAAATCATTTAACTTGGAAGGTTGGTAGATTCATGGGATGGCCATTCATTGTTGGTGGATAGAGGGGAGCTCAATGATATTAAAGAATGGTGTGTGGTTGATTGGGGAACTCATGTAAGGGACTATTTAGAATTGAGGAGGGGACCATTGGTGATGAATGGGATTGGAAAAATTTGCAGGATGTGAATTTACCAGCTCAACAATTAGATCAACTAAGAGAGATTTTCAGTTCTTGAAAGGTACTAGTTATGGGTAAGGCTGATAAGGTGGTGTGGTGTGGTGCTAGTAATGGCAAGTACTCCATGAAATTGGGTTACCAATTCTTGGACAGAGGTACGGTGGAAGGAAAATGGATAATTAATTTATTTTTGGGGAAATAATGTCTTCCTAAGGTCAAATCCTTCGCATGGCTAGTAGCAAGAGGTAGAATTCTTACAAGGGAAAGAAGAAAAATATTGGGAATTTATGGACCTACAAAATGTGTTATGTGTGGGGAACCTAAAGAGGTAGTGGATCATATTTTACTAAATTACAGGGTCAACTTTGATTGGTAGACTATGGTTTTAAATAAACTTTAATGACAGGGTCCTCTTTCAAACACATTGAAGAGGCATTTTGAAAGCTAGCAAAAAATGATGGATAAATCTACCCTTTCAAACATTTGGAATATCTGTCCTTCTATTTTTATTTGGGAAGTGTGGAAAGAAAGGAACATGCAAATCTTTATGGGAAAGGAAAAGAGTGTGGAGAGATTGAAACAAAGGATTAACAATACAATTGAGGAAACATTTGGGGTAGTAGCTTCATAGTTTTTTAATCCCAAAGTTCATTTTTCACTAGGAGACAAACACATTCATTAGGTTTGGTTGGGTAATAAGATTAGGCCTGTTAATGGGTAGGGTTGGGTGAACCTAATGTATTCATTTTTTGAGTCAATTATATGGTCAAAACCAGATGAAGGGTAGTGGAAAGTGAACTTTAACGGGGCCTCTAAAGAAAATTCAGGCCTATCAAGTGTGGGTTTTATAATTTGAGATTGGGTAGGGAACATCATTGCTATAGGTGGTAAGAAATTAGAGGATGAAACTAACAATGTAGTAGAAGTAGAGGTGGATTTGGTGGGGGTTACAGTGGAAAAGAGTATTGGGGGGTACCAAGTTGCACTTACAAGAAGACTCCCTAATTATCATTCAAGCATTTATCAAAGGCACAACTGAAGTTTGGCATTTGCTAAACTATGTAGACCTTATTGGAGATGAATTGACAATAAATGACTATAAAATCCCACATGTGAAAAGAGACAGTAATAAAGAAGAAGACCTATTATCGAATTGGGACCTATCCTTTAAAAGAAAAGGTAAAATCAAAATAGAGAACGTTAATAACATTAGGCTTTGAAATTTTAAACACTAGTCGTTATTTTCAAATAAAATAATAAAGGTGGTAAGTAGGGTGGCAATGGTGTACAAGTGAAATGATTAATTAATTGTGAGTTGGACAAAGTGACAATGAGCTCAGAGGGAGGATAGAGCATTAAATACATGAGTGGATCAAAAATTTTGATAAATCTTTCTTAAAGTCGATCAGTATTGCCGATGAAAATAAAGAGTTTTGGTGTGCGGTTTGGAGAGAGTTATAGAATTCATGGAGACATCTTTCAACTTCAAAGCAACCAAACAACAAAACCCCTTCTTTGGCCTAGTAACGAAAAGGAGGTTGGATAAAATATTCTTGTTTAGTGATCATTGTCTTACCAAGTGCATCTCTCTTATTTTGGGGGATATTTTTGACCAACTCACAAATCGACACATAACAAACACTGATGTCTATTCAATGGTAATGGCATAGGGACTCCAATTGGGCAAGCCAAAGATAAATTCTAGAAGGATTTTGGAAGCCATTGTCCTTGCTAAATTTTTGGGTGGTATGGACTCGATTTTGGAGTGGTCTGTGCCAAGTTTAGGCATGGATTATAACAAAGGTATAGAGAATGAGGAGTTGGTAGACAATAAATCTAATCCCTTTGTTTGGAGATTTGATGAAATATTTCATAGGAAATGCTTTAAGGAAGCTCGAAGGGGCTAGACGAGGTTGAAACTACTACTGGAGCTAAGGAAAGTTGAAGTCGAGCTTGAAGAAATGAAGAGAAGGGTCAAGATAGAAGAGGTTTTGGTTGCACAAAGGCGATGCTCAGTGAGAATTGGGGGTAGAGGTAAGGGGACTAGAGGAAATGCGACACAATGTTGATGATGAAAGAAGTAGATGTAGAGGTGATCACATGCATGCATGGCCGATCTCAGGTGCAATTTCCCCCTTTTGGTGCTTTTGTCTAGTTTTTTGGTTAAAAAACTTGGTTGGTTTCTTTTCTAACATAGCCGAATTGGGTTAGATGGGTGGATGTTTTAAACTTTATAAGTCTTTTGTTGATGACGACTATGAATAGACTTTGTAAATATTGTGGAAGTAGATGTTAGGGTTTAGTTTCTTAGTCTGCAAACTTGAATGCTCTATTTTGATGGTAGTAGTTAGGGGATGTAGGTTGTAATGGTAAATGTTTTTGGATGATGCTTGGATAATGTATGAACTTTGTAAATAAATGTTTTTCAAACTTGTCAATAAAAAATACCAATCTATTACCAGAAAAAAATAAAATAAAATAATATATTTTTTAATATACAATTTTATTATCTTATTCTATAAATATATTTCTACTTACATTATACAAATATACATATTATATATGTAATATAATTATAATACAAATTTTTTAGAAGCTAAATATACAATTCCAACTAATTATAAAATATATTTAATAATTTTATAATATGTTAAATATATAATAAATATATATATATACACCTCTCCCCCCCTCTTTATCTCTAGTTATTGATCTCTTCCATCTCTATCTATCCCTATCTCCTCTTTCATCTTAATCATTATCTTCTCTCCCACCCCTCTCACTCTTCATAACTCTATTTCTCCATTATCCCCCTCTCACGCTTCATAACTCTATTGCAAACATAACATGAGAGTTGATAATGGATCTTGATTATCCTTTTGGTCATGTTTGGATCCCTATAAGTGGTGTATAGTTGATTTGAAACTACCACTTCTTCATCGACACCCTTTTTGCACAAACACCATTTTCTATAGGCTCTACTAATTGACCTCATATACTACACACATGTATGCAATATAATGACCAACTTTCCCAATTAACCTTCTAAACCTCTTCAATGTACCCATTGCACACCCAAATTACAATTGCTAATTATAATTATATTTCTTTTTTTTTAATCGATTATAAGTATTTTATTAATTTAAAAAAAAGATGATTACAAAGCCACTAGATTTGGTAGATAATACTTTCCCACCACCCAAAACCCACTGAATTCGAACAACCATTTCAAAATACAAGCCGAATTCAACCTTGAAGGCCATATTGTGCTATAGAAAAGCAACACAAAAAGTAGACAACAACACAACCTAAGAATCATTAACCCATACTAACAAAAATGGGCATGCCAAGGAACATGAACCTGACACCAAACATTAAAGAAACCAACCCACTACCTCCTCCGTTGAAAAGTTTGGAAAGTCTAGAATAGACGAGCCACCACAAACTTCCTAGATTTCACCACTACCACCACTCACACTGCCCCCACCCAAACACCACCATGAACTAACTATTTGGAAGGAATCTACTGTCGATGAACAAGGTTGTCATCATTCCCCAGAGGGGCCATTGACTTCATTGGGGTTTGTTTTATCCACTAGTAGAATTTGGCAAATAAATGACTACATGACTAAAAATTTTAGTCACGTGACATAAAATTTTAGTCACATGACTAAAACTGATCAAATTCTACTAATTATTTGCAATTCACAAGTATAAATGACTAAATAAATGACTAATTTGGTCATCGGATAAAATCACAAGGTCAAACAACTACAAATGACCAAATAAATGACTAAATAAATGACCAGATAAGTGACTAAATAATTAGTCATCCAAACAAAAATGACTAAAGGAATGATTATTACTCCTTTATAATAACATTTGATAATATCATAGACTTATATACTTAGAAGTTCCATTTCACCAGTAATGCTTGTTCATCAATAGGCTTATTACATGAGCAACCCATCTACACCTATCTCATGCCATAAATTTGGCTTTCAGGTGATTTCAAAATTGATCGATAACAATATTTAGAGATATAATTATCACAAGGAATAGTTACCATCAAACAAATGTTTATTCATGTTTTACTGTTTTGAACTAGTTATTTCTAGAATCAATTAATTAGATTCAATTTACAATATGGATTGTAGAAATGTAATGGTCCAGTCTACTGAAAATGAAGCTTTTCCCCTTAAAGAAAAAGAACACATATTTAATTTTCCTTAAATTAAATGAATATTGATTCACTTCTATCTTTGCTTGTTGTTATACTCAACCATCTTAATAATGTGAAATAGAAATAACAATGATAGCTTTTGGTATGCTAATTGTAAATTTAGAATTATATTATAATCTATGAACATAAATACGATAGACAACTTGTATATCAAACAATGAAATTTAAACACATGTTATTTATTATTTTAAGAACTCTAAATTCTAAATTCTAAATATTATAATCTAACTATGAATTCTATATCCTATATCCCTAGAACCCTAATATTCCTTTTAATAACAAGTAATATGATTTTAACTCTAATTTTCCCTAGAATCATATATCTTCCTTTTACACTCAGAAAGAGTTTCCTCAATAGTATCCCCTATTGCAAATGAGTTTCCTCAATAATATGGAAAGAAGAAATGAAGTATACTAATGTGCACAAAGAGAAAAGTGGATCCATGAGACTTTTGACTACAAATAATTGAGAAGAAAAAGGTTACCATCTTGATCTCTATGCAAAGAAATGCACCAAATCACCACTTTCCTCTTGCTTAGCTTCATTAATCAAAGTGAAAAAATACTCAAAATGTTGCTCTAGATCTATATCCACATTATCAAACACTAAAGAGAATGAAGCCTATTGTTTTTAGATTTAGAGAATACAAGAAATTTCAAAACAAGGTCAACATTCTACAGTCTGAAGTGTAGAAATAATCAGAACATTCTACTCTTTTATAAGTAAGACAACTTGTATATCAAACAATAAAATTTAAACACACATTATTTATTATTTTAAGAACTCAAAATTCTAAATAATAAATAATATAACCTGACTAGTAATTCTATATAAACACTAAAACACAAACTCTTTCTTTTAGTTTCTTCTTTTGAACTATGTTGTTGTTTGTCCCTGTTTTCCAGCAGGTGTTTCATTTTGAAATCTTTAATGCTTTATCTTTTTGCTTTTTTGTAACTGGTTTTGGGTCCATGTAAAACCTGCTTTTACCTTAATCAAAAACACTAAAACACAAATCATTTACTTAAGATTTTAATCCAAACTCGCTTTCTTATAAGGACCTTCAAATTTAAAATAAGAAAATGTTCAAATAATATTTTGTGTGAAGGAAACTTCTTGCAAAACTTTTAAAAAGATATATTTTGACATTCCATGGGCAATATTTGCCCCCAAATTTTGAACATTTCAAGCCATTATGACTCAATTAGTCTTTGTTCTCATGAAAATTGTCTCACTTGAAATCCATAAACCAAACCAAAGAGAGAAAAACATAAGTGCTCTAGGAAGAGGCAAAACCGCTCCTGATGTAGGCATGTGCTATAGATCTCATGCACTTGAAGGCCAAGGTGACATAGGAGAGGGGGGACGAGGAAGAGAAGGAGGCACATGGGCCAAAGCTTCCAGCAGGAAACCCCATCTAAACAAGGTCAAGTGTGGTGAAGAGGAGGGGATAGAAGCTATTAAGCTAGGGTTTGACTTGGATATAAATCTGGTCTGTAAAATAAGCATACCCCCTTAAGTCTTCATTTTTGTTTCTACCTCATTTAAATCAACAACATTGAAATGCTTTAATGAACCATAGATTTAAGTGTGTTGGTTCTTCCTTGTAATATTCTTTTTTCTATTAAAGGTGGACATAAGAAACTACATCTTGTATTTTTCATCCATGAATTAGATTTTTACCTCAACCTTTTCCATTATCTTGTGATTCATCTATGATTTCATTTTCCATGAATGGACATATATGATGATATGAAATTATGCAAGGTAGATGTATCAACTATATGATTCGACCTTATGCAAATTTATATGAAAACAAAATTTAACTACATGAGTCATGACAAATAATAGCTCACCAAAATTAAATAGGCGTTGACTTTATTTCACATAATATCCTAAAATTATAAAACCATAGAATTATAAATTCTATAAAAGATTTATAATTGTAAAATCATAAAATTATAAAACCATAGAATTATAAATTCTATAAAAGATTTAAAATTATAAATATTATAGATAATAAAATTATATATTATAAAATTATACAAACAATAAAATTAGAAATTTGATCCATTGACATTCATTCATAAAAATTATGCTTATATGTTCTATTAGCCTCAAAAGGGTCCAACATGCGGGTTGGAGGGAAGTTTAGCATATTTTAGTTTTTATTTCCCGCGACCTTAGGTTTTCCCTCTATATTTTAGGTGTAGATTGTAGAAGATGAGATGGATGCAGGATTTCCCAAAGAGAAAGCATTCAAAGTCTTCTGAGTTAAGCTCTTTCGACTATCTAATGCAAATAGTCTTATCCTACTTAGGTTCTATTATGGTGTTGATTATGCATCTGCAGTGCATGTTTCTTCCCAACTCATGAAGCATTTGAAGGAATGTCCAACAATAATCCACAGGAATACCCCAAGGAAGTTATGGGTAATCTCACTTCCATCCTATGTACCTTCATTTTCTACGAGAGCAAACCATATTAATCTAGGAAAATAAGAAAGCAATTTACGGGATATATCACAGTCCAAAAAATGAAATTACAAAGTTTGCATATGGGATTTGAGCCCGAAATCTAGGGCTTTCTAAAGCTATTGACGAAAAATCAGCAGAAGGTAACAAAGAGCCATGAACTTCTCAATAAATAACATTGGAGATTAGCCCAAACATCATCAATTTGGTCTGAAAGAAATTTGAAAGTTTGGGGATTTTAGCAATGTGGTGTGGCCCCATTTTATAAAGATAGGAATTAATGAAATAGTGGGATGATCTTCTTCTAGACCAGGTAAGTACCATTTCTCTTGAGGGAAAATTTTTCCTGGTTGAATACAATAATGCAAAAATAAAAAACAAACTACTATATCTGGTAAACCACTGGTCTTTTAGGGTTATTATTTTCAATTTTTCAAATGGTACCCTAATTTTAATGCTAAGACTTTCAGTCACCTATTTTTCTATTTTCCTAGGCTCTAAGCTACTTGGAATTGGACTCTTGATTTCTTCTAGACCTAAACATTTTTCATCGTAATGATTCTTTTGGGAGATTGGCTAGAATTTCCTCCAAGTTCACCTAAATTTTTCATGTTTTCATGGCAAGATTTGCATTTGGGACAACTTTTTATTTCCCCTTTTTTTCCCTCTAGTTGTTGTTAGGAATGAATGCAAAGTATTTTGGCAGTCATTCTGTAGCAGTTGTTGCATTCATGACTTGGATTGTCATTGATGTCAACACAGTGATATTCTGGATATTAGCAGGAAAGTAGGTACAGTTTTGTTTTGCGCACATGTTGTATTGTAGATTGGCTTTTGTGCAGTTGATGGTATGTTCTTTGGTGTGTTATTAACCTATGGTTAATAGCACAAAAATAAATTCATTCATTTATGAGAGTTATGAGCATTTTGGTGAAAGCAGTGTTTAGATAGTGTTTCTGTGAAGCGATTTTCAGAAATTGGAGGATATCTCTTAGCTGGGATGGAATCTGATTTTGTGTAGTTAAAGGGATGTTGGAGACTCATTAATGATGATGTGGTTCATAGTGAAAACTTTGAAGATATGTTTGGAGAAAGTTACAGTATCTGGAAGCCGACAGTTTTATGTGAAATTTTGTGTAGCGTGTAGAAATTATTATTTTGTAATTGAGGACCGACTCATTTGTAATTATTTGAGTTTGGTATATAAGAAGGAATTTTTTCCTTGTTGTAATGGGTACTATGAAGGTTGAGATGTGAATATATGCATGAAGTGAAGAAAAGAGCTAATTCAGTGATGAAGGAAGACTTGTGAGTACAGAGATCTGGGATTGTGATCTTGTGTAGCAGAGAGTACGGTTTTGGCACAGTGTGAAGGAGGTAATATATTTCATATTATTCTATTGAATAATTCTAAGATCTTTTGGACAATGGGTTCAGAGATCTTGCCTTGAAGTTGTTTGGGCAGTGGGTCCTTCTGTCTTCCATAAACTCTTAACTGGGTTAGAATCTTTTAACAGGGATTCAAAATCTCCTAACAGGGATTTATATGTAGTGAATGTATTTCATAAGATTCCTAACAGGGTCCATCCTCTAACAAGGAACTTTCATATTAGTGCATCATTTTGTGGGCATCATTCCCACCGGGGTTTACTCTTTTCAAGAGGTTCCCTAGTCAACATATCTTGTGTTATTGTGCAATTGTGTATGGTTATCTTTCTATGGTTGATTAGTACATTGATTATATTGTTTAAAGCAGTTGAATGGTTAAATTATCAGATAAATGATTCACCCCCCCCCCCTCTCAGTTATCTCGGGGATCTTTACTTTCTAACAGTTGTTCTATTGATATTCACCTCTCACTATATGCTAAGGCTTATGTTCTGTTACATTGTTCACATTCATATTTAGGTGAAAGTAAATAAAGTTGCACTTGAAGTGGCCAATTTACAAGTGCTTTTGGATTATTGGGGCAATGTGTTGTGTATAGTTTCCAAAATACCACTGAGGCCTTTGGTGGGCATGACTCTCAATTAGATGCTTCCTAATCCCATACAAGAAGAGACAAGCAGTGGATTGGTGTGGTTGGTCTCAACGATCTTGCTTACCTTTGGCCTCTTCTACGCCTTGTGACTATGGAGCCTTATGGATGGACTCTAGAAAATTTCCTCACCTTGCTATGGTCATTTCTCTTGTTTGTGGCACTCAAAGCCTTTTTAAAGAAGAAAATAAAGAGGGTGGGATTGTTGGTTGGTAGCCTATTCTTCATAACCCAAACCTTGCAACATTTGGGGAAAGTCAGATGATCATGATTTATGTTTTACCAGTGACTTAATTTTGCTGCTCAGTAGCTTTATCCTATATTAGATTTATCGTCCAAGCTATGTCTTAGAGGATTTTGGGGTGCAACTTTTTCCAATGGCTCTTTCTTAAATGTGCAATATTAATCTTTTTATATAAAGAAAAAAAAATATTACGCAACAAGTAGAAAACGGGCAACATAATTAGTATCATTAGGGTTGATATCTTAGCTGGCTCTGCATACCTTTGACTTCCTTGTGCTTCCCCAGAACAAAACTTCCACATATGTTTGGATAGCTTCTAGATGACTTACTGCTCCAACCATTCTATGTTATGTGAAATACCATTTAAGTCTGTTAGCTGGGGAGAGACTATTATTGAAAAAAATAATTAGTCCTTAAAAGGTTGATAAAGAAGATAAATCAGACAAGAAACATGTTAATACATCCAATCATTCCACACTCAAGATAATTATCTGTAAGAAATTTGAATTTAAAAATGACAAATTAATATATAAATTCAATAAATAAATAAACATTTATCATTAAAACATCGTAGTTTATTTGTTGCAAAGAAGAAAACGTAGGTCTCCAAAAACCTGGTGTCATGGGTAAACAACATTGCTAAGGCTCATGGAGGGGTTTCTATATAGTGTGTAGGAGAACGTACCTATGAAGGAAATGATCTTTACAAGAAAATGAAAGAATTGGGAGTCATTAATAACAAAATATATCAGAATCCAAAGTAGCTTTAATCAAAGTTTTGTATTAGCATACACCATAATATATCCATTGTAAACTTTCTTGTTTTCCTCAATCTTAGTTCATTGTCATTCAATCAATCCAAGGGTCTGATTGAGGAGAAAATTACAAATAGAAGAAACATTGTAAGGCTCTCACACTCTTTATCAATCAAGGTAGAGCATATATATAGATACAAATAACTCAACAACATCCTATCACATTCATATTCCATCTCTTATAACTATTTAAATAAATTCTTCCTTCTTTCTGCCTTACTATAACAATTCTTCTGAGCTACTTTAGACTAAGAAAGTCACTTAAGATCCTAGGATAGCTATTCTCAATTGTCTTGTCTTTTCCTGTACCAAACCCAATAGAAGAAAAATATTGTATCATTGTACTTGAAACCTTGAGTATGTACCTAATCATTACCTAAGCTGACAACTTAGCTAGGGAGTGGCCTTGGGCCTGGCCATTCATCTTAGATACGTCTAAGTTATACATCTGCCCTCCTGAACCCTTCCCAAACTAATATGGGTTCAGTAGGGGTTCCAACATAAGCTAGTGGCATAGGTTTATAAAGTCATTCCTCATTTGATCCTAAAAATGTTTCATTCTATTCAATAAAGGTAGTTTTTTATATTATGAATAAAATATATTTTATAGGCAATTATGTATTCTATTCAAATCTTATTCCTATAGGAATAATATTTTGAACTAATATTACTTTGCAAAGATGTGCATATAAGCTAATGTAATGCATGTTTTTTCTCGAGGTTTAAATACTCTGAGTGTAGTAAGACTGTGATGTTGGGTGTTTCTGTAGGATCTTGTTAGGATTTTGTAAAACTACTATTATGAAAGTTGTCTTGGCCAAGGTGATTATGTCATATTTCTTCATACTCTGTCTTATTTTATTCTAAAATTTTTTTGTGATTCCACACGTAGACATGGAACATTTTCAATGTTGAAAGGGTAAATTCTGGTTTTCCAAAAGATATTCCCAATTTTAGTGTAAGGAGATCATTTTTAGACATTCAAAGATTGTGAAGAAATAGACTCTTGTTTTACCATAGATTAACCATAGGCATCACAAGATTAAACAACATACGATATCGCAAGATAAAATCCATCATATGTTTATACCAATCAAAACCTAATTTTAGTGTAAATGCATGAAAGATTTATTCAGATGTTTAACTCTATTTGATTGGAAATGAAAAAAGGATGCTTTAGAAACCACCATGCTATAAGTGCCCATCCACCAAACAGACCACTAGCCACCATAGTTATAATGCAGAGCACCAAAGTTCTGAATATGAAAGAATAGAATATTGAAAGAAAAATCAGGGGAAGGTTTATTAGAAGGTGAGTGTCTAGAATATCAATATGAAAGAAAAAACAAAAAATCCAAAATGCACTGTCAAGAAATAAAAAATCCAAAAAATTGAATTCAAAATTTTCACATAACTGAATCTTAACTTATGAAAGATCTAAATTATTCCATACAAATAAGAAAACACATTATCGGTTCTATAATTACAACAGAATTATTTCATGACAATGAAATTAATACCAACCTTATAGATTATGGAATTATCTTGTGACAATGAAATGACTAGCCTCATCTATCCCAAAGTAGTATTTTTTCTTAGTTTTCTCTCATGTTTTCATTAAAGTGCTTTATTGATGCAGAGCATCATGGAAAACTCTTCAATTCTCCTAGGATCCTGCTGATCCAATCATTCCTCATACATTTATCAACATATTTGAGGCAATAATCGATGCATAATCTGTCTAGGATGGGTTTGAAACATCTAACAAACTTAACCCTTCAAGGTTCATTTCAAGTTCATCATCTTAGGAACCAAAACAACATTTTGTTCAAGGAAAATTGATCCATCAAACATAGTTTACCAAAGTAACTCAAACACTCAATTAGTAACATATCTTATCTCCACCCAATGTCTATTTGTCCTCATCCTTCAAGAACTCTATTTCTAATCACAATCACTGTGTCTTCCTACACACAAAATACTTTAGTCTGTTGTCAAGATCCATTTCCATCATACCTTGATCATGTACCCTATTCAAAAAGTTATAATCATGTTCATTGTCCTTATCAAGAAAATCAATCTCATCTATTACTATCACTATTCAATTCAGTGATCTAATCACAACCTTCATTCAATCGGGCAATACTTATATGGTATCACAGTCATCAAGACTAATCACACAAACAATATCTAATACAATACCCTTCAATGTTGAATTAGACTTCTTAGATCATTGAACACTACCATTTACAAAACATCAACACTTAATGGATTCTTGATCAACAGTAATTTGGAACAACAGTGAACTGGATATGGATCTGACTGTCATTTTGTTGACAGTTGATTACATGCACTAACTTAAACCTCAAACTCTTATGAACTATCCCAACATGTCTTGGAAGGAATATTGAAGTTGTTTTCAATCAACATATATCCCATTTACAAATTTTGACCAAGAATCAAAACAAATGGCTATCTTTACTAAATTGTCACCATTGACATAGTTAACTGTTTGCATGAATCGAAATTTTAAAATCCTTCACAAATCCACTAAAAACACACATTTGATAGCATTCAATATAAAATAGGATTGGATCATGACCTAACATGTTTTTATCACCTTATTCCATTCTTTATCAACACAAACCATCTCATTTCTAATGCCAAAAACAAAGAAACTTACTGCTCACATGTATTTCCCTTGATAAGCCTTTTTACCATGGCAGCCAAACAATCATGAATAACTTTTTGTACACTTCATATTTATCCAATTGCTCTAGTTAGTTCTTATATGGCTTAGTTACCAACATTTTCCCCGATTTATACAAAGATCCAACGGTTCAAATGAAAGATATGGCCTTTTTCCAAAAACTGGTAACTCTCATTGAGGGTTTTAACAGTTTTCAGAGACTAACATAACTTTTCAAAAAATTCATGAATATGTAAAAGAATGGGTTCATATGAAACTATATTCATTGGTATATCATTGAAAATAAAAATAATAATGAAATTACATCACTTTTTGAGGCTAAATGACTCTGCAACAGTTGCAGATCTCTGCAAAATTGTGACAGTTATGGAATTGCCTTAAATGTTCTTGCAAATCATTCTCCAAACTGGCCACCACTTTCCTCATTTTGACCATTCATGAAATTATAGACCCCTTTCAACTCCTTTTTGATAGTTATAACTATCTAATACCGATGGACACAAGAACTCTGTGCATGTTCCTGAGGTTATACACCTGCATCATTTTGGAGATTGGAGCTAGGTTAAAAACAGTAAAATTATGAAAAATGCCAACACCCTTAAGAAACATGATGACGTGACTTCTGCAGGTGAAGCTTAAGAGAACTGGTGCTCAAGCCACACCCTTCCCACAAATTGGGCAAGTCCTCATGAAAGGCTTCTGTTGCTGCCAATCCATTGAGGCTTTTCCATGCAATATTATATCTAGGTCTAGAAGTTCTCTCATGAATCCATCATTGGTTTGGCATGACGATTAACTCTCTTTAGTTCGGTCCATGCTCCTAGAAGAGACTGATGTTTGTATAACATTAGATATGCAAGAATTACTATTGCACTGTGACTCTTTCTTTCAAGGCAATGAACACGAATAGTCCCATGACTTCTTTTAACAGCCTCAATGAAATCACAAGAATCTTCAAAAAGAGAACTAATATTTGCATCATCAATACCATATATTTAAATTATCTTAATAAAAATTAAAGTTATTTTTATTATCTTATTTAATGAAAAAAACATGCAATTTTTATTCTAATAAGTGGCAAGAATAGTGGAATGGCAAAATTTGTTCTTTATGGCTCCATATTTTCTTAAGCAACAAAGATTTTGGCCGCTAAAATTTGAAGAAAAAAATGTTGATTCTCGACTGGGAGATTTGATCGTCTCATTTTTCCTTTCGATATACCAATGGAATCCCATTCTCATCATGCATAAATCAAATACTTTAAATTTTGTTTTGGCAAAGAAAGGAGAATTTTAGAATAAAAATTTTAGGAACTAGGGTTTATTTTGGGTTTGTTTCCATAGAATTATCTCCTGAATACATTTTTCATTAGTTTTTGAGATTGAGATCAGGAATATAGTTTTCATTAGTTTCTGAGATTGAGATCATGAATATAGTTTTCATTAGTTTCTAATATTGAGATTTGATGTTGGAGGAATTTTGATGGTTTCATTTAAGTGTAAACAAATGATTTTTGGTCAAGGGCAATATTGTTTGGGTTCTTGCATTTCGTGCTTTCAACATGGGAGCCAAAACTATTGTTTCTAATGTTGATGAAGGTATGTAGGAGTTTTATTATATTAGTATTAAACTTTGTTATTAAATATTAGAGTTATCTAATAATACCAAAAATTTAAAATGATTGAAATTTAACTATTCAATAGGAGAGTACTTTGAAAATTTTGATTCCACCCTAGCATAAAATCCAACTTCTAACAACCATTTCTGATTCCTAATTGCTTTTGTCAATTTTATTTTCAACTGCAACAATGAAATTGGTTTTCTTCCAGACTTAATTTGGATTTTTTTATTTCTTTATATTTGCATGCATTTTCATCAAGTCCAATGTAAATTATTCTTTTTCTTAAAGTATTAGCTTGTGAAAGTTAAAAGATCTAATTTAGTTGTTCTCTTGACCCTTTTTAAAAAATTTTGGTGCAAATTAATTTGAATAGTAAGTCATCTTATCTGGCAGCTGCATATGACAGTGGAGAAATAAAGGTATGCATGAGCTAGCTTCATCATCTCTTTGGTATGCTATTTATAAATCTGAAACAAGTGATTTGATGATATCAACTAACTACATTTATTATGGACGTTATTTTTCTTATGATTATAGGCGTTGTTTATTTTCATGAACTAATTTGTACACTTCCTTGTAATGGAAATTTAATCAGTTTGACTGTTAGACACATAAGCTCATTTCTATAAGGAAAAAGAATGTACGCACACAGTTTCTGTTGGGAGAACTTGATATAAATTTGTAGTATATAATGTTGAACCTAAACAGAGAAAGACGGCTAAGATTTCTTTTCATTCTAAATATAGGAAGATACTCCATAAGGTTTACCAAGGTAGACAGAATACTAACAAGGATACATGTCAATTTTTTTTCTGGGAGGCTTAGGAAGTTGGGCTAGACCATAGTGTGCTAATATTATTATTTTTAATTTGAATGAGAATAGAATGAAATATTATGTGTAAACTTAACCACATTTACAAGATGGTTTTAGAAAAGAAGTCGGTCCATTACATTGTAAGTCATTTGATTATTCCTTTTGAATTAGGATTTCTTCTAGGATATACCCCTTTCTGATTCCTAAAATTATAGAGATTTTTTGGCCTTGAACTCCTTTTGTCATTAATTATTGTAGAGATCAACATAATTCAATTCTTATTTCTTAAAGAACCTACAAAGTTAAGGACATATAAGTTTGCAACCTTCAGGTAAATTATGGTTTTGTGTTTCACCATTAGCATAAAATGAATGTAGAGGGACATTGAAGTTGTTGCCTGTGTAATTTCCACTTACACAGTTTATTTGGACTGAAATTTCATTTTCAAACTTGTGGTTTTGTTCTTGTTCCTGCTGATTGCTCCCCAATCTAGACCAAATAGAAATATTTGGCAGACATCTTTTGGTGCTTTTTTTTGGGTGTACTCACAAAGTAATGTACAAATAAGTATGACAGTATAACCCAGTCCCTGATTTTAACATTAGGAAACACAGTTGCACTCAGTTCAGCTTCTGCTATTGCCATGAGCAAGGAGATGCTTGTGGAACTTTTGAGGGCTAGTCTTCCTCACACCAATGAGAAGCAATGCAAACTACTTCTGGATTTTTCTCAAAGATATGTGCCACTAGGTGACTTCAATTCTCAGTGGTGGTGGTGGGCATGCGAGTACCACATCAATCCCTAGTTGATCATGCATGAACGTGTAGAATTGCTTTGGTTACTAATACAGAGGCTTCTTTGAGGTGTGTTTATTGGTTTCTCTTTCAGCACATTTTCATGGGAAGATCATTTTGAGGTATTTCACTTATCATTGATCTATTTCTTATGCCTTGTATCTTCTTGAATAACACTATCATCCATCATTGTTAATAACTCTTGAACCATCTTATATTGTGATAGTATTAATGTTTTGAGTCTTAGTCTTATTGTGATAGTCTTAATGTTTTCCCCATGTTTGAACACTGATAAACACTACAACAAACATAAGAGTAGCTCATTTCCAAATAGGTGTACAAGTACAGTATACAAATTATGTATACACCAGCCTTATCTTTTATGGGAACTTTGAAAAGTTAATCATCTAACACATTGGTCCTTCTAGCCATCAATGAGCTCAACATCAGCTAACAGAGAAAAAAACATAGGTAAGTGCATTCATTCTTCTATATATATTTTAAACTGATTTTGTCCAGAGTAATGGGATAGCAGCTTGCAACAAGTGCATCAATGCTAATGTCACATATATTCAAATTAGAAACATATGGAAGCATGGATACAAAACTTGACTTCTAGAATGCATGGCCAAATGGAGATGCTCAGGGGTGAAGCCTTAGTGGATAGATTTGGTGTTGAGATGTGGGTTCATCCATTTAGTGTTTCACTTCTACCCACAACTCCTGTAGAATGATTTGCTTCTCTTTTCATAGAAAGACCAAGGTGGGAATGGCAAGATTTAGAGACCTACATCTGGTATGTTATCCTCTCAGTCTAATTCATTACAAGTTTCAAAAGTTTTTGAGGGTAAACTATGAATATTTGTATCCTCTTTTCTCTAGGTAGTTTGCAGTCTATTCCTTTACTAAAAACTTCCAAGTCTTCTATATCTTCCTGCTATATTTTATTACTATATCATTTATGTTTTAGTGCTTTGTTAATGAAAATGAAATGTTTTCAATTTTAGTAAATTGTATAGTTCTTGAATACATGCTTTTGTATCTGAAGTTTTTCAATTTCTCAACATGAGTTTAACATTTCAGATAAGATTTTTGATCAAATTGTTTGTTTTTCAATTGATATTTTTCGATCACATTCACCAATTTACCATCACAAATATAAGTGATTATAAATCATATTTTTTTTAAAAAGTGAACAACCTAGATCTACTGTATTAATAATCACATTTAATTGTTTACAAGGAGAGATAAGTAAACTACCTAAAGAAACTGTAGCAGCAACATAATGTTGTTGCATCACATTAACATTACATCTCTCGGAGCTCTTCTTCCTCATCATCATACTTCCCCTTCTTCATTTGTAGTTGCATCCCGATATTGTTGGTACTCAGAGACCAAGTCATTCATATTGCTCTCAGCATCTATAAATTCCATCTCATCCATTCCCTCTCTTGTGTTCCAGTGCAAGAAGGCCTTTCTCCTAAACATGGTTGTGAACTATTCACTCACTCTCCTGAACATCTCCTGAATAGAAGTAGATTTCCCAATGAATGTGGAAGTCATCTTCAGTCCTGTAAGTGGTATGTTGCACATTGTGGCCTTCACATTATTAGGGATCCACTCGACAAAGTAAGAAGAGTTTTTGTTTTGAATGTTGATCATCGGTTCATCCACTTCCTTGGTGATCATCTCCCCTCTGAAGATGGCATAGGTTGTCAGATACCTTCCATGTCTAGGATCTGCAGCACACATCATGTTCTTGGAATCCCACATTTATTGTGTGAGCTCTGGAAAAGTTAATGTTATGTACAACTAGGACCCTCTAGAGGTCAGGGGAGCATATCCTACCATGAATAAATGTGGATGGGGAAAGGAATCAGTTTCATAGAAAGCTTCTTCCAATCCGAGTTCAACTTCCTAGGGAACCTCAGATAGCATGTAACTGCACTCATGGTTGCAGAGATCAGGTGACGTTGAAATATGGATGCAATTCCATGCTCTACGCACACCACTTCCCCAAATTTGGCACCAATCTGGTTGCCACACTACTCTCCTTGAATATGCAGAATTTCCCTCATCTTCACTTAAAAACACAATACAAACCAAACTCTGCAGATGGGCAATCAATTGAGAGCAATATCACTCCCAGCAACTCATGAACAAACAAACGTGATATTAAATCATATATTTTTAAAATATGATCTAAATTTTATCTGAATTTAAACAAAAAATCTATGTATGGTCATGTATTAAAGCTAATTTAAATTAATTTTTATCATAAATGACTTTATAATTGGTGTAGAAACCACTGATTCTTCCTCAAAGATTTACT
This sequence comes from Chamaecyparis obtusa, assembly GCA_027943335.1. Lineage (NCBI taxonomy): Eukaryota > Viridiplantae > Streptophyta > Pinopsida > Cupressales > Cupressaceae > Chamaecyparis > Chamaecyparis obtusa. The sequence goes on along the minus strand of BSBK01000274.1, from coordinate 197,686 downwards.
AGGTTCAATCTTGAATTGGTAGTTGTTTAAATAGATTTGACAAAGATTACATAGATATCAGTATCTCTGTCTTTAAGCATATTACAATCATTTGAGTGAAATCATATGATAAAAATGACAACGTAGTCTTCCCTACACCATTTGACTTGGAACAAAGAAAAACGTAAACATAATAGAGAATAATTGTTCTTAATTTTCTTTAAGTAATCATTGCTTTTAATGTTGGTGAAAGGTGGATTTTTTTGGAATAGTATACATGGAACTTGCATGTGAGTTTGGGGGTACTACCAGCAATGTCCACATACAATGGTTAATGCTACTCTCTTGAAATGGATTTTGGGTTTAGCTCCCTCTAACAATTGCTTGAGTCCAGATATAAGCATCATCAAAACTGGATAGATTTATAGGAGCTATCTTGTATTCTAGAGAAACACAATAAAACTAGTTTGGTCAATCTGCTTTTTCTCACATAGTTGATCTTAGATTGCATGCTTTTCTTCTCCTTAAAATTGGATATAGTAAGATATTAGTTGACTTACTATTGAAGAACATTGAATTAGACATTTGAAATGTGATTGCAGGTAAAATAGCCCGGAGGAAAATGATTTAAAGATAATTTTGTGGAGACGTTGAAATATGGATACAAAGGGGAGTACGTCAATTGATTGGTTAAAACAACCTATTTTTATCCAGTCTTTTGCTACATCTCTTATTTATGTCTCAATTCTTACAACTTCTCCAAAGATATTTTTTTATTGATGATGTGACAGTTCCAACACAGGACACTAACTAGGTATTCATCATTTATCTCTTATTTTAAAAATTTTCTGGTCCAAAAGATTGTGCATAAGATGTACATAAACAAACTAATGAGACTATGTTCAATGAGGTAGCAATTTATTTTAAGAACATGAATACTTTATTTTGACTTTCTTTCTCTCCTCCAACATAGAAAGGAAAGCCTATTTATACTTTCATTATAGATACATAATACACACTCCAAGCTATAGACTTCCTATTATCTATACCACCAGTTAGTACTTTAAGGCATGTTAACTCAAGTTAGCTTTGTTTTAGAAGCAATTTTGATTTTTTCCTTCACAAATTATTGAAAAATAGAATGTAAGTTAATACTTTTCCTAATGTGAAATAGCATTTGAATAAGACAAACCTAAGTGTTTTGGAGGTGCAAATATATACTATAAAGAAATTAAGGAATTTACTCATGAATTTATATTAGCTGCTAATACCTTCATTTATTTTCACAATACCTTAAGCCTAAATAGTACAATCTTCTAAGAATATGTGCCGAGAAGTTTGGAAAATAACAAGAAGGGAAGTTATAAGTTTTCCATGGAGAAAAAGTGGACACTTGATATTGGCATTGGAAGTTTCTCTTCAATTTGAATGAGATTATTCTTGGCTTAAAAAATTTCAAAGAGAGAAATTTAGAAATCTCAACATGGATTCTCAAATAATTAGATTAGAAGAATTTTATTGATCAGAACTTTCTTTTCATTACCCTGATTCCACAAAATGTTAGAATGATCTGGATGAGTATGAGGTCTTAGATTAGAAGGTTTCTAACTTTCTTCCATTTTTTAGAAGTATTCTACGAATACTTGTACTAGAAAAGGAATTATTTTTTAAATATCCAATCTATTTGACTATGAGAACTGATTGTAGAAAAAAGAAAGATGAAATTATACTTATGCCCTCTGTTGACTGAAGTAGGTCAATGAGACTCAATAGAACAAACTTAACTGGTAACATGTGAGAGCCAAAAAGGAAACCTGGATCCTTTATAGATACAAAAGGACAACAAGGTCCAAACTAAGTGTGCACAAATATTTCTAAACAACTAGGGTGGGAAAAACCAAAATAAGTCAATCCTAAATTTGTTAGCATATTTAATGTTACATATTCCAAAGTTAAGCATTACATCTAACCACAAGAAAGAAAGACTTATTGCTAGAGAAGTAGATATAATTGAAAGAGACTGGGAAAGTGGATGAGGGATGTGTTGGAATTAGGAGAGATATGAACTGAGAGGGGAGGGGTGAATCAGTGCCTTCAAAAACTTTACTTGTAAACCTTTCAGATCTATAACTGTAAATAGTAATAACCGACCAAGATAACTTGAATCTAACTACATGTATCAATCATCCGTTTAACTTATGAAAGTAAACAACATGAAATCAATATGACAATCACATAACACAAGTATTTTGGTAACGTAGAAACCCTTGCTAGAAGGTAAAAACTGCGGTGGGGATGAAACCCACAAATTCTTTACTACTGTAGATAGAAAAGGTTTTCATGTTAGGGCTACAAGTTTTGATCACTTCTAGTGATCTTACCTTGTTAGGAGTAACGTGTTAGATCAGCTAGATCTACCTAGTTATAGGATTTTAGCAACATTAATAAAGTGTGCACTCAGTTAAGAGATTTACTTAAGACTGTTAAGTCTACTCTGCTAAGAGATTTTATCCAAAGCTCTATTACAATGGTCAGAAAGCAATAGGCAATTATCTGCTAATTAACAACTCAATTGTCTAATACAGATCTATAAGTTATGATAAAATATCACCTCACTTGTGATGAATCTCTGCACTAAACTGCTCGGTAGCCTTTTCTGATTCTGCTCAATCTGAATTCCTCTGTACTTTGTTATGCTCTATTAACTGATAGACTTGAAGTTAGGAAATTGCTTCAAGTGCTCCATAATTCATATATCAATTCACACCAAAAATGATGCGAACACACAAATATATAGTGTTCTATTTTTGTTTCTTTAACAAAATTAGGTTACACAACATAGTCATAACCCTAAGATATACGGTGTACAAAAATAACCTAGATCAACTAAATTACAAAAGATATACATTGCATTTAATGAATATCATCACATTAAATATTCCTCGATCTTGGTAAAACATTTTATGAATCGTTGTAACCATTTGCATATAAGTATGTGCCATTTTAGATTACTATGCCATTTTTTGTGATCCTTGGTAAACACTGTATAAACTGCTCGGTGTTTATTGTTTGTCAGTGTCAGTGTCTGCTGGTGCTCGGTAAACTGTGTAGTGCTCGGTGTGTATGCTTTATCAACTAGTCTGTCTTGCTTCTGGTTACCGATTTGCTCAATGTAGGTGACCGACCGATATCATTGATAACCTTTGATACTAATGACAACCATAAATGCTCAATAGAGATAACAATCTCCCCCTTTGGCATTAGTATCAAAACTCGAATGTATATAGACAAAATTTTCTATATAACTTATACTTCCGCCATATACATATACACATCAAAAAAATTCTAAGTACTAAGTACTCCCCCTCGGTGCATGCTCCCGATAATATGTAGTATACGTAGCATTTATGTACATATTTGGCATAATGACATATACATTGCTTTTCCCCCTTTTTGATAGTAATTCCAAATACAAAAATGTAAAGAATACTGACATTTTGTCAAAAATATACTAGTGGGTTTTCTTCACTGACTCCAAGAGGTTGTCCCATTCCTCTTTCAAGTTGGTGAGAGCAATATGCTCAAGACCGACTTGTGCATGCATGGAAAAGATGTTATCTAACACCAAAAATTTTGGTGTTGCAACGAGTTGTTTTGCTTTGACAATGTGTGCCTCAAAATTTTTTAGGTATGGCAAGAGTTATGTCTATAACTCAGTAACCTGATCAGTTATGTGCTCTTCTTGTTTCTTCAATCTGCTATCAACCGTCAAAGTTCCTGAACTTGGTGAATGTGCTTTGAAAAAACATTAGGCTCAGTTATAGCTGCATTTGTACTTAACTTTATTTCTACTTCCAATCTGTTTATCTTCTCACTGACTTCAATAGTGAAGGTGTCTATAGTACAAAGCTTCAGTAATAATTGACAAATTAACTAGGTGATAGATTTTTTCTCGGTGATTACCTCAAATAACTTGACCTTCTTGATTGCCACTTCTAGGCTTATTTTCTCTGCCAGTTTATGTTGTATCCTGGATTCTGCCCTTTCTTCAATCTGTTTATCTGCATCAGTGTTTGGGGCATTGATATTCTCGGCAAGTGTAGCAAGTTGATCTATGATAGGAGTATCCTCATCAATATTCACCTCAAGTACTACCTATTGTAGGATATCCCTCACATCTGTTAATATTTCTTTTCATTTGTGTTCTTGCTTCAACTTCTCTTGAGCTGCCTTTCTTGAACATAATTCCCCATATTTACTCAATTCTTTGGGGCTTAGGGTCCTCGGGTCACACTCAGGGATAATTATCACTTCAGCTAGGGTGACCGACCCTTTTCCTTTCTTTTTCTTCTTCTTCTTCTCTTGTGCTAGAGGTGATTTCTTCTCAATAACAACAATAGTTTTGTCTCTAGTCTTCGGAGTATCCTTCCCTGTTGACACACTTTCTTCCTTCTTTTGCTCCTCGGTAGCTGTTGTCTTGGTTGATGGAGTAGGAGCCTTGGATGTGGTGTCATGTGGGATCACCTCAGTATCCTTTGTCTCATCTGTTACCTTTGTCTCAATTATGTCCTTAGTCTTGGTAGAAGGTGCCTCTATTTGATTAGGCTAATCTATCTCTACAGGTTTTTCAGGTTCTTGTACCTCGGTTGTGACTTTGTGTTGCTCGAGGGCTAAGCCATCGGGTTGTACTTGTGAAAGAATTTCAACTGCTTCTGCAAGTATAGGAAGTTCACCCGGTAGTGATGTAAATATACATTCAGTGTCTAGTGCTTCATCTTGATTAGGTGCAATATTCACATCCTCATCATCTGTGTCATTAGGATCACCATTTGTGATGTCCTCAATGAGTACATTGTCATCGGTTTTCTTCTCTAGTTGGATCTCTACTCGATCTGGTGCATCCTATGAAATACTTATTTCTTCCTTTTGCTTGGTGATATCAATTACCTCAGTAACTGATATACCGATGTTCTTTGACTTCTTTGATGTGCTATCATCAATACAAATACCTTTACCTTTGGAATTTTGTCTCTTCTTAGACAGGTTTAAGAATGCTTCTTGCTCAACTTTTTCTTCAGCTTTAAAAATTGATGACCATAAAGAGTCACTTGTTGTATCCATATCTGCCACATTTTCATCCAATATCATCATGGCTCTATTCTTGACCTTAAATCTTGCTTGATATTTAGTCATGTAATCATTAAGTTCTCCATAGCTTAGATGTGGGGTTGCTCGAACTAGAGATCATTCTCTCTTTCTTTTCTTGGTGTCTAGTGCAATAGCCCATTTTTTTGAAATCTTATCATCCAACTCCTTCGATAATGCACAGGCAAATTCCATTGGAACTTTCTTGAATTTTATCATCATTTGGATGACAACCTCTTCTAACTTAGTTTGATCCTTTGTTGACATCTTGTCAAATCTGTCTATTCCTGGATCAGCAAGGTCTCCATTCTCAATTATGTCTTCAATAATTTCATCTAGTGTTCTTACCTTTTTGCTGACCACCTTGAATTGATTGACATCATCTTCATTCTCAATCTCCTCAAGATCTTCTTTACTTCTTACCAATCTTCTCCTTTTCTTTGGTGCCTCAGCTACAACCTTGTTCTTTCTCTTGATATATTTCCTTGTCAGTGTAGCCGCCCTCAGTTTTGTAACTTTTATGACTTCTTTCTCTGGAGGGGATGAGGCTGCAGTTAATGATCTTGTCCTTGTACCTTCTTGTATTAGCAACTACTTCTTCTTTTGGCTTTAGGCGGAGGAACCAGTGTGGGATCTTCTTCTTTTTCAGACTCGGTTGCCTCATTATCATATGGTTTGTTAGCCAACTATAACTGACCTCCGGTTGCATCTTTAACCAGTGAATCCTCAGGTGAGTAAGAGACATCTCCAAATCTAGCAGCAAGATCTTTCTTCATCTTCTTTTCCTTTCTAGATATTCTACCAATCTCTATGCATGTTGAGATTCTAGATTTGGCCTCTTCATATGTTTTGAACCTAGTGGTAGTGGGGTCTTTTAGTAGTGCTAGCAGTGCATTAATAGATTTCAAAGTGAAATCATGATTCATTTCATAACCCATAGGTGCCAACCATTTTATTCTAGGTTCAACTGCTCTTATCATAGTATAATATGTGTTGACTACAAAACATATATCATTCTCAAAATTTTCAACTAATTCCCTTGGAATTCTACTTCTTTTATTCATTTTAGCCTGGAATTCTTTGAAGTATGCATCAAATTATGTATTCAGTCTGTCTCCTAACTTACTCATCATATCATTAATCTATTTTGTTATTAGTTTATCTGATTCCCAATTTACTTTACTGACGCCAGGTACAAAATTTTGTAGATAGAAAAATATGCAAACAAGTAGTGATCCGAACTTACATGTGTTAGACTTCTTTGTTCTTATTGTCTTCATATTTTCCTGTAGTTGATGAAACAGTACCTCGACAAGATCAACCTGGTGATCTTTCTTCACAATTTTGTGCACCATGTCTACTGCATTGCAAGGTATGCTATTGAGTCTGCTTGATTGAAATATCATGTACCGGATCACATGTGCTACAAATTTAACTGCTGGGTCTTTGATTATTGAAATTTTCAGTGCTCTTCCGTCCCATTATGCTCCAGTATTCTTCTCAACATTTGATCATGAAGAGCTACGAAAAGATTTTTCTTTGTCAGTTGTAGGGAACCTAGTAACCCTACTGATCATTTTCTTGTTGACCTCTATAGGTTTATCCAACCAAAATTTTTGATCGTGATACCTGCTCAAAATGATTATAATCCAATTTGTCTTAAATGAATGCGGATAGTGTGTGATACATGATAACCCTGATTCCTCTATCTTCTCGTGTTCTGGTTTCATTTTACCATCGGTGCCACAGACTTGTTGTAATGCAATAACAGTTTCAAAATCTCCTACTTCACCAATTTTGCAATGAATATACGCTCTTACATCTTCTGTTAATAAAACCCTATCTAGTATGCTCGAAAAAGTGCCCATTATATCCATTTGTGCTGCGACCTTGGGATGTGGCTTAAACTTAGGTTCGTCAAAATTTGCCCTAATGATTAGATTAACTTCCTCCTCAATACTTTGTGATTTTCTTGCAGACGATGTAGATGCCATAAATCGATTCTAGGGTTTCAGCAAGCAACAAGATAAAAAGCGTTTGATAGCAAATGAACTTACTTGGAATCGTCGAAGAGTGATGTCGGTTCGATCTACAGTAGCCTTGAATCCTTCTGAAAATCTTTTAGCTCGAACTCTTTTTTGTGAAAATCTCCGCTCTTTGAAATCGCAATGTAACAATGAACTCTGTTCCCCGTGTATTTATAGACTTTTTGATATTCCCACTCAAACTTTCATGCAATAAATGCTTGACCTACTTTATGTTTATAACATCTCTTAGCTTGGTAAATACTATAGGATTTCAACTTCTTGGTTAACACATAATTCCTTTGTCGGTTGATACATGTGCTCGGTTAACCTTGAATAGTGATTACCGACGGGTAACCAACTCTCGGTTTCTCATTTACCGACTGTATAACATTGTTAGCTCATAACATATAAACCATAGTGCATCTTTATTCATGCTGATTTGGCATAAACACATCATGTATAAGGAGCTATATGTAAAATGTGATCATTTGAAATGTCCGTCCCATACATACCTATTTCACCTTAAGTGGAGGTACCGATGTCACCCAATCCAATGGACGAGGTTTCACCAACATCATTACTTGACTCAACATTCTCATTAGATGCCTTCTTCCACATAGTGTTCCTTAACTTTGTGATATCTGCAATAGTATATCCACTCTCAAATACATGATTTTCATTTGGTGCTCAGTCTCTGCAGTTCTTGCTTAAATGACTGACTTTATGATAGTGCATACATGCCATTTGAGTGCTTGTCCAGCTTCTTGATTGTCCAATCTGACTCTTTTTGTAACAATTTTCTACAATGTGCCCATACCGACCACATACAACACAGTTAGTCCATGTATTATAATCCCAAACATAAGAATTACCTTGTCTCTTCGGTTGATAAGGCTTTCACTATGTTTTTTGCTTAGGAGTCCACACTTGCTTCATTTTTGCCTTACATTCTCATGCAATGTGTCCATGCTTATTACAGGTATAACATAACTTCTCCATAACAATATTGTTAGCATCATTGTTATTCAGCTTAACACTAGATTCATAAGCTTGGTGTCCATATTTTCCACAAAAGTAACAATATCCATCAAATTTAGGAATAGCAGGAGGTTTACCTTGTGCTTTGCTTCTACAAACATTGGAGGTGTGACCTAGTTTTCCATAGTGATAATATGTCAACACTTTAGGTCTTTGGTTTTGATTGTTGTTAACCTTTTTAGCTTGTTGTGATGATTCTCCTTCACCAATATAACCTATATCGGCTCTACTCCCAAATCTTCTTTGATTTACTAGAAAATCATCAATCTTCTTAGAACTGTCTTAAGCAAGTTTCTTCATTTGATTATGTTGCTGTTGTGTTTTCACTTCATTCCCCAGCTTTTCATTCTCCTCTCTGAGTCTTGCAACATTTCTAATCTTCCTGACAATTCTCCATTCACTCGGTTTACCTCTTGATTAACAGTTAACATCTGATTAGATACTTGGAAGTGACGATCAGTGAGTCTCTGTATTTCACTTTCTTTTGCTTAAAGTTGTTCAGTCATCTACCTTCGGTCTTCAATAGCCAGATTCCTATCTTGTTCAGCTTGTCTAACATTGTTCATGATTTCCACCATTCTCACCATCTGAGATTCTTGACCGATTTGAAGTGCTTTCACTTGTTCAAATAGATGTTGATTCTTTTTAGATAAATCAGTGATTATGCTTTCAGATCCATCAGAGATGCTTCCAGAACTAGATCCAATATGATCGAATATATCATCAATAGGTTCTTCATGATAACCGATTTCACTTTGCAGAATGGCAAGGTTCTTCCTTTCAACTAGTAGTTTCTTCAGTTCTTCCTTAGCTTGTTTATACTATTCCACAAACATCTACATCTATATCTTCTGATTCTCAATAGTCTTATCAAGCTTGTATCTCTCCATGACTTAGATCTTTACCCTTCAGTGGTTAAACTGTTCAATAAGAGAATTGTGCTCTGATACCAATTATTGGAATTAGGAGAGATAGGAACTGAGAGGGGAGGGGTGAATCAGTGCCTTCAAAAACTTTACTTGTAAACCTTTCAGATCTATAACTATAAATAGTAATAACCGACCAAGATAAATTGAATCTAACTACATGTATCAATCATCCATTTAACTTATGAAAGTAAACAACATAAAATCAATATGGCAATCACATAACACAAGTATATTGGTAACGTAGAAACCCTTGCTAGAAGGTAAAAATTGCGGTGGGGATGACACCCACAAATTCTTTACTATTGCAGATAGAAAAGGTTTGCCTATTAAGGCTACAAGTTTTGATCACTTATGGTGATCTTACCCTGTTAGGAGTAACATGTTAGATCAACTAGATCTACCTAGTTATAAGATTTTAGCAACACCAATGAAGTGTGCACTCGGTTAAGAGATTTACTTAAGGCTATTAAGTCTACTCTGCTAAGAGATTTTATCCAAAACTCTATTACAATGGTCAAAAAGCAATAGGCAATTATCTGTTAATTGACAACTCAATTGTCTGATATAGATCTATAAGTTATGATAAAATATCACCTCACTTGTGATGAATCTCTGCACTAAACTGCTCAGTAGCCTTTTCTGATTCTACTCAATCTAAATTCCTCTGTACTCTGTTCTGCTCTATTAACTGATAGACTTGAAGTTAGGCAATTGCTTCAAGTGCTCCATAATTCATATATCAGTTCACACCAAAAATGATGCGAACACAAAAATATATAGTGTTCTATTTTTGCCGCTTTAACAAAATTAGGTTACACAACATAGTCATAACCCTAAGATCTACGGTGTACAAAAATAACCTAGATCAACTATTACAAAAGATATACATTGCATTTAATGAATATCATCACATTAAATATTCCTCGATCTTGGTAAAACATTTTATGAACCGTTGTAACCATTTGCATAGAAGTATGTGCCATTTCAGATTACTATAACATTTTATGTGATCCTTGGTAAACATTGTATAAACTGCTCGGTGTATACTGACGCTCGGTGTTTACTGTTTGTTGGTGTTGGTGTCTACTGGTGCTCAGTAAACTATGTAGTGCTCGATGTGTATGCTTTACCGACTAGTCTGTCTTGCTTCTGGTTACCGATTTGCTCAATGTAGGTGACCGACTGATATCATTGATAACCTTTGATACTAATGACAACCATAAATGCTCAATAGAGATAACATGATGATGTTAATCTATATCAGTTGGAAAACTTCCATCCCCATCAACCTTCATAAAAGAGCCAATAAAAGATTTGACAATGTGCCATGAAAATGTACTTCACTAGTTAGACCTACTTGAGTGACCCCAAGTGACAGTCAAACTATGACTCAAACTTACAAATGGGTTGGAAACAAAACAAAAAAAATGACTCTCTCCAAGGTTGTGGAAAATTGACTCTCCTTCAATTATTGCTTAATAGTAGTTACTCATAATATGTCAAGATAAAAGAGTGGGATTTACCCATAACATGTTATGCACTTGGTAAGCTCTTGGACAACTATAACATCCCTATTTAATGCAAATAATTTCCCATTAATATCTACCTCTCCATTACTATCCTTCTCAAGGACAATTACTGTCTCTCAGAAGTATTTGTTGCTTGCATTCATGTTTGGAATTACAGACAATAAAAATTACTTTGCAAACCCATTTCTTTTATAAACTTGAGATTTGGCAAAAACTATGGAAAAACTTGGCAAATTTATTTGACACAAATAAAACTAAAAACATTTACCAAGAGTAGGTTTACTTTTCTTGAAATGCTTCAATTTACTTTCCCACCATCATTTATCAATCATAATAAAATGAGAGTTGGCACATTAGTTTCAGGCAATGCATGGAATTTTTAGTTTATCATTATCTCTCAATATGCATATTTTTTTACTTGAAAGAAACAAAAAGTAGAACATTGCAAAATTATCACATTACAAAATTATAGTTATATTTGGAAAAAAATGAAATCGTGTTTAATGGAAAGTACTAGTATACATGGTATGATCTTTCTTTAAAGGGTACTAGCTCAATGGAAGAGCGCCTACTTCACAAGTAGGAGGATGGTGGTTCGATTCCATTGTGCTCTAATATGACTAAATATATGACTAAATAAATGACTAAATAAATGATCAAATCAATGACCAAATCAATGACTAAATTAATGACTAAATAAATGACTAAATTAATGACCAAATCAATGACTAAATTAATGATCAAATCAATGACTAAATAAACGACCAAATTAATGACCAAATCAATGACTAAATTATTGACCAAATCAATGACTAAAATAGTTTAGTCATAAATTTGGTTGCGAGATAAATGACCGACAATAAACTACTAATGGTCATGTGACCAAAATTAGTCATTTATCTACAATTTTTAGTAGTTTATTTAGTCATATATTGTTGTTTTTCTACTAGTGATCTTTCTTCTCCTCTCGACATCCAAAACCAACCTCTCCTTTTCCATTGTTTGCAGAAAAACTAAAATAGCCCACCACCCCTTCTGAACATCCACCATTTGCACTGCCATTGGATGGGAGGAAGTCCAAATGACCAGGGGTTGCGATTCCCTGTCACCACCATCAATGAGTCGCCAAGGGCCTTGGTTCATGTGTAGGCCCACACCCACCTCCGCCCTTCCTACAATCTCTGTGATCCCACAAGCCCATTTGGTTTCCAAGCACGCATGGGTCACCCACAAAACCTCTTCTCTCGACAAGCCAACCATCAAAGCCAGAGCCAAGAACAACGAGGAGATATCCAAATTGGTCATGGGTCGCAGATCAGAGTTGAGAAACTCATCACCCAACATAAAAAATGCAGCCTCCCAAAACTCCACATGATTGAATTTGAACACATCCTTCAACCGCTGCACAAAAATTGTCCCCTTGAAACTTGACAATTGACCAAGCGACTCAAATGAGAAATTTGCCTCCATGAAAACCCAAACTAGAGTTCCAACAAACCTCAATTCTGGAAAAAAACAGACGAGAGCACAACTCCTCTGAGCCCCACTTCCATCCTTTAAAGGCTGGCAAAGCCTCTGAATCAATCCACATCACCATTCATGATGTCAAGACATCACATCGTCTGACACCTTAATAAATGCGAATAAGAGAAAATCTTGCCTCGTACATCTCGCACACTGCCACCTCATCCTCATATGTCCTCAACATTTGCAAAGGCCAGTTTAAAAAGTACTACCTCCGCCTCCAAATTCATATACCACTCGACGTCATAACCCTGTGACGTCTGGATAATGATTTTAAAAATCATGTCCTTCTATTACAAAATTTGCGACCCCCAAAAACCTAAGGTCCTCAAAAAGTTCAAATTTGTCCCCCTATGATCCATTCACCCCGATGTTAGATAGTTTGTTTGTAATTGTGTTTGTCTCCCGAAGATCATGGGATACCTGAAAGTCGACAAATTCCCCTTGAAGATCTCAAATCCTTTGAATATGCTTGTTGAGATACCATGTATCCATCTCCCCTTTCACAATCTCATTCACAACAAGTTGTGAATCTTCTTCCATACGAAGCCTCTGAACTCCCAATTTTTTTGCTATCAAGATAGCCCCAACTATCGCCAAACACTCCGCTTCGTTATTAGTACCATCTGCCAACCTTTTGGCACCTAGAGCAAGGATAATCCCATTCTCATTGCAAGCCACAAAATTGGACCCCGAAGGTCCAGGGTTGCCCTTAGTGGCACCATCAAAATTAATCTTATCCACCCCTTCTGAGGCGGATGCCACCTTAATCTATCCACTCCAACCTGCAAAGGTTTAGCTCTTCAAGGCCCATTAACAAGCCTAAAATTATAATTATATTTCACAATGTATGAATTTCACTATTTTTATTTTGCAAAAAATTACTCCAAACACAAAAAAGAATTATATTTTTATATTTTAAAATCAATTCATTTATATTTTACAATTTTGTATCATCTTACAATTTATTATTGACATAAACATTACACCAATAGTAATACACGTTTCCTAATGCATAGATAAGAAGAAGAATAAAAATAATTCATCCCATCATAAAGTATGATCGAAATGTTGATGCAAAAATGAACACACAATTGTCAATAGACATTTGGTCTCTTGGTAAAGTTGTTCTCCGTGAACCCATCCGCTTGAGAAATAAATCTTGCAGGGTGCAAAGACTCTCTCCACCATAAGAGAAAAGTGAACAAACAATAAAACTTCCAACCTCATCCCTTGACTCTTAACGACACAAAAGTGAACGCACACTTAAAAAAAACAGCCATACAATCACACTTCCAAAATATATATCGACGGCCATGGTGTGAAGGGAAAAATATATAGAAGTCTAAAGGAGAGCAGGCTATAAATAGAACCTTCGTAATTGGTTTCTTTGGTCCAGGTTTAGGCTTATCTTCGCCAGTGTTTTTACCCTCTTTCAAGGGGCGCGGCTTGGAGACCACCTCTAGGCCAACGCTTGTTTGTGAATGTAAGGCAAAATTAGCAACAAAAATCCTTTCTTTTTTGAATTCTAGTATTTTTGTTCGTTTAAGGCAGTAATTTCTTTTTCCCCAGAAAAATGGCTTTGCGTGTGTGGGTATTGAGATCAGTAATTTGGGTTTGCCTTTGTACGCAGCAATAATGAGTATTGGTTATTGAATTTGATTGATTTGCGTTTCTTTCTGTTTCTTGGTAAGTTTTACATAATGATTGAGTTTGTTTCATTTCGTTTTTTGCCGACTTAACACGCTAACGAAATTTAGACATGCAGAGCTCCTCATTGGCAGATTGGATTCTTTTTTTTGCTTTTTCGCGGATTTAAGTTTGAAGGATTTCTTTTTACCCTTCCTATCAATCCTGAGATATTTTTGGTATCTACTTTTCTTGAGATTTCGTTTATATCTTCCTATCAGCTGTGTTATTTCTCTTTTCGTTTCGGGCATTCTGAGATAAGGATGGCATTCTGAGTTCAGAAATATGATAAGGGGCATGTGGGAATCCATTTAGTATAAAGGCTGCTTCAGGTTATAGTGGCTCAGCTGACATAGATCCCTACCGATCCGCTGTCTATTGTTTTCATTTGCAGACGGACAAAGCAGCATTTTTTGCCTGAGAATTAACCTGAATATTTATATGATATTAATATATTTAAATAATATATTAGTAATTAGTTATAGATTTAATATATTTATTTTGCAATTTAAAAAATTAATTTAATAATTAATAATATTTTTGTAAGGGTAAAATTTGCATGCCAATGCCATTTTCTATTGAGTTTTGTGTACATTTTGAGAATGCCTTGATACATGTCAATGCTGACAAATGGCAATTTTCTGCAAAGTTGAGTTTATCCTCCTAGGTTTCCACCCTTTTAATCACACACATTCCTTCATCTTTCATCATACCTTATCCACTTTTGCCCATATTCCTACGAACTCTTCGTTTATTACTAATATTCATGCACTTAACCTTTGTTTCATCCCAATATTCCTATGAACTCTTCGTTTATTATGAATATTCATGCACTTAACCTTTGTTTCCACCTTGGTTCCGTCACCTTTTTTGTCCTGATGGCTGAAAGATAGTTCTCTATTGGTTTGTTAACAACTTTTCAATCATAACTCAGAAATACAACTTCTTATGTGTTGGCAGCTGGACAAGATTTGAATTGAGTTGTTCTTAGAACTTATTGGGTCAAGTTCATTCTTCCTAAATCAACCTTGTACCTGTGGATTTGAATTTTGACATTTCTAAATCCAAATTCAAATTCTGGCTGATTTCTTCCCATTCCTTTGTCTTCCAGAGCAAACAAACACATATTTGCATAATTTATTGCTATGTACTTATATTTAAATGTATTCAATTGTGTTTGAGAATCCAAGTGTTTATTCGAATACCATTTGCATTTAGGAAAGGGAACACTTTAATTGGTGCTGTAAATGAATCTAGATCTGCATATTTATCCTAGGAGCAGGAGCATAGTTGAATAGTGTTGTTCTTGACTTTTTATCCAAGCTTTCCTGGAAGTGACCTAGGAGAATATTGCCTCTTGCAGTATTTTAAATACTTCTGTTTTTAAAAAAGGTAGAAGAACTAGAGGTGAATTGGTCAAGCTAATAATAGAGTTGTCTATAGTTGAATAGTGTCAATCTTGACTTTTTATCTAAGTTTTTCAGGAGGCGGCCTAGGAGAATATTGCCTCTTGCAGCATTTTAAATACATATGTTTTTAAAAAAGGTAGAAGAACTAGAGGTGAGTTGGTCAAGCAAACAATAGAGTTGTCTATATTGCTAGATTACTTCCGCAAGTGTGGATTTGTAAACTTGATCCTCCGCTTTGTAAACATTACATTTGATCCCAAGGAGAGTTTCAAATTGTCATGATCCCTTCATGATCCCAAGACATCCATATTTCAGCACCAACAGTAGAGTTTGTTCATTCTTTCATTACAAAGCTAAGTAGCTCGATTTATTACATTTACTTCCAATTTCATGCTTTTAACATTTATTTGTAGAAAATATATGCCTACAACTCATCATTAAATTAGTATAGGTTAAGTTGCTTCTATGTATGCATTTCATTTGATTAGCCTAGACTACACCAAGGAAAGTTTATTTTCTTATACAATATATATTTTGGTAAGTGAATTGAGGGAATCTATAGGGGGCTTTCAACCATAGCAAAAATAATGAAAATTAACTTCCTCAATAAAAAAAAAGCTAGGGAGATTATAAAAAACAAGAGTGATCAAAAAACACACAAAATGACATAATATCCTTGACTTAACACCATGGATGACAAAGATTTATCACAATCCACCTCCTAAGAAGAAAGAAGTTGCTAAAAGCCAAGAATCAGTAGTTACCACAAAAAATTCAAAATATCTTCTAGTTTAGATTCTGGATCCTCTATGCACAGGCCAAAGTCTATAATCCTCCACCATTTGGAAAGACGAGCTTCTATAGTCTACAGGGAATCGATTCCAATATTTTCCTTGACTTCTAGAAAAAGGTGATGCTTATGTTTTTCTAGCCGTATTCTTTTTAGTTGAGTTGAGAGAGTTTCCAGGGATGGGAGAAGAAAGCCTACCCCTTTCATAGCCATGGAAAACTCTTATTTGGATTGAAAATTAGAGCAATCTCTCCATCTTCAAGTCCTTCCATATGTACAACTTAGCAGTTCTATCATGAAGAAATCTGCCGGAGTATTTTTTTTTTACCATAGTTGATTTCTTTCTTGGCTTTTTCAAATCTGGGCCATCTGTCCTCTCTTACCTTTTGGAACACACTCAACTTGTGTCAAATAAATTGCTTTTTGTTTGATAGATGTTAGGATATCTATAGATATGTGTTAATTAGCAAAATCATCAAAGTTTTGGAAGTCTTTATATGTGCCCATAAATTCCTTCCCACTAATAAAAATTTCTTGCTTGCCACCTTGATAATATGCATATCCATACCTGAGTCCATTGCATTAGCTCTGAGTTTGCTAGATAGAATCAAGATTTGATTTACCTAATTTTGGGACCCACTTTCGAAGCTTAAGCATTCTTAGGAAGGGAGGTCTTGGGAGAGCTATAATAATATTTTAAATGGTCCATTTTGTTGCATCTAAAGCGTCAAAATGGGAGCCCTTCATAATTAATGAATTGAATCTAAGGGGTGTGAGGTAAAGTCCTAACGAAGTGCAAGAGATTGGAAAGATCAATCAATACACATGCTTAGATGAAGTGATTTTGAAAATCTTTACAAGCTTTATTGATTTTAATTAATAGCCATGCTGTTCTATATGAAGCTTCAACAAACCTGCAGTATACAAAATAATGGGGAGAGTATGAAAGTGAATCCAGTAGGGAATATGTGAAAAAACCACATTTGAAGGGTTGAAAAAGGAGTGCTAAGGAAACATGAAGATCTTGTGCTTTTAATCATAAGAGGGGCTGTTAGTCCACACAAATTCTTTGCTTTTTTGACATTGAAATTTTATTGGAAAAAGACTGTTTGAGAACAAAGAAATAGGAGGATTTGTGATGGATGTCCAAGAAAGCTTCACTCTAGTGATAAAATTCTACCTAGGGCTATTTCTTGCTCAACAATTAGCAACCAACATAATATCTATCCAAAATTTGAAGAATTGAATTGATTTGGTGCTTGATTTTTTTGAAAACAACTCAGGTGAGGAGGGGGAAAATAAAATAAGGATGCACCCCCAAACACATGTAGTTGTCCTAAAGGAGCAAGCCAAAGGAGAGGTCAAAGGTTCCTTGACTTGCTTAGAAGAAACATAATCTCACACAAAAGGAGCAACGAGCGTTTGGATGAGAAGGGGAACATGGGAAGTGTCCTCTAGCGAGAGTTTTTTTTTGGGAAAATCCCTATATGAATGGGAGGCGTTGGTAACATTTTTTTAAAGTAGGAAAATTAAATTTAAACCTCCTATACTACCTCTTTTGTAGGATTTGCATTAACATAACTCTAGACCTCTGTCACCTTAGCTTATTGATGAGTAGGAGCTAAAAGACCTCTTTGTAAAGGGAATTTAGTGATGACGGATATTTTGCCATCATCATTTGCATTTATTCTTCCTCTTCCATGCTCGTGCTTGCACCTTCACCTTCACATTTTTTTGTTGCTATTGCCATCAATAATATGTAGTATGCACATATTAGATTACTCAGTGAGGGTTGGTAATGCCATCCGAACCCTTTACATCTTGTGGGGATACCATTGTATCTTAAGCACCTCAAGTGGGGATACTACTGGACGTAGAACTCATATATTTTACATTTTTAGGAATTATTGATTGGATTGACTGGTTTTTTATAGGAAATAATAGAAAGCTGAAAATTGCTATTTCTATAAATGATGTGTTTCAGGTAGCATTGTTTCAGCTGCTACAATTAAGGAGCTTAAAATCCACACATGACTTCTAGAATAAGCACATAACATTTTTTTTTGTTTGCTGACATCCCACTATTGGCACAGCTGTTTCCTAATAGGGGCAATTCTAGTGATGGCAAAAAGTGCTTTGAAGAATTGTATTGAGGCGTACAAAGTGTTTAGAGAAATAATGTGGTATTTAAAGCAGAATTGAGACACTTTGTATTATTGTTGCCGGTGATCTATAGCAACAATTATCAAAGGTCCATCTTGAGTTGCTAATAGTAAATTTAGTTAAATAATAGTATGGTCCATGGATATTACAACGTATGAAATAGTATCCTATATTTGAATAAATAATATAATATTATCAAATGAAAGGTAGACATTTCTATGGTATGTCTGTTTGGATAATATAACTATGCCAAATATTATTTAGACTTGAGAGATATTAGTTGTTGATTATTTAAACCATAATGTTTGAATATGTAGCTCTTTTGTTGGGATTGTTACAACCACAAGGATATATTGTTGGGATCCCTTTAGATAATTTGTTAAGGATGCTTTATCTATATATTGTCTTTCCTTTTACTTGAAGGAAGATAATGGTTGTAAAATCTATTCAATAAGATTTTATTTCAGCTACTGCAATTTGCTTAGAGTTGTTGTACAATCTCTAGGTTGAGAGAGAGCTCAAAAACTCCAAGCGTTTCAATGCACTTGTTAAAATTGTTTTCCCTACAAGGATATGTAGAGTTTTGAATTGTATGTATTTTTTTTTAATTTTTTAATTTTTGTTATTTTTATTCTTCTTGTATGTGTTTTCTATTCGTGCATTTTATAATGTTGATTTTGTTACCTATGTTTTACTATCATATTTGTATTGATTGTTGTTTATTAGATTTCTTGGGATTATATTAGTTTTATTTCAGAAAACTACATTAATTTCCTAAGATACCGATGTGTAGGGGATATGCCTGGATGCAGAGGCGGATGCGGGTGGATGTGGATGCTGATCCAGGTGCCCTCTGGATGCCACCCGGAAGCGCATCCTGGGCCAACAGTATCAGGAAATCTGAATCTGAATAAACTCCTCAGGAAATCTGAATCTGATTCCCGATCACTTCCTATGCTCCCACGTGCCAACAGTTGACTAAGAGTCGTTCCTCAGAGTGGTAGATGAGAATGCCCAACTATCTATATAAATACCACTTGATGTTTGAAGAACAATTCAATGCGGTTGTTGCAAATAGCCTAGAAAGAGAGAGTCCAGGTCTCATATCCAATAATGGTAGAAGAGGGCATTCGTGTGGCTGACAACGGAGCCCCGTGCCTTCCCTACACCCTCCACATTTCACTCTGCAGACTGAAATTAGGATTTTGTTTGTTGTCTATATAAGCCATTTATTGAATAATTAATTAATTAAATTTTAAATAATATTACAAAGCTTTTCGGGATTATTTATATCCAATTAATTAAAAGCTGAAACTTGGTTATTTTAAGTCAGGTATTATTAAGGGAATAATTAATTAATTAAATTTTAAATATTACAAAGCTTTTCGGGATTATTCATATCTAATTAATTAAAAGCTGAAACTTGGTTATTTTAATAAACTGAGTTTATTTCATACTATCAAATGATTTATTTTTGTATATTTCTTGCATTTCTTCGCATATATGATATATAGATATATATAATATATATTATATATAATTATATATATATATATATATATATATATATATTTAAATATATATATATATATATATATATATATATATATATATATATATATGTTGACTTGGTGGTCAGCACCTCCTTGGAGATTCGTGACATGGCTTAACTGCCTCCCGTGGATCGGGTTAAATCTGGCATTTGTATCGAGCATTGACAGTTCGAGCTTTTGGTGCAACGGCAAATGATTCCAACAATTGGTATCAAAGCCTTGGGTCACGGGTTCAAGTCTCCCTTCAGTGGGTGCTGAAGGCTCAGTCGGTGCTGAGGGGGAGATTGTTGACTTGGTGGTCAGCACCTCCTTGGAGATTCGTGACATGGCTTAACCGCCTCCCGTGGATCAGGTTAAATCTGACATTTGTATCGGGCATTGACAGTTCGAGCTTTTGGTGCAACGGCAAATGATTCCAACAATATATACACGCATCCAAACGCATCCGCATCCCCTAAAAAAAATTTCACGCATCCGCATCCGAATCCGCACCTGAATCGGTAACTTAGGTAATTTCATTTCAATAAGTTTGATTTGATTTCCTTTTGGGGGAATCCCTTGGTAGACTAGTGTTGGGAAATTTACTGGGAGACAGTTGTTAGGGCAAATGCACCAGCATATATTTGCAAAACATCATTGACATATCAGCTGGCCGCTGAACTGTTAAGGGCGTAAACAAAATCGAGATATGAAATGAAATTACACAATGTCTTCTGTTGACGAAAGTGCTCACGGGTCTTTTTACATGCCATCAGCAAGGGATCAAACTCATATTATTTCAGGGCCAAAAATATAGGAGCTAATGTATGGGTTGTGTCACCCTTATTAGTGCTTATTGAATGAAATTTTTTAATTAAACAATAAAAACTTATGGATAAAGCAAAGCCCTATCATCCTTTGGCTGAACATGCCAAATGCATGATAAGAGATTTCTACAATTCATGATATCATGATATAGCAGCTTCAGCTTCTGGATTAATTGTTTGCAAGATTTTAACATCAATGTATTGGATCGCACTCTGTGGATCCATCATCAGAATGAAGAGAGCTCAAAGGAATCATAATGAATGTGAAGTTGCAGACTTGAGTATAAAAGAAAAAGGAGGCACATGGTTTGAGAAAAATGAAGAACCAACAGAAAGACTGAATTTTTTTAATAATAAAGGCAAAGAAAAAGAAAAGAAACAAAAAGAAAAAAACACTAAATAAAAATTAAAACATTAAAAGGACGAGAAAACGAAGAAATACAGAAGAGAGGCAATTGATAAAAATGAAGGAGGCAATCAAGACTAAGGAAATGATTAAATAAATGAAAATGAATAAAAATAAATAAAGTAAAAGGGAAACTAAAATAAAAAGAGATAGAAATTGTATAAACAAAAATAGGAACATATGAATTTAAATATTACAAGGAAAGAAAATGAAAATATTAAGAAAGAAACCTAAGCTAGGAAAAGCTAAAACTAAAAAGAAACAAAGCAAGAATTAATAAAGGGACAAGAGGAGGATGGAGAGAAAGGATGAAGACATGAGAAAGAGGAAAGAAAGAGAGGGAGGAGACAAACAAGAACCTAGAGAGGAAGAAGGGATCAGGCAGAGGGAACGAGATACAACACCAAAAGGAGAATGACAAAGAGAAGGCAATAAAACAAGAAAAAAGAGAAGAGAAACTGACTAGAATGTAAGAAATGCATTCCAAGGACTTTTAAAGAGTGAAAATAATGGATGAATATACAAAATAGTTTTATCGTGGGAGATCAAATGAATTTAGAGATGGACATTTGTATCCGGAGAGAAAAATAAATCCGAATTTGAACACTTAGAACTAAAGTAAAAAAATTGCATTGAGATTGATTTTATGATAAAAAAGAACAGAAATTCAGATTTATATGACCTTGTCCAAAATTAAGATTAATTGATTCAGAACCCTAAATAGCATAGACTCAGAAAGGGCAGCTTGTCAATTAAAAGATTGGCAACTACCAATTCATTGGTTTAGATGTAAAGAAGCAGTAAAAGAACACAAAGCGAACAATCTGACTGCAAATTTTCATTAGATATTTGTAGTCACAGCAAAGGTCAAGCTTATGCTTGGAATCAAGAGCAATGCTAGAATGTTTTCTGTCTATTGTACAAGCCCATGACAATAAAGAAGAAATTTAAAACCGATAAAAGCTTGTTAATAGAAATTGCAAATTGCACAAAATGAACTCCTTTAATATTAGCAATTGGATTGGTGTCCTTTACATGGTTGTCTCCTCTTTCAATTCTTCACCTCCTCTTTCAATTCTTAATTTCATATATATTCATTTTGTATGCCTTCATGACTTTTATGTAGTGAAGATAGAGTAGTTTCCACTTGGTCTAGAGAGCCATCTTTATCACCGGCCGTGCCGTTGTTCAAATTCTTGAATATCTGGTATTCTCTACATGGGGAGGTGACTTTCATCAATAAGTTGGGGAGCAGGAAATCTTAAAGCATCCAGATCAGGGCCAGTGACTGATGCAATTGAAATTCTTGTTCTCTCTGCATTCACCTATCCTTTGTGCCCCACACTTATTTTTAACCTAACGTTGCTCACAATCTGTACTCAAATAAAAAAATCACACATTAAGTTATCCAACTAATCTATATCTCTAGAATTCTTTTAAAAATTCACACCTCCAAAGGTTGCCAACTTTGACAACTAAGGTGTTAGGAACATGTTTTATTGCCACTCAATGATGGTAAGACCCCCAAAATTTTGATGAGTCCCCCCCCTTTCAAAGAAGATATTCTTAATGTGTTCAACTTTTTGAAGATTGAGATATGAAGTGAAAGATATCTGGTTTGCGAAGCAAAGTTGAAAATGTGCCCAGTTTATTTGATAGCCTATCAATTCCAGTTGTATTGGTATTTGGCATGTGCAACATAATGAAAACAAAGGTCTGGAATTCATTATAGCTAATTTGTTTTTAAAACTGCTGGGTACTATTAGAATATTTTAGATCCTTTTAATATTTTAGTATCATTTGCAATTTTTAGCTAGCTTTGTAGAATCTTCTATTAATGTTCATTTTAGTGTTTTATTTACTACTTTATTTTAGTCTTCCATCTTTAGAAGACTTTAGCTTCAATTTGGAGCTCTTGTAAATTGCTATATGTACCCATTGAATCCATTAATTGCTAGATAATGCTCATTATTGATATCTTCCTGGGGTAAAGTCGTCACCTTCCTTGTTGCGATAAAGAAAGTGATTGCCAAGTTAATGATTTAGGTTTATGGCCGCACAAAAAGACCTAAAAAACTACTCCATTCAGGTGAGCAATTTGAATCCATTTATTTAGTTGAGCAATTTCAAGTTTCATGGTATTAGTGGGAGCCGGTTTGGGTATTACTCCCACACGGGAGGACCTAGGATTATCAAAAAATCATTGAGGTTTTGTTGAAATCATTTTTGAGAGTTTGTGGGTTTCTTTTGTTGCAAATATGGAAAAAACTGTGGGCGTGATTTACAACCCGATATGTATTTTTTGTGCACATTTTGTTGAAAATCACGAGCTTTGTTAAGGAAAAGGCAAGGGTTTTTGTACACGTCTGAAAGAGGGGCCATTATCTTGTAAAATCGCGGCTTAAATAACTAGTGTTCTGAATCCTCATCGTTTCTTTTTGTGCTCGCCTCCATGGCGTTTTTAGCTCTTAGTGTGTGATCTTTGTTCTATAGATATTTCGGCTCAAGTTTTTGTTCCTATGCGTTGTTTATCTTCAAATCTTTTTTAGGAAAGTTTGCAGCACCAATGCCCATTTTTTATGTAGGACAAGCACATTTTTGGTTTTCTGTGTGTTCGCAACCAAGGAATTTGGGCCTGTGCGACTTTGTTTCCGTGGACGACTTATCTCAAACCTGCATTTTTCTCTATTTGGGAGCCCAAGATTGCAAATTTTCCTGTGCGTTTTGGGTTTGTTTTTTGCACTTGACTCAACTCACGAAGGCTTTGATTTTGTTGTCTGTTATTCTTGTAAGGAGGGGTTTTATAATTTTTTCCCTTAAAAAATCATATGGTGAGTTTTAATAATTTTGCCTAAAAAATTATTTGATAGGTTTTAATAATTATTTTACAAAAATTATATGTGGTTTTACTTAAAAAATAATGTTAGGGTTTGATTGATTTTTCATCTCAAAAATTGTGTCTAGTTTTTTGTCCTTAAAAATTGTTTATAGGTTTTGTAATTTGTGAAGTTGCTTGTTTGTGTGGGATTTTGTTTGTTGGGTTTTATAATTTTTTCTTAAAAAAATATTTATTTCAATGTCTGGGTTTTTTGCTTGATTTTGTCATAAAAAATCATGGGTTCTCATTTGGAGGGTTTTCTATTTTTTTCCCCAAAAACTTATGTCAGCTATTTCCTATTTTGGGGTTTTCATCGTTTTTCGGAAAAAATGATGCTTTGTAAACTTTAGTTTCAGGCTTTTGTTAGTTTTTTCCACAAAAATTGTGGCTTCTTGCAATCTATTTTGAGTCATAGTGCTCATTTGCAAAAGTTCTTGGCAAACTGTGGTATCTTGCAATCTGTTTTGGGGCATAGTGCTCATCTGCCAAAGAGTTCCACAATTTTCCTCAAAATCGTGGTTTCAGTTACATCTTGGTTTCTTTGGCTACAGGGAGTGATACCTTTGTTTCCCAACATCAGGTTGGCAAGTTTTTGGTTATCTTGGTCTTTTCTAGAAGTTTTGCAAAATCGGGAAGGGTCTCAACGACAAACTCATTTTGTAGAGTATTCTATGTATTCGTGATCAGAAGGGGGAAAGCCTTTTATGTATTTGTGACCAAAAGACCTACAAATTGCTATGTTACACGGGGACACGTTTCTTGGCCCTAGGGGGACTTGTTCTCGTCTCCGTCATGTTTCAAGGATAGTGGGACAAAAATGAAATGTCCCCCAACTGTCCCCGATTTCAAAAAAGTGCAAGAAACGTCTCTTGACATTTGGGAATGGCTAGTCGTCCCCGAAATGCCTAGGGGATGCCCGAAACATCCCCTATCTATCCCCGAAATGAAAAAAGTGTTCCCTACAAATTCGAATATTTTTGGCACTAAAAAGAAAAAAAAACACTTCGTTTTTAAATTCTTTTGGCCAAAGTGGCAATGTGAGGAGCCCACAAGGTTCAAATTTGTGTCTGAGGACGATAAAATTCAAATAAAGTTCAGCATGGAAAATAAATTGACAATAAAATTTGTTATTAAATTTGTTTAAAATTTGAAGTTAAATAAAAATAAATATATCAAATTTTATATATTAAATAATAAATATTAAAATATATGAAAATTATAAATCTAATATTTAATTTAAATTTTTTTCTGTATCAAATAATATTTTAAAAAATCTATATATTAAATAAAAATATATTATAATCATAAATTCAATTTAATATCTATTAAATATTTAATTATTAGAATAAAAAATAATTCAAGTCAATATTGTTTAACATCTAATATAATTCAAGTCAATATTGTTTAACATTATATATATATATTTTGAAGCCATTAAATTTGAAAGAGACTTTTGGTTACATGTTTGAGACATTTTGATTTGGATATTTATATTGATAGACCATGGTTTTGATGTTTGAGACTATTGTTATAATGCTGTTATACTGATTTATACTGCTACTATTATCATTTATGTTGTTATACTAGTGCATATTGTCTTGTTATCAATTACTGACATCTCTCTCTCTCTCTCTCGGTGTATAATATCTTAATATATTTTGAAAAATTCATATATGTGTGTGTGTGTTAAAAATTTGTATACTGCTGTCCCCTATTTTTGGTCCTTTAGGAAACGTCCCGAAAATGCGTACCCTACCTTTCCTCCATCCCTGAAACATTGTGGAACATAGCCAGATTGTTTTCTATAGGGTAGTTGATAGAATGACCATTAAGAGAGGGTATTAGAATATTTTAGATTCATTTAAAATTTTAATGTTTTAGTATCTTTTGCTATTTTTAGCTAACTTTGTAGAATCTTCTATTAATGGTCATTTCAATGTTTTATTTATTATTTTATTTTAGTCTTCTATCTTTAGAAGACTTTAGCTTCAGTTTGAAGCTCTTGTAAATTGCTATATGTACCCGTTGAATCCATTAATTCATGTGAGCAATTTTGAATTTCAAGTACTGTGTATGAAGAACTCTATTATCTCTTGTCATCAGTAGACAAAATTGAAAAAACTTATTACAAAATTTCCCGTTGCAAAAAGTGTTGGGTTTTGCTGTACCATTGGTGTGTAAGATTTTTAGAGGAAAAATAATGTTTTTTTATTGATAGTTTATATTTGAAGATTTTAAGGCTTAAGTATTAGGGCAGTGCATGGGTAGACAAGTTGTGAAATGCATTGGACGACTATCATTAGATGAGCACAAAGAGAGAAAAGGCCTAGGGTAATGGATTAGGAGATGAATGTTGGGACAATGCATTGGGAGAAATTGTTATGGCAATGCTTCTAAATATGAGCACTAGGGCAATGCTTGTGAGACAACTAGTGTGAGGCAAATACACTTGGACATCAGTGTTAGAGCAGTAAATGAGAGACAAGCTTTTGGGCAATATGTCAAGAGAATAATTAGTGCAATGCATTGGAAATGAGTGTTAGGGCAATGCACTTAGAGATGATAGCTAGGGCAATGCGTTGGGAAACGATAATAAGGGCAATTGCCCTAGGAGATGATAGCTAGGGCAGTGCATTGGGTGACAATGGCTAGGGTAACATAGCAAGACAAGTGTTAGGGCAATGCATTGAAAGACAAGTGTTAGGATAATGCGTTGAGAGATAAGTCTTGGGGCATTAGGGCTAATGCGTTGGGGGGCAAGTGCTAGGGCAATGCATTTGAAGTTGAGTGCCAAGGTAATTGCCAAGGAGAAACCTCAATAAACAAGCATTAGGAAATTTTATTCGTAGACAGAAATTTAGTGTAGGTTCTGTTTTTCCCCTTAAGTAGGGATTGATCTTTAAGAATCTTTTGTATTTAAGAGCAACGATTTGTGCAATTTGTATAATGTTTCATAATAGAATGGTGCTTGCACAGCAGTGAAACCACCTATCTAGAGTGTAAATACAAGCAACGGGGGCAGCTTCTATTTTTTCTTTCCCTTGAGCATGGATTGACCTTAATAATCTTTTTTATTTATGAGGATTGATTTCTGCATTTTTTTAATGTTTCATGGTAACATGGCACTTGCATGCCATTGAAACTGCATGACCAGAGTGTAAATGTTTTTTTTATTACTCAACACCCAAGTACTATTTGATTGCACCGTAATGTATAAATGCCTCTAAAGTTTTATCTTCATTTACTGATATGTCTAGTTCTTATATATCATATTCCAGGCACAAAGTGTTCTAACACTCCATCAATCCATGTCCAAGACTAGACATAAATTCTTTAGTGGCAGAATGATCTATAGAAAACATTGCGGAGGTTTGTTTGAAATTAGATTCATGGAGCCAATTATTGATAATTGCAATTCATTTTTAATATAACTTGACTTATTCCTAGGTGAAGTAGCATTATTAGGGTGGTTCATTATGAAGTTATTGGAATAGAGCTCTCTATTGTATTATTAGGTTTAAGATAGATAAAGTTTTACCATGTGGAATACAAATTTTGTAATTGTAATCTACCCCTTATCTCAATTTTTTCTTTCTCAATGCAGATAGTTTTGACATTGAACTCAACGTTCTGAAGATATCCAGTTTGCTGAGCTATGGCTGAACATATGCTTGGTTTTTTAGATAGCTCATCCTTGCAGTGGTTAGGATGTGCAGCATGAATGAAAATAAAGATTTGGAATTCAATCTAGCTTATCCATTTCTATGGTGGAGGGGAATTTGTATGAATTTTTTTTATCAATTCCTGTCATCAGCCTAGAACAATAAGAACATGGAGGATATGCATAAGCCAGATTGAATTCTCAAACCTTTGTTTTCATGTCTACTTTACTTTTGCTATACATTGCTATGGAAAATGTCTTAACGAAATTTCCCTTCAAGGAAAGTGGTGTCTTGTACTGGATTTCAGTGGCTGGTAAGGGTTCTGGAAGAAAACTGGAGTTTAAATTGATCATTTTTATGGATTGTCAGGTAGTTTGTTGTCTATGGTAAATAACTTAATTAATGCTTATGTTTCATTCTTTAGGTCCTTTTACTTGAAGCTTTAAGAATTTAGATCAGTTCCTTTTGTGTTTAGGGCTGTAGAACATTGTTTGACAAACTGTGTAACATGCATTTAATCTGTCTCTGATGTTTGACAAAAAGTGGAGTCACAGTCAGTTTGTTTACTTTATATAACAAATGATGATAACATGTAAATTTTTATACTGTAATAGGAGTTGGAATTTGTGGTATAGTATCAGAGGACAATTTCAAAGCAATTTAATTGATGGCTTCAGAGAAGGTAGGAGGAATCAGCCATTTGATATTCATTTAGATTGGAAGTTATGTATAGTTTCATTGCAATTACTGTGTTAGGGTTTTCTATGATTTGTTGAATTCTTTTTTGTTGGGTGGAGAGATCCAACTATCAAACCCCAGGGAACCTGCCACAGCATGGATTCTCAAGCAGTTCTTGCGAACAACATGGGGATGCACTGCGAGTCAAACTGGGATAGCTACCACTCATTTACTGTCTCAGTACATCCTGACCGTTCTTGTTATTGTGTAACTTTCAGTTGGTGTTATCTCCTTTGCTGCATTCAACTGGAGAGCAAAATGATAACAAGCCAGTGTTGTTCTAGGAGATCGAATCATTGATAGTTCACACTTTACCCGGTTAGTGAAGCCAAATTTTACAATTTTACAATAAATCACGCCTTCTTTTTATTGCCATTATGCCTCAACCCTTTGGAATCTTGGATATTCTCTCGAGGCTGGGTTTTGATTTCTTTTCTTGGTCATGAGCCTCATTTGCAACCTTATTTTTATCTTAAGAAGGATCAATCTTGTAATCCTTTCAGTGATTTTGAATGTTCTTGTTAGCGTCAGAGGAATTAAGCTTTTCATCCTTAAAAACAAATTTATCTTTTGCAAGTTTCGCATGTATGGCTCTTTTATCCATTGAGAGTTGTCTGCAATGGGTTCTTAAATCCTTCTATTTTAGAGGTGCAGTGGGCCTGAGGAACATTTTTCACCTGCAAAAGATGACTAGCACACAGAAAGATGCTGTATTTGTCTGATCTATTCAACAGTAAAAAAAGCTTCAAGAGGATCTCCGTTACTCAAGAAGTTTGGAGCATATGGCCCATATACTGCAACAAGAAATAAATTCTATGCTGAAAAATAATTCCTTTGAGGGTGACATCTGTATGCAGGTATGGTTTGTCAATACATGTTCATAAGATACGATCATTTTAATTGTATATACATGCTACAGACAATTTGTCAAAATTAGAATCTCAAGTTGAATGTGTGGTTTTAAATATGTTCAAAGTCCTCATTGTTTGGTTCCTTTGGTCTGTGAATGGAAACTTAACAAAATATTTGTGAAATGGAATATAACAGGGGTTGTTTATGCGTGTTTATTATCTTCATGTGAGTGTACCCGTAGATTTTGTCATTTAACCTGAGCACTTGAACTGCCTTGATATAAAGTGCCTTATTTTTTTCATTGTATTTTCTGCTGTCTGCTGTTCTTGGCATTCCAAGAAAGGTGTTTTTAGTTCTTATTGGTTAGGTTGAAGAGTCTGAGGTAGGGTGGCATCCTTATTTCTTCTGTTATTAAGTCAAAGTTCTCCTTACTCTTAAATAGGTTGTCTGCACTTCATGATCTTTGGTGTGCATATGGATGCCTCTTCTTTAATTGCAGTTTCATTATGTGGGACTGTATAACAATTCTAAAGATCATAAAAGGTGTGTGGGCGCTAATTTTCTTAGAGAATAATATCCACATTTTGTATAATGCTTTTCAGCTATGTTTTTAAAAAGCTAAATATTAAAACAATTTTTGGAATCCATCTTTTGGTTTACTTGTATTGCCTCTCAATTTTTCTTTGCTTGTGCTGAGTTATCTCCTTAAAATCAACTGATTAGATTCCACAAAATTCACAAGCATAAACTGCCTAGATTTGTTTGATCCTTTTATCGCCAGGGGTCAGCAATGATACATTCCAAGTATTTCAATTTCTTTTGATGTGAGGCAATGGCAAAGTATCAAGAGGCTGTTATGCCATTCTGGGAAACAATTGTTGGGAAAAATTGAAAATATAGTATTAGAATTTTAAGCAATGTTGTTTTTCTAGCTTCAGGTTAATATAAAGTTTTGGAGGTGAAGGAATTTAACAGTGGAGTCAGATAAACAATAAAGGATCTCTGTGTTGGATGATGGATCCATCATTACAGAGCAGCTTGAATGAAGCCTATTACCTACTAGGAGAATGGGTGATATTTCTAATTTCTAACAGTATCAAGTGATATGAAAAACGGAAGTATGTATGTCTAACCAAAGGGAAAAGGTCAAAGTAAAAAAGAGAATGAATAGAATATAAATGGCTGAGGGTTTAAAGTGTTACAAAATAAAAATAGAAAATGAATTAATTAATTATTTGTATTAATGAATAAATAAAAGTACCTCAGATAAATATTCTAGGCAAATTAAATTAATTACTAATAAAAGCCTGGATTTGCCAATGCAGAAAAACAGTGTCTTGTCAGATGAATACTTTAAAATCTGTAAAACTGTATCTTTCACTGGTTAACTCCATGCCTGCAAAATTGATCTCTGCACCTCTGGAAGTGAACCTGGCATAAGGAAATGAACTGGTAGAAAGCTGATTACAGTTGAAGATGTGCCTTGGCTCGCTGTAGCTATTTCTAAAGTGTAATGACGTCGAGAGACACTGTTTGGGAACCTGTAGGAAAGCATTGGCTCTTGTTTGGTCAAGCCCTTAAGTGGACTAATTTGATTTTGATCAACAAATTTTTAAGACAGTAGGCAAGCATGGAGTATGCCTAGTATGGTGTTAGTAGATGATGTAATGTTGATCCTCAACTTATGTTCTCAATGGATGTATCATGACCACTGTTCAGGATTTCTCATATCTCAGTTCTTATTTCAAATGGGTAAGGAATGTTCTTAAATACAACAACACAACACACAAATTCAAACAAATACACACTATGTTGGGTCACAGTGACTAGTAGGAAATGGTTGGCAATGTTCAAATTGAAATTTGGGTTATAAAAAACTAGGGGTTCAAATCCACGTGTGAACTGCCTTGAGTCAATTTCACAACTATGAATTTGAACCACGGTGGCAAATGAGAGATCTAGGGATTAGAGCTGGTTCTTGGGGATGAGCAATGATGGAGATAGGTTAGGATAAGGTTGTGACCCTAACTTTAATGCAAGAGTTTGCCACTTGTAAAATTGTTATTGCATCAAGGACAATCTAGTCAAAATGGGCTCGAAAGCATAAGGAAAAGTGTGTTAAAACTTTAAAAGGGTTGCAGAATTAAAATATAGAATTAATTAATTAATTATTTACATTCTTAAAAAGGTTCATTTAAGTTTTGGCTAAGAATTTGAACGAAGGCCTTTCAATTTTGATTAAGTGTCTCTCATTATTCCATTTAATATTTCTCGGCCATTTTTCTGTCTCTATGACTTGTCTAATTCTTGTGTTTCCAATGGTGCATGATTATAACGAACCATTTTAGAAAAGTAAACAATTAGTAGCTAATAAATTATTTACATTCATTCAAGTTTTGGCCAAGTCTGATTGAAGGCCTTAGGTTTGATCAAATGTCTCGATGACTAATTCTCTTGTGCTTCTAATGGTGTGTAATTATCACAATCTTCATGTTGAGTCAATGCTCAGTGTTTCACACTATTGTCCTAGATATCTGAAGCGTGTTCGTTGATTCTTGTTTGAAAAAAGATGACCAGTCTTCCCAATTTAGAGAATGTCACAGGAGAAAAGGATCTCATAAACCCTTGTTCTAAGTTTAGGGCTATGATCATTTTTGTTGGAAATTGATAGCATCGTTCAGATAATTAAACTTGAATATATAAAGAATACATATATGTACATATTAATGTATATGTATTTGCTAATACATACACATTAATATATACATATGTATATTTAATATATTTGAGATAGTCTATTGATATGTACATATTAATGTATATGTATTTGCTATTACATATACATTAATATATACATATATATTATTTATATATTTGAAACGATTTATCAAATACCGATAAGTATCGGTTTGAATGAAGTATTGATTACTATAAACTTAACCGATAGTTATCGGTATATAATGAAACGGTATGAATGAAACAGGACAGTGAATATTAGTTGGACAGTCACGATCGACTTGATGAGTCGTGACTCATCAATGAGTCACGTCTCATCAAGTCATGACTGCCCATTATAATATATAATCCAAGACATTCGATTATTTGAAGACACCAAAATACAGAAATCTATAAGTATCAAAGTGTCTTAAATATATATTCAATCTCTGCAACATTAAATCTGATAATTCAATACTAATATCTATAGAGGTTTATCATATTTTACATGGTATCAGAGTGCTGGTTTTGAAGGATCCGAGCGGTTGATAAACTTGAGAAATTAGATTTAGATTGAATACATTACATTCCAAATGGCAAACATTATCAGATTCAAGGATAGACTTGAGGGTGCAGACAACTTTCAATCATGGAAGTTCAGAATCATAATGTTATTAAAAGAAAATAAAGTCGAATCTTTCATAAGAGAAGACAAATTAAAACCAGAGGCAGAACCTGACATATCAACTTGGAATGAGGGAAATGATAAAGCAATGAAGATCATCATTGATGGAGTTAGAGATCACATTGTTCCAATATTAACAAAATACGAAAGAGCATATGAGATGTTCAAAGCGCTAGAGAAAACTTATGAAAG
Organism: Chamaecyparis obtusa; assembly: GCA_027943335.1. Lineage (NCBI taxonomy): Eukaryota > Viridiplantae > Streptophyta > Pinopsida > Cupressales > Cupressaceae > Chamaecyparis > Chamaecyparis obtusa. The sequence goes on along the minus strand of BSBK01000274.1, from coordinate 164,977 downwards.
AAGTAATGCAAGCAAGAAATTAGCCTTGAAGAGGAGATAAATCACATAAGCATGAACAAAGGTGAGAAAATAAATTCATACTTTATGAGAGTCTCAACTCTTAAGAGATCAATTATCAACACTTGGCTATGAAATTGATGGTAAGGAATTATCATTGATCGCATTAGATGGTCTGCCTGAATCTTGGGAAACTTTTGTTTCTGGCATAAGTGCTAGGTCTAAATTTCCAAAATTTGACTAACTGAGAACAAATTGTCTTCAAGAGGAATCAAGACTAGACAAGAAAGGACTAAAGAAGAAAACCATTGATGAAGATCTTCATGCACTAAATGTGGATACCCACAAGAAGAAGAAAAGACACTTCAAGAAAAGGAAATTTAATCATGAAAACAATAAACGAGATATGTCAAAAGTCCGGTGTTTCAGATGTGATAAATATGGACATTATGTAATAAATTGTCCATATAAAAACCATCAGGCTTCATTCACCACAACAAAGAAGAAGACTAAGGAAGAACCTAAAAATGAGAAGTTTGTGCTCTACTCTGTACTTTCAAACCAAGTCTCAAATAAAAGCACCTGGGTTATCGACAGTGGTTCTTCAAGACATATTACAAGATTCAGAGAACTACTAGACTCTATGGTAGAAGAATCTGATGAGGAAGTAACTATTGGAGATGACTCTGCTTATCTAGTAAAAGGTGTTGGGACATGCACTATCAAACTAAAGACCGATATTTCCATTTAACTTACTAGAGTACTGTTTGTACTAGGTATCAAGAGGAGCCTAGTATCGATATCTACTCTTGAGGATAATGGATATAGAGTAACCTTTATGGATGGTAAAGTAAAGGCTTGGCCAAAGAAATGTACTATTAAGCAAGCCCAAATCATAGGTAGAAGGCAAGGTTGTCTATATGAGTTATGTACTGAATCAAATCAAGTCCTAATTAATGAAATGACCAACTCAAATGAGATATGGCATAGAAGACTAGGACATTTAAACTACAAGGCCCTATCTTCTATGGAAAATTTAGTCACTAGATTACCAAAACTTAAACAGTATCACCTTGGGGCATGCAAAGGTTGTGCTTTAGGTAAAAACACAAAAGGGGCATTTCAAAACAGTTCTAGTAGAACAAACAATGTATTAGAATTAGTTCATTTAGACTTATGTGGACCAATGTCTGTTCCATCAATAGGAGGATCTAAATACTATGTAATCTTTGTTGATGATTTCTTTAGGAAGACCTGGATATATTTCCTTAAACGTAAAGAATCTGAGGAGATCTTGAAAATGTTCAAAGACTTCAAATCACTTACTGAAAACTTTTCTGGAAAGAAAATCAAGACCCTAAGGTCAGATAACGGTAAAGAATATACATTAGACATTTTTAAGGAATTTTGCAAAAATGTTGGGATTAAGAGGGAGTACACTGTTCCTTACAACCCTCAACAGAATGGGGTTGCTGAAAGGAAAAATAGAACAATTATTGAAGCTACCAAGGCAATGCTTCTTGATCAAAACCTTGACACTTCCCTTTGGGCAGAAGCATCTAATACTGCTATATATATTCAAAACAGATGTCCACACTCCTACATTGATAGTAAAACTCCTGAAGAAGCTTTCTCAGGGACAAAACTAGACATCAACAACTTACGGATATTTGGTTGTCCCGTACACATACATATACCAAAAGAAAAGAGAACAAAGTTAGAACCATCTGGAAAGAAAGGTATTTTTGTAGGGTATAGTGAAACCTCAAAAGCATACCGAGTTTATATACTTGGTCAAAATCAGATTGAACTAAGCAGGGATGTAATCTTTGAGGAAGACATAGTATTCTCTAGAGCTAGAAATTTCTTAGAACGAGAAATTCATGTCTCTATAGGAGAAGATTCTACACCTGAGATTTAGAGGGAGTATTCTGAGGAAGAAGAAAATGAGGAACAACTCTCAACATTAGAAAATCCCAAAAAGAGACCTCTCTGGGCCACTAAGATAATAGAAGCAAAGTCTTATGTAGCTCCTTCAAAGACATTTAGGGAGAGTAAAAGACCCTCAAGATTATCTAGTTATGTAGCCCTAATGAGTGAACTCTCAAAATCACAACCTGCAAATGTTCCAGATGCTATTCAGCAACAAGTATGGAAAGATGCCATCACAAAAGAATATCAGTCTATTATAAAGAATAATGTATAGGACATTGTGCCTAGACCCAAAGAGAAATCAGTAGTCACCTCCAAATGGCCGTTCAAGATCAAACATGTTGTAGATGGCAGTATAGAGAAGAACAAAGCAAGGTTTGTAGCCAGAGGATTTTCACAAAAGGAAGGGATTGACTATTAAGAAACTTTTGCTCCTGTTGCTCGATACACTTTAGTTTGAACAGTCCTAGCCATTGCAGCTGCTGAAGGATGGAAAGTGCATCAGATAGATGTAAAGACTGCCTTCTTAAATGGAACCATTGAAGAAGTATACCTAGAGTAACCTGAAGGGTTTGAGATCCACAATTCCAAAACTCATGTGTGCAAACTAAAGAAAGCCTTATATGGGCTTAAATAGGCTCCCAGAGCTTGGTATGAGAGGATTGATAATTACCTTATGAAGTTAGGATTTTCCAAAAATGATGTTGATCCAAATCTCTACTTCAAACAAAACAAAGGTGATATGTTGATATTAATTCTATATGTTGATGATTTATTGATTACAGGAGAGGATCACCTTATTCACCAATGCAAGAAGGATTTAGCCAAAGAATTTGATATGAAAGACTTAGGTCTATTACATTACTTTCTTGGTTTAGAAGTTTGGCAAAAATCAGATAGTATCATCCCGAATCAAGGAAAATACACCCTTGACATTTTGAAGAGATTTGGTATGTTAAACTATAGACCAATGTCATCACCCATGGAAACCAATTTTCATAAGCTAAAAGTAGTAGCAACAAAATCCTCACCTGCAGATCCTACTCTATACAGGCAGATAATAGGTTCCCTAATTTACTTGGTAAATACTAGACCAAATATCTGCTTTGCAGTAAATGCCTTAAGTTAGTTCATGTGTGAACCTAAAGAGATTAATCTCATTGTTGCAAAACATTTATTGAGGTATCTTCAGGGTACTCTAAACCATAGTTCAAAATATCATTATCGACAACTTGTCGGCGAGGGCAAAAAAAGAGATATTGGCAAATATCAAAGATAAGTCGGGAACTTCTTGGGAAAATATCAAGAACTAAAAAAATTGCTTAAATTTAATTAGAAATGCATTTTTTTTTGCAAAATTCAATAAGGAGATGCATCTAATGAGTCAGTAAATGAGTAAACAAATCAAACAAGCTGATCTAGATATATATAAATGCAAATACTAATAGGATACAAAATCGCATCCTCGTATGGAATGCTGATGGCTCATAGCCATAGTCTAATAGTTTGAACTCTGAAGCAAACTAAAAATAGCAAATTGTCTTTGTAAATAGTAAAACTCTAAGCAAATACAAGTGTCAAGTACAATATCAAAATAGTCTACATCTTTCTCTTCCCCTTCTTAGCAGCTCTAGTAAAAACAATTGGAATGCGAGGGCCCGGAGGGGCTCTAGCCCTAGAAGTTTGCTATGGCTGTGGGTGTGATTCAACCTCCATCCTTGATGAAGATGGTGCTGACATTGGCAATGACTCATCATCTGTATCCTCCTCACTCTCAGACTCAGTGCCCCTGATCCTCATGAACGTCATCCAATCCTGTTGTGAATCTACCATCCTCCATAGCCTGCCTCTCCAAATCATAGATCTCATCCTTTGTAAACAATGGAGGTTGCTCTTGTGATGTCCAATCAAAGTAAGGATCTATGCCATCCAAATCAAGTGGACCAACTCGTGCTAACTCTACCTTTCTTATGCACAACTTAAGATTATATTGCATGAAGACAAAGTCATTGAGGCGTTTCTGTGCTAACTTGTTCCTCTTCTTTGTGTGAATGACCTCAAATAAGCTCCAATTACACTTACAATTGGATGAGCTACAAGGCTGACATAAGATGCAAGGGGCAAGTTTTTGTAGATTTGGGACATTTGCACCCCAATTTCGCCACCAAGCATCTACAAGATAAATATTAAAGAGTTAGAGAGCAAGGTGAAAACATATTTTTGTAACTTAGTTTTTATCTACTTATCATGCATGTGAAAGACTCTAAAAATCCAAATATTGTACTTGGGGTTTGAGTGTTTCTTCCTCTCCTTGCCATGTCTGAGGAGAATAGCTTGCTCGTTGCATTTTGGTACACTTCCATCTCAGCCACAATGAGGTCACTCACCTCAACATCGGGTACCATCCTCTGCATGCATCAGTGAATCCCTCCATGACCTCTCCATTGGGATCCGTGTAGGATGGAGAGAAGCGAAAGTGAGGGTTGAGGAAGTACCCCGCCACATGAATGGATTGGTGGAGCTGATTGTTCCACCTCCTGTCAATAATGTCCCATATGGGTCAAATTTAAGGCTGTCCCCCTTGTAGTAATTTTTAATAGCCTCTTTGGCCCAATCCATGGCTTCGTAAAGATACCCCATTGGGGTTTGATCCCCATCTACCAAGCGGAGAACTTGAACCAAGGGCTCTGTCACCTACAATTGAAAAGTAGAAAAAGATTATCATTAATCATTAGAGACTAGAGTGACAAATTAATAATGAAACTGAAAGACTTGATTATTGAATACAAAAAATTAAATATTTAACTTTTTGAAGTTTCCAAGTTACCTTCACAATTTCTGTAGCAGCATCAAAAAAGTTGTTGTCAAAGATGATGTATGCAACTCTCTCTCCATCAGGCTTCTTTGAATAAGTTGAGTCTAGCCATTCTTTACTCACAAACATTTGCTTCAAAGGGTTCAAAGAAGTAATAACACTTTGCAACATTAAGAAAATCGTTGCAAACCTTGTGACTGCAGGTCTATCCAACTCCTTCCCATGGGTGTATTCTCTCATCAAGCGGAGAACCCAAGGGTGATTGTAGATATATTTTGTTATCTTTCTTGCATCCTCTACAATCAGTCTCACCCAATCCAATTTTCCTATGCCCTCCAAAAGAAGATCAAGGACATGCGCTACACAAGGAGACCAAAAAAGTGTGCTACACTTCTCTTGGAGGATCCTACCCGCTGCCACATATGCCGCTGCATTGTCGGTTATGATTTGCACCACATTATCAATCCCCACCTCCATCACAGCTTGCTCTAACATTAGAGCCAAAGTTTCAGTAGTCTTTACCTTATCTGAGGCATCCAAGGATTTTATAAAGACCACTTGATCCTTGCAAGAAACCAAAAAATTGATGATGGTACGGGTTCTTCCATCCGTCCATCCATCTGAAAGGATGGTGCAACCAAATTCTTTCCATTGTGCTCTTTGGTCTTCTACCACATCTTTGGCTCTAGAAACAACATCTTTGAGCAACCTATAAGCACGAAGTAAAATTAACGTTAAGTACACAATTTTGATTAAAAAAAACTTGTATTCAACAAAAATAAGTAAAATGTAAAATTGTAAATTACTAAATAGTAAACTGTAAAATATTTAAAAATTAAAACAAGTGAACTAACCTCCCACTCAAGTCTGCAGGAGTAGGCGCCTTGCAGCCTTTTCCCACTACAGTATTTCCTGTCACAAAATTCAGCCATTAGGGACTCGCTACAACATTGAAGGGGATGTTGTTAAAATACCAAAAATTGGCACATTGAATGTCAACTTGCCGATGCACATCATTGTTCCACCCAGTACCCTCCAGTGATGGTTGTGCTCCAGGTGTGTTTCCGTGCACCAAAAAATTATCTATAGAAGACGTTTGTGGCAGTGGTCTACTAGCCCTTTCCCGCCATAGTAATTCCTGTCACAAAATTCAGCCAATAGGGACTTGCTGCAACATTGAAGGCGATGTTAAAATACCAAAAATCGGCACATTGAATGTCAACTTGCCGATGCACATCATTGTTCCACCTAGTACCCTCCAAAGATGTGTGTGGCGGTGGTCTACTAGAACCAGCGAAAGTCAAGGGGATGGTAGGTTTGCGGATTCGTGGGTCACGAAGAGAGCCCACTATACCCTCAAGTGTTTCTTCGTCAAGGTTGGATGGGATACTTGGTGGTCACAACCCATATTATTTCATTATGATCATTGTAAAGCAAAATCCAAACTAATAATGGTGATTAGAAAATAATAAGTGATTCTTAAAAAGGAAATAGTGTGAGTCTGTGAGATACCTTGCGATTCAGAAATGGCTGCCCTCATGGCGATTTTTGCCCTTTCCCTTTGTAACTTTTTCTCTTCTTGGGCAGCGAGCAAGGCATTCATCTGTCTCTTTATTTCATCTATAGTTTTGTCACAAACCCTTGTGCCATGCTTTTTGATCCCAGCAAGGTGGTATTTCAAACGAGATATGCCTCCACTAATTAGTTTTTCACATTTTATGCATATCACGGTATTATATTTGGGTCCTTAAAAAGCATATGCCCATGCCTTGTCTCTAGCCCCTTTAGGGCGTGTGCCTATATATCCAGATGGACATGCGTCTACTGAGGCACTGACAGACGCTGCAGCTGACCTAGTTGTAGAGCTATCCCTATTTGCGATTTTAATGATGAATCAACGACAACCTACACATGTCACATACAAATTGAAAAGACACAAATTTAGAAATTTAATAAACAATTTTTTTTAAGACAAACTAAATTAGTTTAAAACTTTTAATAAGTTTAAACATAGCTGAAACTTGAAACTTGAGAGAATAAAACAAAAAAAGTTGTTAGTTTATGAAATTCTTAAGAAAATATGAAATTTTTGAGAGAACTATGAATTTTTTTTGCCAAAATTGCTAAAAAATGGTGTTTGATCTTGTTCATTACACTCTAAAACGAGTTAGAGTACATTGGAAATGGTATTATGAAGTTTGTATAAACTTAGTTGCAACTAATACAAGACAAAATGATTTTTGAATTTTTTTTTTTTTTTTGAAAACTTACTTGTGAATCCAAATTTGCTTTAAAAATCTCTTCGAATCCGCTTGAAATCCACAAGAAATCGCTATTGAAGGCTTCAAATGACCACCTCCTCCAAAACCTATTTCTCCTCTCCACAAGTGTTCAGCCAAAAAAAAAATTGTTTTGCCCTTTTCCTAGGCGTGCGAATTTTAACTGGGCGCGCGCGATAAGTTACCAACTTATCGTGATAAGTTGGCAACTTATTGCCAACTTATTGGCGATAAGTTGGTAACTTATCGACCGATATTTAACACTTATTAGCGTGTAATGACCCTTACCAATAGGCCACTAAAAACCACTAATACTGAACTGAGAAATTTCGTCAAACACTTTCCCTGCAACCTGAGTTTGCTGATGTCTGCTTGTTTTGTTTTGACTGTTTGGCACCAATGATGTTTTAATGATTGCAAATGATTACTAAATAACTACTTGAAAAGCCAAATGATAAGCAACTTCGTTAGATTTCTTTTTCAATGCAAATACATGAAGTTCTGATATGAAAAGTACTCCTACAGCCAAGTGTCATTTTCACAAACAGTTGGTATGCAACCTATATTCTGATAAGCACAACTACAGCCATTGACATTATGTCAAATAGTTGGCATACAACTGAATACCCAATACAAATGCTCACTAAATGATGTAAGAACAGTACCCAAGCAATGATGTGTTTCAAGAAGGTTGCCTATTACAATATGCTATCAATACAAGTGCTGACTTTACAAGCTATAACAATTTTCAGACTTCAATAACTTGGCACCAAGATAATACAATGAACTTTTGCCAAACAAGATAATGCAATGACCAACAATGTCTATTGGATTATCAACACTACAAATCTGATGACAATATGCAAGATATAGCAATGACTGATTTCTATTGACTGTTTTTTCAGAATACATATATGGACTGTTACAACAGTACACATGAACAATGAAACTCTTGTGATGACCAGACCTTATCAAATCCACTCTCATTCACTATGACAATCCAAAAATGAATAACAGTGACTGAATTATAGTTATGTATTGACTGTCACAGCAGTGCCTACTTATATGCAATTTTCAACACAACCTTGACATCAAATATCAACATCTGAATCATATGAAAGAACCTGGAATGCTGCACTTATTGTTGACTGAATGCTGATGTAGACACCTCCAATTGCACCCGAACTGATCCCAATTTACAGCTGATTGTAGATGGCTGCAATAATTTTTCGGACTGCTTTTTTCACTTTGCTTTTTCGGGTCTGCTTTTTCGGACTGCTTTTTTCGGATCCGCTTTTTCGTTTTGCTTTTTTGGATTGCTTTTTCGGATCTGCTTTTTCGTTTTGCTTTTTCGGATTGCTTTTTCGGATTTGCTTTTTCGGACTGTTTTTTCGGATCTGCTTTTTCGTCCTCTTGCAACCAAAACTCAAACCCTTAGGTAAATCTGAGGATTCCAAATAAGCTCAACATGAAATGGCTGAATACCACTTCCAATGTGCAACCCTTCAAAAGATATCTCACTTCCTCAGTTATGCAAATCCAAGGGAGTTTTCGTTCCCAAAGATCTAATGAAAATTTGTAGACCAAATGACTACAAATTGCTCCAATATGGAAAAGTAGAAGAATCCTCAAATCAGCTTGTCCAAATGAATGCCCAAGCCCCCTATTTATTCACTTTTTGAGAAGTTACTAAGAACTTCTAGAAGCATCCATTATAAAATTCCATTATAATGCACTTTTATAATAATATAACTTTATAAAATAAAAGTGCAACTCAACTTAAAATTATAACATGTGGGGCCCGCATAACTCATAATAATAAAAATAAGCTCTAAATCACTTCTCCAAGAGCAAATACGACCACTGATCTACAAAATGACTCTCTCCACATCGCCACCAGTCTACGAGAGCCTGTGATAGACTGATCCGGCACGCTAAACGATGTTAGCCAGAATGGGGACATGACACAGCGTGCGAAAGTTACGTATTTTATCGGCCTGGGGAAAATATTGCGATAAGTTAAAATATCATAGATATATCTACGATATTTTAATCTATGCTCTAAACTATGGACTTAAATATGAAAAGACAGACTTGGACCTTCATGGATTCATTGACTCAGATTGGGCTAGAAGTGTGACCGATCGAAAAAGCACCTTAGGATGTTGTTTCAGTTTGGGATCAGCAATGGTATCATGGATTAGCAGAAAACAATCTTCAGTAGCTCAAAGTTCTACAGAGGCTGAATACATTGCATCTTCGATGGCTGCCAGAGAAGTAGTATGGCTCAAAAAACTACTTATTGGGTTATTTGGTAAACCATTAAAACCAACTGGTATCCATTGTGATAACTAGAGTTGCATCAAGTTATCAGTGAATCTAGTGTTTCATGACAGATCCAAGCATGTTGAGATTCCTTATCACTATGTCCGAGATATGGTTGAAAGGGAAGTAATTCAGTTGGAATATATTAGTACAGGAGATTGAACTACAGATATTCTTACCAAAGCACTTCCCAAGATGAAAGTTGATCACTTCAGGAAAAATCTTGGTATATGGTTGTAATATAATTTTTGATTTCTATAAATATAATGTGTAAACTTCTTATGGGCTCATCCATTCTGTGTACATTTCTAAGAGGTGACGACTTTTTAGAAAATGAACACTTGTATTTGATGTTACAAGGTGACGATCTTGTAATGGAGATTCGTTATGGTAGACTTTTGATATGTCAGTGCACATACCATAATAGGGTTATATGTAAGGGGAATATAATATTCTCAAGTTACTATATCCTTGTATCATGATCTAAGGTGATATGAAAATCAGGTATCATGATCTAAGGTGATTCCTCATATCACGATCTAAGGTGATATGAAAACTAGGTATCACAATCTAAGATGATTCCTCATAAGTGAATCCAGTGTTTCATGACAGATCCAAGCATGTTGAGATTCCTTATCACTATGTCCAAGATATGGTTGAAAGGAAAGTAATTCAATTGAAATATATTAGTACAGGAGATCAAACTGCAGATATTCTTACCAAAGCACTTCCCGAGGTGAAAGTTGATCACTTTAGGAAAAATCTTAGTATGGTTGTAATATAATTTTTGATTTCTATAAATATAATGTGTAAACTTCTTATGGGCTCATCCATCTTGTGTACATTTCTGAGAGGTGACGACTTTTTAGAAAATGAACACTTGTATTTTATGTTACAAGGTGATGATCTTGTAATGGAGATTCGTTATGGTAGACTTTTGATATGTCAGCGCACATACCATAATAGGGTTATATGTAAGGGGAATATAATGTTCTCAAGTTACTATATCCTTGTATCACGATCTAAGGTGATATGAAAATCAGGTATCACGATCTAAGGTGATTCCTCATATCACGATCTAAGGTGATATGAAAACTAGGTATCACAATCTAAGATGATTCCTCATATTACAATCTAAGGTAATATGTAAAAATCAAGTATCACAAGTTAAGGTGATTCCTCACTTCACGAGTTAAGGTGATGTGCAAAATAGTTATCATCTACATGATGATTTCTCGTATTACATGATATCACAAGTAAGGTGGTTTATGGTAAATTATCTTCCCTAGCTAAGAGGGAGTGTTGGAAATCGATAGCATCGTTCAGACAATTAAACTTGAATATATAAAGAATACATATATGTACATATTAATGTATATGTATTTGCCTCTTTTAGGGTTTAGGAGCAAAAAATAGATTAAAAAAATGTTATTAGCACATGTTTTTTTTAAAATTTAAGTGGCAAAAAGGTGAAAAAATAAGTTTTTTGGGCGTATGCTAGTGGAGGCGTCTAGAAGCACCTGGATGCCCTGTGGGTGCCACTTGGAAGCCACCATAGGCCATAGGGCATCTGCCCCCGGATCCGCCTCCACAGGGATTCGCTTCCGCATCCAACATGCCTATGGACGCATTGGTAACTAAGAATTCAACCATTGAAAACAACAAAAAGTTAAAACCTATTTCAATTATGCACAATAGAATGAAAAACAAAAATGTTTTGCCTTTCTTTATTGCTTGCCATTGCACAAAGAGAGTTGAAGATTGTTGAATAATGAAGCTGGTTTTTGTGCTATTCCTATGCATTTGCAAGTGTTGATTTGTTCTCAAAGACATTGTAGAGAAAAAATTCAACAAAAGAGGTAGCTTTTTTGTTGTTTTTAAATTTTTTTCCCTTAAATTTGAATCCTCTATAATTAAGATGTTGAAAAATAAACAAACTAAAAGACAACTAATTTTGATTATTTAAAAAATCATTAAGATAATTAATTAAATTAAATTTTAAATAGTCCTAAGCTTCTTGGGACTATTTATATTTAATTAATTAAAAGCTAAACCCCATTAATTTTGATGAGTGACTTTTATTATCATGCCAATGGGAATTTTATAAGGGGGTCACTTTCTTAAAAAGTACCTTCTGGAAGCTTATTATAAAAAATGAATTATCCTCAACCAAGAGCTCAGAACATGACTCCTCTTCACCATCGGACTCGTTTTGGTGCAATTTTCCTCTCAGGAACTTGTAATTTTTGCATTAATAAAGATATTTATGGTTAATAGCAGCATTTGGCTCTGGTTTAAACTGGACTGGTGAAGTTTTGAAAGGATTTTGAAATGGTGCTGAGCATTGTTGCTCCATATTTGTTGCACCTTCAATTTTTAAGATCATACTTGTACCGCTTTTGATCTTAAAACTCTTTATGTTGATTATATATTAAATATATTAATATAAATCCGGCTTCGGCCCTTTACTGACCAAAAAAAATAAATTATATTCTTTCTGGAAAGCTCCAATTTTTTTTTAAAGGAGTAACCAAGGGAGTCATTTGGCATTCTGATTATTTTAAGAAACCCTTTTCATCTGGGAGATTGAACTGGTTCATTCTTCAGCCTAAGGGTGAAAACCATTATGCTCATCAGCTTTGTGGATGAAAACCTGCTTGGCTAATCAAGTGGATTCATAGGGAGTTCACCGTTGTGCTGAAATGCTTGTGCCCTTTGTATTTGAGGAGTTTTTGCAGTCGATTTAATTGTTGAAGATTAATAAATTCAAATTGGGAAGTCTTGCAAGCAGGATGATTTATATGAGTATTTGATAAAAAGTACAACTGACACCATAGTTGGATAGAGATAATGAGTGTTGGAATGAATTATTGCTGGCTGCCATATTTCATTGTTTGGCTGGGCAATGACTTTGGGTTATAGAAGTGTGGATTTCTGTCATTATTGGAGGTGATTGCTTGCATAAACTTAATTGCCATAGATCTTGCTAATTGTTGGTTGTTTCTTCATTTTTGGGCACTGAAATCTCTTTGGTTGGGGTAAGCTTTTATGCAGACTGCTGGTGTTAATTGACATTTGACTAGGCTAGTGTTTCCTTATTTGCTGGGTGTCAAAGATTGCCATATCGAGCCCCTATGTTGGTCAGAACTGAGGTAAAAATTTGGTGTTATTGCCGGTTTCTGTTGCTTGCGACTTTGGGTGATAAGATACTTGGTGGACATGGATGTTTGGATCCAATTTTTGGGTGTTGGGGTATTTCTTGCCAGTCAACGTCTTACCTGCAGCTGGTATTGTCCAAGCTGGGCATTGCTGCCATACATTCTGGAGTTGTTTCAAAATTAATGTTTGCTAGTGATGAAGGTCATAAAATTGTATTTGCTTATTTCTGTAATCTGCCTTGTAATAGCAGCAGCCTGTCATATTGAATTTAAAAATCTCAAGGTGCAAATTATGGATATTTGTGCTTTTTCAAACTTGTGTATATCAGTTTGAGTTTCATGATTATTCATGGGAACATGATTCCAAAAACTATCAGCAGATCTTCATAAACTATTTCAGAATGAAGCTCTTCAAATAAGTGTGGATGACAACTTTTTGACTAGACGCCCTTCAATAAATAATATAGCAAGGAAAAGTGCAAAATTTGAATAGCATATTGATAGGGGTTTTTACAGTGGTATCAGAGTTTAGACCTTACCAGCCTATGGTGTTCAGAATAGTAATCAGCGAAAAGATGAAGGCTAATCAGGAGCTCATGACAGAAATGTTGCAAGTCTTATTGAAATATTAGAAGAATCTCAATTTAGCTAGAGCATCCAGAGATGCTGGATCATCATTAATCTGTTGGAAAGAAAGAAGGGACAAAGGAAAATAATTCTTCCATTGCAAGGGATAATGAAGGCAGCAGAAATAAACTTAGAAGAACTTGGGAGCTTAAGCAACAATGCATGGGTAAAGAAATGAAGTTGCTAGAGGGTGAAAAAGAGAAACAAGAAGATTGTCAAAATACCTTTCAGACATTTCAGAGTTGAACTTGCTGAAAATGTTAGTGTCATGCCATCTCATGAGGAAGTTTGCAAGGCAACGCAAAACTAAAAATCTAGACTTGAAATATTTGTTACTTCCGAGGAGTATGAAGCCAATTCTTCATGTGCTTCTGCAAACGAAGAGGAGTACATTGGTCTTCATGATAGTGCTGAGATTGAAGGATCTGCTGATTTGGAGTTTGCTAAATCAGCAACTAATGAAGGTATGAATGTGTTTAATGACTCATTGCTTGAGCATAGAGCTGTACTAGCTTCGATGCAGGAATTTGGCGAAGGTAACGATAGTGAGGTTGCTGATATTGTGTAGGAAGGCAAATCACAAATTTTGTTGTGTGATGTTGAATATGATCAACAACCTAAAGCATTGGAAGGTTTGAAGGATCAATTGCTGGTCAATGAGGAAAAGGTTGTTCCAACCTTAACTTGTTTTGATAGCACACACAAGTTCATTGAATACCTCCTTTGGTTTGGGATGGCTCACCTTGAAGAGAGACATAATGGTTTGGTGTTTGGTGCCACTATAACAAATCTTCAAACTATCAACATGCTTTAGAAGTAATAAAACCATATTACCTGCATTTGCTATCAGATAGAGACCATGCTATCAGATTTACAGAGAAGTCTTATAGAAAATTCATAGGGAAGGAGAAAGAAGTTGATAAACTTAACCATAAGTTTGGCTCACTTTTCTCTTTTCAAAGCATAAATTTAGTCACCTGTTGCAGCCACATTGAAGGAACAAGAATGTGATACAGGGACTTTGGAGATCAAACATTTGATTGAAGGGATTAATGAGATTGGTGAATTTCACATTGATTGTAGTGTGAGGAATGCTCATTACTTCCCTCTGAGCCCACATAGAGATGATTTCACCATGTTTCTGATGACATAAGAGTGGGATGGATGGCTGGTACAAGGGATTAAATACATCACTTTGTTATTAGGCGCTTACTTCTACCAAAGAAGAATCTAAATCTTGTAGGTGTCTTAGTTTGTTTCTATAGGATGGATATTCTGTTAGGCTGCAGGATAAAGAAATAGACTTGGCACATTGGTTCTCCAGTTGTAATCAGAGTGGTGCAACAGAAGCCATAGGAGTTGGGAATGATAGATTCCCATTTTGGCCTTGGGGTCCAGGAATTTTTATGATGGGTGGATTGCTTCACAGTGTGACAGAGTTTGACAAAGTTGTTGGGTTCATTTGTATCAGAATGGTACAAAGGATATATGATAGAGCATTCTACAGGTTTATTTGGAATCCTGGTATCGGTATAAAGGCTTAGATTGCTTGTCTCTAGGAATGGAAGACTGTAACCCTTTATTAGAAGAAGACTATTTTAATTATTTAAAAAGGTCATAAAATAAATAATTAATGAAACTCTAAATAGTCCTAAGCTTCTCATGATTTATATTTAATTAACTAAATGCTGATCCTCAGTTATTTTAATAAGTGAATTTATATTACGTCCATTGAAAATTAATAAGCAGGCCATTTTATTAAAAAATACCCTTCTGGAAGCTTATTTAAAAATGAATCTGAATTCTTTCTGTAGAGTTCAATCCATCGAAAATTAATAAGCAGGCCACTTTATTAAAAAATACCTTCCCGAAGCTTTTATTAAAAATGAATTTGAATATTCTTTCTTTAAAGTTCAAAAAAAGATATAAAAGGAGGAATGGAGCAATTTGGCATTTTGATTATTTTAGGAAACCCTTTTATCCTAGGAGATTGAACCTGGTTCATTCTTCAGCAGAAGGAGGTAAAGCCCATCAGTTGTATGGATGAAGACTCACCTGGTTAATCGAATGGATTTGTACAAAGTTCACCATTGTGTTGAAAACTCGAAATGCTTGTGCCCTTTGGATTTTGTAGTGTTTTTGAGATTGAGGATGTTGAAGAAGTAGGATCGCTGCAAATGTATATGAAGTGATAATTCAATACTGATAAATACTGAATATTGATTTGTAATTCTGAATCTGATAATTGTAGTCACCGAACTCCAAAGGGCAGAACATATATTGATTTCGATGTCTTTCCTTGGGATCGGATCTGCATTATAAAGGATACAAATAGACATATCCATGAGCAGACATGTCTCCACAAAGGTGCCTCTTCATGCCCGATCTCTAGTCGGGTTTCAAATTTTAACAACTACAAATGATTTCTTTAATAGTATATATATATATATATAGAGAGAGAGAGAGAGAGAATTTATCCGACTGAAGCTACAAAACATCAACACTACCTCTTAGCTAGGGAGGATAAACACAGGATATGATATTACCTCAATGTAATATCAAGAAAGGCATGTTTGAGAATATCCTTGATCAAAATATTCACCATTAGATATCATCTCATGGTAGCAAGAGTAATGGCCTCCGAATATCAAGTCGCATGATATTCACCAAGTACTCCAAGTAATTTGGCCTTAGAATATGAAGTCTCATGATATTCACCAAATACTCAAAATGCTCATAAGGTATGTGCACACGTATCACACGTATCCTCAATGATACTTACCATAGGAACATTCATGGTCTGTTTAAGGAACTTAATCCACCATGCAAGTTATCATCTATCATGATCTTTTTAGACAACATAAGATGTCCATCACAATAGAAGGCCATGGACCATGCAAGTTATCATCTATCATGATCTGCTTATATATCATAGGATGTCCATAAAATTAGAAGATTAAGTTATTGTAAGATCGTCACCTTTCAATAACTTTTGCAAATACAAGTGATAATCATTTGGAAGTCGTTACTTCCTCATGATGTACACAGGGGGTACGCCCATTAAAAACATGGAGTCACACACATGACATCCACCATGCCTTAGTGCAGAGAGTGGAAACAAGGGATTTCACCTCAAACTTCTCTCACAGAGAACTCATCAAGTAGATATCGGTCTGTTGATCTTTTCGTTCAAGATTCCTTATGATAAACTGTTAGACTCCCTTTGAATCTGATATCAATCTTTTGAGCTCCTTGTCCAAAGGTACCTTTGAAGAGTCAGACTCCTTTTGAATTTGATATCAATCTTCTTTTTCCTGCAAGAGCATCCCCAAAAAAGATAAAGGAAAATAGCTCTTATAGCATGTATAGAAATACAAATAAGAGAGAGACTACAATGAGTAGATAAATGTAATACTCAAAGATAATGAATACTTATCTATGCATCCTTTAATAGTTGCTTCAATGAAGGTCCATATACATTAAATAAAAAATGCCTTCTTAGATTTATATCCAACTCTTGGACATCCTTCAACGGCCTTGGAGGATCCACGTATAGTTTCAGATAAGGATTGAAGTTAGGACAACTTACTAACTTTCTCCTTGTAATAAAACTAAATAGAGTTTCCTTCATAAACTCGTGTTCATTAGCATGAACATTTCTTCCCTTGTACTAAGAATTTTATCTGCCCCCATCTCTCATGCATTCAGAACCCACTATTTGGCCTCTTCTCCCTAAATTTGTTGCTGTTCGCATCTTTTATAGAATCACGGTGACATACACCTCAACACAAAAATTAGTAGTTGTCAACCCTTGTTAAGCTGTTAGATGGGAGAGTCATTCACGACAAAAAGAAATTACAGAATCAATCTTAAACTATTCGGAGTAGTCAACAGGCACATTAAAGACATAGCACACACTATTCGATAGAGGAATAATGTCAGAGATAAACGATTAAACATAGGACTCAACAAATTATTGTCAACTCAGCATTTCATTACCCAATCACAATTGGAGGAATAGAGAGAGACATATTGACGACAAATATAAAGTAGAGATTCTCGACCACTAATTGCTATCCATCTCCACATGGTCAAAGTCCTGCATCATATTATGTTAGACACCATTAAACTGATTTGGATTAAGGAGGATCTCTTTAATAGTGCTCGACGTGCTTCTCTATGGTATCATGTGACCCAATCTGAAATATTTAGAATTGCCAAAGTGATCCTCTTATCAAATGTTAAACACTCACAATGATATGTATGTAATCGGATGGCATTTTAAGTTTAGCTTGTCGCTTGCCAATCAGACTATATATGTTTGCGATACCAACAATGAGAGTGTCTGGGTGATCTGTTTGTCCTGTTGGTGGTTGCTGTTATGAAGTGGCTCAGAGATTTTCTCTTTGTGGCAATATATACTCTAGTTGTATTTATCTGAGGTATTGCATATTGAGGATTGCTGGTTTGACAAATATGATAAGAACTCTTCAAACGTCAATTCTCCTGTGTCCAATTTTCCATATCAAGCCTTCACCAATCGTTCCATATTAAAACAACACATCCAACTATCGCTACATAAATTTCTAATATAGTTGTTGCTGCTCTTTATAAAATGTATTTAAACACTTTCTTACACTTGCAACCTGGCTCTGATACCATGTTGAAGAAGTAGGATCGCTGCAAATGTATATGAAGTGATAATTCAATATTGATAAATACTGAATATTGATTTGTAATTTTGAATCTGATAATTGTAGTCACCGAACTCCAAAGGGTAGAACATATATTGATTTCGATGTCTTTCCTTGGGATCAGATTTGCATTATAAAGGATATGAATAGACATATCCATGAGCAAACATGCCTGTTCATGGTATGTCTCATGAAAAGGTGCCTCTTCATGCCCGATATATATATATATATATATATATATATATATATATATATATATATATGTATGTATCTTCAATATAGAATTTATTCGACTGAAGCTACAAAACATCAACATAGGAGTTTTTGTAGATGGATTTATTGATTGAAGATTAATAAATAGTGAATGCTTGCAGACAGAACAATTTATATGAGTATTTGATAGCAGCTGGCATCATGGTTGGATAGAGATAATGCGTGTTGGAATGATTTATTGCTGGTCATTGTATTTCGTTGTTTGGCTGGTGATGACATTGGGTTCTAGAAGTGTGGGTTTCGAGCATTTCTTGGAGGTGATTGCTTGCATAAACCTGATTACCATATACCTTGCTAAGCGTTGGTTGTTACTTCATTGCCTACTGATAAAATATCTGTGGTTGGTGTTAGCTTTAATTCATAGGTTGCTGACTTTGATTGACATTTGGCTAGGTGAATGTATCCTTATTTGTTGGGTGGTTCTTTGTTCTCTGCTTCTTCTTGTTTGGTTCCTTGTTCTTTTAGCATGTTCCCCCGACCACTATTTGGTGGTTCGCTAGTTTCTTGCTATTTTGGCTGTATGATTCCTGCCCCATAGACCCTTGTTGGTCTTCCGTTGGACATTAATAAATTTATCTTATCTTATCTCCCTACACAAACCCCCTATCCTCTTAAGTGTATCCGCGAGTGATTAAGGAGTCGGCTAAATATATTAATATCTTTTGTATTACAATTTTATATATATATATATATATATATATATAATGGTTCTTTAAACTTAATAGAATTTAGTTATATTATTTTGTAAATTAGTATTTTAATTTAGAGACATGTTACAACATAATTTGCCGTCCAACAATGCTTGCCAACACTTTAATTTATTCATTCCTTCCTCATCTCTTCCTTATGAAGAGTATCAAAACACAATTCATATAATCTCTAATTCCTCTCTGATATCTTCCTTACAATACCAGATATATAATATAGATTGATAATGTTCCATGCTTTTGATAATGGATTTGATTACCAATACACATATCTTCTAAAACTTTTACTAAATCGATAAGCACTCAAATCATTCAAATAATTAAGACTGATAAAAACATGAAAGCACACAACTATCAACACATAGAACACCAAATTTTACGAGGAAACCCAATTGGGAAAAACCATGGAGAAGCTAATTTTCATGAAATGAACATCGGTTAAGGTGACTTTTACAAGGGCTCATTGTCGGTTTTGCTCATTGTAGGCTGGCTCACTGCTGGTCGGGCTAGCTACCCTTATACAAAAGAAGTATTATAAAATGTTTGTTTGACAAAATGTGAATTGATAGATTGCATCTGACCATTGCATGAAACAATTCTAGTTGATAGCATATTAATCACCGACAATAGAGATTCGATATAGATCTTCTGCCAGCATACACCAAACTTCTACAACACAGTATGTAAGATCTTGTCTCTGAACCACAACATATCCTTACTTGACTTTCTTCTGCTTACACACCATTGCCAGATATTCACCGAAATAGATTTCAGACTATAACACCTTCAAATCTCTGTTTCCAGCTCACGCGCGCATGCACACACACACACACACACACACACACACACACACAAAAGATATCTTTGTTTATATATACATTCGATAAGGTAGCCACCTATGTTGGCAAAGCTACAATACATGTTAGCCACACAACAAAATATATTACAATTATATTTAACATGCTACCACTGAACCTAAATTTGGGTTATACTTAAGAAATCTTTACAACACATTACAACAAGACTTAAATATAGGTCACACTTAAGATACATACGCCTCGTATCACATTTACCGAAAAGATAAGTGAACTATTAGAATGCAACAACCAAGTCCATGACTTGATTAACAAAACTTCCGAACCAAGCGATAGATATGAACTGATGAAACTTGTCCAAAATAAGATCTAATCACTATGCCAAAACTTTTGATGAACTGCAAGAATGTCCATGTAGTAGGAACACTTGGATGAACTCTATAAGTACAACAGTCAACAGGTACTGATAGAAACACCAACCAACTACAATCATCAAAACATATAGATGTACTAGAAGATGTATTCCATTTGTAGAAACAAGTACACCTAACACCATACATCAAAATTGCATGTACAAGATCAATTATGCAAGAATGTCCATGTAGTAGGAACACTTGGAAGAACTCTGTAAGTACAATAGTCAATAGGTACTGATAGAAACACCAACCAACTACAATCATTGAAACATACAGATGTACTAGAATATGTATTCCATTTGTAGAAACAAGTACACCTAACACCATACATCAAAATTGCATGTACAAGATCTATTATGCAAACATAACCAAAACCTTGATATCATACCAACAACTGTTCACATCCAATCGATACCGCCAGACAACCAACCGATACCGCCAGACAACTAGTATGAAGATTTTAATATCAATGATAACAATGCCAACAACATCTCAATATGTCTAACAATCTCCCCCTTTGGCATTGATGACAAAACAACAAAAACACAAAAACTTCAAAACATCCAAAAACTTTCCTTGAGTAGATACTTCATTAATGTTTTTGTTTTCCTCTTTCTCTCCCCCTTTTTGCCACAATGGCAAAGGGCCAAAAACTAGAACTCAAAAAATTTAAATAAACACAACAGTTTGCACATAAAATACCTTGTAACTTTCCTTAATGATACAAAGCTTCTTCCACTCAACAACAATGCCCATCTGGGTGCACAAGCTATCATGCTCCACTAACATGTCAATAGATGAAATCTAGTTTAGAAGTTGAATCTGCTGTTGATAACTCTATGCATCAACAAGGATACTAGAGACATGTTCCAATTGAACCTCGACCAAGTCCTTCACCGACCAGATCATATCTTTGCCTCTGTAATTGCAACATTTCACCTTGTAATTGTCTAACTCTTATACTTTGTTTTCCTCCATCCTTGAAATAATCATATGTTTTTACTAGCTCATTTAATTCGGTCTTAATAGCTTCAATTTTGCCTCTAAAATTGTCAACAACACCAAGCCACCGAAGACAATACATGTACATATCCAAAATTTCCTTCATATATTCCTTGGCCTCACCAATTAATCTGGGTAACTTATGTCTTGCATTGGTACACTTCTTCTCAATAGACTCCTTGAACTTTCTACAATCAACTCTACTCTGCAACAGTATGCTTTTAATATCTCTGACCAATTCAACTGGTAGCATACCAGACACTAGAAAACATGCTTTTTTTACTGATCAAGTGATTAGTCAACAATTCCTCTATCTTTGTTCTGCTCACCGAAGAGCAATTGGACCATAATTCACCGATTCTATCAAGCTCACCATCTTCTAGCATAGACTGAACCACATCAGAATCCATAGAGTTAGAATTTGATGGAGAAACCACATTTTTCACAAATTCCTCTTCTTTTTTCTCTTCTGTTTCTTCCTTTTCCTTAGCCTCTTCTTCATCCTCCAAGATAGTAACAATTTCTTTTCCTTTAGCACTAGTCTTTCTCCTTTTAGGTTTCAGAGGGGAACTGCCAGTAGCAACAATTATATTTTTCTGACTAGAGGAGGAACCCTCCTCAACATGACTCACTGGCACAACACTAGAAACAACCAAACTGGAACAAAAATTCATCTGCAATAAAGTGAGATATGCTTTGCAAGCATTTGCATAATTCTTTACAAACCCTAGGTATCTGTAAATCAGTTTACCGACATGGATGCCGGTCCTCCGCTCAATGTTTTCATTACTCAATAAAGACTTCAATAAATAGAACACTAAGCATGCAACCAAAGATCCAAACCAAAATCCATAACCATCTTCTACAATCATCTTGACATCTTCAAGAAAATTATCCAATAACAATTTACACATCAAATTAAACATTCTACCTAACCATTTTATGAGCAATGTAAATTGCTATAGTTGAAGTGACAACATCATGATTTTGAAATTGAATTTTTTAAGAAATGTCATAGGAAACATACCTCACCACCGATCAACAAGAGTATTTATTAGGAATACATGCTGATCATGGTCAATACTAGTCAACTCCTTTACCTCTTTGTAATTGATTGTTTACTTTGTTGGTAAGTCACTCACACTGCGCAATCCCGTGATGTCTTGAATTACTTCTTTCGTCACTTCATAAGACTTGTCCAACCCTAGGTTTCCATCCTAAAACCGACTCAACAAAAACGTGATAAATTCCTTGTTGTCAAACCAAGAAAAGTCTCCCTATATATCCAATCCGAGATTCCAAATCCTTTGCAACTCATCCGATGATAATCCGGCTTCCATCTCTCTGATCCTACCATGATCAAATCTTCCCTTTTAACCTTCTTTAACATCCTTGATTTTTCTTCTTGCAATAGTGCCAAATGATTTCAAGTATTCACATTTATAATCATGAACCATCATAATTTCTCTTTTTTCGCCAAAAATTAAGTATTGCTAATGCAATCAAGTCGTACTATGCATGTCAATCAACCAATAAATCCACAATCATTATTTGTCCAACCATCATATAAGAGACAAGCTAGTTGCAATTGGTATCACCTCGAAGCAGGGGGAGTGGCTGATATAGCATTTAATACTGCTCTTGAGCCAAAGCATTCGACTCAGTTACTAGAAGAGCTAGTACTAGGATTTGGTACCATAGGGCTCTCTTCACCAGCAACATCTTTCTTATTCCATGTCATGTTAGTCTTCTGAGATTCACTTGAAATTGTAACATTATTACCATCTCTAGTATTTATCGGAGCACCACTAGATTTGCATGTGTTAGCATAATGACCAATTTGACCACATTTGAAACAATTTACATTCCTCTGATTTGATCTCATTGATTGAACTCTAGATCTGCATTGATTAGCCTTGTGACCATAATTTTGACACAACAATTTCCATGAAAGATATTGTTCATTCCACTCTTCGTAATTGGATTAGAAACTTGACTTGATTTGCTTTATGACCAACCTTATGACAATTAAAGTATTGAACCTTCCCCTCTTTCCTCATCTTACATTCAACAACCTTATGATCAAAATTCTTGCAAACGTAATAATAACCATTAAAGGATAAGTACCTTTGAGCATTCAGTTGCCTTACTGTAGGCCTTCTTGTAGATGTATTTTGATTCCTGATCTTGCCAGCTACCTCAGACTTCGCCTTAGGTTCAACTACCTTATCTTTGCCTTTGTCCTTAAGATCTAAACATTCACTAGTAAACCCTAATCCTTTCTTATCTTTGTGACTCTTCTGCAAAGCTAATAACTGATCCAAAATAGTATTGCTCTCACAAACCTTAGCTTCTTTAATTCTTGATTCAACTTTTCATTTTCATTTGACATCATCTTGATGATATCCTTGAGATTCTCTTCAGATTTCTTCCATTCCTCTATGATGATCTTCAGTTCTTTGGTCCTCTTCCAGCTTTCTGTTTTTGGCTTTAACCCATCTTTGATAAACTTCTCAATATGTTTCTTGTTATTCATCTTCTTTTCCTGCTCCGCTACCTTTTCTTTTGATTCCTTCAATTCCTAACTGACTTCCTTATGCTTTGCTTTAAACTTCCAGATTTGATCTTTCAGCTTAATAATACACACATTTGCTTCCTTCAAATTTTCTTTCAACTCCTCATTTTATGATTTGGTACTCTCACTATTGCTCATCATGATCTACCAATCCTCATCAACATAGTATTCTCCTTCCATCTGTTCAAATTTTCAAACAATCAAGACCTTCCTCAAGTGGTTAAGTTCTATATGCAAGGGACCAAACTCTGATACTAATTGTTGAACTTGTCGAATAATTGAGAGTGAAGGTGAATTAGTTTTTCACAAATAACTCTGTAAAACTTTTACTGAACTCGTAAGCACTTAAACTATTCAATAATTAAGACTGATAAAAACATGAAAAGACAAAATCATCAACACAGAACACCATATTTTACGTGAAAACTCAAACTGGGAAAAACCATAGAGAAACTAATTCTCATGAAATGAACACCGGTTAAGGTGATTTTTACAAGGCTCATTGTCAGTTTGCTCACTGCCGGTCGGGCTAACTACCCTTATACAAAAGAAGTATTACAAAATGTTTGACTGACAAATTGTGAACTGATAGAATTGCATCTGAGTATGCATGAAACAATTCTAGTTGATAGCACACTGATCACCGACAACAAAGATTCGATACAGATCTTCTGCCAGCATACACCAAACTTCTGCAACATGGTATGTAAGACCTCTATGAACCACAAAAAATCCTTACTTGACTTTCTTTTGCTTACACACCGCTACTAGATATTCACTAAAACAGACTTCACGCTATAACACCTTCAGATTTCTATTTCTAGCTTGCACATATACTTGCACACACAATTCAAAAGATATCTTTGTTATATATACATCCGATAAGGTAGCCACCTAAGTTGGCCAAGCCACATTACATGTCATCCACACAACAAAAGAAATTATAATTATATTTAACATGCTACTACTGAACCTAAATCTGGGTCATACTTAATAAATCTTTACAACACGTTACCAGAGGACCTAAATATAGGTCACACTTAAAAT
Organism: Chamaecyparis obtusa; assembly: GCA_027943335.1. Lineage (NCBI taxonomy): Eukaryota > Viridiplantae > Streptophyta > Pinopsida > Cupressales > Cupressaceae > Chamaecyparis > Chamaecyparis obtusa. The sequence goes on along the minus strand of BSBK01000274.1, from coordinate 140,315 downwards.
ACATACGTCTCATATAACATTACCGAAAAGATAAGTGAATTGTCAAAACACCACAACCAAGTCCATGACTTGATCAACAAAACTTTTGAATCAACCAATAGATATGAATTGATGAAACCTGTCAAGAACAAGATATAATCACTATACCAAAACTTCTGATGAACTGCAAGAATGTCCAAGTAGCAGGAACACCTAGAAGAAATCTGTAAGCACATCAGTCAATAGGTACCGATAAAAACACCAACCAACTGCATTCACTGAAACATACAAATGTATTCCATTTGGAGAATCAAGTACACCTGACACCATACATCAAAGCTGCACATACAAGATCTATTTTGCAAACATAACCAAAACCTTGATATCATATCGACAACTGCACACTTCCAATCAATACTACTAGACAACCAACTGATACTGCCGGACAACTAGTATGGATGTTTTGACATCAATGACAACAATGCCAACGACATCTCAATATATCTAACAGTTAATACCAATATCCTCAAGGTCATCATATGCATTGGAACTTGGCAAATAGTAATGTTCAAGGGTATATATAGGCGACTTTATATATTGTTGGCTTCCCTTAGTGAGCTTGAGGAAGAATCACTAGAGGGGAATTGCGGTTTTAGTCCATTGATAGCTATTGTTTCTAGATTAGATTGATGCAACAACTTTTACACAATCAATCCATAAGCAATAGTAATCATGTTAGAAAGTAAAGTTCACCAAGATAATTGAGAGGGGGAGAGGGGGGGGGGGGGGTGAATCAGTTATCAGATAAATACAACTTTTATCACCTTTAAAAGATTTTAACCATGTAAGCAATGTGATTAACAACCATAGAAATATATACATACACAACAACACAATAACACAAGATATGTTGATTAGGGAACCTCTTAATCAAAGAGTAAACCACGGTGGGAATGATGTCCACAAAAGATGCACTAATATGAAAGTTTCCTGTGAGAGGATGGATTCTATTAGGAATCTTATGAAATACATTCAATACATAGTAGTCCATGTTAGGAGACTTTGAATCCCTGCTAAAAGATTCTAACCCTGTTAGGAGTTATGGAAGATAGAAGGACCCACTATCCAAACAGCTTCAAGGGCAAGATCACTGAACACATTGTCCAATTAATCTTTGTATTAATCAACATAATAATACCAAAAGATTATTGATCTCAACAACTTATCACTTCTCCTCTGACTGTGCCAAACCGCACCAACTGCTTCATCAGATCTCAATACCAGATCTCTATACTTCGCATATCCTCTTACAACAAGTATTGCACAATTCCACAATTCACTTTCACACAATCTTACATTTCAAATTACACATTACAATAAAGAAAACATTCCTTCTTTTATGCCACACTCAAATAATTACAAATGAGTTGGCTTAGAAATTACAAAATAAAATCTTCCACACGTTACACAAAATTTCACAATTACATAAAACTGTCTGCTTCCAATTAAGATAACTCTTCACTTGTGTGACCTCTGACCTTGCTGTCACGTCCACGTCACAATCATCATGTCTTCATCATCTGTACAACTTTGCATGATTAGATTCTATCCCGATTAGGAGATATCATTTGATTTTCACAAACCGCTACTCAAGAACACTACCTGAATACTGCTTCCATTGAATTACACACAATTGTCATGAATAAATGAATTTTCGTATGCGCTCTTAACCACGATCTTATAAAACATCATAGATTAAGTCCTCAACTCCACATAGCTTGATCTTCAATATCCCACGTGCGCTAATACAAACATTGTCTGTTTCACTGCTAATCTTTAGTTGATCACTGTGTTGACATCAATGACAATCACAATCATGAATGCAACAACAACTGCTATAGAATGGCTCCGAATACTCCCCAATAGGATATATTCAACATTCATTCCTAACAATCTCCCCCATTGGCATTCATGACAACATAGATGAAAAAACATCCAAGTTCCATGAATACCAACACTACAACACTGCTGCTTTGAAATGATTCTCAAGTTCTCTTCATCAATCAAATCTTGCTTCGTTTTCCTATTCATGCTCAAATCTTTTAGTTTTCCATTTTATATTGCTTGTAACCTTCTCCATCAGATTCTCCTTAATTAGATGGTTTTTCATGTATCCTTCTCTCCCATTGACATCAATGACAAATGCTACATCACTATGTCAACAATAACTTCAATGTCAAAAGACACTTTTCAGAAAATACATTCACTAGAGTCCTCATGACTCAGCTCAAAAACACATACTCCCCCATAAAGGAAGTACCAACATCCAGTCCAGAAGAAAGATAAGGCTCATATACCACTGGATTGATGCAACAATTTGCATCATTTCTCAAAAGTAGGCTGGGGCATAACCCCAAGCATACCTCTCAGATACTCAAATGTATCCTTAGGCAAAGACTTTGTAAATATATCTGCAATCTGCTCTTTTGTACTTATGTACTTAAGTATGACTTCTTTCTATGCAACTTTCTTTCTCATTACATAATACTTTATTTCTATATGCTTTGTCTTAGAATGTAGTACAAGATTCTTAGACATACTAACTGTACTGGTGTTATCATAGTGTATAACAATAGGCTCATCAAATTTTATTCCAATAACCTTCAACATTTGTTTCACCCAAATTATCCGATTACAATTGTTTGCTGCTGCTACATACTCTGCTAGTTATCAGTTATCAGATAAATACAACTTTTATCACCTTTAAAAGATTTTAACCATGTAAGCAATGTGATTAACAACCATAGAAATATATACATACACAACAACACAATAACACAAGATATGTTGACTAGGGAACCTCTTGATCAAAGAGTAAACCCCGGTGGGAATGATGCCCACAAAAGATGCACTAATATGAAAGTTTCTTGTGAGAGGATGAATTCTGTTAGGAATCTTATGAAACACATTCAGTACATAGCAGTCTCTGTTAGGAGACTTTGAATCCCTGCTAAAAGATTCTAACCCTGTTAGGAGTTATAGAAGATAGAAGGACCCACTGTCCAAACAACTTCAAGGGCAAGATCACTAAACACACTGTCCAACTAATCTCTGTATTACTCAACATAATAATACCAAAAGATTACTGATCTCAACAACTTATCACTTCTCCTCTGACTGTGCCAAACCGCACCAACTGCTTCATCAGATCTCAATACCAGATCTCTATACTTCACATATCCTCTTATAACAAGTATTGCACAATTCCACAATTCACTTTCACACAATCTTACATTTCAAATTACATATTACAATAAAGAAAACATTCCTTCCTTTATGCCACACTCAAATAATTACAAATGAGTTGGCTTAGAAATTACAAAATAAAATCTTCCACACGTTACACAAAATTCCACAATTACATAAAACTGTCTGCTTCCAATTAAGATAACTCTTCACTCGTGCGACCTCTGACCTTGCTGTCACGTCCACATCACAATCATCATGTCTTCATCATCTGTACAACTTTGCACGATCAGATTCTATCCGAATTAGGAGATATCATCCAATTTTCACAAACCGCTATTTAAGAACACTGCCTGAATACTGCTTCCACTGAATTACACACAACTGTCGTGAATAAATGAATTTCCGTATGCGCTCTTAACCATGATCTTATAAAACATCATAGATTAAGTCCTCAACTCCACATGGCTTGATTTTCAATATCCCACGTGCGGTAATACAAACACTGTCTGTTTCACTACTAATATTCAGTAGATCACTGTGTTGACATCAATAACAATCATAGTCATGAATGCAACAACTGCTACAAAATGGCTGCGAATACTCCCCTATAGGATATATTCAACATTCATTCCTAACAATCTCCCCCATTGGCATTGATGACAACATAGATGAAAAAACATCCAAGTTCCATGAATACCAACACTACAACACTGCTGCTTTGAAATGATTCTCAAGTTCTCTTCATCAATCAAATCTTGCTTCGTTTTCTTGTTCATGCTCAAATCTTTTAGTTTTCCATTTTATATTGCTTGTAACCTTCTCCCTTAGATTCTCTTTAACTAGATCGTTTTTCATGTATCTTTCTCCCCCATTGACATCAATGACAAATGCTACATCACTATGTCAACAATAACTTCAATGTCAAAAGACACTTTTCAGAAAATACATTCACTAGAGTCCTCATGACTCAGCTCAAAAACACACTCCCCCATAGAGGAAGTACCAACATCCAGTCCAGAAGAAAGATAAGGCTCATATACAACTGGACTGATGCAACAATCTGCATCACTTCTCATAAGTAGGTTGGGGCATAACCCCAAGCATACTTCTCAGATACTCAAATGTATCCTTAGGCAAAGACTTTGTAAATATATTTGCAATCTGCTCTTTTGTACTTATGTACTCAAGTATGACTTCTTTCTCTGCAACTTTCTCTCTCACTACATAATACTTTATTTCTATATGCTTTGTCTTAGAATTTAGTACAAGATTCTTAGACATACTAACTGTACTGGTGTTATCATAGTGTATAACAATAGGCTCATCAAATTTTATTCCAATATCCTTCAACATTTGTTTCACCCAAATTATCCGATTACAATTGTTTGCTGCTACTACATACTTTGCTAGGAATCAGTTATCACATAAATTCAACTTTTATCACCTTTAAAAGATTTTAACCATGTAAGCAATGCGATTAACAACCATAGAAAGATATACATACATAACAACACAATAACACAAGATATGTTGACTAGGGAACCTCTTGATCAAAGAGTAAACTCCGGTGGGAATGATGCCCACAAAAGATGCACTAATATGAAAGTTTTTTTTGAGAGGATAGATTCTGTTAGGAATCTTATGAAATACATTCAGTACATAGCAGTCCCTGTTAGGAGACTTTGAATCCCTGCTAAAAGATTTTAACCCTGTTAGGAGTTATGGAAGATAGAAGGACCCACTGTCCAATTAATCTTTGTATTACTCAACATAATAATACCAAAAGATTACTGATCTCAACAACTTATCACTTCTCCTCTGACTGTGCCAAACCGCACCAACTGCTTCATTAGATCTCAATACCAGATCTCTATACTTCGCATATCCTCTTACAACGAGTATTGCATAATTGCACAATTCACTTTCACACAATCTTACATTTCAAATTACACATTACAATAAAGAAAACATTCCTTCCTTTATGCCACACTCAAATAATTATAAATGAGTCGGCTTAGAAATTACAAAATAAAATCTTCCACACGTTACACAAAATTCCACAATTACATAAAATTGTCTGCTTCCAATTAAGATAACTCTTCACTCGTGAGACCTCTGACCTTGCTATCACGCCTACGTCACAATCATCATGTCTTCATCATCTGTATAACTTTGCATGATCAGATTCTATCCCAATTAGGAGATATCATCCGATTTTCACAAACCGCTACTCAGGAACACTACCTGAATACTGCTTCCACTAAATTACGCACAACTGTCATGAATAAATGAATTTTCGTATTTGCTCTTAACCACGATCTTATAAAACATCATAGATTAAGTCCTCAACTCCACATGGCTTGATCTTCAATATCCCATGTGCGGTAATACAAATAGTGTCTGTTTCACTGCTAATCTTCAGTAGATCATTGTGTTGACATCAATGACAATCATAGTCATGAATGCAACAACAACTGCTATAGAATGGCTGCAAATACTCCCCCATAAGATATATTCAACATTCATTCCTAACAATCTCCCCCATTGGCATTGATGACAACATAGATGGAAAAACATCCAAGTTCCATGAATACCAACACTGCAACACTGCTGCTCTGAAATGATTCTCAAGTTCTCTTCATCAATCAAATCTTGCTTCATTTTCCTATTCATGCTCAAATCTTTTAGTTTTCCATTTTATATTGCTTGTAACCTTCTCCCTCAGATTCTCTTTAACTAGATGGTTTTTCATGTATCCTTCTCCCCCATTGACATCGATGACAAATGCTACATCACTATGTCAACAATAACTTCAATGTCAAAAGACACTTTTCAGAAAATACATTCACTAGAGTCCTCATGACTCAGCTCAAAAACACATACTCCCCCATAGAGGAAGTACCAACATCCAGTCCAGAAGAAAGATAAGGCTCATATACCACTGGACTGATGCAACAATCTGCATCACTTCTCAAAAGTAGGTTGGGCATAACCCCAAGCATATCTCTCAGATACTCAAATGTATCCTTAGGCGAAGACTTTGTAAATATATCTGCAATCTTCTCTTTTGTACTTATGTACTCAAGTATGACTTCTTTCTCTGCAACTTTCTCTCTCACTACATAATACTTTATTTCTATATGCTTTGTCTTAGAATGTAGTACAAGATTCTTAGACATACTAACTATACTGGTGTTATCACAGTGTATAACAATAGGCTCATCAAATTTTATTCCAATATCTTTCAACATTTGTTTCACCTAAATTATTCGATTACAATTGTTTGCTGCTGCTAGATACTCTGCTTCTGCCGTGCTATGTGAAATACAGTTTTGCTTATTGCTTAGCCAAGAAACCAATCTTCCTCCAAGGAAAAATGCTCCACCACTAGTACTCTTTTTGTCATCAACACTACCTCCCCAATCTGCATATGTATATGCACATAGGGTAAAGTCATTAGATTTTTCATACCACAATCCATATTCAATTGTGCTTCTTAAGTACCTCAGTATCCTTTTTACTGCTGCATCATGTGATTCTTTGGGATCAGTTTGAAATCTTGCAACAATTCCAACCGCATGTGATATGTTTGGTCTTGTATGAGTTAGATATTGCAATCCTCCAATCATAGATCTGTACTTCTTCTGTTCAACTGTAGGAGTCTCATCTGTGCTAGATAACTTGTGTCTAGTTACCATAGGTGTTCCAACTGGCTTACTGTTCTCCATTCCAAATCTTTTCAATAAGTCATTCAAGTACTTTGTTTGAAATAAGAAGATACCATCACTATTCTGTGTTATCTGCAATCTTAAAAAATATTCCATCTCACCAGTCATACTCATTTCAAATTCAGTCTTCATTTCATCTGCAAATTTATCACTAGCTTCATCTTCTCCTCCAAAGATAATATCATCAACAAAAATAACTACAACCAACAAACGATTTTCAATTTCCTTTGTGTACAAGTTGCTGTATGCTGTGCCTTTAGTAAATCGTAATTTTATCAAATACTTATCTAGTCTTGCATACCAAGTTCTAGGTGCTTGTTTAAGTCCATATAAAGTTTTCTTCAGTTTACATACCATGTCTCCTTCATGAGTTAAGGGAAAACCTTCATGCTGCTCAATGCAAACTTCTTCTAACTCTTCGTTCAGAAATGCTGACTTCACATCCATCTAATACACTTTAAATTTCTTATAAGCTGCATAAGCCAAAAACATTCTTACTGCTTCAATTCTTGCTACATGTGCAAAATTTTATTCATAGTCAATTCTTTCTTGCTGTGAGTATCCTTTACATACCAATCTTGCTTTATTCCTTACAACTTCTCCTTGTTCATTCATCTTGTTCCTGAATACCCATTTAGTTCCTATAACATTCTTATCTTTAGGTCTAGGGACCAATTCCCAAGTCTTGTTCTTTTCAATTTGATCTAGTTCTTCCTTCATAGCTTTAATCCAATGTTCATCTTCAGAGACTTCACTAGTAGATTTAGGTTCAATTTGAGAAATTAAACACAATTGTTCTTGTACCTTATTTCATGTCAGAACTTCTCTGTCTATGCTTCCAATAATATGCTCAACATGATGATTTCTTGATAGATTCCTGTTAGGTGTCACTGTCTCAGTTCTTGCTTCAGCTGTAGGTTCTTCTGTGATTTCTTCAATGTAGCCTTGATTTTGCAAATAATTGTCAGTTTCATAGAATAATTCAACATTCTCTGGATTAGTTCTAGGATGAGTTCCTTCATCTGATTCATAATCAAGCATTCTTTCCTGAATTTTGAACTTTTCATCAATTTTAACATTTGCGCTCTCAACAATAGTCTTAGTTCTCTTATTATAACATCTATAAGCTTTGCTATTTAATGAATAACTAAGAAATATACCTTCATCACTTTTAGGATCAAACTTTCCAATGTCATCATCTCTCTTAATATAACATTTACTTCTAAAAATTCTGAAATACTTAATTGATGGTGCATGTCCAAACCATAGTTCATAAGGTGTCTTGTTTGTGTCTGCTCTAATTTGTACTTTGTTAATTGTATATATTGTTGTGTTCACTGCTTCTCTCCAGAATATCTTCGTCAAATCATTTTCAAATAACATGGCTCTTGCTGCTTCAGTTACTGACCTGTTTCTTCTTTCTGCAATACCATTTTGTTTAGGTGTTCTAGGGGTTAAAAATTGTCTCTTAATACCATTCACTTTACAAAAAGTGTTAAATTCTTTTGAAATAAATTCTCCACCTCTATCTGATCTCAAACATTTAATTTTCATTCTAGATTCATTCTCAACTTTGTTCTTAATTACTCTAAACCTATCAAATGCTTCAAACTTTTTTTTAGGAAATGCAATCCACATCATTCTTGTAAAATCATCAACAAGAATCATAAAATACTTTTCTCCATAAAATCCTCTAGTCCTTGTGGGACCGCTCAAATATGTATGAACAATTTCCAATACCAATTGTTAGAAAGTAAAGTCCACCAAGATAATTGAGAGGGGGAGGGGGAGGCGGGTGAATCAGTTATTAGATAAATACAACTTTTATCACTTTTAACAGATTTTAACCATGTAAGCAATGTGATTAACAACCATAGAAAGATATACATACACAACAACACAATAACACAAGATATGTTGACTAGGGAACCTCTTGATTAAAGAGTAAACCTCGGTGGGAATGATGCCCACAAAAGATGCACTAATATGAAAGTTCCTTGTGAGAGGATGGACTCTGTTAGGAGTTTTATGAAATACATTTAGTACATATCAGTCTTTGTTAGGAGACTTTGAATCCCTGCTAAAAGATTCTAACCTTGTTAGGAGTTATGGAAGACATAAAGACCCACTGTCCAAACAACTTCAAGGGAAAGATCACTGAACAGATTGTCCAACTGATCTTTGTATTACTCAACAGAATAATACCAAAAGATTATTGATCTCAACAACTTATCACTTCTCCTCTGACTGTGCCAAACCACACCAACTGCTTCATCAGATCTCAATACCAGATCTCTATACTTCGCATATCCTCTTACAACAAGTATTACACAATTTCACAATTCACTTTCACACAATCTTACATTTCAAATTACACATTACAATAAGGAAAACATTTCTTCTTTTATACCACACTCAAATAATTACAAATGAGTTGGCATACAAATTACAAAATAAAATACACAAAATTCCACAATTACATAAAACTGTCAGCTTCCAATTACGATAACTCTTCACTTGTGCGACCTCTGACCTTGCTGTCTCGTCCACGTCACAATCATCATGTCTTGATCATCTGTACAACTTTGCATGATCATATTCTATCTCGATTAGGAGATATCATCCGATTTTCACAAATCGCTACTCAGGAACACTGCCCGAATACTGCTTCCACTGAATTACACATAACTATCATGAATAAATGAATTTCTATATGCACTCTTAACCACGATCTTATAAAACATCATAGATTAAGTCCTCAACTCCGCATAACTTGATCTTCAATATCCCACGTGTGCTAATACAAGCACTGTCTGCTTCACTGCTAATCTTCAGTAGATCACTGTGTTGACATCATTGATAATCACAGTCATGAATGCAACAACAACTCCTACACAATGGCTGCGAGTACTCCCTCATAGGATATATTTAACATTCATTCCTAATAAATCAATATTATGGATTGGATAAATTTGATGTCCCTAAGATATAATCCATGCTTTCACAACTTCTACGAGTTTCTTTGTAGTAGAACCAAATCCTTGAGTTACCTCCTTGTTGAGATGGTTTGGGTTTGTGATGGGTGGATGCCATTCCAACCCAATCAATGGTAGTGTGTGTGTTGACTATATTAGAGCATCTAGATGGCATATCTAGCTTGGCCTTCCTATGTTGATGTGTAAATGGTTAGGTTGGTGGTTACTATCACCATTGAGGATATAATGGAGCAACTATGTCTAGAGATGGCTCGGTCTTGGTGAGATGAGAGATGACATGGTCTTGATAATGTCTAAGCAATGAGTAGCTAATAAGGAAAATGAATATATTGGAGATATATCTAGCTAATTGGATGCCTTGGTTGTTTTCGAGGAGTATGTGAAGACTTGCTTACTTCGCCTCAACTTGGGATGCCACTACAAGAAGACTTATGTAGTAGACTCAAGCTTAGGACACTCATCATACAAAACTAATAGAACTCAAGAAAGAGGGGTGGAGGAGAGGTATAGAAAGATAAAAAGGTGGAATTCTCTTCCTTAAGTGGCAAGGAGATGAATTACATTCATTGGATAATAGGGCCAAGGAGATCAATCTAAGCAAGAGACTTTAATTCAATAAGGTGAGAAACAATGTAAGAGAAAGGCGCGAAGGATTTACAACCAATCATGAGGCCCCTTCCTAAAAGTTTGAACAGCCTCAATAAGCAACATATAGCTCCATTTTGGATAAACATGGGCTCAACCTTGAACTTGCAGCCTCCTAGAGCTAAACGTGTGGGCCTGATTTGCTAATTCTAAGCCCAAGTTCGATGCAAGATGGGCCTAAGTTAGGCCTAGAATAAAACGTGTGGCTCTAGGCCCCCAAGTCTGAGTCCAAAATCAATGAAGATACGGCCTGACCATATCCATAATCCAGGCGTGTAGACTCAAAGTTTGATGTAAATGAGGCCTGAAATATACTGAAAAATGAAACGTGTGGCTCTAAACTCTAGGGTGGAGCCTAAACTTGATGGAAATCAACTTTAATATGAAACGTGTGGGTCTGATCTGATTAAGATCAGTTATTAATTCGATTAGGATATGGCCATATCTAACCTCCAACAGAAAACATATGGCCCCATTGTTAAAGGATCGAGCCTCAATGTGAAATGTGTGGGGCTTAAGAAGCTAATGTGTGAACACAAAGACATAGGCCTGGCCCCCAATCAGAATTGTAAATGAAATGTGTGGGCCTAGTTAGATTAAATTAGGCCTAAATTCAATGCAGATATGGCCCTATAGGCCAAACGCGTGGGCTCAAAACTCCAAACATGGGTCCTAAACTAGTAAGGTGTGGCCTTGAAACCATAACGCAGACCCTAAATCGATCACTGCAACCCCAAATTTGTGCCTTATAGAGCTAACGTGGGGTCCTATATATCAAATGCGTGGCTTCAAATTCCAAGCATACAACCCTATAAAGGTAACGCGTGGTTTAATTTCAAGGGAGATTTGACTTAAATCAAGTCCTAAAACTCAGTGTGCGACCTTATCCAATCCAAACGCATGGGCATCAAATTAAAACTTGAGGCCCTAAATCTGGGCATATGGCCTCAAATTCAATGACATTGGCCTTAAATTTAATGACTTAGGTCCTAGATCTGATCATACGAGGCCATGAACTCAATATGGAAGCCTTAAATAGTTTGATCCAAGCATGAGGAGATTGAAATTTAAACCTTAAACAACCTAATGGATCACATTTTAATGAAAGAAGCTTAATATTAAATGCAAGATGTTGAATTTGAATTGAACTGGACAAAGGAGAAATTAAATTTTTGAATTAAAGTTTGTGAGGCCAAGTCGATCTTATTAGGAAGACATACCTTTTGACATAAGGGGCCACATTAATGATTGGGTGTTGAAGCCACTTCAACACCCAATTTAAAACAAATACCAATGCATATTGAATTAGAGTAACAACAAAGCGAATCCCTTCAACAAGGGCAAAAACTTGGAAAGAGGTAATGAAGGTTCGAAAGATATTGAACAGCTCAGATCAAATTGTAGCAGGCCCAGTTCAAATATGCATTGAGCTATTTTTTGAAAATTAAAACTGTTAAGTAGGCTTCCAAATCTAATAGAAAGTAAATTCCAGACTTGGCAACATCAAGGATTTTGATCGAACATTGAAACAAGCCCAAAATTCATCACAATAAATTGGGCCCAAACATTCAAATAGTAGAGGTATATTGAAAATCCACAGTTATAGAAATAAATTAGTGCTCCCATAATTTGAAACACACAGATTTAGGCATCAAAACTTAGAATCCTTTATACACAGCAAGGTAAATTTGGTTATCCATGGACAGTAGTAGGTTTGTGCTTGCATTTTTTTCGACAAGCATTTTGAATGAAGATCATGAATATAACTGAATTGTTTAGGTTTGAAATCTTCATTTATTTAGGTGAAATCAGATCACCGTGATAAAAGTTTTACATTTTGAACTCATGGAATGATCATAATAACTGCGTTTAGTTTGAAAAACATGAAATGCAGATATTTGAGAAAAGGATGTTGTTTTGCAAGGTGAAACACTCGAAGTGAAGACTAAAGGGGCTAAAAATGAGACAAATGCAAGTACAACATGAAGACTTCAAGTTCAAGTAGGAGGCATTCAAGAGGCATTCAAAGAGAAAAGAACAAGGGTAATGAACAAGTCATCAAATTGGGATCTTCACAAACTTGGATTTTCGACGTGCGACACTTACATCATTTCTACAAGTACAAGATCAAAAGAAAGTCAAGAATGTGAGAACAAGTCAAGGCAATGAGAAGATTTCCAAGAGTAGAAGAAGTTTATGAAGAGGACAAGGGGTATTTAAGAAGGCTATGAGATGAACATGTTGGGGTGGCACCCATTTACCTTTAACCAATCAGAATGCACCAAGTGTCCTAATGGAGGGGCTTCATCATATTTTGTCCAGATTCATTGAATTTGCCAAAAGAGGAAAAGTCAAAGAAAATTATCTTCTAAAAGAAGATTTGTTGTAAGCTCATGTGACATTTTATCATTAGCCCAATGATTGGTGCCTTCTATAAGCTTCTACTTAACCTCTCTTCTCATTGGCCACAAAATTGTAATTTTTTTATTGGCCCACATGGTGGTGCTTAATTGTAATTGGGTGGACATTTAATAATTGTTAATGGAGGTTATGAAACCCTAATTAGGGCATTGTTGACATAATCTTGGCCCTCGATCTTGAATTGATCTTGACCCTCATTGTGATTGAATACATATAAAAGGCAAAGGCCTCCTCATTTGTAACTCATGAGATTAGGAGATTGGAGACAAGATTAGAATTAGATCAGATTAGCTAAGGGAGATACTTGTTAAAATTATTTCCATAATGCTATCAAAGTAATTGCTAATTCATTGTTGGTCTTCATGGTGGATTACTTGTGTTGCTTTGGAGTATTGCATGGTTTCTTTATTTCCTCACTTAGCTTAGGGTTTCATTTCATGTTGTTTAGAAGTAGTATTCAGTTGAATGAAAGATATTTTGGATGCATCTTTGGTGAACTCACTTAGACCAAACCACTAGTTGCTTGTTGATTGTAAGTATGCCTTGCATGGTCAAATGCCATGAAATCACAATGTTAACTTCGATTATTGCTTGCCCATTGATATGCATCGATGGATGGTGTTAATGAAATTGTGATAGTTTGAACATCTTGCATCTACTGTAGGAGGTTGCACTAGCTTGCTTGATGTCGATGGTTAAAGTAAGTCTAGTAGAGTCACAAAGGCATTCATTATCTCTTACATTTTAGGAGTAGATTAGATTTTCTCTCCCTTCATCCTTTGTAGTTTTCTGGTTGGGAGAAATTAAAGTCAAGGTGATATCCATTGAACGAACAATGTAAGTCCCTTTGTGATAACTAGCATATCACATCATAAAATTGAGTGAAAGTCCACAATAAGAAGTAACCTTGAGGTTGTCTCATTTGATCACACAATCCATCTACATTGTTTAGCTTTTGAGCATTTTTATTCAAGAGAGAGTTGAAGATTTGGTGTTTCATCTTGGAATACTAAGTATTTAGTTCTTCATGTTGTAGTGGAATAAAACTCACATCAATAGGTCTTACATAATGGAATTTAGCCTTGAAAAATATCACTATAGTTCTAAATAGGTGTAAGTAGGTCACCATGATGCGGTAATCTTCAAGACCTTCATTTTGAGAAAATGGGCTCAAATAGCTACCAGGATAAAAAGTTATGGCCTTCAAAATTTTTGTTCCTATTTTAGGAGAAATTGGACTTTTCAAGTAGTCTTACAACCATTGCAAGATTGCGCTAAAAGTTCTTAAGTACACTTAGCCGATTTTGGCCAAGTTTTGGTCCCTTTAACAGTGATTACGAGATTATGCCAATACATATTGGCAAAGTTATTGGCCTCCTTTGTAGTAATTGTGAGATTGCACTAAAAGTTTGATTCTCCCTTGCAATTACAAATGGACCTTGAAGCCTCGATTTTTAGGCACACAGGCTTCAAATGGACTTTGAATGAAAGATGTTGGCAAAGGTTATGGAATTTGGTTTCACACCTAACAATTGTGTTTTCTTGAAACTTTGTTAGTGCCTTTTATAGTCACTCTACATTTGATATTTGGAACTTGAATTCATTTAATTTCATTCTATAAATTGAAACGTTGGATTGCTTTTCTTAATTGCTATGAGGAATGATGTTTTAGGGGGCATCTCCAAAATGTTGTATACACATTTGGCACCTAAAGCATGCATCTTGAATATGACTTTAATTATGTCCAAGTGATAAACTATATATATAGTTGCTATATATATAGTTTCCATAAATATACATATACAGTTGCAAATATATATAGAAACTATATATATATATATATATATATATAGCTAGTGGTAGTGGTTAAAGTTATAATACCCCCTTCTCATTAATAGTCAACTTGGCGACTATTAACCTATTTCTTGAGTTCCCATAGGCTAATTGATATTAGTAAGGGGATTCCATGGGGTCGGTTTTTTGGCATCTATTTGTGGCATTGAGCTCAGTTGGCATTATGGATTGCAGTGACACTTTCACAATCAGCTTTGGATTTCCTGGTGTTCTCCAAACTTATTGGAGAGTACGTCTATTTTTAGTAAGTCTTTGAGTTGGCACTAGTCATCATCACAATGCTTCACTTACATCATGGCATGATCATATTTGGATTCCAAAGACTTGAGAGTGCTTTTCGCAACTTGGGTGGAGTATTTAAAATATACACTTAAGTTTCTAACATTTGATGTTAAATTATAAAGTTATATTTAAAGTTGCTTTATGTCCCCTCAAAAGTGGATGCCTAGGGAAAAGTGAAAGGGACTTGCACATGAAATGTCATTTTAATATTTCAAAAAATCTTTTGAGGGGTAAGTGAACAATTTTTATGATTTCAAATTATTTTTTCCCTCTAAAAAGCTATAAAAAGGGGGTGGGGGTCTCATTTGTTCATATACTAAATATTTCTTATATTGATACAATGTTGGATTGAACTTGTGTGTTCTTATTTGATCTTTTGAGGATGAAAAAACTCATTGGATTTCTAGTTTCAAATTTGAAAGAGAATCCCTAGCTAGATTGTAGTGGTTCTACTCAATATTCAACACAGTTCTTCACATAGTTTTTTAGTTTTGAGGACTTGAGTGAGGAGAATTTTGATCCTAGTTCTATGGAACACATTGAACAAGAAAATTTTATAGACTTGAGTGATACAATGTATAAACCATCTAATGAAATTATGTCCTCAAATCCTACGGATTTGAACCTATTCAATGATTCCTTACCCCTTATACATCTTGAAATAATTGATTGGGATTTTATTGAGCCAAGAGACATACCCTCATTTCCAAATGAAAATTCGTTGGCCTTATACGTAAATGATATTGAAGCCTCTTTCATTAACAAAATATATCAAGGAGAAATAAGGGGGGAAAGTGTTCAATCTCTTAGTCACAAAAGAAAAGAAAAGAATAAAGAAAAAAATAAAAGGTCTAGTGGTGAAAACCACAATGTGGTAGTACTAGACCAAGAAAAAGTAAAAATAAAATATGTTTCCAAAGGTGAAACCCCAATTGTGGCACCTAAGGAAGAGAGATTGGACACTTTACTAGAGCACTATGAGGAAAGATCTTCTATTTTGATTGAACCCATGGAAAACGTCAACATTGGTGTAGAATCAGAGCCAAAGATTATTAACCTTGTAACATTATTAACACTCAAAGAACTCATTACATTCTTTAAAGAAAAACAAGTGAGTTTTGCATGGTCTTATGCGGATATGCTAGGACTAGATCCTATTCTCATTATGCACCATTTGAACACTAACCCAGGAGCTATACTGGTCAAATAGAAACTAAGGAAAATGCATCCTTACATTGCATTACTAGTTAAGGCCGAATTAGAAAAGTTGTTGAAGGTTGGGTTCATAAGGGTTATTGCCTACGCTGAATGGATATCTGATTTTGTACCAGTCTCCAAGCCTGATAAATCAATTAGAGTGTGTACAAATTTCAGAGATCTTAACTTAGGATTCCCTAAAGATGACTTTCCACTACCAAGAATTGATGCTATAGTAGATCTGACAGCATGACATTCTATGTTTACCCTCATGGATGAATTCAATGGATACAATCAAATGAAAATTTCTCTTGAGTTCCAAGAAAAGATGACTTTTACATGTGCTTGGGGAACCTTTTGTTAAAATGTGATGCTCTTCGGTCTCAAGAATGCTGGAGCGACCTATCAAAGAGCCATGACTACAATTTTTCATGATATGATGCACAAGTTTCTAGAAGACTATGTTGATGACATCTTGGCCAAATCATATACAAGAAGCACTTACTAATTTTGGAGATCTTTACAAGACTAGAGAAATTCAAAGTAAGGTTAAATCCTAAAAATTGTGCATTTGGCATGCAATCCATAAGAAGATTCATAATGGAAATAGGAGCACCAAGAAACATAAGTCAAATAAGGTCACTTCAAGGAAGGCTACAATTCATAAGAAGATTCACTTCTCAATTGGCCGAAAAATGTCATTCTTTCACTCAACTTCTTCACAAGGACACAACTTTCAAGTGGGACAACCAATGTGAAGAAGCCTTTTCACTCTTGAAGAATTTTTTGATGAACCCACCTATATTGATAGCACCCATCAAGGGAACGTTGTTACTCCTATACATTTCAGAAACAAATCACTCATTAGGTGCTTTATTGGCTCAAGAAGATGAGAATGACAAAGAGAAGGCAATTTATTACATCAACATGACCGTGGACAGGTATGAGTTAAACTACAGTTTAATTGAAAGGCCATGCATATAAGTGGTTTTTGCTTCACAAAAACTACGTCACTACATGTTGGCACATAAGATTCAGATCATAGCTAAGATTGATCCTTTGAAATATCTACTAAGTAAAACAACCCTAACGAGACGATTAGCAAAATGGGTCATGGACTATGGTGTTAAGCGAATTTGACATTGAATATGTGGATAGGAAAGTAATAAAAGGTTAAGCCATGCTGATCAATTGGAGGAGACTCCTTTGATAGATGAATATCCTATACAGGTAGAATTCCTAGATGCAGAAATCATAAACATTGAAGCTAAGACGTGGAACCTTTACTTTGATGGATCCTCTGCACAACATGGCTCAGGGGTAGACATTATACTAATTACACCTCAAGGATATACTATTCCCAAGTCCTACAAACTTATTTTTGCATGCACAAACAACATGTCTGAATATGAAACTCTTGTTGTAGGCATAAAAATGGCCCTAGAATGGAAATTGGCAAAACTATAAGTGTACGATGACTCTCAACTTGTGATAACTCAAATCAATGATGACTACTAAGCAAGAGATGACAAGTTGATGCCCTATAAGAGGATGATAGATGATTTGAAGAAGTACTTTGTCTTGATAAATTTTGAACAAATACCAAGGGAGAAAAATAAAGTAGATGCCATGGCAACTTTAGCTTCTCTTTTACAAATGCCAGATCAAAGTGCTAGATATGAATTCTTGGTGGAAGAGTTGGGACAACTTGCATTTGACCTTCCCGATTCTTAAATCATTTGTTTACTAGTTGGGCATGACTCTCCATGGTATGGACCCAATTATTCCTATCGAAAAGACCAAATTTTACTCTTGGACCAACCCTAAAACCAAAGAAGAAATTTTATATGCCAAGCTTCCCACTATACCCTTGTTTTAGACACATTGTATCATAAGAGTCTTGACAAAATCATTCTTAAGTGTCTAGAGGATGGGGGATAAAAAA
The DNA here is from genome assembly GCA_027943335.1 of Chamaecyparis obtusa. Classification (NCBI taxonomy): domain Eukaryota; kingdom Viridiplantae; phylum Streptophyta; class Pinopsida; order Cupressales; family Cupressaceae; genus Chamaecyparis; species Chamaecyparis obtusa. Next base: position 122,019 of record BSBK01000274.1, on the reverse strand, counting down.
TAGCCTTACAAGATGTCCACAAAGGAATCTGTGGGTCACATTAGAGTAGTTTGAATTTAGCTAAGAAACTCCTTAGAATGGGATACTATTGGCCCACAATGGAGAATGAGGCTTGCGAGTTTGTCAAAGTTTTCCAAAAATGCCAATCTCGCAAAAATTTGATTCATGTACCGACACAAGAGTTACACCCATTGACTTCATCTTGGCCCTTCTATCAATGTGGGTTAGATTTAATTGGGATGATTTACCCACCTTCATCCAATGGTCATAAGTTCATTATAACTGCAACAAAGTATTTCACCAAATGGGTAGAAGTCGTGGCTTTATCAACTACAACAAGTAAGGAGATTTCAATCTTCATCTTAAACCACATAATTTGTAGATATGACATTCCTTACACCATAATAAAAGACAATGCAAAACATTTAAAAAATAAGGATATTAATGAATTGTGTGACAAGTTCCACATCATTCACCATTCGTCTTACATTTACTATCCTCAAGGGAATGGACAAACATAAGATACAAACAAGAATATCCTTAAGATTTTAAAGAAAACAATTGATAATTCAAGAAGGGATTGGCATGTACAATTGAACCCATCATTGTGGGCATCGAACAAGCATAAGAACACCCACTAGAGCTACACCTTTCTCATTGGCCTATGGAGTAGAGGTAGTGTTACCCTTAGAAGTTGATATTCCATCCTTAAGATTCTCCTTGCATGGATTGTTGACAAATGAAAACTATAGAGTTTCTAGACTCCAAAAACCTGAGTTACTAGAAGAACACCAAACACAAGTCTATGAACACCTCAAGGGTTACCAAAACAAAATGTCAAGGAACTATAATAAGAAGATAAAACATAGAGAATTTCAAGTTGGTGACCCAGTATTGAGAGAAAACCCTAAGAATAAAGTAGATGGGGAAAAGAAAGGTAAATAGGAAGAAAATTATCTAGGACCTTTCATTATCACATCTTCTTTTGGAATAGGAACATACAAATTAGCTCATTGTGATGGAGAAGAATTGCAAGAACCTATTAATAGTATCCACTTAAAGAGGTTTTATACCTGACTAGATAAAAGTGTATCAGATTGAAAGAGTATTAGATGAAAGATCATCAAAATATTGTACAATAAAAATTGATCATGAAGAAATCCAAAAAAAATGAGATTGATCCTGAGAAAATCCAAAAACATCAGAAAGTAGAAAAGTACAAAAATAATGAAAAAGAGTTCTTTAAGAAATAAAAAATAGTGGAAATTTGATTATGAGGAAAGAAAAAACATTCAAATAAGGATCCTAAAAAAATGGTTACCTTGGTGAAAACTTGTCAAATAGATACCTTGGTAATATCAAAAATATGAAAAAAAAGAGAGAAAGAAAAAAAGGGAAAAAGATAAAAAAGTGCCTTGGTGAAAACCTAATAATAGGCACCTTCGTAGACAAAAAATAAAATAAAAGAGAAAATGTGCAATAAACTCAAGTGGTGAAAACCTAGTAAACATGCGCCATTTTCCCATAAGTTATCCTAACTTACGTCAAGCTTAGTTGCATATCTCATCTGCATCTTTTCGTCATCCTTGTATATATTCTTGCATTATTCGTCATTTGTACATAGTCATATTAAAACCTCATAACTATATTTGCATACCAAAGGCTTTTGTCATGGTTTCGAAAGTTGTCTAAGCCCAACATCATTTTTCAATTAATTGGGGGCACTAATCCAAAAACCAAGAAAGTTCATCAAGCATGCACCAAATCACACGAATCAACACATCAAACCAAAAACTTGAAACTTGAACCTTTGATCCATATCAATTTCCAATTCAAACATTTGATCTTGAACCTAAATGATTGACACATTGATCTTGGAACTCAAATTGACTTATCTTTATCACGATTAAAAAATACAAACAAAGACCGAAATGGATGAAGTTCTACTTGAAATATGGATCTGAAAAAAATGGCAAAATGTTCGAAGTGTTACTTGATTTTGGAGTCATGTCTTTTAAGAAATCGATGAGGTCTTTTGACTAGAGGGGCGAGGATAAAAGCATTTCAATTTTCTTGATTTCTGCATGACTGATTGTAAGGTAGATTCATGGAAGTATGCAAAAATGTCTAATGACATGATCATCAAAGAATCTTTAAGGACATTTTCATATGGAAGGGATCATTTCTGTCTTTTTACGCAAACATATACCTTGGCCATTTAGATCTTTCATATCTTAATGCCAAAATCCACTTCCAACATTGAAACCGATGGAAGCGGTATTTAGACAAGCATGGTTGTAAAATTAAACCAGTGAGGGTTGTATAAACTTTAAGAGTGCGAAATATGAGAGAAAAGGGTATTCATACTATCATGGTTGAACTAATGATGGTTATACCAATTTTGTGTTCCAAAAATCTCAATGATGAAAATAAAGTATTCCTTTAAAAAATGACAATTAGCTGCATTCATATAGATTAAATTTTTGCATGTTACTAAGTTAAAGGATTTCTTTAATCAGGGAGGTGAGTTCGTCAAATATTAACATCATCAAATTCTTTCTTTAGATTAAGTATGTTGGACTTTAATAAAAAAAACATATCATTAAAAATGGTACTTAGGTGCATTCATTAATTATTAATCACTATTTATTTATGTATTTACTTGCATTCATTTAGGGTATATAATCATCAAGGATCATCATTAGTGAGTCTCATTAATCATTACTTAGATGCATTAAGTCATTAATCATTATCCATTGATCAATTACTTACATCATTTCATCCATCTATTAGAGTGTATTGTATTAAGTTTTGTTAATCATGTCGCATTAAGTGCATCTCCTTTAAAAAATCACTTCATTAAGCCGCATTAATCAAATCTATTAGCTATAAATTATTTAGATCCATTTAAGTGCATTGCATTCATTTAAAATCATTTAGTGGCATAATTAAGTCAAAATAATCATTACATCATTAGAATATGTCATCATAAAATAAAAAATACAAAAGACATATAGAATCATTAAGTCCATTAGTTGCATTGTACAGATCATATAAATGCATATAGATCCATCATTAATCATTAATCATTAAAGCATCAATAAATTGCATCATTAAAATATCATAGAAAATATTATTAAAAGTGCATCTCATCATATATTATGCAGCCGTCTAAGCTATCTCATAAGTAAGACATCTATCAAAGCATATAAAGTATGTAAATTAAATGCATTCATAACATTTTGCATCAGAAAAACACAAAAGAAAGCTTATAGATAGGCCATCTAGAACTGCATCCATATATCATCAAAAACTAAGAGTCCAACATAAAAAGACATCATAGAGATAATATCAAATCAAATAGTGGAGAGTCTATCAAAGAGATAATCAAATGTCTATCAAATGTCCATCAATGCCCAATCAATAATGTACATCAACAAAGTCCTGATCAAATAAAGTACATAATGATACATAATCATACAAAGGTAGAGTTATAAAAAATCTCAACTGGTATCACCATCTACACCGCCTGCACCTACACTGTCTCCATATGTACCTATACAACCTATACCATCTGTATGGCTAGGACCTAGATAAGGAACTTGACTGTTACTAGCTACAAAAGCTCTTTATGCCATAGAGGCCATAAAACTCTGCATCAAAGTGGAGAAATGATCCAACCTTCTCTCAATGGAGGCTACAGTAGCCTGTAATGATCCAACCTCTTGTGATAGTACATCTTGACCTTGTGATACATCTAGTGTTGGTGGTGCCTGAGAAACAATTGGAACCTGAACCTGTGACATCTGAACCTATGGAGCTTGGGGCATCTCTATTTGTCTCACTACTCTGTGACCCCATCAATTCCAATTTGCGATCATAACCTGAGGAGGAACCCTGCCACCTATCCCTCCACTTGTCACCCACACTCTCCCACCTCTCATTTGTACTCCTCTACTCCTCACCCTAACACCACCCTAACCACCACCATCTTCTCCATCTCTACCACCACCACCACCCCTCAAAGGACCAATAACTAAACCTTGTCCACTCACACCTTGACCCCCTATCACTAGAACTCTCCTTTGCTTCCATCATCATCATCATCATCATCATCATAGGCTCCTATGGATCAGTAATAAGTGGAAATAGATGTCGAGTGAACCACTGAGCATACTCTGTTGTCATACTAGCATCAACAATATATTCTCTCATATCCTATGAAAGGTAAGGTATAGCCATGATATCATCATGAGCAATGCAATACTCCACCTATGGCCCTCATAATGATCTCTCAACCTATACCCGTGTATACAAGGCTAGAACTTGTGGTATACAACCAAACTATCACATAACTCGGTGAAAACAAAATCTTTCAATAACGAGAAGAGTTTAATTAATCATCCATCATGGCATGAACATGTATGGAAACTCTGAAGCATCCTCCTACCAAGCCTCACAACCAAGATATGGTCGCCATCAGACCTGATCAAGGTCATTTAATATGAGTCATCAGTAATCCATCTTGCCCAGATGAGGTTGGATAGTAACTCCCTCATAGATATACATGTATGGCCATCCTAGATCTCTGTCCCTCATTGTAATAGGCCTCGTAATGGGAATGTGCTCCCATGTCCACAACTGTAACAACACTACACAGAGAAGAAAGTGCAACACCTTGTCGATATACCACATGATGTAGCTCATGGTACAACTATGCTAGAGCGCATGAGCCCCAATCAAATCTATGGGGATGAGTAATCATGTCCTCTAGAATGTGGCCCCAATCGACTGCAAAACCATGACCTTGTTGGTCAAGAAGGAGGAAACCACCAATCAAAATACCTAATACTGTAGGAAGTGGTGGGAATGATATAAATTGTACCCAAGGAATACTATCATCACCAATTGTCACATCACCAAAGACGCTTCTACAAGCTGCTCCATCATACACCTGATCATAGTAGACTAGCTCACCCTGAGTAGGAATATGTAGCAATTTGTAAACATCCTCAAGAGTAATGGTCATCTCATCCATCAGAAGATGAAAGGTGTTATGGTCTAAGAGCTAACGCTCAACCATAGCAATGAATGGACCATGATTCACATGAAACCGATGCATGTCTAGTAAATAGTACAAACCACATCGACCGATCACTCGTCGATCTGCATCCAACAATTTCTTGATCATCTCTAAGGGCCAAGGGTATAGGCCACATACATATAACTTTCGACATCGAACTTGTTTTGGAATCAAGTGGAATCATATCAGTAACATCATCTAAGTGGATCATCGCAAGTCAATCAACGCATCTATCCTATCATCAAATCGCTCGCCTAGAGAACATCAATTTTTTTCTTGATTCTATATCATGAGGACGAAAAAACATTAGCTATCCTATCAACCTATCAGGATTGACATCATACACCATTCATTAAAATGATCAAACTGACATCACAACACTTGTTTTTCATAACAAAATTAAGAGACATCAACAACATACTCATCACATCGATCGATGAATTAGATGAGATATATAATTAGGTTAAAAATTGCAGAAATCAACATACACATCATTTCTTCTTTATTTACGCAGTGAAATGCACACACGCTACTCAAATTGTTGCACGTGCTAAAATAAGTTACACATGCTAATATGCCTAGTATGTGCTACTCAATTTATCATACACGCTACAAGAATCTTAATTTTGCACTACAAGGGTGTACGGACTACTAAACCTATCTTATGCATTGCAAGAGTTCTAGGGCACATATTTGTAAGTGCTATTTCGCACTAACCTATGCACTATTTTACATATCAGACGCGCTAAAAATCTAATCTATGCACTATTTTGCTAAAAATAAAAGAAACTAAAAATTTTAATGCCTAAAAATCTTAATTTTTTTTACAAATTGAGAAATCGATAGAATTGAAGGGATCTAACTACTTACCGGAGGTCCATAGTCTGCTCGATGTTGGAATTTGTGGCCTCGCTTGAACTTATGCTCACGAATCAGGATCCCCATCTCTACAGGGTCGCAGGAAAATCAGAGCTCCAATGGGCAAAAAAGTGAATAATTCTGAAAATGCAAATGAGTGGTGAAAATAACTTTTTGACCCCTATATATACCCCTTTGACCTAAAAGGGAGGGTATTTTATAAATTTTTTACCAAGGGTCATTATTATCAAACCAATTTTTTAAAAAAAATTGGGCATTATCAACTCATTTTTCACATCATTATCGGAAATAAAATCAAACTTGGAAATTATCGCAAAAGTTTTGAATTTTTTTTTTATTAATGATAAAAAAATCTTTCAAATCAATTTCAATTTCATTTTTGAGGGGGCAGGATATCAACAAAACTTAAAAATCAAGCAAAACAGGGGCATCAAAGGTATTTTTTAGAATTATCAATGAGGCATCTCAATCAGGTTATTCATCCAATCAGAGCATTGTATCAGGAGTTCAACATCATATCAGGGAATCTGCATCATCGAAATCAGTGGTGAATCAAATTAGTCATTGAAATCGGATCAGGACATTAGTTAATCAAAGCGATTAGACATTCTTTGAATCAACGTGCTTCACACATTGGGCCAAAGAGGGGCATTTGTATACACCCTAAATAGGTCAATCAAAGTCAAGCAAAATAAAAACAAGCAATTGAATCCAAAGTGTGAATTAATTGAAAATCAAAGCTAAGAGGATTAATTCAATAAAAAAGATCAAATAATTGTGCAATTAATTTTAATTAATTAATTGTATAGTTAAATCTAAATCTAATCCAACCCATTCAAAGAGAGATATGACTAAATTATATCAATTAAATCAATTAATAAACATAATTATTCTCACCAACCACATATGGACAAAATGAATTCAACCAATGAGGTGAGAGTATTTGAATCAAATGGATCACTTAAGAGGTTTTGCTATCTCCACCATCCAAATTAGCTTTGCTATCTTGACCATCCATTCTTGTCTCTTTGTCCCAACATTTGAAATCACTGACTCAACTCATCTCTAACCATGGGTCAACCTAACTCATATCTAACTCACCTTCCTAATCTTAGGAATCCTTTAAAAACATGACACTAATAGAAAAAAAGGATCCCATCATTCCATTATCTTAGTGCATTCTTACTCTAGTGAAATTATTTTAGGTATTGCATAGTATTTTGAATTCATTTGAGTAGTGATAATAATGGACCATTGTAGTTTGATTTTGAGCATAGTTGAGTATGATTAGGGCAATTTGCATCACAATTCATCCTACCCTTTCAATTCTCATTCTAGGATTGTCACTAATGGATGCTAAGCTGAGAGCATTTAATTAGCTTTTCTAGTTAGAGAGACATGATATAGTTTTAAAGGCTCAATTTGAATTGCTTAGCATGTTAGATCTCTAAATTAATTCAAATTGATAGAATTGAGTTAATGTTTGATGAATATACTTTTTCTAGTATATAGAAGGCACTTGACAGTATTTGTTTATGTCTGGCACAATCTGTGGCATTTAATATTACACAGAAAAAATACTCAACAGTTGATGGAAACCCTAGGGAAGTTATATGAAAAGCCCTTTGCTTCAAATAAGGTATTTCTTATGAAGCATTTATTTAATATGAAAATGGTAGTTGGGTTAGTTGTTGATCATTTAAATGAGTTTAATATAGTTATCAGTCAATTATCTTCTGTTAATGTCAATTTTGATTAAGAAATTATGGCTCTTTTGATTTTGTGCTTTTTTCTTGAAAGCTGGAATGGCTTGGTAATGGTCGTTAGTAACTTTGTTTTTGGTTCAAATACCCTAAGATTTGATGATGTTGTTGGTGTTATTCTGAGTGAGGAAATTCGTAGGAAAAGATCAGGTGGATCCATATCAGGTAGTGTTTTGAATACAAAAAGAAGAGGTAGATCAAGGGATAGAGGAAACAATTCTATAAGTCACGAGAAATTACGAGGAAAATCAAAAGGCAAGAGGTCTCAATCTAGATGACCAAATGATTACTGGTACTGTGGGAAACCAGGTCATAAGAATAAATATTGTTGGTCTCGAAAGAATAAAGAAGGAGACAAAAAAGAAGGCAATAAGGAGGCAAATGTGGTAGGTAAAAAATCTAAAGATGATGTTTTGCTTCCTTTCCTTGAAAATGCTGATGATTCATGGGTTCTAAATTCAGGGGCATCATTTAATGCTACACCCCACAAGAAGTTATTTTCTTGATTATGTCCAAGGAGATTTTGGGCTAGTTTATTTGGGAGATAATGAACCTTGTCAGATTGTTGGAAAAGGAAGAATTAAGATTAAGTTGCAGAATTAGAATCATTGGCTACTATGAGATGTAAGGAATGTTCCAAGGCTAAGTAAGAATTTAATTTTAGCAAGGCAACTAGGTGATGAAGGTTGAATAGTTACTTTTATTGATACAAATTGGAAGGTTTCAAAAGTTTCCTTAGTAGTAGAAAAATGTGTGAAAGTAGACACCTTATATCTATGTACAAGTCATACAATTCCTTCTACTTTAATTGTTACAAAGAAAAGTCAATGTTCAAGAACAGTTACTGCAGTTGAGCAGGTAGAACCTGAAACGATCATTGTGCATTCTGAAATAATATTATGACACAATAGACTTGGACACATGAGTGAAAAAGGTACGAAATTAATTCATTCAAAGAAATTTTCACCAGGTCTTAAATGTGTCAATATGGATTTCCATAAAAGTTGTGTGTATGGAAAACAAAAGAGAGTTAGTTTTCTGAAAAGTGGGAAGGAAAAGAAAGATGAAAAATTAGAGCTTGTGCATACAAATGTATGGGGAACAACTAAGATATCTTCCCTTAGTGGCTCTTTGTATTATGTTACATTCATTGATGATGGAACTAGGAAAGTATGAATTTATTTTCTTTGGCAGAAATTTGATGTATTTGAAACTTTTAAAAAATGGAAAATCTTGGTTGAAAATAAGATTGGTAAAAGACTAAAATGTTTTAGATATAATTATGGTGGTAAGTATTGCAAAAAAGAGTTTGAATACTATTATTTCTCTAATGGTATTCATAGGCAGAAATGGTTCTAAGGACTCCACAAGAAAATAGAGTGGATGAACGCATGAATAGGACAATAATGGAGTGTGTTAGGAATATGAGGTTGCATGTTGGGCTACCTTTAAACATGTGGGCAAAGACTGTAAATAATGTTGTTTATTTAATTAATAGAGGTCCCTCTACTCCTTTGGGTTGTGGTATTCTAGAGGAAACATGGACAAGTTATTATTGTTGGAAACTACAATTGAAGCAATTGTTGTATTGTCATTGATGTCAAACCTTAACTGGTAAGACTGTTGCTATCTAAGAAAGTACTATATCTATTTGATTGATGAGAAGGATTAGGGCAAGGTTGATAACAATAGCACCTAAGGAAAGGTTGAGTTATCTTGATGTGTACTTGATTATGTGGCACAATGATAAGATAATGTATTGCTTACCTAAGTAAGAAGTAAGACTAAACAAGTAGGCTTAACCGAGCAAAAGTGAAGAAATCTAGTTTAAGCCGAGTGATGTTAGTGTCGACCAAGCCAGTATATGCCGAGTAAATTCAGTGTTGATCGAACATCAGTTAATTACCGAGGAAAAAATTTTAGTGGTGACGAGGCTACCTAATGGCGACTAAGGAGTTGAACACAGTATTGACCAAGCGTCAGTAATTTACATTTGAGGAAGAATTCAGATTCCAAGCCGACATAGTTGAATTCTTGGATTATGTAAATCGTGTTGACTTTATATATTGATTGTATGGAAGTATTTAATGCACTGTAAATCATTTTATTAAGATTCCATAAAAAAGATTTAAGATGTTTCTAGGAGGAATGAAGAACATAAAGTTGGAAGGATTTGATGAATCTGACCTACCCCTAAGATCTACGGAGAAGATTAAGTGACAAAAGTTGGATTGACCTAAACGAAAAGGTATTAAGGAAACCTAAGTGTGAGGTTGAAGAGAGGATGCTGGAGTTGTTGTTATTGACTGTATAAGAAGAAAAGGCTGAAGGAGAAGGAGTTGTGATTTCTTGAAGGGATTTCTGAGCAGATCAATGATGGAGATGGAAATGGATCACAGTTAGTAAGCCAACATATGTGTACGAAATTAGATCTGTTATTTGCAAAGTGAGTTGTATGTTTTCAGATCAATACTACTGTTACTTTCTAATCATTGTATCAGTCAAAATCCTTTTAACAGAGGTTGACCTAACAATCATTTGTATAAATCTTTTGAACAAGGTTGCATTCTAATGGAATGTATGTAAGTCCTATAACAAGGTGCACAACTAACAGGGTGGTTAAAATCCTTTAACCGGGTCACACCTGACAATGTGTTTGTGACCTTTGATAGGGTTGGCTTTTCACAGAGCTCACTCTAGAAGAGCGAAAATATCAGTAACATGTTACAAAGTGGTTTTTACCAAATTGGGTTTCCACTATAAATCCTGGTGTTAATGCTTTTTGTGTTTTGCAAGTTAAATACTATTGGATAGTGGACTGCACTATTATATGTTTCTGATATATATTCAGTAATGACCGAGTAGCTATTGGTTGTTAGATCTGAATTTGTTGAAGAGTTTTGAAAGTTTATTATACATCTGGACCTAAGAACAACTGATTCACCCCCTTCTCTGTTGTTCTAAATCATATTAACAATTGGTATCAGAGCTGTTGGTGCTTACAAAGAACAAGTTTAAAGGTACTTGAAGTAAATGATCAGGATGTATAAGGAGGTACCAAAGCTGAATAAGGAGAACTTCCCTTCATGGCAGAGTTTGATGAAGCTACACCTAGCTGGTATTGGTGACTCAACAAAGTATTATATTAAGCATGAATTTGTTACACCTTTTGCACCTCTGACTGCCGAGGAGATGACAGCTAAACAAGAGCACAACCAAGCAATGTTGGAGATTGCATCTACTTTGAGCTATCCTGAATTTGAAGACATCAAAGATTGCACAAATGCAAAGCAAATGTGGGAAACTCTTTCAAACATGTATGTTGGTGACATAAATGTACTAAGGGAAAAAGATGAAAGCCTAAGAGGTAAATTTGATGAAATGAAAATGCAAGAAGGTGAGAATATTACACAATATTGTGGTAGAATAAAAGAAGTTGTAAATGTTATTAGAGGAGCCAATGGAACTATTGATGATGAGACTGTTATTGGAAAAGTTTTGAGAACTTTGCATCCTATTTATGCCATCAAAATTTCAACAATTCAAGAATCTATATGTAACCCTAATAATACTCTTCCTCTAGAAAGTCTTGTTGGCAAGCTCACTGCTTTTGAACTTTCTAATTTTGATAACTTCATTGTTGCTAATGTTGAATCTACATTCAAGTCACAATTGGTTCTGAATAAGTCAAAGAAAGAAAAGGAAAGATGCATCAGTGAAAGTGAAAGTGATAGTGACACATCTGATGAAGAATTAGAGGATCTTGAAGCTCTTATGGCCAGAAGATTGAAAAGGGGAAAAGAAAAGTATAAAGGTAAACTCCCTATCATATGTTTCTCATGTAATAAAGTTGGTCATATAGTTGTAAGATGTTCTGAAAGGGATGAAAAGGATGAGGAAAGAGATAGAAAGCACAAAGACAAAAGAGAAGACATAGGTTACCAAAGGTACAAGGACTACAAAGGAAAATGTAAGAAATCCTGTTACATAGCTGAAGAAGAAATTGACACTGATAGTGATGATTTTGAGATAGAAGTAGTATATGTTGCTATGAAGGATGAGTCTAATGAGGATGAGAACAATGAAGCTGAAAGCAAAAGAGAACCAAAAGATTATAAATCTTTTGTTTATGTAGAAGAAGTAGAGGCAAGTAACACACTTGCACCTGATGTCGAGTTTTGAGCTAGTAATGTCGAGCATCAGAAAGACAATGCCGAGCAACATGAAGATGCTGTCGAGTATCGGGATGAGGTTGCCGGGCATTCAGAAGTTGAATCTAACAATCTTGTTGGTGAACCTGAAGAGCAAGAAGAAAAGAGAGTAGAACCTATTTTGGCACAATATGTAAGGAGACATCACAAGCCTGAACAATTCATTGGAGACAAAGAAACTAGAGTTCTAACAAGAAGCAAGTTAAGAGACCCTCCATGTTTGCTATGTGAATTCGAGACTAAGACAACAAGGGAGACATTAGAAATTGAAGATTGGATCAAAGTCATAAATGAGGAGATAGACCGAATAGAGAAGAATGATACCTGGACTCTGGTGCCGAGACCAGAAAACAAAAATGTCATTGGAACAAAGTGGGTGTTCAGAAACAAGTTGAAGGAACATGGACTGATCACAAGGAACAAAGCGAGACTGGTATGCAAGGGCTATGCACAAGAAGAAGGAATAGACTATGGGGAGACATTTTCCCCTATAGCAAGATTGGAATGAGTGAGAACTCTACTTGCATATGTTGCCTACAAAGATTTCAAGTTATACCAAATGGATGTTAAGTCTGCATTTTTAAATGGTATATTAGAAGAAGAAGTTTACTTTGAACAACCTGAAGGATTTGTTGATCCAAACAAGAGACACATGGTTTTCAAACTGAATAAAGCATTGTATGGACTAAAGCAAGCCCCCAGAGCATGGTATGAGACACTGCACAACTACCTGATATAGATTGGATTCTCAAGGACAAATGACACCAGTAATCTGTACATGAAAGATGAAGAAGGTAAAATAATCTTGTTGGCTAAGATTTTTGTAGATGATATTATATTTGGTGGACAAGATGCCTTGTGTAAGAAATTTTCAAATGAAATGCAAACTGAATTTGAAATGAGTATGTTTGGGGAGATCAAATTCTTTGTTGGTTTACAAGTATATCAAATGGAGAAAGGTATTTTTATTACCCAGTCTAAATATGTTCATGAGATACTGAAAGCCTTTGGTATGGAGGACTCAAGGCCAGTTGGTACTCCTATGGCTACTGGACAAAAATTGTCTAAAAATGATGATGCTACTGAAGTAAACCAAACTTTGTATAGGTCCATGATTGGAAAATTGTAGTATGCTATTCACAACAGACCAGATATTGCTCTAGCAGTTGGGATTGTGGCAAGATTCTCTGCCAATCCTAAGGAAACACACATGATGGTTGTGAAGAGGATAATGAGATATTTGAAAGGAACTGCTAATTATGAACTGTACTATAAGAAGCATAAAAGATTTGAACTGAGAGTCTATATTGATGCAGATTGGGCAGGAAATGTGGATGACAGAAAAAACACTAGTGGTGGAGCTTTCTTTCTTAGACAGAGGTTAGTCTCTTGGATAGACAAGAAACAAAATTGCATTTCCCAATCTACAACTAAAGCCGAGTATGTTGCTGCAACAGTGAATTGTTCAAACTTGGTATGGATAAAGCAATTGTTGGTAGGCATGAAAGAAGAAATCATTGAACTACTTGTCATCTATTGTGACAACACAAGTGCTATCAACATATCTAAGAACCTAGTAATGCACACAAAGACCAAACACATCGCCATCAAGTATCACTACTTAAGAGAATTGGTACAAGATAAAAATGTTAGAATGGAATATGTGAATACAAAGGAACAACTAGCAGACATTCACAAAAGCTTTACCTAAAGAAGCTCATGAGTATCTGAGAAGTCAATTAGGGGTTCTTCCCCTAATTGAGGCTGCCTAGTCAAGCTAGGAGCACTGCATCAAATGTGTTGCAAAGAGTATTTGACAAATTGATGTAGAGAAAGATCACACTTTAGGAACAACCTAGAGTTGTGAAGAGTACAACAAAGCTGATAATCAGTCATAAGAAAAGATGACAGAGGGAGACACAATGTTATTGAACTAACAAGATGATATCTACATCTGAAGGATGTAAGTTTTTAGTTGCTGCTTTGGCATTATTGTCAAAGAGGGAGATGAATAAGATGAAAACACATGGTGAGATTTCATGGAAGATCAAGTAAGAGGGAGAGATCAAGTGGAAGTTACTGTGTGGACGGTCATGTAAGCAGGCTAATTGATTCTAAATCAAAATGAACCTAAGGATATTATAAATATTTCTGATGTATAGATAAGTTTTAGATTGGTTGGTGATTCATGTGTTATTCATATGGTGTTGCTATCAATGCCAAAGAGGGAGATTGTTGGAAACTGTAATTGAAGCAATTGTTGTATTGTCATTGATGTCAAACCTTAATTGGTAGGACTATTGCTATCTAAGAAAGTACTATATCTATTTGATTGATGAGAAGGATTAGTGCAAGGTTGATAACAATAGCACCTAAAGAAAGGTTGAGTTATCTTGATGGGTACTTGATTATGTGGCATAATGATAGATAATGTATTGCTTACCTAAGTAACAAGTAAGACTAAACAAGTAGGCTTAATTGAGCAAAAGTAAAGAAATCTAGTTTAAGCCTAGTGATGTTAGTGTCGACTGAGCTAGTATATGCCGAGTAAATTCAGTGTTGGCCAAACATTAGTTAATTACCGAGGAAGACAGTATTAGCTGACGAAACAGTTTCAGTGGTGACTGGGCTACCTAGTGGCGACTGAGGAGTTGAACATAGTATTGACCGAGTGTCAATAATTTACATTTGAGGAATAATTTAGATTCCAAGCCAACATAGTTGAATTCTTGGATTATGTAAATCGTGGACTTTATTTATTGATTATATGGAAGCATTTAATACACTGTAAACCGTTTTATTAAGATTCCATAAAAAAGATTTAAGATGTTTCTAGGAGGAATGAAGAACATAAATTTGGAAGGATTTGATGAATCTGACCTAACCCTAAGATCTATGGAGAAGATTAAGTGACAAAAGTTGGATTGACCTAAACGAAGAGGTATTAAGGAAACCTAAGTGTGAGGTTGAAGAGAGGATGGTGGAGTTGTTGTTATTGACTGTATAAGCATAAAAGGCTGAAGGAGAAGGAGTTGTGATTGCTTGAAGGGATTTTCGAGCAGATCAGTGATGGAGATGGAAATGGATCACAGTTAGTAAGCCAACATATGTGTACGGAATTAGATCTGTTATTTGCAAAGTGAGTTGTATCTTTTCAGATCAATACTACTGTTACTTTCTAATCATTGTATCAGTCAAAATCCTTTTAAAAGAGGTTGACCTAACAATCATTTGTATAAATCCTTTGAACAAGGTTGCATTCTAATGGAATGTATGTAAGTCCTATAACAAGGCACACTCCTAACAGGGTGGTTAAAATCTTTTAACTGGGTCACACTTGATAGTGTGTTTGTAACCTTTGACAAGGTTGGCTTTTCACAGAGTTCACTCTATAAGAGTAAAAATATCAGTAACATGTTACAAAGTGGTTTTTCCCAAATTGGGTTTCCACTATAAATCCTGGTGTTAATGCTTGTGTAAATGTTTTGGTTTGAACATTTCTATATTTTGCAAGTTAAATACTATTGGATAGTGGACTACATTGTTATATGTTTCTGATATATATTCAGTAATGACCGAGTAGCTGTTGGTTGTTAGATTTGAATTTGTTGAAGAGTTTTGAAAGCTTATTCACTAGTAAAATTTACCCTATTTTTCGAAGAGAATTAGTCAAATTTTCTACACCAATTAGTCGAATAGATGACTAAAACTATGGTCAATATTTTTTCATCGATTATTCTACAGGGCAAAACCTCATCGAAATTTTGACCCTACAAGTGGTCGAATTATCGACTGAATCAATCCCTTGGAACTGGAAGAATTAAGAAAAACTTTGGTCAGCATGGTCGTCAAAAAATCGACCAACTTTCCACCAAACTTTGTCAAAATTGATGTCGAATGCATAGCATTCTCGTCAATTTTACTAGTGTAAAGGTCACAATTGACACCATATGTTTGTTGAAATGTCCACCAAAGTTCATCGAAGGGGTCGTCGAATGCATAGCATTCTCGTCGAACATAGTAATATGGAAAGGTTGAAAAATTGACCAATACTAACTTTTGGTTAAAAAAAATGTGACCAAAAATGTGACTAATGGTGTCCAAATGACATGCATTTGGGTGTGTACTAATGGTTTCCAAATGACATGGGCATATACACTAAAAGACACCAAGCAATGACGGTTACCAAAGACACCTGACAATGGTAGAATATGAACTGACATCATTAATCAGAGATATAACAAACTCATAAATGAATCGATGATAAACATAACTAATGCATGAGCTTTCAATGCCGACAATGAAATTATGTACAACGGTTATATCCCATTCCTTTTGAAATCAACAAAGAAAAAAGAAACTTTTTTTAGCAAACTAAAGTTATTTGACACACCTTGAGCCTACTTGTTAGTTTTCCACTAGATGATGCCCTGAAAGTTCTAGCTAGGTTTCCCTCCCATTTCCCCAGCTGGTTGTACAAATTACTAATTCCTATTTTTTTATGAATACTAATACAATTTTTATTTTACAATAGAAAAAATCAAAGAGAGTCTAATAGGGACAAATGAACCTCCAAAACCTGTAAAATGAACTAGGCACTAAGAATTTTGTTGCTTCCCTTCCAATTTCAACAAATATGGAACATATTTTTATCCCTCGCCACTTAAGTATATAAAAATGATCTTATTTTCATCAATATTCATTGCAATAGTAGGCATATATTTTATACCTGATTTGCTAAACCATGGAGAGGCCCCGCTAAGCCATTCATACCAGCTACAAATGCAAGATATGGATCTGCCAGTGGACTCCCAACCTAGAAACCAATTCATCAAGAAGAATGTCAATAATAAATAGATACAAATAAGACATAAACATTAATGAGTAATGCACAAATAATGTTTGAAGGAATATCACTTCACTATCATCAACACACTACATATGAAATGATATCCCCTTATATTTGCAAGGAACCTGCTTTCACAAATTGTACCTTCTTATCTTGGTGCATTGTTCTTACTATAAAATAAGTTGCCAAAACAATTGTTACAGACCTACAAGTTATGACCTTGATCCTTGAAACTTACCCATTAGTCAACATTCCAGCTTGAGTGCTAGGAGATCACATTGGACTCAATTATTCTTATAATTGTTTTGAAACTTTATTTGGCTTACCTATTAGTCAATATCCAAGTGTAATGAGCTTTAATTCTTGGGGAAAGCTTCACCTTGATCATTAGACTTACCTCTGGGTATGTGCAAGATCATGAGGGGCCAAACTATGTCCTTAAGTGGCAATGAAAAATCAGCAAATCAGGGTTAGTCAGCTTGACGTGAAAATTTCAACTAGCTAGGAACCTAATATCAAAAAGTTGTAAGAATAAAATCTGTATAAAATTGAATGTAGTTTCTAAACTACTAGGCCTTTTTTGAGAAAAAGTTAGTATGATTGGTGAAAAGTATAGATTTCAATGCAGCAGTACAAAAATTTTAGGAAAAAAATAAGAAGTAGGTGTATGTCTGACCACCTTAATCATAATCAACTGATAATATTTTATTATAAGATTTTATATATAAGTAGTAGACTCATGCTCGGATGTGACACATATTTTTTTGTAATTTTATTCCAAAAAAATAATTAATTATGAATTTTTTGCTACAACATTTTTAGAATAAAAAAACTCTCGTGTCTGACCACCTTAACTCATTCAAAACTTTACAAAATTCAATTTTTTTTTTCTTATAGTAGGCGAAGCATAGAATGTGACGCATTTTTCAGATTTCAAAAATGTTATACTGTTTGAAAGTTATAGTCATTTTTCAATCAGTATATAAATCAACACTTTAGAGGTAGCTCAATTAGAAAATAACTAATAATTACTTACTGAATTCAAAATTTGACAGCAATTATATCGATAGAAAGATGATAATCTTCTTAAGATACCCTTTTCGTTTTATCAAATTCGGGTGAAAAAAAGTCGTCAGCTACATTGTCAAAATCTGGAACTCAGAGAAACAGGGGAAAAACACGTATTTGAGACATTCCAATAGTTGACCATGTAGGTTTGGTGCACAAAGCAATATCGAGCATAATCGGGTACCCGATATTTACCAAAATATGACGCAGAATTTTGAATTTTTACTTTGCCTCCACTTTCTCCCTCCCATTTCTCCATCCTTCATAAACTATATATTAGTTATATATTAGATATATTAAATATTATATAATATCAATTATATATTAAATGTTATATAATATATATTTTACATTAAATATTATTTAATATATATTAATATTAAAAACTATATATTAGATTATACATTATATATATTAAATATTATATAATATACATATTACATTAAATATTATTTAATTATATATTAATATCAAAAACTATATATTAGATTATATATTATATATTAAATATTATATAATATACATTTTACATTTTAAATATTATTTAGTATGATTCTGAGCATGAGCATGAGTCCCTACAGGGGCATAGTTGTGCCTTTTACAGGTGCCGAAAACCCTAGCTACGCAAAAATGGAGGCTTTGAAGAATAGTTCACTACAGGCGGATTATAGAAGCAGAGGGCAAGAGAATCACTCTGTTTCCACCGCCTATGGCTGTGAAATGGTATCTTTCCCTTCTTTTTCAATTGGAACGCTAAATTACAAAGGTTCTCGAAATAGATTCTGGTCATTGAACAATTGTACCACGCCTGTTGATAATCCGACAACTCAACAACGTCATTGGGAGGTTAAACAAGAACAACAGGATGAACTTTTGAACCGGCCGAAGATTATGGAGAGCGGGGAAGGGTTTTGTAAAATGAGCAGTTGTACTGGAAATTATGAAGGCGCCGTAGAACTTACCGCATTAATAAATTTAAAGAAGAGATCATCGGCGGCGTGACATTATGAGGAAAGCCTTGCCATTTCGATGGTGCTGCTCCGATATTATGAAGAATGTCTTGCCGCTTCAATGCCAGTGCCGCCTCTATCTCAGACTTTCGCCATTGCTTCTCATCAGTACTTTGAGATATGGTAGGGATTGCGGGCTTTTGCACAACATAGTCCATCATAAATTCTCTATAAATCATCATGCATTACAGTATTCTGCACATTTCTGAACGACTTACTCGAAGAATTTAATTTTTACTGTAATTTTGGATCCATGGATTGTCATTTTGCACTCGGAGAGAAGCTGCGGATTGCAAGAATTTGATAAATTTGGTTTATCTCATTTTCTTTCTCTACCATTTCTGAGTAATACGATTTTATTTTTGTCCGTCTTAATGATTTCGCCTGAAGTTAATGAATTTTTTTAGATGATTTTGTCTGAAGTTTTAATGAAATTTCTTCCATGGATGCTAATGAAATCTCTTCCATGAATGCTGATAAGATGTTTAAATTCAGAGTTAATAAATTCTATAGCTTGAATGTTCTTTGTTGTAGAAGGTTATTTTCATGGTTTGTCATTCATGCAATTCCTTAATAGTTTCATTCTTAACAAAATTCATAACTAGATTTTGAATTTTCCAATTTTCTTTTTGATCCTTGCAATATTTTCTCCTCCACTAAACATTTTGTAATTAGTTGATATACAATCACATTTTTCTCTTGGCCAATTCTGTGGGCTCACGATTGAGCCTGTAGGTCCGCAAAAGGGTTGAAATTTGGATTTGGTGGAAGAGTAGTATTAGCAAGAAGTCATTCACTAACATCTCATTTGGGTCATGGTGACTCCCTAGGGGTCCTAGTACGCCTTATCACGCGTTAGGACCCTTAGGGAGTCCCCATGACCCCTTTTGACACATTGGAACGCTCAAGTGTGTCTTAAAGGGTCTTAAGACCCCTTAAGACACACTTGAGCGTTCCAAGACCCCTTAAGACACACTTAATAGGACTCCTTAAGACACACTTGAGCGTTCCAATGTGTCAAAAGGGACGACCCCTTAAGACACACTTGAGCATTTCAATGTGTCAAACGGGGTCATGGGGACTCCCTAGGGGTCCTAGTACGCCTTATCACGTGCTAGGACCCCTAGGGAGTCCCCATGACCCCTTTTGACACATTGGAATGGTCAAGTGTGTCTTAAGGGGTTGTAGGACCCCTTAAGACACACTTGAGCATTCCAATTTGTCAAAAGGGCTCAAGTGTGTCTTAAGGGGTCTTAGGACTCCTTTGGACACACTTGAGCATTCCAATGTGTCAAACGGGATCATGGGGACTCCCTAGGGGTCCTACTACACCTTATCACGCGTTAGGACCCCTAGGGAGAAACGGGGTCATGGGGACTCCCTAGGGGTCCTAGTACACCTTATCACACGTTAGGACCCCTAGGGAGTCTCCATGAACCCTTTTGACACATTGGAACACTCAAGTTTCTCTTAAGGGGTCCTAAGACCCCTTACGACAAACTTGAGCATTCCAATGTGTCAAAAGGGGTCATCGGGACTCCCTAGGGGTCCTAGTATGCCTTATCACGCGTTAAGACCCCTAGGGAGTCCCCATGACCCCTTTTGACGCATTGGAATGCTCAAGTGTGTCTTAAGGGGTCCTAGGACCCCTTAAGACACACTTGAGCGTTCCAATTTGTCAAAAGGGCTCAAGTGTGTCTTAAGGGGTCTTAGGACCCCTTCGAACACACTTGAGCATTCCAATGTGTCAAACGGGGTCATGGGGACTTTTTAGGGGTCCTAGTACACCTTATCACGCGTTAGGACCCTTAGGGAGTCCCCATGATCCCTTTTGATAGATTAGAATGCTCAAGTGTGTCTTAAGGGGTCCTAAGACCCCTTATGACACACTTGAGCATTCCAATGTGTCAAAAGGGTTCATCGGGACTCTCTCGGGGTCCTAGTATGCCTTATCACATGTTAGGATCCTTAGGGAGTCCCCATGACTCCTTTTGACACATTGGAACACTCAAGTGTGTCTTAAGGGGTCCTATGACCCCTTAAGACACACTTGAGCATTCCAGTGTGTCAAAAAGAGTCATGGGGACTCCCTAGGGGTCCTAGTACGCCTTATCACGTGTTAGGACCCCTAGGGAGTCCCCATGACCCCTTTTGACACATTGGAATGCTCAAGTGTGTTTTAAGGGGTCTTAGGAGGACCCCTTAAAACACACTTGAGCATTCCAATGTGTCAAAAGGGGTCACGGGGACTCCCTAGGGTTCCTAGTATGCCTTATCACGTGTTAGGACCCCTAGGGAGTCCCCATGACCCCTTTTGACATATTGGAACGCTCAAGTGTGTCTTAAGGGGTCCTAAGACCCCTTAAGACACACTTGAGCATTCCAATGTGTCAAAAGAGGTCACAAGGACTCCCTAGGAGTCCTAGTACATCTTATCACACGTAGGACCCCTAGGGAGTCCTCATGACCCCTTTTGACACATTGGAACGCTCAAGTGTGTCTTAAGGGGTCCTAGGACCCCTTAAGACACACTTGAGCATTGCAATGTGTCAAAAGGGGTCACTAGGACCCCTTAAGACACACTTGAGCGTTCCAATGTGTCAAAAGAGGTCATGGGGACTCCCTAGGGGTCCTAGTACACCTTATCACATGTTAGGACCCCTAGGGAGTCCTCATGACCCCTTTTGATACATTGGAACACTCAAGTGTGTCTTAAGGGGTCGTAGGAACCCTTAAGACACACTTGAGCGTTTCAATGTGTCAAAAGGGGTTATGAGGACTTCTTAGGGGTCCTAGTATGCCTTATCACGTGTTAGGACCCTTAGGGAGTCCCCATGACCCCTTTTGACACATTGGAATGCTCAAGTGTGTCTTAAGGGGTTGTAGGACCCCTTAAGACACACTTGAGTGTTCCAATTTGTCAAAAGGGCTCAAGTGTGTCTTAAGGGGTCTTAGGACCCCTTCGGACACACTTGAGCATTCCAATGTGTCAAACGGGGTCATGGGAACTCCCTAGGGGTCCTAACGCGTGATAAGGTGTACTAGGACACCTAGGGAGTCCCCATGACCCTTTTTGACACATTGGAATGCTCAAGTGTGTCTTAAGGGGTCTTAGGACCCCTTAAGACACACTTGAGCATTCCAATGTGTCAAAAAGGGTCATGGGGACTCCCTAGGTGTCCTAGTACACCTTATCACGCGTTAGGACCCCTAGGGAGTCCCCATGACTCCGTTTGACACATTGGAATGCTCAAGTGTGTCTTAAGGGGTCGTAGGACCCCTTAAGACACACTTGAGTGTTCCAATTTGTCAAAAGGGCTCAAGTGTGTCTTAAGGGGTCTTAGGACCCCTTCGGACACACTTGAGCATTCCAATGTGTCAAATAGGGTCATGGGGACTCCCTAGGGGTCCTAGTATGCCTTATCATGTGTTAGGACCCCTAGGGAGTCCCCATGACCCCTTTTGACACATTGGAATGCTCAAGTGTGTCGTAAGAGGTCATAAGACCCTTTAAGACACACTTGAGTGTTCCAATGTGTCAAACGGGGTCATGGGGACTCCCTAGGGGTCCTAGTATGTCTTATCATGTGTTAGGACCCCTAGGGAGTCCCCATGACCTCTTTTGATACTTTGTCACGCTCAAGTGTGTCTTAAGGGGTCGTAGGACCCCTTAAGACACACTTGAGCGTGACAAAGTGTCAAAAGGGGTCATGGAGACTCCCTAGGGGTCATAGTACGTCTTATCACGTGTTAGGACCCCTAGGGAGTCCCCATGACCCCTTTTGACACATTGGAACGCTCAAGTGTGTCTTAAGGGTTCGTAGGACCCCTTAAGACACACTTGAGTGTTCCAATTTGTCAAAAGGGCTCAAGTGTAAGGGGTCTTAGGACCCCTTCGGACACACTTGAGCGTTCCAATGTTTCAAACGGGGTCATGGGGACTCCCTAGGGGTCCTAGTACACCTTATCACGTGTTAGGACCCCTAGGGAGTCCCCATGACCCCTTTTGACATATTGGAACACTCATGTGTGTCTTAAGGGGTCCATACTAGGATCCCTAGTGAGTCCCCATGACCCCTAGGAAGTCTCTCTCTCTACCTCCAGTGAACTATTCTTCAAAGCCTCCATTTCTACGTAGCTAGGGTTTACGACGCCTGTACAAGGCACATTTAATACAAAGATTTAGCTGACCACCTTTAAAGACCTAAAAGAAACGAGAAAAAAATTTAGGCCAAAAATACATACTGCATTTCTGTATGTAGTACCGTAAGCTTCAACAATCCAGCTAGCTTCCTCTGCTAAGGCACGAAGAACTTCATTAATGTATGCTCTAGGAGGAAGATTATAATTTCCATATTTCTGCAAGAGATTCTCCAAAATTTGTAATATTATATATAATATATTAGTATATGTATTATATATATATATATATTATATACATGTTAGTATATATAATACATTAGTATATATATAATATATTATATATATTAGTATATTTAATACATTAGTACATATAATACATTAGTCTATTATAATACATTAGTCTATTATAATACATTAGTATATATATAATATACATTATATATGTCATATGCCTCTTTTCTATATATATATTATATACATCAATATATGGAAAAGTTCAATTTTTTTCATTTGCTCCCACCCTTTTTTCATCAGCCTAGGAATATCGGGTACTCGATATGGAATCGGATACCCGATTTTTGCCAGGTAGTATTTGACCAAAATATTCCCTGTCCCCACAGACCAGACAATCACGGGATTTTATACTTTTTTCACGCGTTGCAAAACAAAAAATGTGATTTTGGGCCCATTGTTTGATTTTTTTCGACTTGTAGTCTCACCATGGGAAGCAGTAGTCGTCGAAAGGCTAAATGCAAGAGGAAGTTGACAAATGACAAAATTCAAGCATATAGGGAAAAAGATAAGGAAAATCACCGAAGAAGGAGAGAAGGTATGTTAAACATTAATCAAGGTGACCCCGTAAATGTAGTTGTAAGTGAAGAGGATGTTCAATTTGAAAATGCACAGATGGAGATTGAAAATGTAGACTTTGGGAATGAAAATGTTGCACAAGAACCACATGAACGTTATACATCTCCAAATTATATGTGAAATGAAGTCCCTTGCAATAAAGATAATCAATCTTCAAATTTGGGGCTTTCAAGAACACCTAAATGGTTAATTGAAATTGAGGAGAACATTATGAATAATTGGGAAGGAAAGAGGTCACATAGAACCGTTAGGTTGTGGGCTTCAAGACTTTATGATCAATTTTTTCGAAACAAGACATTGGTTGAGAAATGTCAAATTTTTGTGCAGTTGTTAAAGATGCAAAAGATGAGACCTGTGCTTGTGAAATTGAAGATTCATGTGAACAAGAAAATGGAGAGAAATGCCATTGTTGTGAAGAATCTTTTCAATGCTCTCAATAGCATTGGGAAGACTAGCAGAGAAAAAGACAAGAGAGTTGCTCGCAGGGTTATTACAACCTCCTTACTAAGTCATCAGTTGAGAAAGGCTCGTTTGATGAGACAAACTTGTGTTGACTTCAATATAGACCGTAAAAATTTGGGTAGAACACTTGCAAGAAGAGAAAGACTTGATGATCCACTTCAAATTGATACATGGGCTTATGGTGGGAGACTTCCATGTTTTGATAAGAAGCTAACAGATGTTGTCAAGGATGAAATTCAACAATTTTGGGATGCTAACTCAAGAGTGTCACCAAATGTGAAGGATGTCTTGAAGTTGAGAGTTGGCAATCGAGACCACACTCCACATCCTAAACATTATGTGGAGGTAAGTCAAACAATGTTGTATAAAAAAGTTTGTGAGACACATCCAACATTGAAAATATCACAAAGGTCTTTTGAATCCGTGAAGCCATTTTATTGTGTACCCCTTAAGATTCGAAATACATGTTGCAAATATCATGTTGAGTTTTCAATGCATCATGAATTATTACGGTCCATTCGTTCTACTTTGCATACTAATGAAATGCCAGAGGATTGTGGTGCAAGTGGTCTTCCCAAATCATCAAGAGACTTGCTAGATCAATTTTTATGTCATAGAGATGATGGTTGTTTATTTTATAAAAAAGATTGCTTAAATGCCAAGTGCTCAGAATGTGGTGGCTTGTCCAAGTTTAGAACATGTTTTCATGAGGGTTTGGAACACAATTTTGGAAAGACACTCATTCAAAAAAAGGTATATGAAACAGTGAAATATACATTGAAGAGTGGAGGTGAAGGCTCTAGATGTGAGTTAGTTGCAAAAGAATACAATGTTGCTGATTTTATCTCAGATTTCAAGACAAATCTTTTTTACAAGTATGCAAGGCATAGTCATAGGTCTCAATGGTTGGATCAACAATTCAAGACATGTAAGGACACTTTCCCCATTGGAACTATTATATCCATTGTAGACTTTGCGGAGAACTATACATTGCAGCCCCAAAATGAGACTCAAGCTCAATATTACAATTCCATTCAGGTTTCTATTTTTGTACACATCACGTATAGACATTTATCTGATAGCACAAAAGATGAGCGAAAGATAATCAAAGAGTACCATTTTTATATGAGTGACGACAAGTCTCACTCTCATGAGTTTGTTCAACATTGTTTCTAGAACTATTTTGACTTCTTGCAGGAAAATGGTATTGCTATGGATAGGCATCTCATTTGGTCGGATAATTGCACCGGTCAATTTAAGAATGCCAGAATGTTTTATTGGTTGTGTAGAATGCATGTGGAGAGAGGTGTACCTCATATTTAGAGTTTTTTTCAGTGAGGGCATGGGAAAGGGGAGCATGATGGAGCAGGTGCATGTGTGAAGAGAGCTCTAGTTAAGGATCAATTGAGGATTTCAGGTGCTGTACTTCTTGATGATCATTCTATTGTTGATTGGTGTACTTTAGCATTGTCACAGGGGGGGACTCTTGATTCTATAGTGCATATATTCTTTTGGTTGGTTGAGGAGGGAACTATAGGGGATAGATTGGATTGTCAAATAGTGAAAGACTCTTAAAAAATGCATTCATTCCGAAGCTCCAATAGTAGTACATGGACCATTTGGACATGAGAGTTGGCTTGTTTTTGCCCCATGTGTTTTTAGTATGATTGGGATCATTGCGAGTCAAGTGAGTGGGTGGATATATGGGTTCCACAGTATCTGACTCCTTTATCTTTGACACTCTCTATAAGAAATGATGACATGGACACTTTAGTTGACTATGACCATCTTTCAGATCTTCTGAAGCCAGGAGATGTTTTTGCATTGGTTGCACCACAGGGGAATGATGAGAGGTCAGATTATGGGCAGGCTCATCGCAGCCAAACAGATTTTATGTTCCCGAAGAAAAGGCTCCAATAAGAGGACAAGGAACACCCCTTCTCAAGACCAACAGGTTACATACACTGGGGGGTGACCCCATAGAATAGTAGGGCGCCCTTTATAATAGTAGGGCCCTCCTCTCCTATAGTTGACCGGTTCAATCAGAGGTTCAATCAGCCTCGCAACCAAAATAGAAAGGTCTAGGTCTCGATCCTGAGCCCTCCCCTTTCTAATATAGGGCTATGGGGCATGCTTTGATGCTTGGTTCCCTGCCTTTGTTATTGATGGTTTTGAGCCTTCTATTCTATAGTTGGGTTATGGGTTTTGAAGTGCCTACTATTCTAAAGGGCAGTAGGATGTTGGTTCTAGTGCTGATACATTGAATGATTGGTTAGCACGTTGTGTACAAGGTTAACAAAATCTTGTACAACCGATGACAGATGGTGATGGGTTCACATATCCTACTGGTTCAGTTGTTGTTGCGGGAACATGGCTGCGAACATACATGATTAGAAAGAATAGAGTTCCCGCATTTGAAGACTATGAGAAGCACAAAACTATTCTCATGTATTCACACCTTGTTATAGCAACAAATGTCAAGTTGTCAAAGCATCAAGGAAGACCAAAGACAAAATAACTTTGGACTATTACTATTGTTGATCATGAAGCACTATTGGAGACCTTGAAGCAAAGAGATGACCCTTCAGGAACACTTGACTAGGTAATAAGTTAACTTCGTGCATTGTTTTCTAAGTTCGTTAAGCTTAATTTCAATACATTAATTTGACCTTTCTTAGATTGTATTTTGAGTCAATAAACTTGGTTTTGTATGTGGATTGTAACTTTGTGCATGAGCACCTATGAAGACGCCTACGGTCACCATGGATCCAATCAGAGATAGAAGGACAAAAGGATCCTTATTGGTTAATTGAGATCTTTTGAAGCCTATAATGGCAATTTGTAACAATCAATTTGATTTAAAAGTTAAATGTCCTAAAACTCTTCATAAGGACTTATGACCAAAATCATGTATGGTTGGCCAATAGTGCCAAGAAGGGATCTTACATGTCATATACTTATGTCATTTGCATGGTTTGAATTCTTACATGTTTGATTGTTGTTTCTAATGCTTTAAGGATATTATTTTTTATCATTTCAAACAATCTATAAAATTTAAACGTCAAACATAATAAGCTCCACAGTTCAAATTTCACAAGCTTAATCATGATTAATTTCACAATTCAAATTTCAAATATACCACCAACAATCAGTTGAAAGCAGCTCAACAACGTATCATTCAAACCGGCAGTGATCTTTCGTGGCTTGTATCTCGGACCTCGTGATAGGTATCGACAAACCATCAGGTGCTATGGGATCGTGTTTCTAAGGTCTACAATAACCTCTCAGTTTTGGTTGATTTGACTTCGTTTGCATTTGGCAAGGCAATCTCAGTCGATGCCAAAACTTGTAGTGAGGGTCAGTTAAAAGTGGCTCAGCAACGTATCTTTCAAACCATCTGACCTAGCATTGAACTGTCTACTCCATCGATTCTGGTTGGCTGGGTAAATGCTAGTGACAACCCCGTTCTGTCCACAGAGTCACTGGAACGCTCGCGACCATGCTCGACGCAAGTGATCCCAAGGTGCTCTAAGCACGATTGGGAAGAAATTTTGCGGGGCTCATATCTTGGACCTCTTGAGAGGTATCGACAAATTGTCAAGTGCTACAGGATCGTGTTTTTGAGGTCTACAATAACCTCTTTCGGTATTGGGCGATTCGACTTCGTTTGCATTTGGCAAGGCGATCTCAGTTGATGCCAAAACTTGCAGTGAGGGTCAGTTGAAAGTGGCTCAGCAACGTATCTTTGAAACTGTCTGACCTAGCATCGAACCGTCTGCTCCATCGGCTCCGGTTGGCTAGGTAAACGCTAGTGACAACCCCATTCTGCCCACAGAGTCATCGGAACGCTTGCGACCATGCTCGACCCAAGTGACCCCAAGGTGCACTAAGCACGATTGGGCAGCGATCTTGCAGGGCTCGTATCTCAGACCTTGTGAGAGGTATTGACAAACCATTAGGTGCTACGAGATCATGTTTTCGAGGTCTACAATAACCTCTCTCAGTTTTGAGCGATTCAACTTCGTTTGCATTTGGCAAGGTGATCTCAGTCGATGCCAAAACTTGCAGTGAGGGTAAGTTGAAAGTGGCTCAGCAGCGTGTCTTTCAAACCGTCTGACTTGGCATCGAACCATCTGCTCCATCGGCTCTGATTGGCCAAGTAAATGCTAGTGAAAACCCCATTCTACCCACAGAGTCACTGGAACGCTCACGACCACGCTCAACCCAAGTGACCCCAAGGTGCATTAAGCACAATTAGGTAGTGATCTTGCGGGGCTCATATCTCGGACATCGTGAGAGGTATCAAAAAATCATCAGGTGCTACGAGATCATGTTTTCGAGGTCTACAATAACCTCTCTCAATTTTGGACGATTTGACTTCGTTTGCATTTGGCAAGGAGATCTCAGTCGATGCCAAAACTTGCAGTGAGGGTCAGTTGAAAGTGGCTCAACAACGTATCTTTCAAACCGTTTGACCTGGCATCGAACGGTCTACTCCATCAACTCCGGTTGGCCAGGTAAACGCTAGTGACAACCCGATTCTACCCATAGAGTTACTGGAACGCTTGCGACCACGCTTGACCCAAGTGACCCCAAAGTGCACTAAGCACGATTGGGCAGCAATCTTTTAGGGCTCGTATCTCAGACCTCGTGAGAGGTATCGACAAACTGTTAGGTGCTACAGGATCATGTTTTTGAGGTCTACAATAACCTCTCTCAGTTTTGGGTGATTCGACTTCGTTTGCATTTGGAAAGGCGATCTCAGTCGATGCCAAAACTTGCAGTGAGGGTCAGTTGAAAGTGGCTGAGCAGCGTATCTTTCAAACCGTCTGACCTGGCATTGAACCGTCTGCTCCATCAGCTCCGATTGGCCGGGTAAACACCAGTGACAACCCCGTTCTTCCCACAGAGTCATCAGAACGCTCGCGACCACGCTCGACCAAAGTGACTCCAAGGTGCACTAAGCACGATTGGGCAGTGATCTTGCTGGGATCATATCTCAGACTTGGTGAGAGGTATTAACAAACCACCAAGTGCTACGTGATCGTGTTTTCAAGGTCTACAATAACCTCTCTCGGTTTTGGGCGATTCGACTTTGTTTGCATTTGGCAAGGCGATCTCAGTCGATGCCAAAACTTGTAGTGAGGGTCAGTTGAAAGTGGCTCAGCAGTGTATCTTTCAAACCGTCTAACCTGGCATCGAACCGTCTGCTCCATCAGTTCCGGTTGGCCGGGTAAACGCCAGTGACAACCCTGCTCTACCCACAGAGTCACCGAAATGCTCATGACCACACTCGACCCAAGTGACCCCAAGGTGCACTAAGCACAATTGGGTAGAGATCTTGTAGGGCTCGTATCTCAGACCTCGTGAGAGGTATCGACAAACCGTTAGGTGCT
This sequence comes from Chamaecyparis obtusa, assembly GCA_027943335.1. Taxonomy (NCBI): domain Eukaryota; kingdom Viridiplantae; phylum Streptophyta; class Pinopsida; order Cupressales; family Cupressaceae; genus Chamaecyparis; species Chamaecyparis obtusa. The sequence continues at coordinate 92,285 of BSBK01000274.1, read as the reverse complement.
ACGGGATCGTGTTTTTGAGGTCCACAATAACCTCTCTCAGTTTTGGGCGATTTGGCTTTGTTTGCATTTGGCAAGGCGATCTCAGTCGATGCCAAAACTTGCAGTGAGGGTTAGTTGAAAGTGGCTCAACAGCGTATCTTTCAAACTGTCTGACCTGGCATCGAACCGTCTGCTCCATTGGCTCTGGTTGGTCGGGTAAACACCAATGACAACTCCGTTCTACCCATAGAGTCACCGGAACACTCGCGACCACGCTTGACCCAAGTGACCCTAAGGTGCACTAGGCACGATTTGGTAGCGATCTTGTGGGGCTCGTATCTTGGACCTCGTGAGAGGTATTGACAAAATGTCAAGTGCTATGGGATCATGTTTTCGAGTTCTACAATAACCTCTGTCGATTTTGGGCGATTCGACTTCGTTTGCATTTGGCAAGGCGATCTCAGTCGATGCCAAAACTTGTAGTGAGGGTCAGTTGAAAGTGGCTCAACAACGTATCTTTCAAACCGTCTGACCTGGCATCGAACTGTCTACTCCATCAGCTCCGGTTGGCCGGGTAAACACCAGTGACAACCCTATTTTTCCCACAGAGTCACCGGAATGCTCGCGACCATGCTCGACCCAAGTGACCCCAAGGTGCACTAAGCACGATTGGGCAATGATCTTGCGGGGCTCGTATCTCGGACCTCGTGAGAGGTATCAACAAACCATTAGGTCCTACGGGATCATGTTTTTGAGGTCTACAATAACCTCTCTCAATTTTGGGTGATTCGACTTCGTTTGCATTTGGCAAGGCGATCTCAGTCGATGCCAAAACTTGCAGTGAGGGTTAGTTGAAAGTGGCTCAACAATGTATCTTTCAAACCGTTTGACCTGGCGTCGAACCGTCTGCTTCATCAACTTCGGTTGGTCGGGTAAATACCAGTGACAACCCCATTCTGCCCACAGAGTCACCGGAATGCTCGCGACCACGCTCGACCCAAGTGACCCCAAGGTGCACTAAGCACGATTGGGTAGTGATCTTCTGGGGCTTGTATGTCAGACCTCGTGAGAGGTATCAAAAAACCGTCAGGTGCTACGGGATTATGTTTTCAAGGTCTACAATAACCTCTCTCAATTTTGGGTGATTCAACTTCGTTTGCATTTGGCAAGGCGATCTCAGTCAATGCCAAAACTTGTAGTGAAGGTCAGTTGAAAGTGGCTCAACAACGTATCTTTCAAAGCGTCTGACCTGGCATCGAACTGTCTGCTCCATCAGCTTCGGTTGGCTGGGTAAATGCTAGTGACAACCTTGTTCTGCCCATAGAGTCACCGGAATGCTCGTGACCACGCTCGACCCAAGTGACCCCAAGGTGCACTAAGCAAGATTGGGCAACGATCTTGCGGGGCTCATATCTCAGACCTCGTGAGAGGTATCGACAAACTGTCAGGTGCTACGGGATCATGTTTTTGAGGTCTACAATAACATCTCTCAGTTTTGGGTGATTCAACTTCGTTTGCATTTGGCAAGGTGATCTCAGTTGATACCAAAACTTGCAGTGAGGGTCAATTGAAAGTGGCTCAGCAGCGTATCTTTCAAACCATCCAACCTAGCATCGAACTGTCTGCTCCATCAGCTCGGGTTGGCTAGGTAAATGCCAGTAAAAACCCCGTTCTACCCACAGAGTCACTGGAACGCTCGCGACCATGCTCGACCCAACTAACCCCAAGGTGCACTAAGCATGATTGGGCAGCGATCTTGTGGGGCTCGTATCTTAGACCTTGTGAGAGGTATCAAAAAACCGTCAAGTGCTACGAGATCATGTTTTCAAGGTCTAGAATAACCTCTCTCAGTTTTGGGTGATTCAACTTCATTTGCATTTGGCAAGGCGATCTCAGTCAATGCCAAAACTTTGGAGTGAGGGTCAGTTGAAAGTGGCTCAGCAGCATATCTTTCAAACCATCTGACCTGGCATCGAACTGTCTACTCCATCAGCTCTGGTTGGCCGGGTAAACTCTAGTGACAGCCCTGTTCTACCCACAGAGTCACCGGAACGCTCGCGACCACGCTCGACCTAAGTGACCCCAAGGTGCACTAAGCATGATTGGGTAGAGATATTGTGGGGCTCGTATCTCAGACCTCGTGAGATGTATCAACAAACCGTCAGGTGCTACAGGATCGTGTTTTTGAGATCTACAATAACCTCTCTCAGTTTTGGGCGATTTGACTTCGTTTCTATTTGGCAAGGCAATCTCAGTCAATGCCAAAACTTGTAGTGAGGGTCAGTTGAAAGTGGCTGAGTAGCGTATCTTTCAAACCATCTGACTTGGCATCAAACTGTCTGCTCCATCAGTTCTGGTTGGCCAGGTAAATGCCAATGACAACCCTATTCTACCTACAGAGTCACCGGAATGCTCACGACCGTGCTCGACCCAAGTGACCCTAAGGTGCACTAAGCACGATTGGGCAGTGATCTTATAGGGCTCGTATCTCGGACCTCATGAGAGGTATCGACAAACTGTCAAGTGCTACAAGATCCTATTTTCGAGGTCTACAATAACCTCTCTCAGTTTTGGGTGATTCGACTTCGTTTGCATTTGGCAAGCCGATCTCAATCGATGCCAAAACTTGCAGTGAGGGTTAGTTGAAAGTGGCTCAACAACGTATCTTTCAAACCGTCTGACTTGGCATCGAACCATCTGCTCCATCAGCTCCGGTTGGCCAGATAAATGCCAGTGACAACCCTGTTCTGCCCATAGAGTCACCGAAACGCTCGCAACCATGCTCGACCTAAGTGACCCCAAGGTGCACAAGCACGATTGGGAAGTGATCTTTCAGGGCTTGTATCTCAGACCTCATGAGAGGTATCAACAAATCGTCAGGTGCTACAGGATCGTGTTTTCGAGGTCTACAATAACCTCTCTTAGTTTTGGGCGATTCGACTTTGTTTGCATTTGGCAAGGCGATCTCAGTCGATGCCAAAACTTGCAGTGAGGGTCAGTTGAAAGTGGCTCAGTAGCGTATCTTTCAAACTGTATGTCCTGGCATCGAACCATCTGCTCCATCGGCTTCAGTTGGCCGGGTAAATGCCAGTGACAACCTCGTTCTGCCTGATGGAGCCTTAATTTTTTACAAAAATTAGAGCCTCCATTTGAGAAATAATGTTGGAGATTTGATAAGGTTGTCATTGATGTCATTGAAGGTTTTTTGGTTGCTCACAAGATATACGAACACATACTATTAAGTGGAGATAAAAACTAAGATAGATAGAAAAGACTATTGAATAAATAGCGTCAACAACTATGCAACTTGGCAATGTTGGAACATTAAGCATCATATTAGCATTTGAATGGAGTGAAGTATACACACCACCAATTAATGATCAAAGTCAACCCAAATAAATTTCATTTCCTCATAGATGTTAACAGATGCAACATATTACAAAGATGACAAACATATTATTTGGAAGAATATTACAAGAGGCGATAAAGTAAAACTCATCATGAATGTCCATTCAGCAATAATCAACCCATGAAGCAACAACTTCATCAAATGAAGTGAACACAACATGAGTTAAAGATTGATTAAACATATGCGTATGAAGACATTCGAACGAGCCATGCAGTAATAAAAAATAAATATACACAGTGCTGAGCATAGTTCGAAGGCAGTATTAAAATCATTCAATGAACATTTGAGAGCCGATATATTCAAGAGATGTGTTTTTGTAAGTCTAAGGGATATCATGTTGCGCAAGCAATCATATATTATACACAACAAAAAATTCAATAGTCACATGTCATATCTATCAATGGTAATATCAAAGATTGGAAATGAAGACCATAAGCTTATACGATAATGGTGATTTTTTATAGCATGAAATGAAGGCTCCTGCATACACGATGATATTGAAACATTATTGCTGGCAGTTAAAATTATTATAAGTGTGAACAAAAAGCATTGAAAATGATAATATATGAAATTAGCAATGCAAGTATGAGACTGAATGCGCACACAATGAAAAATAGCGACATAATTGATGGTATAGAATTTGTATATGAAAATTCATAGAAGTGGTAAACGAAACTCTCATATTAGCAGCGATTGAAGTTTTAATTTAGTGATGAAGAGCAGATGGCATGGTTTTTGTTTTGCAGAGAAATGATCTTCAGTATCGGTATTGATGGCCTCATCATCATCTCAGGCACAGGGAAAGTTAAGCACCAGAAATCTAGGAAATCTATAGAAGTTAAACCTCAAACATAATAAGCTCCATGAACAGGGTATTCCAGAGTAAAGAAAAACAAATGTAACTTCAACAAGATATAATTTAAATCATAATGATAATCATAGTCAAGATATAACTTCACCATTCAATTCCATAAACATGAATAATAAATATATATATACAAAAGATGACGCAAATATAACATATAAATGAACATGTTCTATATATGTATCAAATGTATCAAAAGTATGTCCATATACAAATATGGCACATGCCATTTCAAAATGTCTACAAAATCAATGTTTTAAGGTGTACAATGTGGCATATATGCCATCTCAAAATGTGCCAAGTGTCATCTCTAAATGACCACAAAACTAAAACTGCATCCTATGCTGTAGGGGGATCATCAAAATGTAGCCTCTTTGAAGAAGTGTTGGGCTCTGATTGATCCTACATAAAAAATGAGTTCAAACCAAAGTTAGATTGCTTACTTTATATGATTTGTACACATATATATATAATTCATAATTCAAACACTAATTTAATTAAAATTATAACTGAATACAAATATTTGTACTTGGTCTCTCGATCGCCTACCACGATCAGGTGTCCTAGCATAAGTCCTGGGTAGTGAAGGGACCATGCGAGCAATACCAACTCTGACCTATAAATATATATTTGCAATAATGAGATTAGTAGAGTGGTGCAACATAGAGTAATAAATCTACAAAATAGGATGATAGCATAATAAAATTACAAATTGATTAAACTAAAATTAAAACTTACATATGGTGATCCCTCCTCTGGAATAGTGGGCTGGGTCAACAAAGAAATGAAAGATTCTCGTGGGCCCTCCCTCACAGTCAGAGTAACCTATGAGAGTAAAAAGATTGTCAATTATATATCAATGTACTTCATCATAGTAACCCTGGTTACAAAATACAAATAACAATACGTAAAAGTCTACGTACAATCAGGCTATCACTTCGAATCGAGACGCCTGTAACCCTACGTTGCCGAACCGGTGTCGGGACATCATCAATAGCCACACCCTATACAATAAAGTGCAAGTAAAATATTTATTACTACACACAAGTGGCATACATATGCATGCATAATTAATCTTAAACAATTATCTACCTTTCCTTTGTCGAGACCTGATGAAGGAACCCCTCATGCCCCCCACTGACATCAGTTGTAGCCTGCAAGAACACAATAAGATGACAATATATTTTAGTAAATGTATGAATTTTATTGCTTTAATTGATAGAGATTTAAGCATGTACACCAAATGATATAAAAAAAAACTAATGGGTACATAATTTATAATATACCGTATAGTCATCAAGGCCAAATGAAATGGCTAAAAGTGTGGACTCATCCACCTGTCTCACCTCCTCCTGTGTCATCGACTGAACATAAATGGAAAAAATATATATACATAAGTGCATGCAATCATTAAAACTAATCTAAATGAATAAATTATTTTAAAATTAAATAAGTCATGTGACAAATTTATTTATAATGTTTACTCTTACCGTATCAACATGAGTCAATGGCTTTGTGTGCACCTCCTGAGCAGTCTCATGAGATGTAGATGCTCCATGAGGTGTTGCAGCCTCTACAACTGCGTCTCCTGTATCCTCCTCATCAATACCATGAAAATGATATGTATTAGAATCAGTAAGCGGTCCAAGGCACATATGCCTGCACATAATGCACATATGGGGCTCGCATACATGTGAACTCTGACGAGATGTCGATGTGCCAGCAGCATCCACATGAGGCAACACTGACCTGGTTTGTGTGATCAACTGATCACTCAGTAAATGAATGGCCCTAATAGTCTGTGAGGTAGCCTCTGCAATGATATTGGGATGCTGCACTGGAGGAGGGGGTGCAACATCAGTGGGGGGGACAAAGGTAGTGGCCTTTCAGCGCTGGGAAGATGGCCTAGTCTGAGGAGCTCCTCTGCCTATGCCCATGTTGGGCCTCATACTCCAATAATCAACATGGTGACCAAGCACAAACTCAGCATACAATTTTTTAATGAAATAAAATGGGACCTCCAAATTGCTATGGGGTGGTTTATCAAAAACCATCCACCAGCGATCCCAAAAGTTTGTGCACATTGCTTCATTTGTGCACCATTTTATTGATAATTTGGGCTTTTTGGGGTCAATTGGTATTCCAATTTTAGGATCGACAAAAAGGGCAACTATATCTTCCTTAGTTATATTAAGGGCTGCAATCCCATCATGGTCAAGCCCGTCATCAAATTGGGCGTGCATATCATCACGCCAATGAAGAGCAGCATTATGTTGTTGCGTGAGTGTGTCAATATTTCCAACAATTGTATTTAGTGTGGCAAGCATGAGATCTAATGTAGGTATATTTTGATACGTGTTTTGGAAACCTCGTATTGTGTTCAAATTTTCTTGTATCAAATCTTGTAAAGATTTAGGGTTTAGATATGGGGGATTGTTTTCGGGATCGTTATTTGGTGCGAGAGGGTTATTTTCTTCATTGTTGTTAGCCATGCTTGATTAAATAAAAAACAAATCTAAATTTCAATCTAATTTCATATATTATTACAAATATAAATACAAAACCCTACTTAAAAAAAAATGCTACATTTAGCATGAAAATGAAATAAATTAATAAAAATTATACAAATAACTACTTACCGAATATGCTCGGAGTCGAATTTGTTGTTTCCAATATCAGGTACCCGAAAATATATCGGGTATATGAAAATCGCGGAAAGAAACTTGAAGAAAATCGCGCAAGGAAATGAAGAAAAGGTCTCACGGGTTTCAGATTTATGCCACATTTATCGGTGTTTTGGTGGCAGGTTTTCCTAGGTATACTGACACCCAAGCCTACTAAAAAGTCAACAAGCGCTTTCATGCGCTTTTGGACGAGTGAAAAGTGAATATGTTTCACATCGCCACTTTTTGGCCCCTCATGATCTTGCACATACCCCTCTATGTTACAAAACTACCCTCAATTGCAATATTCTAGGCCATTTCTAGATCACTCTTGTAGTTGAAGTTGTTGAAAGTATGTGAATTGGAGACTATTGACCACATTTTCACTCTTAGTGCTATCATCGAAAGGGCTAATTATTAGTCTTCTAAAGTCTTTTGTTATCATTGGCCCCATCCCGCAACAGCTATTGCTCCATGAATATGGAGCATTGGTATTTCTGACACTCTGATTATGGCCATTATTAGACTCCATGAGACAATTGTTGGACAATTCAGGAGTCCTAATGGCCTCTCAGACATTTCCCAAAGAACTATTGAACTTAAGCAAGGCTGATTACATGCAAAATGAAAAAGACTAAGATCACAAAGTTCAAGTAAGGGCTAAAAGATGTGAAAATACACAATGTAAACATGACAAATCCTACTCACTAAATATTCCTATAGAGGAGAGAAAAAAGAGAAATGAAGAATTAAGGCTTCACAAGACTATAAGCATAATAAGGGCTACAAAAGAATGCAACCATGTCAAGTGTGAAGGTACCTCATAAGAGACATTTCTCTAAAAAAATTTAGCATTATGAAAGGAAAATCCTAAAAGAAATTATAGCAGAGAAAAATCTCATAAAAAATTATACTCTGCTGGAAATAGCCTCCAAATTGGGGGGAAACAACATTCACGTTTCCACCAAGGTCCTGCGAGTGGATGTTAGAATTGTGGGAAAGATCATTATGCTAGAAATTGCCCTGAGCCAAAAAACATCACTTCCTAAAAAAAGTTCTATGCTGTTAAAGATAACCAATGTTCTAATATACAAACATCATTGTTTGATATTCAAGGTAAGTTCAATAGAAAAAATTATTTCTTTTTTAGTTCATTTGGGAGGAACCCGATGTTATTAATTTTTTAATAGAATTCCACAAGGCATTCAACCGTCTGAACAACTGAGCTATTGACCATTTCTAGATCATTGAAGGCTAATAAAAAAGCATAAAAATTGTTTTATTACTTCCATGAGCTCTCCTTGCTCAATGGCCCTCAATACAAAAAAATTTAAGTCCCTTATTTAGTGGCATTTGTTGTCCAAATGATAACAGAAACTAGAAGATGGCGATAACATATCAGCCAATGAAAATCTACCTTGGAAACAAGAAAGAGCAATTCATGGTTTATGACTGCTACTCTCAACTGCACCTCCACAACAATGGTGACTTCAGAATTGCTAATGATGTATTTGCCATGTGCAATGTAAGGCTATTGCAAGGGAATCCACTACGAAGGTTGTGAAAAGAAGTAGAGGATCTAGTGAAGAAGCATGGTTCATGGTATCTCCAATTTCTCAAATTCATTGACATTCGGATTTTAGGGAGCACAGTATGTCCAAAGAAACTTCCTAGATTCCCATCCAACAAGCTAGAACTAATGGAGGTAAATGGTCCATTGACCCAAGAGCGATACACATTGGCATAAGTAGACTGTAGAACCTTCATTGTTTCCATGGTTAGTAACCAATCTATAGGGAAATCCGTTTCCCACAATTAACCATTGTTAGGCAAAAGAAATCTATTCTATTTTCCCTTCCTAGGATAGAAATGGAATCCCTTCCCAAATTTACGTTACATTTTCAAATCTTGCTATATGACCTAGCTGTTCAAGTTTGAACCATAACGTTCCAGAAAGATGCTTCTACATATCAGTTGAAGACATGCTGTCATATATTGATGATGATGCCAATATGGCCACACAACATTAAGGAGATTTACAGTACTAATGAGCTGTCAAGTTTAGCATATAAGATTAAGTGAAGATTAAACACTTCACAACTTTTGAGGCAATTCCTAGTGCAAGTATGGGTTAAGCTCTATGATAGAAGGATAGGGTGTTTTTGACCACCAAGCATTTAAAAATATTGACATTGGTGTCATTAAAGATTCAAAACCGATAAGCATTTTCATATCTGATATTCAGATTCTTAATCCAATATGCAAATTCACAATTAATATACAAATTCACATTTAAAATGCAGACTCATACCAGTTTGCAATTTCATACAATTATGCAAGTTCATACCTAGTATTTAGATTATAACTAATATGCAAATTAGCATTTAGCATGCAGATTATGTTTTAACTGAGAGTTCTTCCACATATTGTGACACCTTTGAATAGGTTTGAGGTGAACTAGATTAAGACAGGCTAGGGTGCTATGACCTCCAAGTTTAATTTAAGAATAGACTGACTAAATACTATTTCATATCAGAATGCATTGTTATCTGAGATACAAATTATGGATGATGTAATTAACAAGCAGATTCATATCCCCAATCATAATTCACATCCGACACACCACTATATTGATGACTCAAGTTGATATGATTTCAAATTGGTAGGTTGTTTTCCCAAGCATACAAACCTTAAAATTCCACCCACACCAGGCAACCTTTAAGGTTAGGAGTGCAAAATGGATAGGCCCTAAATCAGGTGTGTGGGCTCAAATTTGTTAGATCAAGCCTAAATCCAAATAGGATAAGGCCTATAATGTGAAACGTGTGGACCCAAAAGCATACACCAGACCATGTATGAGTCTTATGAAACTAAAATCAATGCAGATCCAGGCCTAAGTTCAAATTCAAACCTAAGAACTTGAGCGCTATGGAATGACACCTAAATCTAGGCACAAAGTTTGATGGTGAGGCCCTAAATCTAGGCAAACAAAGGCCCTAAATTTAACATACGGCCTTGAAATTTTAAATCAGACCTAAAGGCCAATTACAAAGGCTTAAATGCAAAACATGTAGGCCTCATTTTAATGAGGTAAGACCCAAATCTGGGAGCAAAATTCAATGAAGTATGACACCATAGTGAGGCGTGTAGCCTTGAGATTACAAATCAAACTTTAAATTCAAATAAATAAGACCTTGATTAGTCCCTACAAGGTATCATGTGAGCTTAAATCCATATTTCAGGCCCTAGTTTGATTTAAATCAGACTCCTTGGCCTAGAATCTAGGCACAAAACTTGAGATATAGACCTTAAAACTCTAAACGTTGACCCTAAATCAGGGAGGGTACAAGCTATCATGAGGCCCTAAATCTGGCCTCTACTGCAACGAGTGGGCTCAATCAAGTGTGTGGATTTATATTTAATACAAGACCTCACAATTTTAAATGAAAAGCATCAAAGTCAATTCCCCATAGCCTCGAGTTTAACCACTAGAAGCCCAAACTTAATGAGGGGATCCCTACATGGAGAAAATTTGTCCAATATGGAGGGCTTAAAATTCAAAATTTGAAGTGGTAAAAGGCCTACATTTAATAATGGAAGCTATGGATTCAATGCGAATGAGGTTGCCATTAAATATCTGATGGTAAATATTAAAATTTTGTAGTCTTGCAAGGAAAGAAATCGATCCAAAAGGTCACATCTATATAAACAAGGCCATTTTTACACTTCAAAAGAAGTTTTTTCAAGTTGATTACAGGCACATCTGAAGTTCAAACCAGCAGGGCAGAGATTTTTGAGTTTTATTGACTATTTTATTGCAGAGCTGCATAAAGGAGATGGTGCAATTCAACCTACATCATTTCTTCTCCAAGATTTCATGCTACAGTTGGACTAATCTCAAATATTTACCAATGAATTAGGGTCTAATTGCAGCAAATTAAGGTATGATTACAACCACTTATCAACAAATTAAACTCTGATTTCAAGCCCTATCAGTGTTTACCGACAAGAGGACTCAGATTACAAGCATTTACCAGCAAATTAGAGTCTAATTCTAGTCATCTCAGACATATTTAAGGCCTAAAATTTGATAAAATCAGTCCTATACTTGAAATTTTGATCTTCTCACAACACTGTTGCTATTGTGGACAGAGATCTACAACCATTTCCAGAACTATATAGTTATGTACCAAGCTCTCTTTCTGATATCTTAGTGAATTATTTTGTTAGCAGTGAAGTAAAATTTAATTGGGAGAAGTGGTATGAGGTCTAGTATTGAAAAGTGATCAAATTTCTACATTTTTCATGCCATTAAAGTCCTAGGTTTTCTAATTTCAAAGTCTTATGTAAAAGCTTTAAAGTCTGATTTTAGTACTCCAACAAACATTAACTTTAGAATTTAATTTGCGTCTGATAAAAACAAAGAGAAATCTAATTAAGGGTTGGTGTTGCAGGATTAATCATGGAAAAAGGTGGTGAAAATTCAAAATCCAAAGCCAAAGCCAAGGAAAAGAAAGACCCATTAGCAAGGTAGAAGGAAGGAAATGAGCAAATAGAAAAAGGGTAAAGGAGCCAAAAATGTTGAAAGTGCTAAAGCACAAAGGTTCGCACAATTGAAATCTGATACACAAGATATGACTCCTGAATCCAGTCTCACCTCTGCATGGGAGAACATTGGCAATACCAATCTTGGCCCATTTGACATGAATCTAGTAAGGGACAGAATGTATAGAGTCAACCAATCCAAAGAAATCAAGAAGATGATTAAGAATGGTATTTTATAGCCATCAGTCTTCCCACCTACACATCAATGGACATAATTAGTCTTGGAGATGGCAAGAAACCACAATCCAACTACTAGGCAAGTCCTCACACCAAAGGGAAATGTTGTAGTTCTAATTACAACAGATGCCATAAGGATTACTTTCAACATCCCATAAGAAGAAGGTGCAATGGTTTGCGCAAAGGCTAGTATAAGGAGGAAAGTTGGTGGATGAGAAAGACAAGGAAGCAAGCAATGAAAATGTTCTTGATGTTGATTCAGAGATGTAAGATGCTACTAAAGATAGCAAAGAAGCAAGTCTTGAAGGGCTTGAGAGTGATGAGTCAGTTGTGGTAGGCACTATGTTGTTTCCTTTGGAGGAAGATAAGGGTAGTATGAAAGTTACTCCTATGACATCACATAGTGAGGGTAATGATGTGGCCATGGAGGTTGATGGGCCATGAAATGGCTCAAGAGATTGTTTACTCTCCAAGCATGGAGGCATGGTATGTTGATGGTGTCAAGGAAGAGGAGTGTCTTTGGAAACTAGATTTATTGAAGTTTTAGATGTATGCAAAAGTAGAGGTTCAAAATAGGAAGAGGAAGTTGTTGATGGCTAACAAAGAGAAGCAGGTGTTCATGTTGCAAAGAGAAGTCAAGCCAAAAGTCAAGATCAAGGAGTGGGGGTTTGAACATGATGGAAAGAATCACACTACCACAATTTAACCATCACACAATGACATTAGCAATTAAGAGGGAACATAGATCAGACCATGACATGCATACAAGGATATAGACAAATGATTTTGAGATACAAACCTGTGTAATCCAATCTCCCAAGGAATAGACAACACCAGTTATCGCCATCTATGCCAAAATAGGATTTGTCTTCAAGGCCTCTTCATATGCAGTCCAATTATGCACAGGAGCATATCTGACAATCTCATAGAGGGTCCATCCCTGAAAACAAAAACACCATTTCAGTTTGAATATTGAATATATACAAATATAATGATGAAAGAAAAGAAGACAATCATATGTTCTCTGATTTTGAGGTATAGAATAGAAAATATAAGTTGAAAAGCCAATAAAAAACATAAGAGACAAATCACACTTCAAGAAAGTACAAAAAGAAAAGCAAGATACGTTCTTATTAGGCCACTGAAAAGCTTTCAGTATTTTATATAAGACATCACAGGTATTTATTTGTATTCTGAAGCCTTGTTATAGAAATTTGTTTTTATTAATCCTCAGAATTAGTTAGCGAATCTTCTTCTTTCTTTCTAAATTCATGGATGATTCTATTTTTTTGCAGTAAATAGCATACGTAACAGATAAACATGAAATCAACAACAAATATCTACCTCTAAATACAACTCCAAATGAATGAATAAAAGAAAAAAATGATAATGTTGATTGGGTATCTAGTAAATTAAACAATTTAATCATGCAAATAGATGTGGATAGTGCACATCACAGTGATGAGGAAACAATGCGAATAGGGCAGTCACATACAAAGAGACCAGCTTAAGAGGGAACATAGATCAGACCATGACATGCATACAAGGATACTAAATAATTATAGTATGTTCAACTAGAGATAAGAGATAAACCAAGGCACCTACATGAAATAGTCATATATCAAGTGCAATAACATGATCAAGAGATGGTTTAATCATTAAGAGTCACAACTACCAAGAAATAGAGCATCATGATTACATATGGAAAAAAGAGGTGTTACAAGTTTGCATCACACATGCTTAAGGAAAAAGTTTCTAATACAACTGAAGAGAGCTGTAATTAATATCAAAAATTAATCAAATGTAAGCAACATATGGCATTAATTTTGATAGTTTGATCAAAGGCCACTTTTGCAGGCACCACCCACCAATCCTGGAAAGGAAATAGAGCTTGTATAACCATATTTGTTTGTCATACCCTTTTTGCAAGGAACTAAAAAATTATTCAAATTAAACAAGTATGAACTGTAAGAGACTAAGAAAGAAGGCAAAGGTGTTACCTCACTAGGATGATAGTAATAATGAGACAAAGAACCATGAAGACTAAATCCAAGGAGACCAGATCTGAACATTCGGGTTCGATCAAATTCAAAAATTGGTTTGCCTTCATAGCACTGTCAAGTCAACAACATGAGCATTATTTTGTGTCTAGAGTGTCATCAATATTTTTAAATGTAGAATGAAATGGTTGTAAGTATGCATTTCTGCCACATGCAAATGATTTTGAGATACAGACCTGTGCAATCCAATCTTCCAAGGAATAGACAACACCACTTATCGTCATCTTTGCCAAAACAAGATTTGTCATAAAGCGATGTTAGAATAGTTACTAAAATGGTCATAAATTATGTTCGTATAGTAAAAAAATACTTTGACATAAGAAAAAAACTACACAATATTAAAACATGACATTGTGCTTTAAAAACTAAAAAGGTACCTGTAACGAAGAACTTCATTTCGACTTGCTAATTGGTTGTCACTATTAACTCTTAAGCTTATCTTTAAAGTTTGAGCTTCATTTGGTTTCGAGAATAGTTTAATATTCTCTACTAAACAAGGCCAACCACGTGAAGGTGGAAGCTCATTTGGACCCTCCCCCCCTAACATCACTCTAAATTCCCCATTAACATTTAATAACATTCATTCATTCATTCATTTTTGAAATATTACATTCAATCATTATAATCACATGATAACATTCATTAACACACAACATTCATGAATAATTCATTAACACACAACATTCATGAATAATTCATTAACACATAAAATTCATTAACACACAACATTCATGAAGAATTCATTAACACATCATTCATCAACATTACTAGTACAAAATTACATCCATTGAGACAATGTTCTTTCATTAGCAAAAAATGTTAATTACAATCATTTCTTTTTGGGTTTCTTGCTATTTTTTTTAATCATGTAATTTCTAAGAGGAAGATTAATGTCCTTGTCATTACCCTCCTCTACTGATTCTAATTCCAACGCATGTCTCCTTCTCATCTGTTCAGGAACACGAGGCCGCTGCGCCAAATGGGGGTCCGCTGCAATAACAACTACTTCATGAGTTAAATTCACACCATTTTATATTAGTGAATTACAAGTATTTATTTAAGTAAAAGAACTATAAATCAAAAAATTAATTTAAAAGAACAAAACATAGATTTTCTTTATCTGAATGTGCCACATGATCTACATGGTGATTAGTCTGAACATCCTCCGGCACTCATTCAACATGACATGATTATGTATCCTCTAAAATATACACAAAAATGTTACACCAAGTTCAATTTAAGATGTTAAATTGTATTAATAATTACATAATTAGTTTTAAATAGCAAATGAGCACCTCCATCGACAATACGATGCACATCAGGGGCTTCATTATGTGACGTATGATCTGTGTCACAATTAAGAGGCTGCATTGCAATGTTATGCACATTATTATCAAATAGATTGTTGCTCAAGTATTCAATTTCTAATATATTTTTTGGCATATTTACCTGTGCACATGATGAAGGAGACTCTTCGGTTGGGCCAGTGGAAGCTTTCCATAGGTGTTCAGCCACGACTTGATAGCCTTCCTTGAAGGCAATTTTTTTGTGTTCTATTGTGGCCTCTAAATTAAATTCAGAGCCCTGCATTTTTTGATTAAACAAAATTATTCGCATTTTATAAATAATTTTTCTCTGCAATTCATTTACTGCTACTTACAATTCATGCTTTAATTTTGGAATATCCACCAGAGCCAAGTCTGTGCTATCCAATCTTTTGCAACCTGGCCTTTGTTTCTTTTGATGTGTCCTGCAACCTATGAAAAGTTTGAAATATGTTAGATGATATAGATATAAAGATCACTAATTAGTGCATTATTACATTGTACTAGTAGTTAATACTATTGCATACCTTCTTCTCTCATTTGCTGGTGTAATTCTTTTTTAAGCATCCCCTTTCTCCTTTGCATCCAAAATGAACTCATTCCAATCCCTCACTGGAATAAAGGGAGGATGTTCGTACTTTGGGTTCTGGATGAGACTCTTTCTATATGAGTCCCTCATAGTCTTAAGATGTTTGCAAGCTCTTTCTAAAATTTTCTTCTCGTCAAAAATATTATTACCAAACTCATGCTCTGAATCTTTAATGAACTGATCTTTTAATTTTTTGTCTTGTAAGTTCCACCTTTTAAGAAAAAATACAAAATTGTTAGATATAGTAAAAGAAAAGACCCGAATGAAAGGAAAAATACTGTACCAATTAATGATATGAAAAAAAAATAGTGGGATAAAGTTAGTTCACTTATGATGTTCCACCTTGTACGTATGGTGGGCCCGAATATATGCAGTGCGAGGTCATAAAGTATCCTATAAAATGAATCATTTCCAACAAAAAATGTCATGGGATAATCAATCCAAAAATTGTTATGAATAGGTAAATGCATATTACAATATAAAAAATTATTATTTAAAGTACCTGGAAGCTTAGGACATTTTAAAGGCATCGATTCATTATCATCAATCAACAATGATATCTGCATAACTCCCGTGCTAGAAACACTGATATATCCAGGAAATGATGGTGAATTATCACTAATACATGTACTTTGATCTATATCTAGCATACCAGACGGTGCCACTGGTGCATCTCCCACTCCAAAAAAATAATTCACTATGTGATGCACCCAAGATTAAAGTACAAATTATCAAATCATAATTAACACAAAACCAAATATAGCAAAATAGGGATTTACTAGCTGGCATAGACTGTGAAGGCGTCGATGTTTGCATGTCCCTTGTTACCGACATTACACTCGACAATCTTGGATGGACATTTGTCGACCCCCTAGGAGGAGTCTCCTGTACTTGATGACCTGAACAATACATTGTTAGCAAAGACATTCTGAAATAATAAAAGTAAGAGTTAACTTAAGAAGTTTTTGAATGTTCCAAAGAAAAAATTCCTTGTAACTTGTCAACTAAAGGATTATTTTACCTGAGGCGGTCAGACCTCTACTAGTACCGGCCTCACTGCGTTGTCCTTGACCAAGTTCTAGATCAGTTGCCAAAAATTCCTGTAACAAGAACACATATTTCATATTTTACTTCACAACATAAAAGAGTATAAAATATAAACTTTTATTGAACTTTTCTTATAACTAAAGATTCATTACTGCTTACTTCATAACGACGTGCTTGCATTTTCAATTCAGATAGCCTCTTCAACATCTCCTCAGTTGGAATATTTGCTTCATCCAAAATTCTCATTATTTCTAAATTGATTTTTTCTAATTTTTTCCTCAACATAATTGTTACATTAGGCATTTCTGCGATATCATCATCAGAAGGGGTAGCTATTGCCTCTGTACTTATTGCAAGTGCTTTTCCCCTATCCTGAATATCAAATTGTGACAGAAATATCAGTAAAACTATCATAAAAACTTTAAAACTGTAAATAAAATAACCTAATAATATAACATTTTTCAACTATCTAATTTGTACAATTCCAATAAGGTTTGCCTTTGCTAAAGAATGGGTGGGAGGAGCATCCTTGTGGCCTCTATCATGTGCGGGATCCATATTGTCTTGTGACAAAGATTAAATATAAAAACTTCAGCGAACTGAGAGCAATAGACTTAACAAAAAAATTTTATTTATAAAATGATATATAGTACTTACCACCCTCATGATAGTAGCTTTGTTTGTATCTATGCGATTTAAATGGTAATCTATTAGCAGTTCTTCCCCTGCACTTATTGATTTTATCCCACATACAAAAACTTGATTCCCCTCACGCACCTCAAATATGCAATTTGGTTGCTTATTAGTTGAGGAAGGTCGTGTACTATTTATAAAACTCACAATATTACCTGTTGCTTTTGGTCTCCCATCAATGTACATTGCAAATCTTTTACTTTAATTATTTTCTTTCCATTGTATATAATTAGCTGATAGTGCATACCTACGCATATTTTTTTTATATTGAACAATCCACATCCAATCATTATAATTGTAACACGGACCAACATACTTGAACAATTCAATAACTTTGTTGTAACATACCTTTATCCCATCCATGAAAAATAGGCCCAAACCATGTAATGAGGATGGAGCAATGCGATATATCCTCTCATTAACACAAAAATCAGTGTTAATTGGAGGTAGCTCATTGGGTACCCATTCTTTCTCAATGTGTGTGTACCGAAAGGGAACCTTGATATCACCTTTGGTTTCATCATCATAAGAACATGACCCCCCATTAGCAAGAAAAAATTGCATGCATTTATCGAATTTTTTTCTAATCTTTTGACCTCTAGTTGATCTCCCTATTTTAGGTGTATTACATGTAGAATTTTCATCTAACATTCTCTCATTTCTCTCATTTGATGTAGATAGATCTGATAAGTACCTATTTGGTCGGTCCTGTAATCTATCAAATAAGATATTGTCACGTCCCTGCTTCAAATAGAATTTTGATAATATTTAAATAATATATATAGAATAATCAAGTCGTGACCCATATGTACGGTTCTTCTTTGTCTATATGTGAGAGATATAAAATGTACTAAGTTGAAAGTGATTATATAATTATATTTCTATACGGTTCTTCTTTGTCTATATATACATTATATGATTATATAATATGTCTATTTATAACATACGTGCTCAGTGATAAACAAGAAAAATATCAAAAAATTATGTTTATTTATTGACTTATACCTGCTGATCCATGTCACTGTGCACGATCTATGCCAAAGGGGTTAAATTTCCAACATATGTTAATCATTTATCTTAATTTAGCTAAAGATTACATGATACGTATGCTACAAATAACTTAGAAGACAACATGAACAATATGCAATATCATAAACATGAACAAATTTACCTTATATATGGAATGCAAGATCGTCAACAGAAAGGGTGACAATGTCTGTAGTCAATTGTCTGTTTGCAAAAAAGGTGATAATCAAATACAATATATACATGTATCAACAACAATTAATTGAGCATCGTAAGCAAAACATTGATAATTATAAATCACATATGTTGTACTAATCATTAGAATTGAACACAATAAATATGTAATCATTACAATTGAAATCAATAAATCATGTCCATCATTTCATTGATCATTTCAATCATGTCATTGATCATCATCATCATCATCATCATCATCATCATCATCATCATCACCACTTGTATGGTAAAAATGTGACCACACTTCTATGAATCCTTACATGCAAGAAAACTCAATAATGAGCTCTCACAAATCGATCCATAGCTCTCTATGCATGGAGTTGCAAGATTTGTAAAATTGCTCTCAACTAGAGCTATAAACTCATGACCTTGTTAGTCAACCACACAATGAAAGATTCTAAATCAAAGACAATGACAACAATGCCAATATCTCCAATGAAATCAATATGGATGCAATGCAATGCAAAATAATCTATGAGAATGAAATATGCAAGCTATGCTATGAAAGGAAAATACAAGTGTTACAAATCCTCCTATTAAGCTATGTGAAGCTAATCTATTGCATAAAAGAAATCTATACTAAAAATGCCATGATTATGCAACTATGATGTAAGAAAATAAGTTAAATGAAATACAACAACAATGTCTTCGAAGCTTGAATGCAAGAATATCTTCAAAGAGCTCCAAATGACCTAGAAAACCTGCAGCATAACATTAGCATAAAAATTTAAGATATAAAAATGAAAGAAATAGCTCTTTTTTAAAAAAGAAATGAGATGAAAATTGACTATTGAGATTAAGAGGCAAAAGACTTAATCAACGGTGGAGAAAAAAAGAAGCTTGATCCTTGTGCACAAATATCCTCCAATAGAAAAATATGAGTTGACTTTAGTGTCCATATGAGACAAAAAGTACTTTTTCTCTTTTTATAAAATAAGAATAATGTTTTATTTGTGCAACATAAGATAAGAAGAAAAGTGAAGACTTTTTTATTTAAATAAAAGGGGAGGAAATTTTTTTTAATTAAATAAAGGCTTAAGATAAAGTGATTTTATTATTTAATTAAAAGAGATTTTTAATTAATTAAAAAGGAGCATGTTCTCTTAATTAAATAAGATTTTTATTTTTTTCTCTTTTAAATTAAATAAGGCTCAAACTTTAGGAAATATTGAATTGATTATGATTTGATCAAGGAAATTGATATAATTGATATTGTTGATATTTGAAAATATTGATTTAGAGATTTGACAAATTGCTAAATGGGGGCCCAAAGTCTAGCGACCATTTTAGGGTGCATACATTTGCCCCTCTTTGACTAATGTGTGATCATTTTGAGAACACATGCAGTCAAAGAAGAATTAAAATGTGAGATCGATTTGAGATCACAAAACAACCCAGATGTGTGTTCATTTTGGGAACACATCAGGACAAGCATAAGCAAAAGCTGAAAGACAAGATCAACACCGTCGCTGCTAGGTGCAAATCAAGCCTTAGACAAAACTATCGCCATCGCTACTAGGCAATAATCAAGTCTAAAAAATAGAAGATAAAAATTGAAAGATAAAATCACCACCGTCGTTGCTAGGTGATAATCAAGTCTAAAAATAAGAATCTCAAGCTGAGCTGAATGATAAAGTTGAATCAAAGATTAAAGCTGATAGGTACTGCCCCCTCGAAATTAAAATCGAAATCAGATAGAGGAGAATAAAAAATTGATAAACCTGATCAAGTCACAATAAATCATAATCGAAGGATATAGCATGATAGGATAACTATCAAATAGTGAAGATATGCCCCAGGTTGACGAGGTTTGACTGAAAAAGATATAGGATAAAGATTAAGTCAAACCTTATAGAGAGGAAGCGAAAGGGGTGAATGAAAGACTAGAAGTTTGGAAGATATGGAAAGGAAGAAAATTCATCAAAGATTGAAAAATTATGCCTCAAAAGGTCAGTCAATTGCGTAGAAAAATGAGAAAACTTGAAAATGCGACTCAGATTTCGATTTCGAGTCTGAAAATGGATAGAAAATGATGTGGTATGAAAGACCAGAAATGAAAGATATGATGAAGAAGAATAAAAAAATGAGCACAGTTGACCAACTAGTCCATAGATGATAAAAAAGAGAGCTCTCTCCATATGCAAAATGCAAAAACTAAACTATGATGAACCTAAGAATGCAAGCTACTATGAAAGTGGTTGACTTGCAAGGTCACAACGCCTATAGACATCTATTTATCATCATCAAGTGTTATTGGTAGCATCGTAAGATCATACAATGCACACTAGCATAACTATGTGGATATGAATATGATCTTTATCAGATAGAAATGTGGAAATCTCACCTCGGCATAAAAAACATATAGGTCCAGATGACTAATGTAGTGAGATCATCTAAGTTTGATATGGCGAGATTATGCTTGTATCAAGACACATGAAAGTCAGGATAACTAGAAGCATGCACTCGCAAAATAGTCAAGGATAATACCTTGTCAATCCATAGTGTCAAGTAAGACCAGCATAAATGCTCATGACAGTTAGGACTAACAAAATATACCCACAAGCAGATAAAGAAATAAAACATGTTCTTATACCCTCAATCTTCTAGCTATGCATCATCGAAAACTTCTCATGGAGAGACCACTCATCAAAAAAATTCTCATAGACAGCACACAAAGAAAAATAAAGTCAACATATCTCAAGTGAGTTGATTGTCTAAGTGTGTGTGTATTGGTCATAGAGTCAGACTCTAGTTATCACATCTATCAATGAGAAATATCGCATCAAATTTAGACTATTGGGTAAGACATCTGATAAGTGTTAAGAAACACTCGACGCAAAGGTAGTGTTGAAAAATACAGTTTGGGGTGGTGTTGAAAAACACCTGTTGTGAAATGCCCCAAGAGACAAATGCACCTAAAGGACCTATGCGAACAGGTATGTCCCCTAGACAAAGACAAAGACCAATTCCAAACTAAGCCAAATAAGGTCAAGACATGATGGAGAAAGGTTAAGTGTTGAGGACACATGTTAAAAGACAAGGGTGCAAAAGCCTCAAGTAGCGTCTGTTTCCAGGTTTTCACCACTTGAAATCTTTTTAATTTTTTAATTTTTTTGTATTTTTGCTACCAAGGCGCCTGTTTCTAGGTTTTCACCAAGGCACTTTTTCTATTTTAAAATTTTTTAAATATTTTTTTGTATTTTTTATATTTTTTCAAGACTTTTTATACTTTTAAAGATTTTTCAGCATCATATATGAATTTTTTTTTGGGTATTTTTTTGCAATATATATATTTTTTGGAGATACATCAAAGCGTCTATTACTAGATTTTTACTAAGATGATCATTTTTTCAAGACATTTTTCAATTTTAAAATTTTTTAACAATATATCATTTTTTTGAGTTTTTTCAGGATCAATAAGTATGTACAAAGGATGCCCCCAGATAGAATAGGTATCAAACTTCCAAGAAAGATCACATCATGCAGTCCCAATATCTAGCAATGTGGAGGACAAGATGGATAAACAAGCTGGTGGAAGAGATGGAAGACATGAGAATGAAGGAGAGTGAAGGGAAGACATCCTCAAAGGCAAACTCTTCAAGAGTACCCAAGCTAGGGAAAAATTGTCATGTAAAGCACATTTGGACAAGCAATGAGAGGCTAGCATAAGATAAGTCACAAAAGCGCACTGCAAAAGAAGGAAAGATGCAGTCCAAAGGAGTAGATATGTCAAGAGACTTCATAGCATCATGTTTACTCTTTTTTTATATTAGATCAAGAGCAAAGGGGAAAATGATAGGGAAAGGCTAGAATGAATAGAGGAAAATGAAAATGAAGGCTAAACATGAAAGGAATAAAAGAAAGATCATTGTAAAATAGCTCACAAGATAGCCAAATATTCGCGTATAGTTCAACATTGTCAAGATCAAAGAGAGAAGACGGAATGGATGAAATATGTAGAAGAACTATGCATGATGTCTGATTGTCAGGTTTTCATCATGGTACTTATCCAAGGTACCACAAGGGAGTGGTTTTCACCATAGGACAAATTTATTTATCTTTACTTTTGCTACCAAAGTGTCTGTTTCCAAGTTTTCACCATGGCACATTTTCAATTTTTTTCATTTTTTTTTTTTTAATATATATTTTTGACTTTTTCTATATTTTTGAATTTTTTTTTTTTTAAGAAGACAAACTTTTTAGATAGTGCTCGTTGAAAAGATAAACCATGATATGCCAAGGATTCAAAATGATATGCTCAAAGATGCTGATAGGGAAATGAAGATGGAAGAGAAAAATGGAGGATAAAGTTTTTATGCAAAGCGAGTGAGGTTGGAAGATAGGAGAAATAAGAAAATGAGAAAAAATGATAGAAGGTGGAAGGATAATGAATGAAATAATCGTGAAGAGGTAGATAGAAAGAAAGACAAGATCAACATCAATACACACACCTTGAAGGGTGGCGAGAGGATGGAAGAAACATGAATGAAGGAATAAGTGAAGGAATATGATGAATGTTTAGCAGAGGTTACGATTTGGGCGCATGAAATGAAAGAATTTTTTTAGAAGAAGATGAAGTGGAAGTCTTTGAAAGCTTGAATGTCAACTTCACTTGTTTCTCAACATTAGACTCTTTCAAGAGAGATTTTAGAATCCATATAGTCTTAGGTTTTGTATTTCCTTTTGATGATTTAAAGAGAATATCTTCAACGATGAATTTTGAAACCCATACTTGTTTTGTAGCTTTCTTCTTAGATATCTCTTTTAACTTTATGCCTCCATGTTGATTAGAGGAGACATGGTGATCTTTTTTTGATGAATTCTTGTATTGCTTCTTTTTCTTGTATTGAACATTCAAGTTACTTCCAAAAGACTTGGGACTTGTGGAAGAAGGAGGAGAATATGACTAGTTTAGATGAGTGGGTGGATGAAAAAGATTCAAGGGTATGCATCTATGTTAATCTTGAGGAAAGATAGGAGATGGAGGGATATAAGGACCCAAGATAGATGACGAATTAAGAGAGTTAGGAGGGGAAAGTGAAGGGACATAAGGGCCCAAGATGGAATGAAGACATGCAGCCCTTAGTATTGGTGGAGGAGGTCCAAAGATGGACGTGGAAGATGCAAAAGGATAATCAATAAGTTCATCAGCATCTATATGACAACCAAGGACATTAGCATCTTTAGAGTGAGCATTAGAGTTTTCAACAAGATCATGCACATCTTGAATAGGAGCACCTTCTTTGATAGGATCATTCAAAGCTTGCGAAGACTTAGGAAGAGTAGAAAGCGGAAGTGAACATGGAGTGGTAGAACAAAAAGATTGAAGACTTTGATCTTGACAAGGAGCTTTGGATAGCACAAACATATAATTTTTCTCTTAATTTTCAATAGGCTTAACATTGGAAGTAACAACACCATTTTCAATAACCTTAATGGAAGTCTCATATTTGGAGAGCGCAAGTGTGGTAAGGTTATTTTGATTATCAATAAGCTCAATAGTGTAAGTAGTAACTTGATCTTGCTTAGAGGAAGAATTAAGACATGGTGAAATGAATGAGGAAGGGCGTAAAGGATTGAAAGAACCATGAAATGAATGAGAGATATTATGAACAGGATTGGATGACATGGAGGGTTCTTGATCTTGATCTTTCTTTATCATTTTTAGAGTCCTCTTGACATGGAGCCACTTCTAAGGACAAGGAAGCAGGTTGGGATTGTATGGAAGACTTTGGAAGAGATGGTGAAAGACCAGCTGAAGTAGGCATTATAGCGCATAGAGACTTAGGCTCACTAGGTGTAGCATTATTGGAAGTATTTTTAGCCAAGTGAGGGTTAGCTTGAGTTTCTTTAAGAGGTAGACCTTGAGGATAACTATAGGGAACTACATGAAAAGCATTAGAATCTTTGTCAGATGAAGGATTTGTGAAAGATTTGAAAGACTCAGAAACTTTAGGAAATGTATGGGAATTAGATGAAGTAGGAGATGGAAGGGAACCATCACAAGACAAAGGTTTAGCATTAACATGATCTTGCTTGAGAGTGCAATCTTTATTTTTAGCATGAGAACTTTTAGAGGAGAGATTCTTTTGACATTTGAAATCAGCGCGGTAGATTTTCTCTTCCTCAGTAGGAATATTGTATTGTTCGCAAAAATATCAAAGAATTCTTCAAATTTAGAGTCATATGGATCACCATCATAGTCTACCCAATACGCCTCCCCCTTAGAAATCACAAGTGTACCTCGAGGATGATGCTTAGGAATAGAAGTTTCATGGGCATCACTACATTGTCCATCATCATAGTCATCATAGTCATCATAGGTGGGTGTGTCACTCTTTGTGGAAGAGACATCATAAGGACTATCACGTTGCTCTTTATGGTATGTCTTCTGAAAAAAAGTAAGACTCTTGGAAAAAGTAGAAGAAGAATGAGATCGTGAAGAAGAGGAAATTGAAGACTTAGTGGAAGAAGAAGACTTGGATAATGAAGAATGCGAATAATATTTAGAAGAGTCATGGTAAGATTTGGAAGATGAGGAAGAATGAAAATACTTAGAAGATGAAGAATGTTTGGAAGGAGGTCGTGATATGATCATGTCTATGATCCTAGCAAAGGCGTATGATTTAATCATCTTTTATTTTATTTTTTCTATAAGTTTGTCACCCATGAGATATTCAGAAAGACTATTGGAGGAATAAAGATACTCTTCAAATTGAGCAATGAGTTCAAGATCATCTATTCTAAAGAGAGGTTCCTTAACAAGATAGTTGAAATTCATGGTTCTAGAAGAAGAAGAATTAAGCATGGAAGCAACAGAAGAGATAAAATAAAAAAAAATAGACTAGATAATAAGAGGAAAAGAATCAAGAAGAAGAAGAAGAAGAATTTCTCATGGGAATAGAAGACTTCAGAAGAACATGGGAAATGGAGAAGAAAGAAGAAGACTAAGAGTCATCTTATGCAATTGATACCATAACGTTCATTGAGATGTTGAGCAACATGACAACACCTAGGATCTGACAACTAGAGGTCGTTCCCCTTGACTAACTTGGTATCTTGTTGTAACTGACATGAAAGAAAGAAACTCTAGGTGATAAGTCAATCTCTCAGTGTCAATGCCAACCTAGGATAATTAAGATTCTCTATTTTACAAAGAGAAAATAAAAGGCGTCACTAACACTGTCAAAGAGGTGCTTCAAATCAAAGGGTGAATACCCTTGCACTTTTGAATTAGGAGGTTGGACTTAGCCAAAATTTAAATTGAAATTGAGATATATGAAAAATGATTTGGACAATAGTAGGATCAGAATTCCCCAAGGGTGTAATCAACAATTCTAAAGACAAACTGTTCACTAGGAATATCTCTCTAACTTGACAAATTATTTTCAAGGTAACCTTATAAATCAATTGAGATGATCCCTAGAAGGCTAAAATCAGAAATTTGCAGTCAAGACAAGTCTCTAATGACAAGGTAGGAAATCAAACAAGTTGTGAAAAGTTGGTGTTTCAACTCAGGAACTCAGTTTGTTTTAAAAGATCAAGTAAGTACATCAATAGATTTTTATCATTGAACAGGCACATAAGACAACAATCAAAGAGTTCAAGCAAATAGTCTTCAAACAATGAGCAAGGGACAAAGCAACCATGCACATGAACGGAGATAGTGACTTAGTATTCCTACTCCTTAAAGGTTCTATTTGTGTATGTTCTTGAAGATGTTTTAGCAGGCACTTAGAACACAACAACACCTTATCAAGCTATCTACAAGGATATATATGGTTTTTCTAAGGAGTCATCGATATACGCAAGGTACGTGAGGCCCAAATCTATAAATGAAAAGAATCTGAAATCACGCAGCCGGGGGGAGACGGTAACCCAAATCTCCTCCTTCACTTCTCAAAAGTATAAAGTTCTTTAAGACTTAGCCAAGAGTGATATCAAACTCAATTCTCAAAAGAGGTGTCTTTGGATTCACCTCTTGATATTTATACTCCGTCAGAACACAGGAGTTAAGGTCATCCCTTGAGGTGGTGTGTCCCCAAGCATGCCTTTTAGAAATAAAAACTAAGTAATTCACTATCAAAAGTATTTAGAGCACTAAAGGTGGAACACTTAACTCTTCAAGTAAATGCGAAGTGAGTCCAACAGTGGGACACTTAACCCTTCAAGTGAATGCGAAGCGAGTCCAAAAGTGAAAATTTAACCCTTCAAGAGAATGTAAAGCAAGTCCAAAAGTGGAACATTTAACTCTTCAAGAGAATGTGAATCGAGTCCAAAAGTGGAACATTTAACCCTTTAAGAGAATGTGAAGTGAGTCAAAAAAGTGGAACACTTAACCCTTCACACAAACTCAAAGTGAGTCCAAAAGTGAAACATTTAACTCTTCACACCAACTCAAAGTGAGTCCAAAAGTGGAACATTTAACTCTTCACACCAACTCAAAGTGAGTCAAAAAGTGAAATATTTAACTACTCACATCAATTCAAAGTGAGCTCAAAAGTGAAATATTTAACTTCTCACATCAACTCAAAATGAGTCCACACTTAAGAAAACTAATGAGATCAAGAAAGTATAAAAAAGATAAAACTTTGTGAAACACTTAACGCTCTTTTCAAGTAGACCCCTCCCCCATGTATGAATGCTAACCTTGCACCCAAAGGGCAAATAACAAGGGGTGATTAGAAATAAGCGAGTTCAACACCCAATTTAGCTCACAAGCTCAATCAAAAGTAATCTAAAGTTTCTTATCAATACTATTCACAAATGAAAAAGGGTTGAACAATAGAATATTTAACTTTCCAAGTAAACATAGAGTGAGTCCACAAAGTGGTGCATTTAAATCCCTATGTAAACAAGGAATGAATCCATGCCCTCAATCACTCAATGAGATATTTGATATTGGAACCAAAAATTATTTAAAGTTTAAACATAAGCATTCACTTACACAAACTTATATGAAAGCAAATTTATGTTCATTCATTTTCCATTAAGAGCATCAATTAAAATTTGTTCTATGAAAGCATGTAAACACTCAAGCCAAACGCATGAGAGGTTTAATTTTAATCCCAAAATTTAAATGTTGTAGAGATGGAACAAAGTACCTCAAGTCCAACGCTTTGTTTTAAGTATTTTTCATGAAAGCAAGAGCACTTTCAAATGAACAAGACAAGAAACAAGTAAACAAGATATGCAATGTATATCCAACTTATGCAAACCCTAGGGTTAGATCTGAAAATTAATTTTTAGGAGCAATAATAGCTAGCAAATAATCCAAATGATAACTCATATCATGCATTGAAAAATAAAAAGTAAGTGCATACCCATCACAAAATTATATTTTTTTTGCATTTGACCTAGTCAACAAGATCTGATTTTTTTGATATGATTTCAGCAAAAAAAATAGAAATGCAAAATAGAGACCCCTGCTAAAAAATAGAGCTTTCTAAAAATGTAAAAATTTTAAAAAAATTTCTTCAGTTGTGCCCTAGAGAGCCACTTTTCTAAAATAAACCAATTTTTATAAATCGACCAAATGAGCTATGATATGATCTCTAAATTAAAAATACAATGAATGGACCCCTTGTAGAATTTCAAGACTTTTCTAGAAATGTAAATTTTTTTGAAAAATATGCTAATTTGTGTCAAAAATTAATTTTTTATAAAAAAAAAGAAAAAATTATAAAAAATACAAATTACCTTCAAAAATTTTAAAATTTTTTTTAGAGCTTCTCTGATATGTCGCCAACTTGCAAAAAAATTTTCAAACCAAAACACCAAGCCGTTTGGGAGATATGATCAAATCTTTCAAATCTAGAGTTTTCCATCTCCAAACAAATCTACACAAGGGTTAGCTCCAAAAAATAATAAAAAAATTAGCATGTAAAAGTGGGTTGCCCCACGGTGGGCACAAAAAATGTATAGTGAAAATGTGACCACACTTCTATGAATCTTTACATGCAAGAAAACTCAATAATGAGCCCTCACAAATCGATCCATAACTCTCTATGCATGGAGTTGCAAGATTTGTAAAATTGCTCTCAGCTAGAGCTATAAACTCATGATCTTGCTAGTCAACCACACAATGAGAGATTCCAAATCAAAGACAAGAGCAAAAATGTCAATATCTCCAATGAAATCAATATGAATGCAATGCAATGCAAACTAATCTATAAGATTGAAAGATGCAAGCTATGCTATGAAAGGAAAATACAAGTGTTACAAATCCTCCTATTAAGCTATGTGAAGCTAATTTATTGCATAAAAGAAATCTATACTAAAAATGTCATGATTATGCAACTATGATATAAGAAAACAAGCTAAATGAAATGCAACAATAATGTCTTCAAAGCTTGAATGCAAGAATGTCTTCAAAAAGCTTCAAATGACCTAGAAAATCTGTAGCATAACATTAGCATAAAAATCTAAGATATGAAAATGAAAGAGAGAGCTCTTTTTTTATAAAAAATAAGATGAAAATGGACCATTGAAATTAAGAGGCAAAAGACTTAATCAACGGTGGAAAAAAAAAAGCTTAATCCTTGTGCACAAATATCTTCCAATAGGAAAATAGGAGTTAACTTTAGTGTCCATATGAGACAAAAAATACTTTTTCTCTTTTTATAAAATAAGAATAATGCTTTATTTGTGCAACATAGGATAAGAAGAAAAGTGGAGACTTTTTTATTTAAATAAAAAGGGAGGAAATTCTTTTTAATTAAATAAAAGCTTAGGATAAAGTGATTTTATTATTTAATTAAAAGAGATTTTTAATTAATTAAAATGGAGCATGTTCTCTTAATTAAATAAAATTTTTATTTTTTTCTCTTTTAAATTAAATAAGGCTCAAACTTTAAGAAATATTGAATTGATTATAATTTGATTAAGGAAATTGATATAATTGATATTGTTGATATTTGAAAATATTGATTCAGGAATTTGACAAATTGCTAAATGGGGGCCCAAAATTTAGACGACCATTTTAGGGTGCATACACCACTATCATCATCGCCATCATCACTATCATCATCGCCATCATCATCATCACCATCATTTTGATCTTCATCATCTTCAATATGTTCTTTCATAACATTATACTTTATCGGCCTTCTTCTTGGATCATGTCTAACAACAAATGACCAACCCTATTTATGTGGAACTTCTGAGTAAAACACTTGCTCACATTGGCTTGGAAGAACATAGGACTCATCTCCAACTGGCTCAAACGACCTTGTATTAATCATTGTAAATCTATTATCATGTTGAATAACAGTTCTATCTAGATTATTTTGATTCAGTCGTAACCAGTACTATTTGACGACGAATAGAACTACTTTGAAAGAGTTAAAGTCGCACTTAATTATATCATCCAAGATGCCATAGTATCAATTTTGAGATTGTTGATGATGTATGTCGTTTCTAGATGATATATTAGTGACTTCGAAAACTGTAGTTATCCCAAAATCATAAATTTTTTGTGTCATCCATCTTTTTTATGCAAAATTTGTGACCATGATAGTACATAGCTTTGTGGTGCTTAACTTGTAATTTTTTAAGCGTGAGTAAATTATTTGCATCGTGAGTTGATATGAAACATACGATTTATGATCATTAATAAATTTGTACGTACATCTCTACCTTTTAAACCATATGCTAAATCAATTATCATTGACGTAACATTAGAATCTCTATTACGATGAACTTCTCTAACCAATGAAGCAACACCTTCCCATGTTAATGAGCAACTATTTTGTTGACATCGTTCAATCCATACCGTCATCCAATCAAAATTATTCGCAATATACAAATGTATTGCATCTCACTCTCGACCAACTGTATAAAAAAAATTACACCAATTATAAATAACTTATATTGAAGATTTATAAGAATTAATTAACTACAATAACATCTTAGATTTACCTCACTTTTCTCAATCTACCTTCTCCCATCAAGTACTCCCTTTCGAATTTTTTAATACGATCTACATGAATTTTTGCTGCAAACTTAGGAAGATATTCACTAATGTACATCATGGTCTAATATACCATATATCCCTCCACCATAGAACCCTTAGGATGTGCTCTTTGTTGAACTAAGCCTTTCAAAAATTTCAAGTGCCTCTCAACCATCTACATTGACCTAGTTGGTACAAATTCACACAATTCAATCTCCTCAACTTGATATATGAGGTAGTGTTCTTGTGCATTGAAAAAAGTTGAAGGTAGACACTTTTACATTTCACATATAAGAAGAAAAATTTTTCTCTTCTAATATTTTATATCTTCTTTATTATTTTTTTAGATGACAACCACCTCATGTATTTTTTAAGATCATATATAACTTGTTTGACACTGTTGGCGAAGTGGTGTGGGAGAGATAGAGGTAGAACGTACTGCAATATTTGTAAAATGATCTTATCAATATTTTATAAAAGAATGCAATGAAAACTACATGCAGTATACAAATATATAGTGAATACAAAATAACATGAATTACTTTAATAAATGTATGCCAATCATGTGTTTTCATCCTTGGCCCAAATTCATTTTTTTTTTATATGAGATCGTTTATGTTCGCAACAAATCCAGTTGTAAATCATATTTTTTTTATGACTTCTTTTATAGCATTGCTCTGCTGCTTTGACAATAACCAACTAAGGGAACTTGGATCAATCTGGTCTCCATTGTTATTTGATCGAATGACATTTTTCATTGCATGGTTGGATTCTTCAATGTCACTATAAATTTTGACAATTTTATCTTTGTCACGCCTTCTATCCAAGATTTTCCATAATGTCTCTGTTACATTCTTTCAAATATGCATAAGATCAAATAAATGCACGATTGAGAGTTGCTCGTAGTACAGAAACTTACTAAATTACGTAGGATAACTTTTTAGTCCTTTTAGAAGTTGGTCATTGATGCCTTAACGACCTTCACAAACATCAATTACATCATCGATAAATAAAACATAATATCAAAATATAAATTTGAAACAAAAACTATCAGATGGAATGACATTACTTCGACGATTTATTTTATTGTATGCCGACTTCCATAGGTGAGGTGTCATTCTCTGTGACTTTGATGTAGGCTCTTCTTTCCTATTGAAAAGATATTTTTTGGTAATTTGGTACTTATGATTTCTGTGGAGAAAGTGTCTATTCTCATCGAACACCTACTTTCTTAAACTTTTTGAATAACGAGATTTCGTCTTTGGACCACAAACTAGACATGCAAATTTTTCCTTTGTCTGAAGACCTACAAGATCATGTATAATTGGATTAAATATATTAACTTTGTATTAGCACTATAACATACCAAAAAAGAGGTGTTAAGAAGAGAACATACCATAAAAAATGTGTTAGCCCAGGGGCATCATATATTGTCCATTTAAGCATTGCATGGAATTAAAATTGTCTTTGTCCTATTGGTCTAGAGATGTCATACATAGTGACCCCATTCCATAACACCATCAACTCGTCGATAAGGGGCTCAATATATACATTGATATCTTTAACTTGGTACTTACCTAGTTGAATGAACAAAAACATTACATAATTATTATGACAATTTTGATGAATTATTTATAATAAATTAATTTAGATGATTATTAAATCAAAAAATACCTAGAATAATCAGTGCCAACATTATGTGCTCCCTCTTTATGGACAACTAAAGAGGAATGTTATTGTTGATAACAAAAACATGCCACACCAAGTAAGTAGATCTCATCTCTCCAAATGGATTGACACCGTCCACTGCCAATGAAAGCTTGAGATTACGAGGTTCTTCTTTAAAGTGTGGCCATTTTTTTTCTATTTCCTTAAATGCCGAACCATCCGTAGACATTCACATAATGTCATCTTGACTTTTATTGCGTGCATGGTAATCCATAAATTGTGCCAAGCTATTGCACCTAAATAATCATTGCAAATGTGAAATGATAGAAATAAATCAAAGAACCTTGTGAGACACCTTTTTTGTTATTCGATTTGATTGATATTTACTAATATGACAAATAGGGCATTCTGTTGCAAATTCATGCTGTTTATGATATATAATATGATCATTCGGACATGCATATATTATTTGATACTCCATTCCAATATCTTTCATAATGGTAGATAATTCTCAGTACGAGCGAGGTAAAATGTTTGATGGTGGTAACAAACACTCACCTATCAACCTATGACCAAAAATATAATTTTTTAATTTAAATAATATTAATTGCTACACGATTCACCCAATGTTAATTGTAATAGAATTACAACTAAAATAATGAAAAAAGATGACATACCTTAACATACTTGTCATTGCTACATTGGATAAACCATTCATAACCTTCAAGTTCACCAACAACAATACAATGACAAGAAGAGTTGTTTGGGAGCCTTCATATAGGGGCTCGTGTGCCTTCTCAAGTATAGGTACATCAAGGTCTGCGTCAACATCATCATCATCATCTTAATCATCATGATCATCTTGATCATCGTGATCTTCATCATCATCATGGTCTTCTTCCATGGGATCATTACCTTCTACTTCTATATTCACACCTCCATGTTCCCTTGTTTGGAAATCCACATTCTTCGGATTGTCATGGTTCATAACATGAAACCTAGGGAGGTTGACCTATATGAAAATGATGACCTTATATTAACCATGACCATGATGTCATCATCAAATCATGTCTTATGTATTTTATAAATTATTAAAATACATACCAATGGACAAAATTTATTTCCCCCTTCAATGTGACCATGTTGCCTACAATGTTCCTCAACTGTTTTGATTAGATATCTTCGAGTCTTTAAGCACTTACAAATTTTGCAAGGACAATAACATTTTCCATCACCTTTTCTTTTTAAGTTAGACCACAGTCTAGCAATTGTCTCCCTATTTTTTTGTGCGTTGATATCGTCAGACATGGTCTTTCTTGAATGGAATGACTCGTTGGTGGAAGAAGGCTGATTTGTTTGCAACCTGCAGATACAAATCGTTACTAAACAACCATTTTCTCAACTATAATTTTCTCAACACAAAGGGACATTTATCATACCAAATCAAAGTTTAGAAATGGACGGTTCTAATGCTTTGCCATTACAATAATTGAGCATTCATCATTTGGTATTGTGTATTCCATTTAAGTATGTCAACAATGTTCAAAATGTTGTCACCAAGTATAGACATAGGAAATAAAAAAGGGATAAAAGACAAGAAATAAGAAAAATCATTACGACTATAGAAAATCTGCATGTTCACAATGCTACATGTGCATATAAGAGTTGATCAGATAAGGTATATGCACAGGTGAAAAACATGCAGATTTAACGACCAAGCATTACTGGGAGCTCGACCCTGCAACAAATGGACTTGTGATGATATTTCACAATAGTACATGTGTTGTAGGGTAAGTTCCCAGTAGTGCTTATACAAATATGCATGTTCATTACCTGTGCATATGAAATAGCTCTAATGGTTACTTGAAAGAGTGGCTTAATATAAACAAAAATGGTTACAAAGATGAGAATATGTCGTTAGAATAATGGCAAAGAGAAAAAATATAAAAATACCACTATAATCTTTTAATAGATCAGCATAAAAATACCACTATAATCATTTCATTTGACAAAGGCAAAGAGAAATTTCAGTTAATACCACTGACTTGATAGTGTAT
Source organism: Chamaecyparis obtusa (assembly GCA_027943335.1). NCBI lineage: Eukaryota > Viridiplantae > Streptophyta > Pinopsida > Cupressales > Cupressaceae > Chamaecyparis > Chamaecyparis obtusa. The sequence continues at coordinate 57,932 of BSBK01000274.1, read as the reverse complement.
GTCTACTATGTCCTTGATCACAACCTCTTCCTTGATTGAATAACCAATCCCCTACATTTGTGTGCTGGTCTTATTCTAAACCAGACACCGTGGGCCATGAAATTTCCAACATAAGCACCATTTTCAAATGCCAAACTAATAGGAATATACGCTAAATCCTTAAGTGCCAACATACCATTAGAAAAATCAGCAATAAGAGCAATGCTTCCTAGTTAGAAACTTCCAAGCCCCCCTTGCAAGTGTAAGGCAATAGGTGGCACAACCTTACTAGCAAGCACTCTGCCCTTTCCTTGCACTCTACAAGATTTGATGGACAACACTTGATACGATTCAAAAATAGATATTTATATGAAAGCAACAAAGGCAGAGATATTAAGACAAACTAATACAATTGGCCATGTAATGTATCAAGAATGAAAGCTGTGATCAGAGAATAAAAGAAAGATTAATTAATAGTTAATGAAGAGGCATGAGTCCTCACAAAGGATTACCTCTCCTCAAACAAGTGAGTCAATATAAAATGGAAGAGTAGATCAGATTGTTAGGATCATGGAATAGGAAGAAAAAGAACACAATCTATACACTAAAAAGAAACTCCATGGGATATAGTAAGAAAAGAATGGAGAGGGCAAACCAGTTTCTATCGATAGTGATGTAAAAGACAAGACACAGAATGCAATATATATTTTTATCTGGTGTGTGTTGAAGCCTAGAAACTCTTGTCAATAATTGATGTATATATTCAAGATATACAAATGAATATTTATAATTATATATAGAAACATTATACACATGATACAATAACAAGTAAAATGATTATGTAATGACTGAACAACAACAATAAAATATATAAGTTACTCTTCATAAGGAAGAGATAAGAAAATTTATAAATGAATTGCAATGCTGGTAAGCATTGTGTGACAACAAACAATATTGTAACACATCTATGAGTCTATGATATCATCACAATATAACATTATGTCCAACATAATTTCTAATATAACAAGAATTGAAAACCGAACAGACCTTACAAGATAGGTTTTTCCTTGCCTACAACATACAATCATCCAACCCTACCATGGTACCCCTTCTTTCTTCTCATATTATTTTCTTAACAAGTTTATGGTACTCAAGAGGTCAATAAATATCATGAAACCATAATATAAAAATGATGCAAAAATAAAACTTGGGTCTCAATATGGAAACTAGTTGGGTTCCACTTCAATATGGTTCAATAATATTGTGTATCATAATATTATATGACATCATCCTTACCTAAAGACTAAAACTATTTTGGACCTCAAAATACATCAATCCATGTTTACAAACTTGTATTAATCACAATGAATATTTGAGCCCTACAATCTTAGGATAATTCTCAAAGATATGCTCATTATTTTATAATGTCCCAGTCTCCTCATATTTCTATTTTAAAATAATCTATTTTTTATTCAAGTTTATACTACGATTAAGTATATATCCTTATATAATTAAGATCGTGACTAAGTAAAGTTACATAGCATATCCCCACTCTTATATAAACACTTAGCATATATAGAGACAATGAAATATCAGAATACATATGGCAAGTAATGTAATGAATAATAGGACTCTCTTCAAATATCTATAAGGAAATGACCCTCGAACAAACTCTAAAATAAATTTATCGTTAGGATTTAATATTAAATTTTTCTCTCTCTAATCTTTATTAAATTATAGTTATTGGCCAATTTATATCTTCAATTTATATCTACAAACATTTCTCCCCTTGGGAAGAAATAGATCCATTGGTGATTGGAGAAGCCATTCCCATAAGTTGGATGAATAGGGAAATCAAATCTAAATGATGTGTGGCTTTGAAAACTGCTCAAATGCCCACATGGTGGAATTAGATGGTCTCAATCCACAATCTTGCTAAGAATGATGTAGTACAAGCTTCAAAGATAGTGATGATGGGCTAAAAATAATGATGTGGTTATTAGTAAAGAGGAGATGGATGTCCTCAAAATAAACCTCTAAATTTGCAATTTGAGACTCTACTAACAAGGATGACATGTCTTAAAATATGAATCCCAAGTAGCTATGTTTGGAATAAAATGAATGCTTTACTGCATAGAATCAATAGGGGTCATGGTTGTGGCAATACCAATATGCTTACGAACATGAGTCTCGATATGAGTTGGAACAAGGAGACAAACCTTTGAACCATCAGAACATGCAAGACCTGTGACATACTCAAGATCCACTTAAGTATCATCATCAAAGGGTGTGCTATCTCCATCATCAAAGAGAATGAGACAATCTATAGCAAGATCCTCTCAAAACAAAGAGAAATGGGGGCTTCCATGGATCTTTGAAAGTTTAGTCCAAAGTGTGTGAGGATAATTGTAGTTAGTGTACAATGCCTATTGTTATGTGTTGTGATCTTTTCACACATCACCCCATTGCAAATGGGGACCCCCTACTCCATTGCAAATGGGGACCCCCTACTTTTTAGTCACTTGATCTTTTGGCTTTGGTTTTTAGTATTTTTGGCATTAGTCTGCTAAGGTTGCTCGTGTTTCAAATTCGGAATGTATGAAAGCTGTAATTTATAACTCTTGTTCAAGTTCAAAATGTATGAAAGCTGTAATTTGGGAAAGCAACAGATTTTCTTTCTTAAAGAAAGGGGCAAGAAGAGCTAAGTAGAAAATTGAGTTAACTATGATCATTGATCATTTTCCTATTTTGAACAGTATAACTCTAAGCGATACATCTTATGTCATTAACTCATTTATTATGCTGAATCATCAATTATCAATATTATTTTGTTATTTTTAATTTTTTTTTATTATATACAATAGCATAGATATTAAGTTTGTCTACATTTTTTTTTAATATGCAATTTTTTTCCTACATGCTTAGAGATCCGAAGAAAAACTTGAATCCACCCTCAGATATACACATTTCTTCCTCAAATTTAGAGAATGTGGTTGATATCTCCTCTTCATGGTGCAAAGTGGTCGTTATATTTCTTTCAAACTTCATAGGGTCTTGGAAACCATGTAAACTCACAAACATTAAAAAACCATATGATCTATCCATACAATGAGGGAAAGCAGAAGTTACAACTTAGAACACTTTCAGGTTTCTGTACCACAAATTTTTAATTGCTTTGGTAGAATCTAGAAATCAAAGCACAACTATGTTCAGAAGTTCTATTTTGTTCATTCTTTCTGTAAAACTAAAACTTCAAATAAAATCCACTTAATCGTTGCTTGAATGGTCTATCTTGTACTTATATTTAAACCTCTTGCTTCTAATTTGACGTTACATGTCCTTTAGAACAGTCTGACACTGGCCTTAGAAAGTATATGATACGTAGGATGAATAATATATTAATAGCATGATTTATCTTGAAGATGGATCACATACTGTAACCTGAAACATTGATTTAAAATGATTTCACAGCATGGCCTTATGAGATGGTCTACACACCAAAACGATCTGCATTCTTGCTATTTTTAAATTCTTAATTTTGCATGTAATTATAATGTGACCAATAAGATGTGCAAAAATTTCTACTTATAATTAGAATCTGTCAGTAACCAGACATACCCTGCTAATGGAGCTTGAGGTCATTGCCATGTTAGGGAACAAGCTAAATAGACTTACTCTATGAATGACAAAGTAAATGTTATTTTGAGAAGGCTTCCAACGAAAGTCCTGCATGTGCATATTTGCGAAGCCCGACCTTAGCTTCTTGTGTTCCTTGTACAACAAAAAATAAATTGGTAGTTCTTGTGCTGATGAATGAATTTTAAGTTGCCTCTTCAAAAGGACCTTGTTTTTTAAATATGAAGTGATTTCGCTTTCAAGTACTAAAAGGCTAAAATGCATCTCCAGTTGGAGATTACGACATTCTTAACAAGATTTTTCAATTTAATCTTGCACTCAAAAGAAAGTACCAAATCTCCTTTCAACACTGTTGCCTGGAGGCCAACAATCCTGCATATTTCCTTTCAAATGTTGGCATTTCAGCAGCTCCCAGAGAAGGTTCCTTTCAACACACTACATGAGTGATAACAAGAATGAATAGAAACCAGCTTGAACCGCAGAGAACACAGTAAACGGGAAGCAACTCTCCGCAAATTTGTGTTGCTTGACTCGTCACTTCAACATACTTCAAGATAAAAAAAATGCAGAATGGCTTTTTCCAGTCTTAAAAACAAAGACTAAAAGAGAGAGGCCAAAAACAACCATCATTTTCTTGTTACAAGGTAATTTTCACAAGTTGGTTGGCGGCTGATGCATGAAATTGGGGCACATTGTAAGGCCAAACAAGATACATATCATCACTAATAAATATGGAGTGGTGCATCTTATAAATTCGGGTGAATGTTGAAATAGTAAGGAAAATGGAACTGAGGAACTGACTTTCCCTTGCAACATAAATTTTTTGTACAAGTGATTAAAAATCAACAAAGATAAGAGAAGATCAATTTGTACAACATGCAGGTCTACTGGTTTGTGAAACATGTAAGTCTGCCAGATCCAGATCGTTGACTTCAGGAACTCACAAGGGAAAAATTGTTGGCTTTAACAGTCCAAAGAATGGCAAAGTCAATTACTCTCCTCTCAGCTCTACTCTCCATTGTACAAAAACTGTAGTATTCAACTAGTTACAGAATAGAAGGATGTAGGGATACAATTTTGAGGATGGTCAAATTGTTTCCTGAATTTTAGAACAGGCAGGGGAATGGCTATTCTAATAACTTAAAAGATGAATTTTTAAAACTACAAACAATCTACCCAATTTGCAAGGGCAATCCTCCCCTTTTATCTTTTTAGGGATTTCTAAATAGGGGCACATTGTAAGGCCAAACAATATACGTATCATCACCAATAAATATGGGGTGGGGCATCTTATTCATTCGGGTAAATGTTGAAAGAGTAAGGAAAATGGAACAAGCTATACCTTACAAGTTACAACATAATTTTTTTGTGCAAATGATAAAAATCAACAAAGATAAGAGAGGATCAATTTGTGCAACATGCAGGTCTACTGGTTTGTGAGCCAATTTATGTGAACATGTAAGTCTTCCAGATCCAAAGTAACTCACAAGGGGCTGATTGTTGGAGTTAACAGTCCAAAGAATAGCAAAGTCAATTACTCTCCTCTCAGCTCTACTCTCCGTCGTACAAAAACTGCAGTATTCAACCAGTTACAGAACAGAAGGATATAGGGATACAATTTTGAGGATGGTCAAATTGTTTCCTGAATTTTAGAATAGGCAGGGGAATGGCTATTCTAATAACTTAAAAGATGAATTTTTAAAACTACAAACAATCTACCCAATTTGCAAGGGTAATCCTCCCCTTTTATCTTTTTAGGGGTTTCTAAATAGGGGCACATTGTAAGGCCAAACAAGATACGTATCATCACTAATAAATATGGGGTGCGGCATCTTATTCATTCGGGTAAATGTTGAAAGAGTAAGGAAAATGGAACAAGCTATACCTTACAAGTTACAACATAATTTTTTTGTGCAAATGATAAAAATCAACAAAGATAAGAGAGGATCAATTTGTGCAACATGTAGGTCTATTAGGTTTGTGAGCCAATTTATGCGAACATGTAAGTCTTCCAGATCCAAAGTAACTCACAAGGGGCTGATTGTTGGAGTTAACAGTCCAAAGAATGGCGGAGTTAATTATTCTCCTCTCGGCTCTACTTTCCGTCCTACAAAAACTGCAGTATCTTACAAAGTTTACAGAATAGAAGGATTTAGGGATATAGTTTTGGGGATGGTCAAATTGTTTCCTGAATTTCAGAACAGGCAGGGGAATGGCTATTCTAGTAACTTAAAAGCTAGATTTTTAAAACTTCAAACAATCTACTCAATTTGCAAGGGTAATCCCCTTTTATCTATTTAGGGGTTTCTAAATTGGGGCACATGTAAGGCCAAACAAGATACATGTCATCACTAATAAATATGGAGTGGTGCATCTTATTCATTCGGGTAAATGTTGAGATAGTAAAGAAAATGGAACCGCCTTTCCCTTACAACATACATTTCTTGTGCAAGTGATTAAAAATCAACAAAGATAAGAGAAGATCAATTTGTCCAACATGTAGGTCTACTAGTTTGTGAACCAATTTGTGCAAACATGTAAGTTCGCCAGATCCAGATGATTGACTTCAGGAACCCACACAGGGAAGATTGTTGGAGTGAATAGTCCAAAGAATGGGTTCTCCTCTTGGCTCTACTCTTGGTCCTACAAAAACTGAAATATTTGACCTAGTTTACCGAACAAAAAGATGTAGGGATACAATTTTAGGGATGGTGAAATTGTTTCTGAATTTCAAAACAAGCATGGGAATGGCTATTCTAGTTACTCCAAATTTATTACAGAAAATTTTATATAAATGATGAAATGTGCTATTAACCTCGGGTGTTGGATATGCTGCTAGCGTAGAGTCTGGCTCTTCACAATATTCATGCGCTGCAACCAGCTCTTCACAATCTTTTGTTCCAGATATGCTGCTAGCGTAGGGTCTTTGTGCACTGCAACCATTCATATAATTTGTCCAAAATGAAATGAGAATTGAAATGTTTTTTTTAAGTTATATGCTCGTGTTTGTCGATATTTCGACCAACATGGTATTGGTCAAAATTTCGACCAACACAGGCATGGATTTAAAAAAAAAACAAAATTTTCCTTCCATAATCTGACCAACTTACACCTTTTTAATTAATGGTTGATAATTTTCATAGAAAAATGAGGTCAAATGTACTAGTGATTGTACATCTGGACTTGAGAACAACTAATTCACCCCCCCTCTCTGTTGTTCTAAATCATATTAACAATTATTTTCTTAGAACCTTCATTTGTGAAGCTTTTAGACATATAGATTATGATAGTAGAACCAAGATGGAAGCTAAGTCAAAGAAATGTATATTTGTTGGATATAGCATTAATGAATTTGGATATAGATTTTGGGATGTTGAAAATCATAAAACTGTAAGGAGCAGAGATGTCACATTCAATGAGAAAGTGTTGTACAAAGATCAGTTGCAGCAACATGAGAAGAAAGAAAATGATTATGTAGTGTTGGATCATACTCTAAAAGATCATGTTTGAGTGGCCCCTCATGCTCTGCAACAACAACAATAAATACCACAAACTCTAGTGAATGTTAGATGATCAGCAAGGCTAAGTAGATCTCTTGAAAGGTTCTCTCCCTCTTTAAATTCTATTTTATTAACAGATGTTGGTGAAACAGAAGGATATGATGAAGTTGTGCAGGTGGATACAAAGGTTCAATGAGAGCTTTCCATGGAAGAATAAATTGACTCCTTACTGAAAAATTAGACTTGGGAATTATGTAAGCTACCTACAGGTAAAAAGGCTTTACCAAATAAATGGGTTTATAGGTTGAAAGAGGAGGATGGAGATAAGAAAATATTTAAAGCCAAGTTAGTTGTAAATAGATTTGCACAAAAAAGGGGCATCGATTTTGATGAGAAATTTTTTTGAGTTGTAAACATGACATCTGTACACACTATTTTAAGTATTGTAGCTATTCAAGATTTGTATTTGGAACAACTTGATGTTAAAATAACCTTTCTCCATGGTGATTTGGAAGAAGAAATATATTTGCAACAACCACAAGGATTTGAGGTCAAATGTAAGGATAACTAAGTGTGCAAATTGAAGAAAAGTTTATATGGCTTGAAGTAAGCACATCGACAATGGTATATTAAATTTGATAGCTTTATGACTAAGCATGGCTATAGTCAGTGTAATTCAGACCATTGTGTTTATTTTAAGAGGTTGGATGATGACAACTACATTATTTTATGTTTATATGTTGATGATATGCTTGTAGCAAGGTCTAACATAGATCACATTAAGGAGTTAAAACAACAGTTAACACTTTCTTTTTCTATGAAGGATTTTGGGGGTAGGAAAATCAATCCATGGTATGAAAATTTGCAGAGATGGGAAGAACAAAAAATTTACTTTGTCTCGGGATGATTATATTGAAAAGGTGTTGCAAAGATTCCATATGGAGACTGCAAAAGTTGTTAGCACACCTTTCCCTAGTCATTTGAAGTTGACTAAGGAGACGTGTCCAAAGAGACAAGAGGAGGAAGACAAAATATCTAACGTACCATATTCTTTAGCTGTATGTAGTTTGATGTTATTATATGCACTAGACCGAATATTGCACATGCTATAGGAGTTGTTAGCAGGTCTATGGGTCATCCTGGAGTTGAGCATTGGAATGCAGTAAAATAGATTCTCAGATACTTGAGAGGTACATCCAATAATGTTTATGTTTTGGGGGCTCTAATACTGATTTAAAAGTTTATGGTAACTCAGATTTGGTAGAGGATTTAGATACCGGATAGAGAACCATAGGCTATGCATTTACATTTGGTGGGATAACAGTGAGTTGGATTTATCGATTATAAAAGGTGATTTCTTTATCTACTACAAAGGCAAAGTATGTTGTTGCTATAGATGCATCTAAGGAGATTATATGGCTGCAATTTTTCATGGAAGAGTTGTAAAAATCATAGTCTAAAAATTATCTATTTACAGTTAGCTAGAGTTCTATTAATCTTGCAAAGAACTCTTCCTTGCATTCAAAGACCAAACACATATAGTTGAGGTATCACTTCATTCAGTTAGTATTGGATAATGGACAGTTAGAGCTAGAAAATAAACATACAAATGAAAATCTAGCAGACATATTTACAGAAGTAGTAACAAGGGAGAAGTTGAACTCCGCTTCAACTTTAGTTGGTCTTCAAGACTAAAAACAATAAAAGGAACAACAAAGTATATGGTGTGTCAATCCAATGGGAGCTTCAAGGGTAGTGTTATTGCTACAAGATTAGTCTCCAAGTGGGAGGTTTTTTAGTGTGGAGCATGATCAGTCCCCAAGTGGGAGATTGTTGGTTTGTGGTGATTGATTAGGAAAGTACTGTACACTTTCCATTTATCATGGGGTTAACTTGTCAAGCATGTTTTGAGTTGATTCATCAAGCATTTCCCTAGGTTGACTCATCAAGTATTTTTTAGGGTTAATTTGTTTATTGACATAAGTCTTGTTGAATATGGAGTAGGGTTAGGGTTTTCTCATAATAAGAATTTTGTAGCTTCTTGCATCGATATTGAGTTGCAAGGGATCATAGATTGTAACAGCATAAAATTAATGGATAATAAGATTGGACTATCTATTTGGTGGACAAAGCTTGAGATTGGGTGAACCACATTAAATATTTGCGTCTTCTTTGTGTATTTTATTCCTTTGCATTATTGGATATATTTGCATGTAACTGTTAGATTTCTATCTTCTAATCCTAACACAATGTCAACAAAAAATAACTTAACTCTACCAATTAACACTTACATAAAAGGTGTAGCAATGATCAAATCACCATGATCTGCAAATTGAAATCAACCTTCTGCAAATCTCTCACCTTGATCTCTTACTAAGAGACTCATGCAAACCATATCTCATCCTCCAACACCACCAAGTGCTAAGCTACCAAGTATGATCTCCTTTACCTCCCCAAATGAACAACACCCAACCAACATGGATTTAGGCCTTTCTAACAATGGAATATCAAACTCAAAACATTCCAAAACTAGGAACCAATCCAATCAACATCTCCTACCAGAAGATAAATCTGCTAAGTAGACCAAGAGTAAGGAGTGAGAATGCTCCACCAAGTCACAATGAACCTCTCCAAGAACAATATCCTCTAGGTCCATAATGAACTCACACCCATCATCAAGTATAGGTTGTCCAGTCTTCTTGTTGAAACTTCCAAAGATAAACCATCTCAACAAATATTCTCTAATCCCATAAGAACTCTCGCCTCACACAAACTACTATGATCAATCCATTTCGAGCTTCAAAACCAAAGGTGCACCATCACGAATCTCTCCAACCCAATGACCAATATACTCAAAACCAGTGTCAAAAACTCAAAAACTCCCACTGCACATTCGCAATCCTGGGACACAACATGGCAATGTAATCTATCATCTCCATAAAGGAAGACCACATGCTCCAAAGAGCATAACCTATCAAGAGAACCTCTATCATGCCAACACTTTAATTCACCATGGCATAATAACATCTTCATATCACATGAAGGTAACCATCTCATGACAACATATCTCTCACTACCAAACAAAGACTCTCACTCAAGTGTGATACCAAACTATGTATGATATCATGAATAGTCATCACACTAAATAGTTATAACTAAAGCTACAATTCCACCATAATCTACAAGAGTTTGGCCAAAACCAACATCTGCACAACTTTTCCCCTTTTCATCCACATGAGGTGGAGGGATGCACTCCTATCCAACAACTCTCCATGTGTGCAGACATCAAAAGACACCACCCACCATTCTCCTTCAAATAACAATAAATTTTTGTCTCCATATTTTATACTTCTTTCCACTTTACACACAACTAACACCTTGCCTCCCAAATTGTGTTGTTAAAGACCTTGGATTGCATCATCAACATCATGGTCATCACCTAGTAAATGCATATCATGATTTCATATCTACCCACTAAATCCTTCTTTCACACCATTTTCAAGAATAAAAACCCTTCGACGTCAACCACGTGCTCGTGGGCCTCAAATGCCCCCTTGATTATAGATTTCAATCACCAATTTTGTAGTCCCGACTGAGAAAATTTCTATCATCAATTTTTCCAATTTGATTATTTACGCCATTTGCTAGAGGAGTTTCAAGGCCGCCTCTATTTTCTCCCAAATACCATTATTCCCCAATCGGGAGAAAAAATTATAAGGATACCTGCACCATTAGGGAACTACAACAATATATTGACCCTTGCATCACATTTTCCTAGAGAAAGAACATAAAATCTATTTTTAGTGGTGGTTCCAACCTCCGCATCTATAGTCTTGCGAAAAGAAGGATAAGGCAGTATTTGTGTATGCTCTCTCCTACCTCGCCACAAAGGGCCAATCTCATGGATTTTCACATCCATTTCTTCCATGCCTCTTCATATTCCACACAAAAACTACAAATTTTTTATTTTCTTTTTTAGTAAGTTATTATACTACAAATGGAAACCCCAAACCTTTGGGTGCCTATCCACACCATGCTAGCTATTTTTTCACAACCCATATCTTTTCTTCAACATTTTTAGTAATCTTTTCACAGACCCAATATTCTTTGGTATTGATTCTAATATCATCAACATTAACCTAAATTCCAAGCTTCTTGTTGTGGCTCCTTATGTAGTATAGTCTTTGCCTAAGCATAACAAAATTCATAATGGCGGTCATCGTAGAAATTGACCACAACGCCCCCACGTGACCTACTTTATCCTTCCAAACATCCAAGGGAGGTCTCTCCTTGTTGTTGTTCTTGTGTTTGATAACCAATGTTCCATCCTCAATTTCAATTTAACAAGATAATCTCGCTGCATACAATTCAATTTCAGGATCTATCAAGGAACACTTGTTAACAAGACACTTGACAAAACAAGTTGTGTCCTGCATAATCCTCTTTGTCTTCTTTAATTTTCTCTTCATTTTTCTGCACTCTCCATTTTCTATAAAATTTATTTTGGATAGAATAGCAGTGAAACACCTCTTCCTCTCTCTTGCATCATTTTGTACCATCTTTCTCCCTTGGATCTTTCCTACACTCTAATACCAATTGTTAAAAATAACAGACAAATTGGAAACCACAAATCATATGCAAATAGAGACACAATATTTAACATGGTTCATCAATTTGGCTAAATCCACCCGAGAGAAGAACATAAATCTTTATTCAATCATTGTAGCTTACATACATTTGGCTTTTCCCCCACATATATACAAGAGTCTTCAAAAGAAAAAAAATGGACCAAGAAAATGAATGTACAAAGAAGGAAGGCGAAATGAACAGTTGGAATTCACATACAACAATCCAAACATTTCCAAAAGATCTCCCAAACAGTTCTAACGTGGATTGGCTAGAGATATCCACACTTAGACTTCAACATCCTATCATAAAGCTCCTTCATTTGATCTCCATATGCATTCAACTCCTCGTTGCACAAACATTAGAGGTGATATAAAAATACTAGCGATGTATTTTTCAAAACAAGTGAATTCACAAGCAATATTGTTACCAGAATGTAGGGTTTTCCTATAGCCACAGTCTTGTAGATAGAAATTTCAACTGAGTTGGGCAGCAAGTGATCCCATGGAAAGTTCAATTAATCAAGTATGGAGTCTGTTGTCACATCATCTACTACAGATCGACCCAATGTTGAAAATGGGAAAATAACTATGTTCTTGATTTTAGTAGGTAGTGGAAAAATATCTCGAATAGGGTCAATGAGTTTGACTAAAAAACTACATAGTTGAATTTTGATAGCAAAATCACAATTTGACTTGTTGTGGAAAATATCTTCTACTTATCGATTGATAAGCTTAAGGGACTTCATAATGAATGGTTCATAAGGCACAACACTTGATAACAATTTTGCAAATGAGGTTGCAAGCAAAGTGGTCTTAATCTTGCAAGAAAGTCTGTGGTTAAGTGGACTTGAGTTGGAGTAGTATTAGGATGGGTGACCTCCCAAGAAGTGTTGGTGCTTCAGCTAGATGAAATGAGTCATGATCATTCCATTCATTCTCATGAGATATTGGTTCTTGTAAATCACTACTCATGAAACATGGGTCAATGAGTTTGATTCAAAAACTACATAGTTGAATATTGGTAACAATATCAAAATTTGACTTGTTGTGGAAAATATCTCCTACTTATTGATTGATGATCTTAAGGGGCTTTATAATGAATGGTTTAGAAGGAACAACATTTGCTAAAGGTTTTGCAAATGGGGTTGCAAGCAAAGTGGGCTTAGCCTTACAAGAAACTTTGTGGTTAAGTGCACTTGAGATGGAGTAATAATGGGATGGGTGACCTTCCAGGAAGTCTCAGTGCTTCACCTCTATGAGTATTAGCTAGATGTAATGAGTGTTAAGTGTTCCATTCATTCTCATCAGATATGGGTTCATGTGAATCACTACTCATAAAACATGGGTCACTGAGTTTGACTCAAAAAATACATATTTAAATCTTGATAGCAATATCACAATTTGAATTGTGTTGGAAAATATCTCATACTTGTCGATTGATGAGTTTAAGGGGCTTTACAGTGAATAGTTCATAAGGTGCAAGAATTGTTGAAGGTTTTGCAAATGGGTTTGCAAGCAAAGTGGGCTTAACCTTGTAGGAAACTTTGTGGTTAAGCGTGCTTGAGTTGGAGTAGTAATGGGATGGGTGACCTCCTGAGAAGTCTCAGTGCTTCACCTAGATGCAATGAGTGCTAAGTGTTCTATTCATTCTCATAAGATATGGGTTCTTGAACCACTACTCATGAAACATGGGTCAATGAGTTTGACTAAAAAACTTCATAGTTGAATCCTGATAGCAATATCACAATAAAATATGTAGTTAATTGTGAACTATTTAATACATTAAATAGAACATACTAAATAATATAAAAATATAATATAAATTATATAATGAAAATAAAATTTAATTGAAAATATTAAATTAAGTATAAAAAATGTAGTTAATTATGAAATATATAATATATTTTTAACTATAATCTTTGATAGAAGAGAAAGTTAAAAAGTAATATTTAATATTAAATATAGAAATCTATGTAAAATTAAAAATGCTAAAATATAGATTGACAATTTTTTAATTTCCATAAAATAGGTAGAATTTGATGCAGGAGCGGCTTGGGTTTATGGCAATCCTGTATCAACCAAAAATATGTTGGAGTTTGTTTGGCTACTCGGTAGCTTTTTTTTATTTTCTCAGTAACTACTTTTGAGTTCTCGGTGAAGTGTTCCTGTCGGTCACTAGCGAGCTTAGTTATCGCTTTGTTGTTCTTTACCGAGTTGGTTCGGTATATTTGGTGTTGCTCGGTTCCTGAGTTCACCGACTGGTGGAATTTAATTGTTTGATGCTAACCGACATGTGTAGTTAATTTTGGTCATGATATTAATGTTGGGATCACTCATTGGAAACTGTGTGAACCTAAATCCGGGTCATTTCTTTCTCCAATGGCGGATTTCAAGGATCTTTAGAGCTGACCTGTTCGGTGGTCTCTTGTATAAATAAGTAGAGATGTTCTAGGATAAAGGAGAAAGTCATTAAGTTAGGAATAAGATAGAATCTAAAGTTGTGGATCCTCACATGTATGAGGACTGCTCTGTAAGCAAATTTCATTATATTGGCCATAATCGTGAAGGCCTTACAACCTGACATGTATGAAGTTTGATGAATAAATAAAATATATATGCATTCCTTCTCTCCTTCTCTGTGTTGTTGCTTCTGATTTGTATTTCTACAGGTAGGTTTAATAATTATCTAATTGGATGACATTCTGATATTCAGTAAAACTAAAGATCATTTGTTGCACATTAGACAAGTACTACAAAGATTGAAAGAGGAAATGTTGATTAATTTGAAAAAGGGTTCCTTCATGAAAGAGGAGATTGTGTATTTGGGGTTTGTGATTTCAATTGATGGTTTGAAGATGGATCCTGAGAAGGTTGAAGCTATTCTTGATTGGCCTACACCTGAGAATGTTAGTGAGGTAAGATCATTCCATGGTTTAGCAAGTTTTTACCAAAAGTTCATCAGAAATTTTAGTTCAATTTGCAATGCTATGACTGAGACAATGAAAGGGGATAAAAGAGAATTCAAGTGGACACATGGAGCTGATAAGATTTTTGAGACTTAGAAATAGAAGGTTGTTGAATTACCTATGTTAGTTTTACCTGATTTCAATAAGGTATTCCAAGTTGAATGTGATGCAAGTGGAAGTGCAATAGGAGCTGTGTTGAGTCAAGAAGGTAAACCTATTTTTAGTGAGAAGTTGAATGATGCTAAAAGGAGATATTATGTGTATGATCAAGAATTCTATGCTATTGTTCAAGCCCCAAAGAAATGGAGACATTATTTGATGGCAAAGGAAATTGTGTTGTATATTGATCATAAGGCTTTACAATATTTGGGTAGTTAGAATAATTTGAATCAGAGACATATGAAATGGGTTGACTATTTGCAGAATTTTACATTTGTGATAAAACATAAGAGTGGAGTGTCTAATTGAGTTGCTGATACATTGAGTAGAAGATGATCTTTGATGACTGAAATGAGAATTGAGGTTCTTGGTTTTGATGACATGAAGAATTTGTATGAAAATGACCTTGATTTTTCTGAGCAATGGAGAAGGTATGTTGAACTGCTAACAATAATATTAAATGAACTATCAACTAAAAAGTATTAAACCAAATAAAACATTAATAAATAAATAATTTTTCCTTTCAAATATTGTCACAAATAAAATAACCCTCTAATTTTGAGCTGCACACTCACAACACTGCAAAAACCTTTAACAATTTGTACAAACTACTTGGAGAAGGTTGTGAATCCACTCCACAAAGGAACATCTACAAATATAAATACAAAAGGTGGAATGTATATAAACTATGGCTATGATTCTCAAAGTTTAGCAACCATTCCTCATAAAGGTGTAAAATCAACAAACTAAAAATGCATGACTCACAAAGAACCTATAAATAAAATTAAGCAAATGGATTAAAATTGCTATGACATTGTTGATGTTTCAAAATAGTAATATAAAAATATTTACAAATAAATAATCTGTCCTCACTTAAAATTTGAAACCACACTAAATGCATTCATAAACTCAAAGGAATCTACAAAGTGACACCAAACCATCAAATTTATTAGATGATTTTATCCTCAAGTAAAATAAGAATTGATCATTCTTTGGAAGAAGAAATTATAAAGTAAACAAGCTAGTCTATTTTTCTAGTCTAATCCTTTATATATAACTTTTTTAGTAAAATATAACATATTTTATTTTATTTTTTATTATTTTCCTTCTAAACTTTACAAAAAGTGTTTTCAAATAATCACTTTTAGGGCCTTAGTACTAGGACATTTTTAACCATATTTATAAAAATATTTTTGAATGATTAATTATAAGTCTCCTTTTCAAAATATGACATAAAATTAATTTTTTGACATTTTAAATTAAATATTTATTTATTTCTTTTCTAACACTATTAATCTATATGAAAAAATATAATGAAACACGTTAAGAGTATTTATAGATCTTACATTTGAGAAGAGAAAATGGTAATCCTCTTTCACCAAAATTGTTCGTCCTCAAGTAATATAGAATCAACCAATCATATTAATCCGAGATCAAAATTAATATGACTCCAAGATCTCATATCAACCTTGGTGCGGAGTGCAACCATCTATTTAATATATTGAGTTGAGAGAAGCCTACAAATATAGGTTTCCTTCAATAGTTGTTCAACAATCTTTTGCAAGACTTCTATAAACTTCCTTAAAAATGATTTTGTCTCTATTTATAATATATTGTGTCTATGATATGAATTGAAAGGTTTGTGTAAGGAGTTTTTTCCCCCTCTTTCTAGATCTTGAGATGGTGACAATACTTGTGTGGAGGTATTTTGAACACGAGGAGTACCCTACTTACCCATGGTTATATTTGGACATTTGTGAATAGCAATTTCCACTCATTTTGTTGAAATTTTATATGGTGGCATATTTTAAAGTATCTTTAGTAACACTTCCTTTCCTTCAAATTGAAATTTAAGCTTCATGATTTGATAAAAAAAAATTTCAATGAAATATATAACCACTTAACTCCTAAAGTTATGTTAGTCTCTCCTATACTTAGCATGTTCAACTAGTTGACCTTATTGCAAAGGATGATAAATCCACCAACTATTATGACTGTAAATCCTTCAAATTCTTTAGCTTGAAGTCCTTTTTTGACCACTAAGCCCTATGAATAAAGTTGTGCTCATAGCTCCAGTACCAATGATTATTGTAGTTCTATACCCACATATAACTCTCTAAATTTGAAAGGACAATACTTGAATTCTCTTGAGAGAGGCAAGTGTATTGTAATTAATTGATGCCACCAACATCAAAATTTAGATGTGATTCTTTCTCCTTTACTGATCTTATAGGTTCTTGATTTCTTACTCATAAAAAAACTTCCTCAATATAATTTATTTTTTCCTTATTAAGACATCTAAGATCTAGTTCTCAAAGTTCTCTGTCATAGAAACACAAATTCTTCCTTTTGATCTCATGTTGGATTTTTCATTACTTTTTCTAGGTAGTAGGCTCCTTTGGGGCTAATAATGAAAATTTTCATTTTAAAAAGTCTTATTTGATAGCTCCAAGGGTGGCTCTTGGATTCTAAAGTCCCCAAGTTAACAACACTCTTAATAACATCTTATAAGAATAAATAATCAAAAAAATTTGCTAAACTTTTTAAAGGTTTAGTTAATCCTTCTATAAACATGATAATAGGTCTTCTTTCAATTACATAAATAATTCTAATAACAATCTTTGAGATTTGTCTCGCTCTTCAGGGATTAAGAGCACCCAGGTGGCTTCCCCTGTGACTGTGAGTAATCCCATTTAATTGGGTGCAGTTAGATTCTAATGTAGTAGATAGAATTTTTGAAACTGCAAAGGATTTCTCTTTGCATGCTGCTACTTTTAGATTTAGGGGCTTTTTGCCTTCTCTTTCTGCTCTTCATGCTTGGATTTCCAATCATTGGGAGCCGATCTTATCTGAAGATATTTAGATTTACCCGACTGCTAGGGGTTTTTTAATTATAAAATTTGGTAATGTAGAAGATAGGAAGTCTATCTTGTGTGATTATAGCTTCTCCCGGGATAACGATACCCCCTGATGGCCAAACCTTGGCATAAGGATTTCAACCCGCTTTTTGAATCCTTTAAGAAGATTCTTATTTGGGTCAGGCTTCTGAATCTTCCCATGCATCTTTGGTTGGATTCTATTTTGGAAACTATGGGGAATGCTCTTGGGGATTTCCAGATTGTGGATTTGGCAACCTTTGATGTTCTTCATTCGACTTTTGCTCGCATCCTTGTTGAGATGGATGTTTCCAAGGGTCTCCCTGAGAAAATTTGCTTGGCCTCTCCTTGGGGCTCTTGGATATAGACTCCGGATTATGAAGGTATTCCCTTCCACTGCAGGAAATGTCATTTGACTGGCCATGTGGCTGCTCGATGTGTTTCTGAGAAGGTAAAATCAAAATGATTGCCTTCTTGGTGGTCGGGTGTCTTTGTCGAGCATTATACTGTGAATAAATCTTTTGCTGCGATTAGTGAGAAGGTTGTGGGTTCTTCTCAGGAGGTTCTTGCTTCTGAGGGATGTGGTGCAAAGACGAATGAGATTTTGGCTCAGCCAGCTCTAGCTGTTCCTGCAGATTCTGATGATGCTACGACTACTGTTGTTATCCAGACTGTGGACTTTGTTGTCCAACCTGCTACTGTTGTCCAGACTGATGATGCTATGGCTGATGTTGATTTCCAGACTATTGACTTTGTTGTCCAGCATGCTACTACTGTAGGCTCACCCAAACCGGTTACTCCTAGGGAGAATGTGTTGTTTGGGGCTGATTCTTCTCTGGTCGGCCATTCTTCTGTTTCTTTAGGGGTTTGGTTGAATAATGCTGCTAAGTTGGAGGACGGTTGGACAACTGTGAAAGGAAAGAAACCAAAGCCATCCATTCCTCCTTTGGATATGAATCTTCAGTCCTACAAGGGTGGCTCTAAATTTAAATCAGAAGGTCCCTTGTTGAGGATTGTTGTCTGTTGGTGGGGGTTTTTTGGTGGTTGCTCCCTCTGTTGTGTTGGTGGTCTCCATTGTTGTATCTAGGCCTTTTATTGCTATATCTTTTGAGTTATTGTACAAGGTTTCGGGTCCTTTCAAAACCTATTTTTACTTAATCAAAACAATCTTTGAGATTTAAGAACACAATTTTCTACAATTTTATGTTGTTTGAGTTACACCACCTCTTGAAAATGAACCTTAAATTCTTTTCTACTAAATTCACCATAAAAATTGATAAAGTTATGTCTTTGAATAATTATCCCATGGTAACACCGATCAGAATTGTGAGAGAAAATTTTGAAAACTTGTAAAAATGGCATCAAAAGCTTTTTTAAACATTTGGAGATAGTGATGACAATGTTATTGAATATTTTGAAAAGTTGAGGTCAAACATAGCAAATTTCCAAACTCTTAAAAAGTGGCTAGAAACTCTGAAGGCATTTGAATTTTTTTTTGTAAAAACTTAGAAATAGGTTTCTAGCATATAAAAAATATGTCTATAGGATTTAAATAAATGTACTATTTGACATGTAGGAGGAGGGAGTTTCACGAGGAGGGAGTTTCACATTATCCTAATACTTGTCGAAATATGTTGAATCATAAATTATATGTAAGAGAAGGGAGCTTCATAGAATCCTAATACATATATAAATATTATGAACTATACATTATGTTAAAAATTTCATATGATTACTATCTAAATAGAATCAAAATTAGTTAATGATAAAATAAATAAATATTCTTATTTTCAATTAATGTAATAAAAATAGTCAAATATTAAAGCTATTAGATTTTAACAATTGCTAATATTGTGTAATGATGTTTTTAAATTTGATTGTAAGCAATTCTCTAATCACTTTAAAAGTTCTAGATCATACTTCATGACCCATCATTAAGAAGCAAATAATAAGAAAATATAAATAGAAAGACAAATTGCAAATCAACTTGACTAAATAGAAGAATAAAAATGAGTAACATGGAAACCAAGAAAACAATAAGAAACCAAGGAAGGATGATGAAAAAGTTTAAATGAGATCTACGATTAAGAGAAAAGCTCAATTTTTAATGTTAAAGTTTTAGGATCATTGCAAATGTAATAGCACTATCTCATTGTATGTTTTTATGTGTTTTCCAAATGCAACAATCTCTTGCATTTATATTGAGAATGAGTCAAGAAGAGACATGTCCCTTAATGGGACATGTCTATTCATTATTATGTAATTAATATAATGACAATTATGATTACACACACACACACACACACACACACACACACATATAATATCTCTTGAGTATTATATTAATTTCTCTAATATTTACATAATAATAATAATAATATTTATTTTATTAATTTAACTATTTAGTTATTATGAGAATAATTATAATCTAACTTTATATATATATATATATATATATATATATATATATATATATATATATATATATATATATATATATATATATATATATATATATATCATTTCTCATAATAATCATATAGTCAATATTATTTATCTGAGCGATGCTACAAACATCAACACTCCTTCTTAGCTAGGGAGGATAAATCAATCCAATGTCAACACTTACGACACTTTACAACATCAATCATATGATGTATGCAATAAAGGCATCATCCTTATGATGTAATCAATAGAAACATAGTCTCAATATGTGGATTGCCTCCATCGGTGATTCTATCCACAAGATCTTGTGTGGATTGCCTCCATCGACGATTCTATCCACAAGCTCTCATGTGGATTGCCTCCATCAACGATTTTATCCACAAGCTCTTAGGTGGATTGCCTCCATTGGTGATTCTATCCACAAGTTCTCAAGTGGATTGCCTCCATCGGCGATTCTATCCACAAGCTCTTGTGTGGATTGCCTTCATCGACGATTCTATCCACAAGCTCTTGTGTGGATTGCCTCCATCGACGATTCTATCCACAAACTCACGAGCTTTAGTGTGGATTGCCTCTATCGGCGATTCTATCCACAAGTTCCCGAGTGGATTGCCTCAATTGGTGATTCTATCCACAAGCTCTCGTGTGGATTGCCTCCATCAGCGATTCTATCCACAAACTCATGAGCTTTAGTGTGGATTGCCTCTGTTGACTTTGTGGTTAGCACCTCCTTGGAGATTCATGACATGGCTTAACCGCCTCCCGTGGATCAGGTTAAATCTGGCATTTGTATCGGGCATTGATAGTTCAAGCTTTTGGTGCAACGACAAATGATTCCAACAATTGGTATAAGAGCCTTGGGTCACGGGTTTGAGTCTCCCTTCAATGGGTGCCGAAGGCTCAGTCGATGCTGAGGGGGAGATTGTTGACTTGGTGGTCAGCACCTCCTTGGAGATTCATGACATGGCTTAATCGCCTCTTGTGGATCAGGTTAAATCTGACATTTGTATCGGGCATTGATAGTTTGAGCTTTTGCTGCAACGGCAAATGATTCCAACAGCCTCTATCGGCGATTCTATCCACAAGTTCTCGGGTGCATTGCCTCAATCAACGATTCTATCCACAAGCTCTCATGTGGATTGCCTCCATCGACAATTCTATCCACAAACTCACAAGCTTTAATGTGGATTGCCTCAATCGGCGATTCTATCCACAAGTTCTATCTATTATGATCGGTTTCAGCCATCACAAGATGTCTCTCACAATAGAAGGTCAAGTTATTGTAAGATCGTCACCTTACAATAACTTTTACAAATACAAGTGATAATCATTCAGAAGTCATCACTTCCTCATGATTTACACAAAGGGGAAGGCCCATTAAAAACATTCATGATTCATTAGTATAATAATCAATTATATCAAGTTTACCTCAGAAGTGTTTCACCTTATATAGTGAACTCCCTCTCAATCAACATGATCAAGATTGTCACAAGTTGACTAAACCATTTGCTCCCTCTGAAGCTCAAATTTATCAACTTCTTGACCTCTTTTGAAATGTTAGACTCCCTTTGCATCTAGTCTCAATCATCAATTCGTTTGCAAGCATCAAGTTCTTTCTCCCTTGAATGCAATTAGCTTGTGCTTCTGTCCTAAAGGTATGTCAGAGAGAGATTACAAATAGCTCACTAAACTATCTCGATTATAAATACCAATGATAGAAGCATACAAGATTTTACTAACCAATAGTATAGCATGAATTACAAACTCAAAAATTATGTGCATTAATAAAATATGAAATACTTATCTTTTATAAATTTCAAGTATTTCATTCTGTAAGGTGAGCCCATATAGAAAATATCATGCTAATTCACAGAATGACGTCGTCGTTCTCAAACATTACCATAATTATTCACATGACCTATCTTGAATATCCAAAGTTTTTATACACTATCACAACCTTCAATCTTATTAGATCTCCCTTCAAGAAGTTAGGCTTTTAATGAAGGAAGCTCACTCTTTTACAAATTTTTGCATAGACCCATACACATTCGATCATAAATTTTGAACCAGACATTTTCTTTCTAATCACTTCAGTGAGATTCTTCTAAATTTAGTTTTCATAAACATATCCAAAATTTAGAAAAATCCAACGATGCATTTGTGAGATATGGTCCTCGTACCAAGACTGTATTTTCTAAGACAGTCACACATTCACCATCAATAAACTACTCTCTTGCATTTGCAACTTTGCTCTGATACCAAGTTAAGGTTTTAGGATCATTGCAAATGTAATAGCACTATCTCATTGTATGTTTTTATGTGTTTTCCAAATGCAACAATCTCTTGCATTTATATTGAGAATGAGTCAAGAAGAGACATGTCCCTTCATGGGACATGTCTATTCATTATTATGTAATTAATATAATGACAATTATGATTACACACACACACATATAATATATCTTGAGTATTATATTAATTTCTCTAATGTTTACATAATAATAATAATATTTATTTTATTAATTTAACTATTAATTATTATGAAAATAATTATAATCTAACTTTATATATATATATATATATATATATATATATATATATATATATATATATATATATATCTATATCATAATAATCATATAGTCAATATTATTTATTTGAGCGATGCTACAAACATCAACATTTAATTGTACAATTGAAGACTAGCTCCCATCATGTAGGACATAAAATTGTTAGATAAGGTGCCCAGAAAAAAAGAACCTGCATTTGTTTTGCAGCAAGGGGGTGGTGGAAATGAAATGACATTTCATCATAGAGTGTGTAACATGTGAAGATGTTCGTAGTCGGTTTGAAAATGACTTAAAGATGGATAGTTTGAATGAGCTTTTTGAAAAGGCAAAATTTCACAAAACGAGTTTCTTACTCGTGATTCATAATAGAACCAACTTGAAAGAGAACTCAAAACAAGTTAATTTGGTGTGTATCTTGGTCCCTCAGACCTCTAAGCCTTATGGACGTCATCAAAATTTCTTTATTCAATCATTCATACAATACAAAAAATAAGGGAAAAGAGGAACTTAACAAATAAAGAAACAAACATAAATATTAAAGTATAAATGAATTGATATAATTTATACTTGATAAGTGAACTTATTTACATGGGTGAATAACAAACTAAATGTGATTATATCAAAATGGTGCAATAATCAAGAGAAGAAATTAGAGGACAAACACAAAGGTAGATAATCAAGAAGGAATTACATAGATCTATGTAAATAAGTATGTTTATATGTATAAAAATATAAGGAAGAGAAAAAAAAATGTGTATAGGAAAGAGTTACATATATCTATAAATGTGTGCATATATCTATGTAAAGAATTATGCTTTGTGGAGGAGGAGAAGACTTAAGTTGAACGCCTAAACTTTTAGGCTTCTTAAAAAAGTACGCGGAAGATCAAATCACTCTTAGTTTTTACTAGTTTCAACGTCAACAGCATGTTTTTTTGCCAAGGGTGTGAGAAAGACAAGAAAATGTGAGACCCATACTTGTACACTAAGTTATGTTTTATTAGTGCATTGAGTTACATCACATGGTTGACCATTTTAAGATCTAAGAAATACATTTCATATTCAATAATAGATAGTTGTCATCAATACTAAAAACTATGTAAACATTATTAGATGGTGCAATGGGTCCCAATAAAAATATATAGAAGAAAAAAAAAAGAAATACGCTCTGGAATTCAGATTTCTAGGTCTTTTAGGGCATCATAGGTACTGTACGTCATTTAAAAAATAGCAGAAAAATATAATTCAGATCTTGCATGAAATGGTCAAATCCCGAAACGATACCTGTAATTGGTAAGACAAATACTAGATACTTGAAATCAAAATTCTTGTCAACAAGGTAGAGCTACCAGAAAACTATATCAGAATATTAAATCAATGAATCAAATCGATCTGTAATCATAGGGCAAGATCCTGTATATCAAATGAATTAGAAACTTCTTAGCCAAATGTATTCATTTTAACAAATGAATTAGAATCTGGAAACTAAATGCTGCACACTTAAAATCGATAAGTCACCACGTTGCACCCTTGTCCAATAAGCCCATTGACCCCAATGGTTGTAAAATTGTTTTCTTTGATCTTTCACTAGTAAAATCGAGTGCTTGGCCAAGCTCTCATGTCAAGATCAACACAAAAATGTAAAAATATTAGAACAGAATGTTCTATAATTCGCCATTTGGACCTGAAGCAAGTTCAACAATAATGATTAATGTTGGAGTCCCCTCTTCTCGAAGATACTGCACGGCGCCATTCATAAGTTTCAAAAGCTTTCCACAAATTTGCAATCCAAAACCTTCCTGAGTGATTTCCTGAGTAGGGTTGAGGATCTGTTCCACCATTTTTTCTGGCAATCCCTCGCCTGGATGAGTAAACCTGCACATAAACAAAGTCTTCAGTATGGCCTATCAAAATGATTTATGCAAAACCCTCTGCTTGTCACTCTAACAAATTAACAATGCATATTGTGCTACATAGTTTTTTTTTTTTTTTTTATAAAAATGGCTTCGCCATTATAATTTATTAATAATCTCAAGCTAGGGATGTACTCCCTAGGCGGAATGCAAATGCCCCACTCCACAATCCCACAGGTAAATCAAGATACAAGATCTTGGGGGCCTTTCAATTTTTTGACGCAGAGGAGAGAGTAACCCTGCAAGGTTTGAACCTTGGTTGTAGGCTCTATAGGCAAGAAGTGCTACATAGTTTTATTTGCTATGTATTCATAATATGTCTTCGAATGTTGAAACATCATTATATATGATTCT
The DNA here is from genome assembly GCA_027943335.1 of Chamaecyparis obtusa. NCBI lineage: Eukaryota > Viridiplantae > Streptophyta > Pinopsida > Cupressales > Cupressaceae > Chamaecyparis > Chamaecyparis obtusa. Next base: position 32,907 of record BSBK01000274.1, on the reverse strand, counting down.
TCACCTGTTTAAGACATTGCTTCTGAAATTCAAATTAACATAACTTTTATTACTCGTATTCAATGAGCAAAAGATAAGAACACAATCTCGTTTGTGAATCAGATTGTCGATGTTATAGAGAACCCATAAATGTTTATGACCTAAAAATATCAAACTTCTTATAGAATGCTACATAGAACTGGTCCATATATATGAAAATTGCAGAAATTGTATAGTTCAGGGAGCCTATTGATTAAACTTGCTTTCTCGAACAGAGTGAAGATATCATTGTGACAAAGTCGTACTTAATATTGAGAACATCTACAGTAAATCTGCCAAAATTGCATACCTGAATTCTAGATGCATGACAAGTACACCATCACCCAAATGTTTTTTGCTTGAACTCACTTTAATTGCAACCCATCCATTTTGTGGAGTGAACTGTATCACAAGCCCTAGGAAGATGGCCCAAATTTGCTGAAGTCTCATCTGATCTCCACAAAGGCAGATGGTACATATTTCTTTCGGTAAATAATGAACAATCTCCAGTCCCCTTTTCTTCAGACTCTATCATCACCTGACTTACAACAGCATCAAGCAATGCTCCCAATGTAAATTCTACAGTGTCGAGTTCCATATACCTGTTGATCATCCAAATTCACAAATCAGAATCCTTTCAGATTCACTACTTCAAAATTATAAGGGCTCAATGGTCTGAGCTTGGTCTTATATTTTTAGAAAAGATGCCAGCAAAAAGTAGCTATGGAACAGCTGAGGTTAGGCGTTGTGGGAATTTATAATCAGACATAATGGGCCAAACATGAGACTTGATGCAAGGTATAAACAATAGCCTCATAACTTGATACTAAATAATCAATACTAAGGCTGGCTTGTACCAGATAATAATGATAAAATTGTAGCTTTTACCTGGCAGACAATCATTTCATGGATAGCACTGTAATTTTTTAACTATATCTAGGAAAGAGATACTGTTTGATAGAGGATATTCTTGATATCAACATTGTTTACTGTTGCTCAACGTAGACATCATGATGAAATCTTTCTATTCCTTGCCTTTTGTCTTAAATGGAAAGGCTGCTTAACCTATGTAATATATGTGTACAAAAACCTTTACAACCCATGATCATAAAATGTACACCGTGGTTAACTGATTTGAAATTCATCATCATAGATCACTCATCGGCCATTACCAATATTGACTTGTAAAATTCTATTGCTTTAGAAGACGGAAATATGGAAGTAACAAACAGACAAGACTATTCCTAAGATTTGTGTAAAAATGCAATACAAGAAAATGCAGCAAAATTCATATGAAAACTAAACATTTTGCAAGAAAAAGCTTAGAAAGATGTCAGGGATTCTGAAAGGGGAAGAGACACAAAAGAGCAGGAAACTAATGAAGGTATCAAGTGATAGGAATATCAGCATTTAAGGATGCTCTTAAGAGAAGTTTACACTCCAGAAAATTAGTGATCATAAACCCAAAAGTTTATCTGTGAGAAAAATCTAAGAATTCAATGTAAAGTGAATTGTGAAAAAAGAAAAAGAAAAAAAAGACAAAAACAGTAGCTCAGTTTTTGATCTGAAATAGATCCATAATTATCTCTTAGATATGAAATATTAAATATAGCGAAATGCCAACACTAAAATAAACCCTTGTACTTGGTGATTTCATCATTTGCCAGTAATTTTCATCAGCGTATCTATCGAAAGCTACTTACAGTGGACTATTTGCTATTCTTAAAAGGCTACTTCATGAAAGATGTATCAACACCAAATCTGCAACGATCCATAATTTTGTCACCATAACAATGTATAGTCTTAGTTCTAAACATAGCCATGCCAGTCCTGAAATCATTGAAATGGCATTGTAAACAACTGGACAAACAGGCATCAATAAGATGGTATAGCAAAGATTGAGCAGGATATGTATGACAGATGTTAGGGATGCTTCTCTGGGTGCAAACAGTTGTGAAGACCAAGTAGACTGTGTTCCAGATCCATTTCAGGAGCTTCCTACATTTTTTGATCTAGTTGATAGCATTGGGGGACATATACTCCTAGCATATCCGGTCAAGAGCTCTTGACAGGCATCTCATCCCTAGCTTTTTACTCTTTTCAAGGAAGCTTCAATGTTTGGACAGCATTATCTTCTATTCACAATAATGTCTCCAAGCTAACACCTCCTTTGACAAGAACATGTCTCAAACGATTGCTCTGCTAATACCTCTCTGTCCAAGTGGCCTTCCCAGTGACACCTTTAAATGCTATTTTAATACAAAGGCTTGATGGGACCATTCCAAATGTCATCCTCAAACTCTATTTGTAGTCACATGAAGGTTAACATGACCATCATTTCCCTCATGCAGAATAACATAGTAGGTTTTCTTCCTGTCTCTTTTGTGTCGGTACACTTGGACAAGACAATTCTTTATGTAATGTGATAAGCTATTCTGTTATTAATTTGTACTGTTTTGATGTTAGCTCATAGCCAGGCAGCGTTGCAGAAAAGGCAACTTGTATCTCACAAAGCCTTAATAATATAATATAAAAAATACTTAATTTTACCTATCAGATAAAGATCAACTTACACTGAATGATCACAGGGACCTCATGTTTGGTTTTGTCCTAAATAGGAGTTTTTGACCCTAAGAACATGATTTTGAGTCAAATGTGTTCTTAAATAGAAATGAGATATATTTCCAGCTACGGTTTCTCATATTTTAGAGAAGCCTTTCCTTGATCATATCTCTGAAACGTAAATTACAGTTCTCAAATGTGAGTTGCTTCTGACTTTCTATGTTTTTGTGTGTTTTACTTAATAGTTATAGATATATTATGGAAGAAGTCGGCTAAACTGCCACTAGAGTTTATCTGCATATCAAACCTTGAGGAGTCAAAGAGAATAACTATAATCAAGCAGGAAATTTGAAATCACTGCGACTATCAGAAGATGCAACTCAAGCCTGTAAGGATATTAGAAGGAGCTGCAATTTTGGCAAGTTAATCCCAAACTTGCCAAAACTGCACAATAAGTGCAGAGTACTGGAAATGATTGCTCATTTGTGCAGATAAAAAAAAAACATTCGACAAATAAAGCTGCAAATCCTAGAGATTGGAGTTGCAAACCATGATAAAGAGCCTTAACACAAGGAAAATGTCAATATAAACATGTGAAGAAAAGCCTCTAGAAGTTGTGGAGTGTTTAATTTTAGAAAAGGAATGAAAGCTGGACCCACCTTTGACTCTGGAGCAGATAAAAAGCTATAAAAGTCCTAGAGATCGGAGTTGCAAGCTTCATAACAAGCCCTTAGGAGGAAAATGTTGCTATAATGTTTGAAGAACATCAGAAAGTCACAGAACATATAGTTGTAGAAGAGCAATGGGAGCTGTTTCCATTTTTCGACTCAGAAATAAACAATGAAGAAGCAGAAGCTGAAGGAAAGCAGATTAAGATATCCAAACACTAGAAGTCTCATGTCCTCTTCAAATCCTTGAGCATCACATTCTCTAACGCCATTCTAGAAGAGAAACTCTGAAGTCTATTCACTTAAATAATCCCTATTTACTCAAATATAACATTAATCATTAATAAACAGTAAGACCTTTTGGCCAAGGGAGAAAATACTCCATAACAAAATAGTGATACCAATACCAATTAGTGTCTGATTATACACCAATTCAATCCAGAACGAACCATATGAGAAAATAAAAAAATTTAATGCAAAATGAGAAAGAAAGTGTCTTCAGGAAATAAAGGATGCAGTTTGAATCAGACAGCAGTTGAACATGAAGGTCTTTTCAGGGCATATTGACCCAACAAAACATCTATTGTTCCGTTTGCTCCCCTATTGGGTTAAGGAGTTTTTTTGCAGTAGGAAGCAGATGAAAAGAGATTAAAAGAGGAAAATGAGAAAGTATGATTTGGATTAAGGTCACAACTTATGGAAAATCATGTGGATGAACTGAAGGTCTAAAATCAAGTGAGTCCAACATTCAATTTTTGATGAGAGACAATTATTCTTGAGCCAGCAAAGAGATTGTAACTTATTGAAGTCAAAAGTTGACACATTCCATTAGCACCAGAAGAATAGTGATGGCAAGTGTTTTGGGATAGTTTTGGGACCTCATCAAAATGTTTGTCTGGAATTTCCTTAATCGAGAAACTGAAGAAAATAAGTTATATCATTGTCTAAGGGACTATTTCAAAGTACACTCCAAAACATAATATACAAATCCTGGATCTCTAACAAAGTGTTAAGTCAACCAACACAATCTAGATATCATAGAATCAGATCTACTAACACTGTTGGAGGTGGGAGGATTTCATAGAATCATAGAATGAATAGTAAGATGGATTTTCTGCTTTGTTTTATTATCACTTTTAGGTATCACAAAATCATATCTACTAGTGATGATGGTTAAATTGAGAAGAAATAAATAGATCATAACTCAAAAAAGTTCTCGTTGACACCTAGAAATGTTTTCAAGCGAACAGTCTATGGGAGAAGCTTAGTGAAATGGGGGACCTTATGCACTTTCACTAACCAACCTCCGGGATTTTATAAGCTAGCTCTTCATGCTTGGGAAGGGAAAGGGAAAGAAAGTTAACCCTACTAAGGCGAAACACCAAGCTTTTGGAACACTTTAAACTTAAAATGCACAGGTTATTTCAAGAAATGAAATATCAAAGCAAATTTGCAGCATATAGACCAAGGAACAGTTGCAAAAATGTGCTAGCACAATAAATAAAAGACAGAGTGAATGATGCAATACAATCACAAAATAGAGAAGCCTAAACGCATAATCTATTTAGCAAAGCTTAAAACACAGATGCACTGAAGTTGGAGAATATGTTTAAACATCAAAGAAACATTCATGAGCGCCAAAAAATTTAAAATCAAAGGGCTGAGAGCACGATCAATTTGTATTAAGAATTCAAGCTACCCATTACAGTTTAAGGCTTACAAAATAAGAGAAGCTTTGTTGAAAAATACTTCTGCAAGAGTCCTACTCTATTCAACCAAAAGTTAAGTCTAGAGTCTCTCTAATTACATTACAATGCTCTGTATGTATAGGTAGGGTGCTGCCTGAAAACCCTAACAGAAAGCGAATGAGATAGAGTGCTACGTGTTCCATTCCGCTAGGCCTTTTATGTTGGGTAACATTAGTGACCCTAAAAACTAATAGTTGGCCTATGTTTCGTGCCTTGCAGAAACAACTACGCCATTATTACGCTCAGCTGCCACTCCTCAGTAATCATGGCAGTAGTTTCATCGAGAATCGTGCCAAGGTTGAAAGAATGATGAGAGCATACAGAGTTGGACGTGTGGAAAAAATACAGTTACAACAGAAAAGGCACATGGCAGGCTAGCTTTGAGGTTCCCTTTGAACAAAAGCCCGTGAAAAATCCGCAAGACGCCCACATGTCATGCTCGAAAGGCATCGGGACCCACTGACGAAAGTATCTTGGTTAGCGATAAGAAAGTCATGTTTGCACTCAAGCGGTGGAAGCAGCTCCCAAAAGAAAAATGATCGCCCTAATCATCCGTGAGACGCCCAACGTGTATTACTTAAGTCAACCAAGGCCCTACCATCAAAAAGATAATGCGGTTAGTGCCTTGCTAGACATGTGTCACAATGGTAGAACTTGGAGAGGGAAACATTGTGCAGAGGCATTTGAAACTCCGTGGTGCCGACACGTGGCACTCCGATGGGCTTTCTTGAGTTTTCCTTTCTTCTGACCTTCAAACTCCGCAGTGTCGATGCTGAGCGCTCTTTGCAGAGAGCACACTTTTGAAAAGTGAAGGAGTTCGAAGGAAAAAGAGCCTACGAACAGTTGAAATTGCGCCATTTTGGTACCCCAACTTCCTATGGTCATAACTTTCTGCTTGTTGCTCGAAAATCAGAACATAATAACTTGTCGTAAAGGTCTTCAAAAGATCTAATTTCACTCCCTTGGCACTATGCTATTGGCACACCATTACTAGGGATGAACGACACTTTTAACCCCAATTTCCGCTCCGGAGGCCTCCGAAAATGCACTTTTCTGTAACATAGAAAAATACCGAAAAAATGGATTTTCGATTTTTCTCAATTTTTGCTCAACCTGTCACTTTCTACATTGCTTCAAATCACCTAAAATATTTGGAATGCTCTAGATGAAGGCCCGCGGTTGATAACATCTACAGTTCTAATCGTTAAAGGTCGCCAAAAACAAATTCAATTGATCAATATAAATCAATTTGTTATTGTGAATGGTTTATAAGATAATCTCAAAACTAATTACTTGTAAGATGGAATCTCTCTCAACCATAGATTATTTTGAAAGACAACCAGTTTTGTTCCAGTGACACATACTATAGACAATATCATGGTAGTGCAAGGACTTCTCTATTCAACCAATTTTCAACACTGGATACATTAGTAAATAGACTAATAGTTCAAACCATTTCAAGTCTATATCAAGGATATCCTCTAAGTCTTAATCTATAATGCTCTAATGCTACTAGCACATGAAACTCATTGGCAATAATATTTAATTGTGGTCCCGCAAAGGATTTAATTGTGGGTCCTACAAAGGATCATCAATTGGTGCACACACTAAAGAGTTGGACTAATATGAAAGCAAATCTAGATGTACTAAATATTATCCATCAACTAACTCTTGTCATAATTATATTGAACACCTAGAAAGAGCATTCAAAGAATCTTAGTGAGCACATGTTGAGATATCACCACTTTGATTCATAGTGTTGCTAACCAAATCAAGCATGGTATTAATGTATTCTAAAAGAGAATTATATAGGCATACACCTGCAAATATGATGGATGTGTTGCATTCCCAACTAGTGTATATTGCTATTTGTTTACAAGTTTAGTTGCTTCAAAGTAAATGCTAAAGAAAACTAGGGCTTTGTCGGCTTCCCGAGATGAATAACTGAGACTTGGAAAGGGCCACAACTCCTAGAATGGAGGCAACATAGTTGCAAATACCCACATATATAACTTTAAAGTGTGTGAGCAACCTCCAAGAAGCCTAGCTTCTTGTCTAAGTGATGTAGGAGCATCCATGGGTGTAAGAGAAATCTTGCATCAATTTTTTTTAAAATTTAATTTGGGTTAGTCCTGGTTATTTTCTGTAAGGACTAAATGCAAGCTATCATATGTCTCCATGTACCTAGGAAAGTGTCCAAAATGAACATAGGAAGTTGAAATAATTCAATATTTGTGGCCTATATCTAAAGGCAATGTATTTTTTGTGAGTAGACACATTAATGTTATTTACATGGAAGAGAAAGGAAAAACTTTAAAACACTCATCTAGGTGTGAATTTGGGGAAGGGGGAGACCCATGCATTCACATGAATTGAGTTGGTTACATAGAAAATCGGAAAACAAAAGACACCTCTTTAGGCACCCACTTTGGAAAATTGAAAAGGAACCTCTTTAGGTGCCCTCTTGGGGTAGTTGAAGAGTCATTTATAGGTTATTTATTGCTTTTCTTAATAGCCATGTGTTATTCATCAAGAGGAGCATGGGATTCCCAAGAGGCATATGAAATGCTGTAAAAGGGCACGGTTGGGTGTGTGTAAGCATCGAGAGTTGAGTGGAGCATCCAGAGTGGAGTTAATCATTTAGAGGGATGATCATTCAAAGTTGAGAAGAATTCTCTTTCGTTTGGGAGTTGAGTAGTAGTTATAGCTTGTACGATTGGTATAGCCCATGAGGCTAAGTATTGTAATTTTTGTATATTGGTGTTTCTTTATAGTAAAGTAATAGAAAATCAGTTATTTCTATTCTTGCAATTTCTATGTAAATTTCTTTGTTATGTCATGCATGAATCTTGGGTGGAATAATCCTCACCTAGTGTAAAAGAGAATGTGTTTTCCCCTACACCACTAAGCTAGAAGTAAATTAATGCCAAACAAATGCTTATAAGGAAAACAGAAAGGATGAATGATAAGGGTTCAGAAAAGAGATTAGAGTTCGAGAATAGAATGAAATGATGAGTGGAGAGAAACCAAAGAAAGAGATCAATTAGCTCCTTTTTCAATACATAGACTATCCTCATCCATGAACATTTAGACACCTGTGACAGGGCTGTCTCAACTTACATTATGTGGACCTATCCTTGGAGACAAGGATAATCCACTTCTGTTTAGAGGCCACAAGCAAACAGACACCAAACACATTCAAAGAGTTAGACATGGGAGAACTCTTTGAGAGAACATATGAAGAACAAAATTTCAAAAAAGCTTAAGATAAAATTTGATTAATCAAGGGCCCAAAACAGATCAGAGATTAGTTGACCCTTTTTTACAAGCTCAAAAGATAGCTACAAATGTAAAAGACAGCCAAAAGATATTTACAAGACAGGAAAAACCTCTATAAATACATTTCCAAGAAGACAAAGAGGCAATCTTAGCCATTAATCAACTAGGGTGATCCAAGGACTAGAAAACTTAGCATGCTAACCCTAAAAGAAATTCCCTCTTTTGGTAACTAACGTCACCCACCTTGTAAAGGGGGAGGACATTGAAGGAGAGGGAAGCCACAACAAATGATAGTTTTCTTATCATGCTCAAGCTCCAAAGGATTATAATAAAATTGTAGATTTAATGAAAATCTGAATTAGTGAAAAAATCACTGAGGTTCACCACCTAAAAGCTGGATTAAGTCAAATTTCAATGGTGCAGCCAAAATAAATCAAGGGGTTGTCAGAACATGTGTAATTCTTAGAGCACTGATAAGAAAACACTTGATATCATATCAGCAATATATGGCCAGGAAATCAAATGTGGTCAAACTCCCAGTGAGAGGAAAGAACTATAGATAGCATTCGAAAAGGACCTGACACATAGTCTAGTCTCAATTTGTTTTGACCTTGTTAGCAGAGAACAAAATCAACAACACAAATTGAAAGCATATAAGCCATATTCAGAGGTCATTGGGCAGTTTTGTAAGAGATCAAATCCAACATGGAAAAAGAGAATATAATATCATAGCTGATTGGATTGCTAAAGTAGAAGTTACGAATAGCAATTATTCTCTCTTCCAATAAATGCAAATCATGGTCACTAAGAGAAATTCCATTTGTCTCACAATAATGATAATATTTAATGTGTAAAAGGTCATGCCAAGACTCTAGCTTGTCACCTCCCAGTCAATCCAAGATCTTAGATCAATGCCAATGTTTTTATCTATGTCCACTTCCTTTACCTATGTCTTTTTATCTAATCCATATGTATAAATTATCTATACTTATCTAATGGGCCTAATACAAAACAAGCTTCTATGAGAACCTATACACCTTGCAATAATAAATATATCACTCCACTAAATTATATGCCCATTGTCATTCTACAGTTATGTGTAGTTACACACTCATTGTACATCTATATGTGCTCATACTACAGTTGTAATTATTCTGCTCATTCTAGATCTATTTCCTCCCATATTAGTTCTCTTTCATTCTTCTACCGTATGTAGTTACACACTTGCACATCTGTATACTTTCATTTCACAATTGTATGTTTTCATCCCACAACTGGCTGAACATGTACACTTGCTCATTCACAGTTATATGCAATCTAAAAGAAATGCAAGAGAGTTCTATTCTATGGACAATTATTAGCATGAAATCGATAGGATCTTATTTAGGGATATTTATCAGTCATTTTCTTTTCAATTGTAGGTCAAATACTGTCTATTTACTGCTCTTTTCTTTGTTTGGTCCTAAAAGGTTGGTGGGATATCAATGTAAACATACTGTTACAGTGACAATGCCAACACCCGTCTATCCAGTTCAGTACAAACTACTAAACGTGAGCAAATATAACCTTTTTAAAACCCCAGTTAATAAAATCTTCTATTTTATCAAAAACTACTTACATGCCTGATGGGTAAAATTGCAGCTCAACTGAGACAACTCACCCTCAATATATGATGGTGGGATTCAGTTGAGGCATCATGTACTGATGAGTTATTGTCAAGTTTAGTTGAAGTTAGACATCTCCAATGATTAATTTTGGAGTTCAGTTAAGATAAACAATTTTCCTTGTAAACTGATTATAGGGATCAATTAGCTTAGATCCCCAATGATTAATGCCTGTTTTTGTTGGAACTAGGGGTTAGCTCATTTGATCATTGATTTAAAATCCTTAACTGAGAAGGCTTGCGGATAGAGATGTGTTCATTAATGTCAAATTCATGTCAGATCATTGTATCATTTGTATGTGAACGAGATGGAAAAGATGAAGTTGGTATGAGCGCTAAAATCAATAAGCTTTTTTCAACATAGTCTTATAATGGTCTTTTTCTGGCCTAGTACCTTTGGGTTTGATTGCTAACTTGCATGGCTTACTATTATATCATATTTTTTCATTTAGATAGAGTAATTCTTTTGGGACAGTCCTCAGCAGAAAGCAAGAATGAAGTACCAGAAGATAGCTTCTCATCTTAAAAATATGTATAGATGGTTTTGGGTGTAAGAGATTGTTCCCTTCAATGCCTCCTACATTGATACAGTTGAAACATTTTGACACATCCTAAAAGAAAATGATATGTCATATATTAAATCATGTTGCCATAGTTAAAAGAAGCCATGCCAACACTTTTGACAAGGTAATTTGGTAAGTTGGATTTGCCATGAACGATAAATTCTTTTTACAATTTTAACAAAAAAAAAAAGTTACAAATGCTCAGAAATGCCTTTAGTGTTAAGAAACCATACCCATCTTCGATGCTTGCTAAGTCCATGTCATCCAGGATCTTTAAAAGCTGCCTTTCACAATGTAGGCTTCTTTCAACAACTTGTTTCTGTTTTTCATCCAAATCAGTACCTTCCAGAAGTTTCCTTGTAAATGTGATTCCAGAAAGTGGACGTTTGATTTCCTTTCGAAGATATGCCAATGCCTTGATTCTTTTGGTGGCTTCTTTTTCTAGCACACTCTGCATATGCAATGCCTGTTGAAGCTCTGGGCTGGCAATATGCAGAAAACAGAAAACTCCTGTGGTTCTTCCCTCTTCATCTGTTTTCTTGTGAGTAGAAAGTAAGGCTTCTATGTATTTACCATGACGATTGAAAAATCCAAAAGGAAATTTCTCTGTCTCTTGTCCTGTTATTGCACTTTTCAATACAATCGTGAACTCTGTTATTGCTTTCTGACCTTTAAGATGACAGCAAGACGTGTGACTACCAAAAACCTCTCCAAGTAGCTTTTTATCAATCATCTCTTCCCTTCTCCAGCCAGATAACTTTTCCATAGCCACATTCCACTCAGAACACCACCCCAATTCATCAGTTCCAAACATGGGAGGTATCAAGGGACTTGGATTCTGAACTATTGCCCTGTAATCACCTTGAATGCGAGTAAACTTGTCCATCACAATCTTCTCTCCAGTCACATCCTGAGCGACAAAGCACACTCCCAAAACACTGTTATTTAGGTCCTTGCTTGAGCAAGCATTAACAATCAATCTTACTGGACCATTTTCCTCCAGTGAGCCATGTCGTTTCAGCTCAATTTCAATATTTTCCTCTTCTTGTCCTGTAGTAATCGGTTTAACCTGTAAGAATAATGCAAGCTAATAGAAATTGAATGGGTAGAGTGAAAAGAAAATTTTACCCGTGTGCCATGCTTATACCATAAGGGTTTTTGTACCCATTAACTTTCGAGAACTAATTTACTTCTTTAAACCAACAGCACGAATGATTTCTGATTAAAATAAACATTAAGATGTAAATGATAATTGAAATGGTTTGATTACCTTGCAAAGCCAAGTAAAGCATCCTTTCGAAAGTCTCAATCGAGTTGTCCTCAACAAGACTGATTAAAGGCTGCCCCAGAGCATCCTCCGTTGACAACCCTGTGACTGTAGCAGCTTTTGTATTCCATCCATTTACCAGCCCAATAGCATCGACGGCCAAGATTGGCACTGTTGCTGTTTCAATCAGCCTCACCATCTCATTCGTGGCTGCATATAGTTCATCTATTCCCTGCATTTTCAAATTATTGAATCGTCCCTGTATTGTGGCCATTGTAGCATTGTCATTATTGTTTTTAAAAGAACCTCTCAGTATCAGCTGCAAAGAATGAATGGCATCCATCTCAACATCTTCCCAAGATAAGCTCCTGTTTTGTACGACATCAATGAATGACTTGAACGAATTTCGTGGATGCATTTTCTTTCCATCATCTCTCTCACTGGCACAGTGTATGGCACCGCCCCATTTTATTTCTCTTGCAGTATGGGATCTGAACCAAAACAACGAGTCTTCTGAATTAATTCTCACCGCAGCCATTCCACAGACTGCATCAGCCAACAGTGCAGCTCCAGGATACCCTGCCTCGGTAAGGCTATCTGTGCACAAACCTGTGGAATCAGTGTGATGTTGAGAAATCCATTCAACAATATCAAGTAACTGATCCTCAGTAGGGGTTGTCCCAAGAAGCCAAATATTTTTACAATAGTAGAAGGCAGCACCATCACACCTGACAAGATCCATGATGTTGGGCTTCTCTCTGATAATCCCCATAGGTGCATCACGAAGCAGCATATCACAGAGCAATGTTTGGGTGCGCAAAATGTGCTTCTCTCTCAGCTGACCTGCCAATTCAACTTCCTTATTCAGCTGAATCGCAAACACTTGCATCAGGAATTCACAAGCATACCTCAAAGGAAATGGAACAAAACGGGGGCCAGTGTGATGACAAACTACAAGACCCCAAAGCCTCCTTCCTTTCTGCTGATGTTGCTGTCCATCAATATCTCCGTCTTCTTCCTTTGCATTGATTGTCACAGCAATTACTAGAGATGCTCTGGAACCCATGTTGGACATATACTCTGCATGACAACCATGAGGAGCTCTCAAAGTAGACCCGCACAGTATTAATTCCCGGGGCAATCTCTCGTCCTCGACCACTTTTACAGGGGCTGCATAACAATCACATATCATTCTAACTTTGTTCTTCATAAACAAAAATCTTGAAGCCTGGGGAAGATCTGTTGCAGGATAATGCAAACCCAAATAAGGTTCTAAATCGGATCTCCTAATCTCAGATATCACCTCTCCATGATCATCATCATGAAATTTATATGCCATAACTCGGTCATAGCCTGTGAGTTCGTGTATCTCCTGCACAACCATGTCGCACAGTTTTCCAATATCTCCGCTGGCCATATTTTGCAACCGTGATATTGCGTTTGCAGCAAGTTTATAAGATTGCAGTGCTCCAGCAGCATTCATGGGAACATGTGAAGCCTTAACAGGCTCAAAATCTATTACCAAACCCATATCAACTCTATGAAGTATGGCATAAAAGGGCTTACCTGAATTTTTGCAGTGGACCAGCACAGGATTCAGAAGGTTCACGTCTCCAAGTGCTGCAGACTTCTCCAATGCAGCAGCACTAGGAGGTGTGAATATTGTCCTGGCGTCAATACCAATTCCTACACTTGCCTGCTTCTCAACACTAGGAACAACATGAGGTGACGATGTAAGCATTTCTGGGGCGTTCTCGCTGTAAGCAATCACAGCAAAAGTCTTTTCATCAATTGCAAGCATGCATCCAAATGGCTGAAGCAGCTTTGCTTTCTGTATCTGCTTCAGGTAAGCTGTGACTGCGTTTGATGGGCCAATGTTAGAAGCCCTTCTCACTGCTGTAGATTGAGAGTAATCAAATTCCTCCCCACATTCTTCAAAATCTGCATGAAGCTTTGCATCTATTGTTGTTTGGGCCATTATTCTAGATATGTGCTGTGATCTTACGGGATCAGTAGGTCTAGAAGATGATGCCATATTGAACAAAACTACTATTTCTAATGAATTCGATGCCAAAAACCAAGAAATTCAAATCAAGAGCTGCTCTTCAGCTTTTCAGTAAATATGATAAGTTGATATAAACATCCAGAAGGTCTCAAGAATGTATTTGAGAATCTAGCACCTTCTGAAAACTTCTATGCGCACTTCAGTATGTATTGATAAACAGGCCACTCTTAAATGGGTAAACACTACATATTCTTATAGGCCTGCAGACCTGCAAGTGCATATATAAAACTATGCCTTTGTAGAATCCAGAGACTTCCTCACCGTATCAAGTCAATATATAAAACTACACATGTTGCCGATATAAATTCTTATTTAGCAGCAAAAGCAAATCATATCTGCCTATATTATGTCAAAAGTTTGTGCCTTCTGACCTTAAGTGCTATCCGCCAATCACAAGAACTAGAACATATGCTATTTTCCAGCTCTTCTGTCCTATCACAAACAAAAAATCTTTTACCCTTCTATACAAATACAAAATATTTTGATATCCCAAAAGCGGTACTGGCCACCTCACTAATCTAGTAAACTCCACCTATCTTGTATTTCATAGCAAAAACCTACCGCTCCTCTACATTGCATTACAAGGCCTATTGCTGTAGGGCAGCATTCTCAAGTCCCTACCCAAGTGGAAATATCCATTTGTGTGTACGCCGGCAAACACACTCAGGCTTATGGTCTTCAGATATGCAGACAGTAATCGCAGATAAACTCGCCCTTCTGCTTTGTGTTAATTAACAATTGTTGAATCTTAGTACTCGATTGTATATTCCAAACTGAAAGCATTTTTTATTTGTCCCTACTCATATTGAAAGATTCAATTGTTTATATAGATGTTTCAGCAGTTGGCATCGATTCTAGATGTCCGTGGCAGACACGTCTGAAATTTTTTAATTGTAAATGTCTTAATGCGTACACATATCCCTACCACGAGAACAGCTGTCCACTAAACTGTCCCATTCAAGATTTGCAGCTGCGGGAGAATACAGTGGAAAGAGATATTCAGAAGCTGCATTTCACTCTGAACATATATATTGTTGGGTATCAATGAATTATCAAGTTCAATGTAAATCTGATCATATTTTATAAGTGGGAGATATTTTTCAAAGTAAGTCAAATTGTGATATTTGTATCACGATTTAAGTGTAGTAGTTTGAGCCAAACTCATTGACTCATGTTTAATGAGTAGTGGTTAACAAGAACCCATCTTTCATAAGAATGAATGGAACACTTAGTACTTATTGCATTTAGGTAATGCTCACATTGAAATGTCTGCTTTCTGATTTTTATATCATATTTGCATCCTCTAATTAGATTATTAAATTAAACAAATAACACTTTGAAAGATTATACAATTTCTCAGTAAAACTTAAATTGGGTATGCTCGAAATAGTGCCAAAAATTTCACAACTTTACATATTATTGATAAATCTGAAAGTAAATATTTTTACAAAAATTTTGCCAGCATAACGGCTTAAAAAATGACATTTCCAGATCTGCAAATAGTTTACACAACAATTCCAAAATGGAGAACCAAAACAATACTCATCGGGCTCTCGAAAATAACACAAAATAGCTCGGAAATACCATTAAACACTAACAATCTATCATAGAAGTAGAATCACGACCCAAGACATATATTCAGCTCTATTTTAATAGCAAAATGGCTGCAATACAATAGTAACCTAAACTGATATGAAAAACTCAACTGAAAACACTAAAATCTTACAAAAATACACCAAAAAAATTCACAAATCTACACTGTTTAGCACAAGGGCAAACTATGCATGAGCTTGCACATAAAATGACTTCAAACTCCCATCCTTAGCCCTCCTGGAAACCTGCAAACTCCTGTCTTTGGGTCTCCTCCATAGGTTTGACAGTCTCTGAAGAATAACAAAGCAATGAGCAAAAATCAAGTTCTAGAATGACCTCGAAATGCCTCCAAACCCCTTTAAAAGAGGGCATAACCCTAACTCACGACCAAGAGGGGTTAATAAGACATATTTTAATAATAATTAACATTTATTAATCCATTGGTTTCCAAAGATTAGCCCCTTTTCCCGAAACTTTACTTTTTGACCCTGCCAGCCTTATATAATATCAGATGCGATGGGAAAGAAATTAAATAACAACAAAGCAATGTTAAATAATATTTGAAAACTCAAGTGCTCTGATACCACTCCATACCACCATCCAAGAGGTTACAAGGAAGAAATAGAAAAAAACTATTAAGGCTCTCCTGAACATTTCAGTGGTATCAGTAATTAGTATACCACATAATGCAAAGGGAATTTAAATGATTACAGTGGTATCAGTAATTATTATAATATTATAATAATTATTTGATACCACATTAAATATATATTATGAAAAGGGGATGTAATAGGACAAACAGAGATAGTTAATAAATGGATATAAGGATATTTGAGAAACTAATATTTTGTTCCAAAGGGATATTATTGATTTTTACATCATATTTACATCCTATAATGGACACATAATATTACTAAGATACATAATATTTTGGTATCATTTAAGTGGTAACAAAGAGATACTATTATAATGATTTTGGATACCACATAATGTTGTATAATATTTAAGTGATGAGGTTGCCAAATCCCTTTTTCATAATTATGTTATTTAAGGCTGATATTATGTTGTTATTTAATTTTTACAAAAAATTCACTAGCATAACGGCCTACAAAATGACATTTCCAGATCTGCAAAGAGTTTACACAACAACTCCAAAAAAGAAGACAAAAATAATGCTCATTGAGCTCCCGAAAATAACACAAAATAGGTCAGAAACACCATAAACACTAATAATCTATCATAGAAGTAGAATCACGACCCAAGACATATATTCTGCTCTATTTTAACATTAAAATGGCTGCAATACAACAACAAACCAAACCGATATTAAAAACTCAACTGGAAACACCAAACTCTTAAAAGAAACACATCCGAAAACTCACAAATCTGCACTGTTCAGCACAAGGGAAAACTCTGGATGAGCTTGCACATGGAATGGCCTCAAACTCCCGTCCTTAGCCTTCCTAGAAACCTATAAACTCCTGTCTTTGGGTCTCCTTCTCCACAGGTTTGGCAGCCTTTGAAGAACAACAAAGTAATGAGCAAAAATCAAGTTCTAGAATGAGCCCGAAATGCCTCCAAACCCCATTAAAAGAGAGCATAACCCTAACTCATGACCAAGAGGGGTGAATAAGACATATTTTAATAATATTTAACATTTATTAATCCATTGGTTTTCAAAGATTAGCCCTTTATCCCGAAAATTTACTTTTTTTTGAGCCCGCCAGCCTTAGCAAAAATTATTATTTTTAATTATTTGAAAATTCACAAATCTACACTGTTCAGCACAAGGGAAAACTTTGCATGAGCTTGCACATAGAATGGCCTCAAACTCTTGTCCTTAGCCTTCCTAAAAACCTGCAAACTCCCATCTTTGGGTCTCATTCTCCACAAGTTTGGCAGCCTCTGAAGAACAACAAAGCAATGAGCAATGACCAAACCATAGTATCTACAGAATTACCACCTCTTGATGATGAAGAGAAATTAGTCTTAATATCAGAAGAGGTTTTGGATACAAGAGAAAAGATTGAGAATAGGAGCATCACGGAGCATTTGGTCAAATGGAAAGGATTACCATTGGAGGATGCAACTTGGGAAGTAGATACTATGGTTTGCTGGCCTAGAACCTTCTTCAGACAAGAGACATGGAAAATATTATGTATTTTATTGTTTGGTGGGAGCTCCAATTCATAAGCTACCTCTCCCACCTTCCTGATGATCTTATAAGGCCCATAGAAGCTTGGTTTGAGCTTCTCTTCCCCACTCCTCTTCAAGGTACTTTATTTATATGGATGTAACCTAACAAATACCAAATCTCCCACCTCAAAAGATCTTTCAGTCCTTTTCCTATCAGCATACAACTTTTGTTGGTTCTGTGCATGTTGTAGATTATCCTTGAGGGACCTTATTATGTCTTGGCTTTGCTTAATGAAATCACTTGCTGTACGTACTCTGCTATCTGAAACTACTAGATCAACAAAGGAAAGGGCATCATAACCATAGAGAGCATGAAAATGAGACATACCAATAGACATGTGCTGAGATGTATTGTAACAATACTCCCCTAGGTGCAACCATTTCATCCAAGCATGTTGATTTGAAACATAGTTCCTCAAATATCCTTCTATCCATTTATTAATGATCTCTGTATGTCCATCTGTTTGAGGGTGATAGCTAGTACTGGGAGTGAGTTCAGTTCTTGCCAAATGAAAGAGCTCCTTCCAAAAAGAGCTAAGGAATCTACTGTCCCAGTCACTGACAATGTTTCTAGGCAAGCCATGTAACCTGAAAACTTCCTTGAAGAACAATTCTGCCACTTGTGATGCCTTGAAATCATATGCGATGGGAAAGGGTAAAAGCACAATAAGCTGTCACCCTTTTACAAAGGAAGAGGCTAACAAAATCAAAGCTGTTCAACTTCAATAGTATAAAAATGATATTTATGTTTAGAATTTGAAGATGGTGTAAACTAATTAAATGTGATAAAATGGATGAAGTTTATGATTAATATTTTTAATATTTTTTTTGAATAAGAATTGATATGTTTTTTTAATTTTTAAAGACAATTTTTTAGCTGCTGAAAAATGCTGAAAATTAGGGGTCTAGTTCCCACCAAAAAATTATATGTAAATAAACATATTTTCCCCTAATTTCAAAATATGTCATAGATGACATATATATCTAGTGCATAAAGAAATAAAAATAGGTTTGTGACCTATATTTTCTCTTTTATAACAATTCAAATTCCAAATCACTGAAATCGACAGTTTTCATCTCGCAACATTTTTTTCATAACAAATCTATCCCAATCAAAAAAAGAAATATATATTCTTGAAGAGGACTCTCTCCTCTAGTGCACCATGTGTTTTTAAAATTTATTTAATATAATTTACTATTTTTTTCTTTCTCCGAATCAACATCTCCTTAACTGTTAAAATACCTACTTGTAATATTTTTTAATTACAATAAACTATGTCTTATTAAAACACTATAAAATCTATATGAGGATATTCTTGACTTTGATCTCTACAAAAGGGTATTTTTAAATTTTTTTTAAAATGTCATTAAAAATATTAGGAGTTATTGAAACGCAACTTTTCTGAAATAATTTTATTTTTATGGTAATTGGACCCAAAGTGGTATAAAACATGCAATTAATATATATTTCCAATTGGAAAAGTTAAAGAACTTATCTAACTTAGCTACAATGAATCTTGCTAGACCATATGTTTGACCAAAATTAATTTTAGTTAGAAATACTAAAATTCAGTTGTGCTGATAAGTTAGCCAAAAAGGTGACACCTGATTGTGCTTTTACCCGAAAGAAATGTGCATACTTAGTCTATCTAACACCACATATATGCAATCCTTACCTTGAACCTTGGGCAACCCAGCGATGAAGTCCATGGAAATACTTTCCCATTTTTGTTCAGGAATAGGAAGTGGCTACAACAACGCTGCAGGAAAAATTTGCTCACTCTTGTTTTGTTGGCATACCATGCATTCCTTAATGTGTTTAAGGACATCCTCCTTCATACCATTCCATGCAAACTGCTCTCAAAGTTTCTTGTATGTCTTGAAGTATCCTTGATGACCAACCAAAGGTGTGTCATGGAAGGCCCTCAATATCCTTTCCTTAGTCTTTGATCCCGATACTAAGACCATCCTATTCTTGTAATAAATCAGCTCATCAACAACCTTGTACCTGTTATCATCCACTAACTTATCCAAAACTTTGGTGGCAAATGAATCTTTAGCATACTCTAAAATTATGGAGACTTTCTAATCAGAAGAGATAGATGTTAAGGAACACAAGGTGGGCTTCCTTGAGAGAACATCAACAACCACATTATTCTTTCCTTTCACGTATTCAATATCAAAATCATAAACTTGCAATTTTCTTACCCATTTTTGTTGACGATCATTTAAATCCCTTTGGTTCAAGAAGAACTAGAGGCTATTATGGTCTGTCTTTACAATAAATCTCTCACATACCAAATATTGTCTAAACTTATAAAGTGCATTCATGATTGCCAACATTTCCTTATCATAGATGGAATCACTTTTTTCTGATTGATTTAATTTTCTGCTCTCAAATGTTATTGGATGTCCCCTTTGAGTTAGGACAACCCCTATACCTTCTCCAGAAGCATCACATTCAACAACAAAGGGTAAAGAAAAATTTGGAATTGCAAGCATAGGGCATGAACTCATTACCTCCTTAAGCTTATCAAATATTTTTTGTGCCTCTTTTGTCCAAATAAAGGCTCCTTTCTTTGTCAAATCAGTCAGGGGGGCAGCAAGCTGAGAAAATCCCTTGACAAACCTCATATAGTAGCTACACAACCTAAAGAAACCTCTCAACTATGTAAGATTAGTAGGTGGAGGCCAATCCAAAATTGCTTGAATTTTTTGTTGATCAACCTTTACTCCTGTAGAACTTATAATATGTCCCAAATATAGGATCTCAGTCAACCCAAAATCACATTTAGATAACTTAGCATAGAAGGATTGCTGCTCCAAGATTCCCAAAATAATGTCTATGTGCTCTAGATGCTCTTTCCATGTTTTACTATAAATCAGGATATCATCATAGAACACCAAAATGAATTTTTGAAGATGCTTGCTGAATACCTTATTCATACAAGATTGGAACGTTGCTGGTGCATTAGTGAGGCCAAATGGCATAACCAAAAATTCAAAGTGCCCATATTGACATCTGAAAACAGTGTTTTCCACATCTTCCCTCCTCATGCGGATTTGATGGTAACCTGATCTTAAGTCAATTTTTGAGAAGTACACAACACCATGTAACTCATCAATGAGTTCATCTATGTGTGGTATGGGATACCTATTTTTGATAGTCTTCTTGTTTAGAGCCTTGTAGTCTGTACACATTCTCATTGTACCATCCTTATTCTTGACAAGTACCACAGATGATGCAAATGGACTAGAGCTAGGCCTTATGAATCCCATGTCCAGGAGTTCCTTAATAGTTTTTTCTATTTCTTCCTTGTAACCTCTTGGATGGCGGTATGGAGTGGTTATAACCGGTTTGGCACCCTGCTCTAACTCTATAACATGCTCAAAACCTCTATCTAGTGGTAATCCGGGAGGTAAATCATTGAAAACTATACTATGTTTATTTTTGCTCATTGCTCTGTTGTTCTTCAGAGGCTGCCAAATCTCCTTTTCATAATTATGTTGTATAATATTTAAGTGATACCACATAATTATGTATAATATTTAAGTGATGAGGCTGCCAAATCCCCTTCTCAAAAAATATATATAATGTGGTATCCAAAATCATTTACTGAGATAATATTAAAGCTATATTATCTCTCTGGTATAGAGAGATACCAAAATCATTATAATAGTATCTCTTTGGTATTGTATTGGGAAATAATCTAACTTAAATATAATATTATCTCTCTTGTATCCAAAACCTCTTCTAGTATTAAGACTAATTTCCCTTCATCATCAAGAGGTGGTAATTCTGTAGATACTATGGTTTGCTGGCCTAGAACCTTCTTCAGGCAAGAGACATGGAAAACATTATGTATTTTGCTGTTTGGTGGGAGTTCCAATTCATAAGCTACCTCTCCTACCTTCCTGGTGATCTTATAAGGCCCATAGAACCTTGGCTTGAGCTTCTCTACCCCATTGCTCTTCAAGGTGCTTTGTTTATATGGCTGCAACCTAACAAATACCAAATCTCCCACCTCAAAAGATCTTTCAGTCCTTTTTCTATCAACATACAATTTCTATTGGTTCTGTGCATGTTGTAGATTATCCTCAAGGGACCTTATTATGTCTTGGCTTTGCTTAATGAAATCACTTGGTGCAAGTACTTTGCTATCTGAAAGTACTAAATCAACAAAGGAAATGACATCATAACCATAGAGAGCATGAAAATGAGGCATACCAATAGACATGTGATGAGATGTATTGTAACAATACTCCCCTAGGTGCAACCATTTCACCCAAGCATGTTGTTGATTTGAAACATAGTTCCTCAAATATCCCTCTATCCATTTATTAACTATCTTTGTTTGTCCATCGATTTGAGGGTGATAGCTGGTACTGGAAGTGAGTTCAGTTCCTGCCAAATGAAAGAGCTCCTTCTAAAAAGAGATAAGGAATCTACTATCCTGGTCACTGACAATGTGTCTAGGCAAGCCATGTAACCTGAAAAATTCCTTGAAGAATAATTATGCCACTTGTGATGCCTTGAAATCAAATGTGATGGGAAATAAATGTCCATACTTAGTCAATCTACCACCACATATATGCAATCCTTACCTTGAACCTTGGGCAACCCAGCGATGAAGTCCATGGAAATACTTTCCCATTTTTGTTCAGGAATAGGAAGCGGCTGCAACAACGCTGCAAGAAAAATTTGCTCACTCTTGTTTTGTTGGCATGCCATGCATTCCTTAATGTGTTTAAGGACATCCTCCTTCATACCCTTCCATGCAAACCGTTCTTGAAGTTGCTTGTATGTCTTGAAGTATCCTTGATGACCAGCCAAAGGTGTGTCATGGAAGGCCCTCAATATCCTTTCCTTAGTCTTTGATCCCGGCACTAAGAACATCCCATTCTTGTAATAAATCAGCTCATCAACAACCTTGTACCTGTTATCATCCACTAACTTATCCAAAATTTTTGTGGCAAAGGAATCTTTAGCATACTCTAAAATTATGGAGACTTTCCAATCGACAGAGATAGATGTTAAGGAACACAAGGTGGGCTTCCTTGAGAGAGCATCAGCAGCCACATTATTCTTTCCTTTCACGTATTCAATATCAAAATCATAAGCTTTCAATTTGCTTACCAATTTTTGTTGACAATCATTTAAATCCCTTTGGTTCAAGAAGAACTTGAGGCTATTATGGTCTGTCTTTACAATGAATCTCCCACATACCAAATATTGTCTAAACTTATAAAGTGCATGCATGATAGCCAACATTTCTTTATCATAGATGGAATAAATTTTCTCTGATTGATTTAATTTTCTGCTCTCAAATGCTATTGGATGTCCCCTTTGAGTTAGGACAGCCCCTATACCTTCTCTAGAAGCATCACATTCAACAACAAAGGGTAAAGAAAAATCTAGAATTGCAAGCACAGGGCATGAACTCATTACCTCCTTAAGATTATCAAATGTTTTTTGTGCCTCTTTTGTCCAAATAAAGGCTCCTTTATTTGTCAAATCAATCAAGGGGGCAGCAAGCTGAGAAAATCCCTTGACAAACCTCATATAGTAGCTACACAACCCAAAGAAACCTCTCAACTGTGTAAGATTAGTAGGTGGAGGCCAATCCAAAATTGCCTGAATTTTTTGTTGATCAACTTATACTCCTGTAGAACTTATAATATGTCCCAAATATAGGATCTTAGTCAACCCAAAATCACATTTAGATAACTTAGCATAGAAGGATTGTTGTTCCAAGATTCCCAAAACAGTGTCTATGTGCTCTAGATGCTCTTTCCATGTTTTACTATAAATCAGGATATCATCAAAGAACACCAAAACAAATTTTTTAAGATGCTTGTTGAATACCTTATTCATACAAGATTGGAACATTTCTGGTACATTAGTGAGGCCAAATGGCATAACCAGAAATTCAAAGTGCCCATAGTGACATCTGAAAAAAGTCTTTTCCACATCTTCCCTCCTCATGCGGATTTGATGGTAACTTGATCTTAAGTCAATTTTTGAGAAGTACACAACACCATGTAACTCATTAATGAGTTCATCTATGCGTGGTATGGGATACCTATTTTTGATGGTCTTCTTGTTTAGAGCCCTGTAGTCTATACACATTCTCATTGTACCATCCTTATTCTTGACAAGTACCACAGATGATGCAAATGGACTAGAGCTAGGCCTTATGAATCCCATGTCCAGGAATTCCTTAATAGTTTTTTCTATTTCTTCCTTGTAACCTCTTGGATGGCAGTATGGAGTGGTTATAACTAGTTTGGCACCTTGCTCTAACTCTATAACATGCTCAAAACCTCTATCTGGTGGTAATCCCAGAGGAAAATCATTGAAAACTATACTATGCTTATCAAGAATATTTTGAATTTCAAAATAGAAATTACCTTGATTCTTTGAAGAACTTGTTGGGTGGATTATGATTCCTGCTGCCCATGATACTTGTCCTCTTTGAAAAGACCTCTCCATCCTCTTTGCAGTGACCACCCTAGGTGCTCCACTTGATAAGCCTCTCAATAAGACTTCTTTCCCATTGGAATGAAATTTGAACTCCATAGTTTGATGGTTCATGTAATAGCCTCCAATAGAGTGCACTTGACCTTTCCCCAAACATCTGTGTTCTGGAACCCATGGCTCTCTACAAGGGAAACAAATTTTTTTCCTTCGTAGTTCACTCCTAGTCACTTCATCTACCTTCTTTTTTGCTACATTGGTCACATTCTTTGGTGGCGGTGCTGGAAAAGTCTTTTTCTGAAAATTTCCCTTATGTTGCCAAAGATTTGGGGGTTTTTGATTAGTGATTGGTTTCATAGGCACACAAGTTTCAAGCTGCAAACTTCTTTTGATAGCTTCCTATAAGGTTGAGGGTGAGAAAGCCTTAACCAAGCCCTTAACAGAATCTTCCAAACCATCAAGAAAAAGTTAAACAATCCTTTTTTCACTCATATCAGGTACCATAACAGCCACTTTTTGAAATTCTTCTACATACTCATTAACTGATTTGGTTTGTCTCAACTTTGACAATTCTTTAAAATACTCTTCATCATCCTTGAGATCAAATCTATCTATCACTCTTTGACTAAAATCATCAAATGTAGTTACCTAATCATGACCTTGAGTAGTCATTCCATGATACCACCAATCATAGGCTGCATCTTCCAAGTGTAGACTTGCAAATTGAACGACATCATTCTCCTTCATTGGATTAAGTGTGAAGAAGGTCTGCAATTTTTGTAGCCATGCTTTAGCAGCAATTTTATTTGTTCCATCAAAAGTAGGTGTGGTAAACTTGCTTATTTTGTTTTTGAGCTCTCTTCCACTTATGTCCTGCTCCCTCCTATACTCTTTCCTGGGCATCATAGTGTTCATCATATCCACATATTCTCTAAAAGGTACCGAACTACGAAAGTCATCATCTAAGCCATTGTAAGTAGCCCTTAATGCAACCAAGTTACCTGTAACCTCTTCCATAGGATTAAGGGATGGATTTGGTACTGATGGCTCATCTGCAAGTAAGAAAATAGTCTTTGTTGATTTAGAGGGTGTGGGTTTCAATTTTTTTGGCTCCTCTGAAGTGCTCCCTCTCTAATTAGTAGATACAACTCCTTGGAGTTTTTCTGTCAATAACTGCAGAGCCTCTCTAGTTTCTGCTAGACTATCCACTATTTTCTTTTGAGTATTCTGGATGTCCTGGAAGAATTTTTTTGCCATCTCATCTGGGTCAACCATACTTATTTTCAATGATTTGCCTTCGGGATTAGAACTTGATTTTTTCTCATTGCTTTGTTGTTCTTTAGAGGCTACCAAACCTATGGAGAAGGAGACGCAAAGACGAGAGTTTGCAAGTTTGGCAACCTTTGAAGAACAACAAAACAATGAGCAAAAATCAAGTTCTAGAATGACCTCGAAATGCCTCCAAACCCCTTTAAAAGAGGGCATAACCCTAACTCACAACCAAGAGGGGTCAATAAGATGTATTTTAATAATAATTAACATTTATTAATCCAGTGGTTTCCAAAGATTAGCCCCTTTTCCCGAAACTTTACTTTTTGAGCCTACTAGCCTTAGCAAAAGTTATTTTTTTTAATTATTTGAAAAGGGGACATGACACACATAGGTGAAGCACATGGGACTTCCGGGGGGGTCACATGTCTCAGAACTATTCCAGCTTGAGCAAGCTTAACTACGGAGTTTCCTCTATGGTTAAACCCACTCTACTTGCAACCCCATTTGTAAAACCTTTAGCAAGCACCGAGACTTTCGAGAAGCTCACCAATCCCACTACTATTTCAGCTTGAGCATGCAAGGACTTATTAGTTCCTTCGTAGGCCTAAAACTATAGCCTAGAACTATATGCAACGTAAAAAACTTATATTTTAGTTGTAACCAATCAAAAGTTATATATTTTTTTATGTTTCAAAAATATTTACATTAACTAAAGTATAAATGCAATTTTTTTAACCAAACATGTTAAAAAAAATTAATTATCTATAATTTGATTGGATATAAACCCCTTTTGCGAAAATTTGTTTTAAAAACAATGCACATTGTCATGATGAGACTTTATATTATTTTTATAGTAAATTTAAATTTGAAGTTTGAAGTTTGAAACTTTTTCATAATTTTAAAAATTATAAAATTATTTGTTTATCAAATTTGTAAAAAATACAATTCTTAAAATCCCCCTTTATCAAATAATAACAATTTTATTCTCTATTAAAAAAATATTTCATTTTTTATTTATTTTAATAACTAATAAAATTATGCAGAGACAACTTTAATCTTATAATAGAATGAATTAAAACATATGTATAACATGATTATAATCATTTATTTTCGATATTAGTATAGAGGATTATATCTTTTAGAAATATATTTTGAAAATTTATAAAAGATCATTATGTAAATTTAAATATATTTAATATTTTATGATATTAAAAATTATAAATATAAGACTCGTCTTTTCATTTATATATGTTTAAATTATAGTATGTAGGTTTGTTAAATATAGGATTGTTGTACAAAACTATTTCAAATTATTTTGATAGATTTAAGTATTTTATTTGTGGTACTAAAATTTTAGAGATATATTTATTTTCTTAAGAATAAATATTTTATTTTACATATTTTATGTTAAGGTTTCTTAAATAATTATATAAAATCAAAACAAATTACAAATATTTACCATCAATGTAGTTAAATACTATTAAGTAAGAAAGAAGAACTTATTTAAACATCAATTTTATTAACCAAATGCATAAAGATGATTTTATTTTATTAACCAAATGCATTTTGGCAAGAACTTGGTTGCTCTTTAGCCTTGTTTTATTGGGGAAACTTATAGATTTTTCTCCCTCTTTCCTCATTAATTGTAAGGAATAAATCACATTTACATAAATATTTAATTAAATTATAATAATTTTAAAATTCATTTTAATATAGAGAGTTGAAGTATAATTTTTCAATGAATTTAATGTGATATTTAATTAGATTTAAAATATAACATAATATATTAATTTTTTTAAATTTAAGGTTTTGTCTAAACAAAGTATTAAGGAATTTATCAATTGATAGTACTTTGTGTTCATTTATATTGTACTTGCAGTGCTAATCAGATGGGTGTGTGGATGTGAACTTAAACTACAAAAATAAACTAGTAGAGAATGGATGGTTATAAAATGTTTTAGCTCCTTGTATGTGTGTATGAAGTGGGCTGGTATCTTTGGATATTATGATATTGCTATCAAGATTCAACTCTCTAATTTTCGAGTCAAATTCATTGACCTATGTTTCATGAGTAGTGGTTCACAAGAACCCATCTCTCATGAGATGCAATGATTGCAAGTGTACTACACATTCTTGTGAGAGATGGGTTCTTGTGAACCACTGGTCATGAAATGTGGGTCAATGAGTTTGACTCGAGAACTACAAAATTAGATCCTAAGAGCAATATCACAATGTGACTTGACGTGGAAAAAATATCTCATTTATCAATATTTAGATATTGTTTGGGAACTTATTAGGTGATGATTTATTCAAAATCTCCTTTTCTTTGAGCCCCTATAAGTAGACTGCTTCTATTACTTTGAACCAAAATTGAAGATAAACATGGAAGGATGCCTAAGATATGTATGCCCTAACAATGTTGTGAGTCTATTTTGGATGATATATAATAATGCTTTTTTGATTATCTCATCATTTAAAATGAATGATTAGTATTCTTAAATATAGTAATGTAACCCACAAATCCATAAAAATATCTGTCGAGTCAACTCACAATAACTTGTTTAAAAGGTTGACAAGTTTACAATTTGAATTTTTAATTGTAAGAGTTTGGAGTTTAGATTTGCATTTCCAAAGATGACCTACATCAATTCTATACATGTGGATTCGACTTGAGGTGGTAAATGAGAGATATAGGGATCAAAAGTAGCTTGTGTGAATAAGAGATTGATGAGAATAAATTAGGACAATATCATAAGACAAATTTCACATAAAAATATGTTACTTGTAGGCTTCTTATTACATAAATGTGTATTGGAGTAAATTTGACCCCATAGAAATGAAACTATGTTCCTTTGAGAGCTAGTTTCAAAAAACACATTCAAATATCTCCAACTAGCTAAATTAGTGAAGATATCTATTATAGATAAATAAAAAGAATATTTTAAATACATAAATGGAAAGCATGGATAACAAAGAGCTTTTGTCCCAAATCTAAGAATCTTGGACAAGGATGCTAGAGTAGTGTGCGAATATTTTTGCAACACACTGTCGTGTTGTATAGACCATAGTAGAGAATACTTAGAATCTAACAAAATCCCATCTCTATTCTTCAAATAACCTACGAAACCCAAAAGTAAAAAATATAATAAAAGGTATTAAAGAATAGAGATGAATAAAAATGAAATAAAAAGAACATAAACAAGCTCTCATGCATTTGAATGCTTCCAATAAACCTGCACACTCACAAGAGAGAAAACAAATGTTTGGGGTTATTTGGAGACTTGTTCAGTCAAATCTCTATTTTAGTGTTCACACCCCTATGACAAATAGATAGATTAATGTATCCAAAGAATAAATAGACTTATAAATAATAAATGATTTGATAGATTCGAACATGATAAATTACTAAGATGTTCAAAGGATCGAGATAGATAGAAATATATTACTAGATAGGCTTGAGAAAGCCAAGAGAGATGCATAGACTGTTGTAGAAGTTTGAGAGTGATGTAGCAAACTAGAGATTATTGTAGCAAGAAAGAGAGAAGGACAAAAATAGAAAGATGTGATAGCCAAGAGAGCATTAGAGATTTTGTGTAGAACTTCTTAGGGATAATCAAGAGAGATTGACTAGACATAAAAGGATGAATTTAAAGGAGAGAAAAAGAGGGAAAAAGAGGCTTTTGATTTGCTTTGGAAGATTTTGAGTTGTTTCCACCAACCTGGGTAGGTGACAAGTGTTGAAATTAGAACCAACATTTGAACATTAGGATGTTGCAAGACACATGTGTGATGTATTAGTGTCCATATAAATCACACTAAAAAAATGACGAGACGAGAAATGCACAATTCACACAAAAGTGATGCTAAAAGATAGCTTCTAAAAGAGACCTTAAGCATCCTAATAGGGAAAAGGCTAATGCAAAGAATAAAATAGACCTACTCAAATACTAGGGGAATGGACACTAAAAGTAGCTACATAAGTGTAGGAAAAATTAAAAAATGGATATGCATTTTTTTACCATACATTTTGCCCCCACTTTAGCAGGCTTATGAATCAAATGAATATGCATATTAAAGGAAAACTACTAAAAGTAAATAACATCATGATATCAAAAGGATATTGTAGAGGAAGAAGATAGTTCTTTGAACCAAGGAAGCATACCCCTAGGGTGAAGACCTACAAAGTAGATGCATTAGATAGAAATATTAGCACAAGTCAACATGGTTAAAACATGAAAGCCATAAAGCCACAAGGTTACGATATAAATAACACACACCCATAGATGAAAAAAAACACACAACAAACAATCTATAATTGTTGAGTCAATAAAGTGAAAGAAACTTTGATGTAAGTGGTTGTCTCAATACAATGAGTCATTACCAAAATACAAGAAAGGAGAGAAGAACATTCTAATTGATTGCCTCAAGGAAGAAGGAACCCAAAAGACAAGGAAACAATCAATATCAAAGATACATTACACGACTCAGGAACTAGCTTTGTTTGTCGCTAGGGGTTATGCAAATGTTTAACTTTTTGTACTAAAAAAGATTAAATAATAGTGATCAATTACAAATTATGAGATAGTGATATTTGAATTACACCATTATGGGTAGAAAGTTGTATTACACTATATATCCATACAATAGACCAATTTTAGACAACACTAATACAAAGTAGAAAAAGATAGATATTTGTATGATAAGGAAACTTTACATCACACCAGTACACGAAGCAAAGGCTGGATAGTCATACAATAGGGAAAGAGATTTTGATAGTGCTAGTATAGGTAGCAATACTAGATGACCATATGATATGGTGAAAGATTAAAGCCAGTATGGGTAGGAATTTTAGATGGCCATATGATAGGGAAACATATTTTAGATAGGTAGATTGGCCCCCATAGAGGTAGATACAATATATAATGGACTAGCTCATGTGAAGGAAGATACAATAAATTAATTTTTTTAGAAATTGAAAATGATACATAATATGTATACCCCCTCTTAAAATATGAACATATTTACTATAGTACATTGTAAGGAAAAAGGAAGAGAGTGAATCATCAAGAGGGATGTACACTTCTTGAAACAAGCTGTAACTTGTCCTCAAACTATAGATGAGGACAACAATGTTGAAAAATATTTTGTTGCTACCATAGATAAAGTATGGTTGCACACAATATTTTATCACCATGAATGACAATGAGAAAGAAAGCTATAAATGCCACATAGTGAGGAGTGACACAATAGAAGGAATTTATAAGAACCTCATGATACAATTATTAGTAAGTAGGTCAAACATGATACAAGTGAACCTCAATACCATTTGTCATGGGAAGAGTAAGACGCAAGTGTATAAATAGATGAAGGATTGATGGAACCCAATTCCATGAAGTTGTTTTATTTTATCTAACAAGGCCTTACATTCACTAGTGGAATGACCATGCAATTTATGATATACACAAAAAAGAATGTTTTATTTTAGCATGCTTATGATGTTGGAATGAAAAGATAAGGGACTAAGAGGGGAGGGGTGAATCAGTACCCTCAAAAACTTTTAACTAAATACTCAATTTGCAAATAGTAGTAACTAACTAATTGAATCCATTGTATGCAACATTCATTCAAATGACTTTATAAGTGTAAAGTACATGAAATAAAATAATAGATCAATCATGAAATGTAACACTTAACACCAATATTTTGGTTATCCAAAAACCCTTGTTAGAAGGTAAAAACTGCGATGGGGATGACACCCACAAATTCTTCACTTCTCCAAATAATTTGTCTTCTTATTTTTTTGGTGTTTGAATCTTGTCACCATCTAGTTTGTGAAACCCCTAGCTCATAGGTGGCCTTGAAAAGGCCTAGGTTGGGAGATGAGCCTCCATGGTCAACCTAAGTTATTTGCAGGTTTTTGAAGGAGCTCTTGAATGGAACAACATAGTTAGGAGGTTTTGTTTCAAAAGTATATCTTCAATGTATTCCTTGTAAGATTTCTTCATAGGAGGAAGATGTAACTCCTTTAAATCTATGAATTATTGAAAGTTGTAAAATGGTGGTATGGTTCTTTGCTTGAATGAATAAAAGAATGGAAGAAAAGCTTAATATACATTTTGTTGTTATTTGTCATATTCTTTCCCTTTTGTAAATTTTAATCTTAGCCATATTTCACTTAATTCAATTTATAGTAAAAGACTTTGTATATTGCTATATAAGATTTGAAGTTAGACCATTGTTAATCATAGTTTAAAATAACTATTTAATTTCAACATGAGGTTGTGATAAAAATTCTAGTTATAAATTCAGTTAGATTCATTTTGAAGTTGGATAAAAAAGAACCTTACTTTTTTATTAAATTAGTACAAATAGCTCACTTCCTTTGTATTTGGATTTTACCTATCTTTTTTTTTAACTTATTTAGTATCAAATGTTATTTAAAAATACAAATGCACCCTCTTCAAAACTTTATATAGGAGGCAGAAATGATATTTAAAATAAAATAGAAATAAAATAAATATCATGTTCATATTTTTATCTACTTTCAAATTGGTAGATTGAGCTCATCAAATCATTCCATATGGTATTATTTATTCCTCAGATTAAAGACCTTGTTGTTTTAAAACTATACGGTAGTACCCATTTGGTTAATATATATGTATATATATATATACATATACATATACATATATATATATAGATATGTCTATATATATATATATATATATATATATATATATATATATATGTCTATATATATATATATATATATATATATATATATGTCTATATATATATATATATAGACATATATATATATGTCTATATATATATATATATAGACATATATATATATATATATATATATATATATAGACATATATATATATATATATATATATATATGTATATATATATATATATATATATATATATGTATATATATATATATATATATATATATATATATATATAGACACACACATATATATACACACACACACACACACACACATATATATATATAGATATGTATATATATATATACACACACATATATATATATATATATATATATATATATATATCATATATATACATATATACATATATATATATATACATATATATATATATATATATATATATATAGATACATATATACATATATATATATATATAGATACATATATACATATATATATATATATAGATACATATATATAGATATATATACATATCTATGGTATATATATATATATATCTATATATCTATATATATGTATATACATATATATATATATATATATATATATATATATATATATATATATATATATATATATATATATATATATATAAATTGGTAGATTGAGCTCATCAAATCATTCCATATGGTATTATTTATTCTTCAGATTAAAGATCTTGTTGTTTTAAAACTATATGGTAGTACCCATTTGGTTAATATATATGTATATATATATATAGTATATGATATATATATAGTATATAGTATATATATATATATATGTATA